>CM057845.1:106534662-106560528 GCA_030068395.1 Apalone spinifera | reverse complement strand
CCCCCCCCCCCCCCCCAGGTTATTTTTTTCCACATTTGCATATTAAGCTGAATTTATTAACCCCCTGAATAAATAATAATGTATGTAGTTATTGACATAAAATGTACCTGGTCTCCTGTTACAAATATGTTTGTCTTCTCTCTTGCCAAGCCTCCTCCCCCCTGCAAACAGGAGCTGTGTCAGTAGGGAAGACACTGCATTAGTGTTTCTTAAACTGTGTTTAAGAGAACTCAAAATGGCTGCTCTCAATAGGGCAGGTAACCTTTTTTTTTTTTTTTTTTTTTGCTCAGTAACTTACCCCCGACCCTTTTTTTCCTTAAAAACTTTCGTCCCAACCTTTTTCCCTCCCAAATTTTTTTTTTTTTTTTAGCAAAAAATTCTTGGTGTTCCTCAAAAAAAAATTATTGTTTGGTGTTCCTTGGTCTTAAAAAGTTTAAGAAACACTACACTGGATTTTAGAATTTATATGGAAGAATAACAGTGCCAGCATCTCAGAAGATGATGCAGTGGTAAAATCTCATGTTGAATCCAAAAGTCAAGAACATTATGAATGTCCATGAGTTAGAAGATCATGAGACAATGATCTGCCCTGAGTACTCAGCAAGCTGCTGCTGAGCTGTGGGAAAGACAACAGGTGCAGAAGAGCATGTGTTTCTGACAGAGCCATCTCTAAGGGGAGGATCTATTAATGAAAATTCTCTATGTCCTAGTGAGGACGAGAAGATGGAAAATGATAAAATATGTGCAGGATCTGAACAGAAACATCAAATGAAAAAGTTCCATTCAATCATATCATGTAACGGCAAACAGCTAAAAAGTGACAAGTTTTTAAAGTGTTTATTTGCCAATGCTAGAAGTCTAAATAATAATAAGATAGGTGACAAGTGTGCCTCATATTAAATGAGGATATTGATATAATAGGCAGAAACTTGGTGGAATGAGGATAATCAACAGGGCACAGTAATACCAGGGTAGAAAATTAATTGCAAGGACAGAACAGGCCATGCTGTATGTGAAATAAAGTGTCAAATCAAATAAGGTAAAGCTCTTAAATGAATCAAACTATACCACAGAATCGCTATGGATAGAAATTCCATTCTCTAATAAAATAATACTTCAGTAGGGATATGTTACTGACCAGCTGACTAGTATGGTGATAGTGAAATTCTCAGGAAGATTAGAGATGCTACTAAAATATAAACCTCAATAATAATAGAGAATTTCAACTAGCCACATATTGACTGGGTACATGTCATGTCAGGAAGGGATGCAGAGATAAAGTTTCTTGACATCTTAAATGAATGTTTCTTGGAGCAACTAGTTCTGGAACCCACAAATGAAGAGGCAATTTTTGATTATTCCTAAGTGGAGCACAGGATCTGGTCCAAGAGGGGAATATAGAGCGACTGCTTGGTAATAGTGACCATAATCGAGTTAAATTTAATATCTCTATGGCAGGGAAGAAAACACAGCAACACAACACTGCAGCATTTAATTTTAGATATGGGAACAAAACAAAAATGAGGAGGTTAGATAAACAGAAATTAAAAGGTATTGTGCCCAAAGAGAAATCCCTGCCAGTTGCATGGAAACTTTTAAAGACCCCATAATAGAGGCTCAACTTAAATGTATATCCCAAATTAAAAAGAATACAAAGAGAGCCAAAAAAGTGCCAATGGCTAAACAACAAAGTAAAAGAAGCAATGAAAGGCAAAAAGGCATCGAAAGTAGAAGTTAAACCCTAGTGAAGAAAATAGAAAGAAGCATAAGCTTTGGCAAATTAAGTATAAAAATCTAATTAGTAAGGCCAAAAAAGAATTTGAAGAATATCTAGCCAAAGACTCAAAAAGTATTGGCACAAAAAAAAAAGTAAGTACATTAGAAGCAGGAAGCCTGCTAAACAACCACTGAAGCCACTGGACAATCGAGAAGCCAAAGAAGCACTTAAAGACAATAAAACCATTGAGAAGAAACTAAATGAATTATTTCCACTGGGCTTCACAGCGGAAGATGTTGGGGAGATTCCCAAACCTGAGCCGTTCTTTTTAAGTGACAAATCTGAACAACACTTCCACATTGAGGTGTCACTACAAGAAGTTTTGGAACAGGAGTACATGGTATTCACCCAAGAGTTCTGGAGGAATTCAAATGTGAAACTGCAGAACTAACAGTAGTCTGCAACCCATCATTTAAATCAAGTCCAGTACCAAATGACTGGAGGATAGCAAATGTAGCTAACATGATGCCAATTTTTAAAAGGGTTCAAGAGGTGAACCTGACAGTTACAGGCTGGTAAGCCTGACGTCAGTACCAGGCAAACTGGCTGAAACTAAAGTAAAGAACAGAACTGGCCAAAACATAGCACATAATTTATTGGGAAGAGACAACATAGTTTTTGTAAAGGGAAATCATGTATCACCAATCTATTACAATTCTTTGAGGGGGTCAACAAGCATGTGGACAAGGGGGATCTAGTGGCTATAGTGTACTTAGATTTTCAGAAAGCCTTTGACAAGGTCCCTCACCAAAGGCTGTTAAGCAAAGTAAGCTTCCATGGGATAAGAGGGAAGTCCTCTCATGGATTGGTAACTGTTTAAAAAGCAAGGAAACAAACGGTAGGAATAAATTGTCAGTTTTCAGAATGGAGAGAGGTGTCCCTTCTGCACTGGGAACAGTTTTATTCAACATATTCACAAATGATCTAGAGACTGGGGTAATCAGTGAGGCAGCAAAATTTGCAGATGATACAAACCTGCTCAAGATAGTTAAGTCCACTGTAGACTGCAAAGAGCTTCAAAAGAATCTTTCAAAACGGAGTGATTGGGCAACAAAGTGGCAGATAAAATTTGATGTTGATAAATGCAAAGTAATGCAATGTGGAAAACATAATCTCAATTTTACATATAAAATGATGAGATCTAAATTATCTGTTACCACTCAAGAAATAGATCTTGGAATCTTGCAGATAATTCTCTAAAACTACCCATTCAATGTGCGGCGGTAATTCAAAATTGAACAGAATGTTGGGAATCATTAAGCAAGGGACAGATAATAAGATAGAAAATATCTTATTGCCTCTGTATGCATCTATAGTACACCCATCTCTTGAAAACTGCATGCAAATGTAGCTGCCCCATTTCAAAAAATATATATTGGAATTGGAAAAGATTCTGGAAATGGCAACACAAATGCTTAGGGATATGAAATGACTTCCGTATGAGGCAAGATTAATAAGACTGGGACTTTTCAGCTTGGAAAAGAAACGACTAAGGGGAGGGGGAATAATTGAGCTTTATAAAATCATGACTGGTATGGAAAAAGTAGATAAGGAAGTGCTACTTACTCCTCATAACACAAGAGCTAGGGGTCACCATATGAAATTAATACACAGCAGGTTTAAAATAAATAAACAAAATATTTATTTACACAGTGCACAGTTAACAGGGTTCAATAAAGAACTAGATGAGTTCATGGAGGTTAGATCCATTGATGGCTATTAGCCGGGATGGGCAGCAATGCTGTCCCTAGCCTCTCTGAAACAAAAGACAGGACTATGCAGCACTTTAAAGACTAACAAGATCGTTTATTAGGTGATGAGCTTTTGTGGGCCAGACCCACTTCCTCAGATCAAATTGTGGAAGAAAATTGGCATGACCATATATACCAAAGGGATATAATAAAAAAAAAGTGAACACACATAAAATTGACAAATCAGATTTTAGAACGGGTATGTGTGTGTGTGTGGGGGGGGGGAGGTTAGTGTCTATGAGATAATGATATTGGGGTGATAATTGGGGAAGCTGTCTTTGTAATGGGTAAGTCAGTTAGCATCTTTGTAAGGCCCATTCGTAAAGTATCAAATTTAAGCATGAATGACAGTTCTGAGGTTTCCCTTTGTAGTCTGGTGTTAAAGTCTCTTTGAAGTAAGATACATGTAGTTAGGTCCTTGAGACAATGCCCAGTCTGGCTGAAATGACAAGAAACTAGTTTTTTTTGGTGAAACTGTCTGATGTCTGTTTTGTGGGCATTAATTCTTTGGCCAAGTGTCTGAGAAGTTTGTCCAATGTACATAGCAGAAGGACACTGTTGGCACATGATGGCATAAATTATATTTCTGGATGAACAGGAATATGTGTTCTTGATCTTGTAACTGACGTGGTTAGGTCCAATGATGGTGTCAGCAGAGTAAATATGTGGACAAAGCTGGCAACGGGGTTTGTTGCAAGGGAAAGTTCCAGGGTTGGTATTAGTGTGGTATGTCCTGTGGTTGTTGGTAAGAATCATCCTGAGGTTAGGTGGTTGTCTATAGGAGACTATGGGTCTCCCAGAGCCTCTCGGAGTGTAGTATCCTGTTCCAGTATAGGTTGTAGGTTATTGACAATGCATTGGCTGGGTTTAAGTTGGGGGCTATAGGTGATGACAAGTAGTGTTTTATTGTTGGTTTTCTTGGGTCTGTCTTGAAGTAGATGGTTTCTGGATATTCATCTGGCTCTTTCAATTTGTTTTTTTATTTCCCCGGGTGGGTAATGTAGGTTTACAAAGGCTTGGTAGAGATCCTGAAGTCTCTGGTCTCTGTCAGTGGGATTAGAGCAGATGCGGTTGTATCTAAGGGCTTGGCTATAGACGATGGATCGTATGGTGTGTTCTGGATGGGAGCTGGAGGCATGTAGGTAACTGTATTTGTCAGTGGGTTTTCTGTAGAGAGCGGTATCTAATTTACCATAGGTGATTTGTACTGTGGTGTCCAGGAAATGGATCTCTCATGTTCAGAGGTCCAGGCTGAGATTGATGGTGGGGTGTACGTTGTTAAAGTCTCTGTGGAATGCATCCAGTGTTTCTTGGCCATGGGTCCAGATCATTTCTTGGCCATGGGTCATTTCAGCCAGACTGGGCATTGTCTCAAGGACCTAACTACATGTATCTTACTTCAAAGAGACTTTAACACCAGACTACAAAGGGAAACCTCAGAACTGTCATTCATGCTTAAATTTGACACTTTACGAATGGGCCTTAACAAAGATGCTAACTGTCTTACCCATTACAAAGACAGCTTCCCCAATTATCACCCCTAATATCATTATCTCATAGACACTAACCTCCTCCCCCACCCCTGTTCTAAAATCTGATTTGTCAATATTATATGTGTTCACTTTTTTTGGATTGTATCCCCTTTGGTATATATGGTCATGCCAATTTTCTTCCACAATTTCATCTGAGGAAGTGGGGCTGGCCCACGAAACTCATCACCTGATAAACCATCTTGTCTTTAAAGTGCTATATAGTCCTGTCTTTTGTTTCAGCAAGACCAGACTAACACGGCTACATCTCTATTACTATCCTAGCCTCTCTGTTGCCAGAAGCTGGAAATGATCAAATGGTGACTGTCTGTCCTTTTCATTCCCTCTGAGAAACCTGGCACAGATCACTGTTTGAAGCCAGGATACTAGCCTAGATGAATCTTTGGTCTGGTCCAGCACGGCTGTTCTTATGCGCTGTGTACGAGGCAGCCCAAGAAGAAGACTGTGTCTCAGTCAGTTTCAATCTCCCTCCTCCATGTTCACGTACTCCTCCGAGAAGGGAGAAAATTGGAATGTAAATGGGAGTGAAATGGAATGTAAATTAAGGAGTGGCATATGGAAGTTGAGGGAAACCAAGAGTCTGTCAATTCCCCATACAATTCTGCCGTCTTTAGCTCACCTGGACTGGTTGTGGGAACAGCAGTGATTTTTACCACTTCAGTGCTATGACCTAATTTACACACTTATGCCCCATTTTACAATTCTATTCAGGCCACAGTTTGGCCTTATATTTGAAATCCCAACACTTCTGAATACATATCAAAGCTGATATCCTGATCACCATTATAGAGTGAAAAGGACCTATACACAATTCTAATACATATTTTAATTTAATCCAGTAATTTGAAATACTTCTTTCCCCATAGCACTTCATATTAAAAACCTGTCTACATAGTCTGGCTCACAGAAGCAGACCATTAAAACTGCCTTACAGACAATTATTTTTTCTTTATATGCCAATAACTTGAATGTAATTTCAAATACAGTGTTGTTATTTTAGTGGAGGACTTATTCTTTCTCCATTTTTGAACAGTAATATTGCAATTTGATCTTTCAAATATGGTCCTAAGATTTCTAAATATGTTTTTCTTTCTGCATCGCTTTGACAAGTGGGATATTGTTAAGACTAGTATTTTTGTTTTAATTAATGTGTAGGCGGTGGGCAAGAATTAGAGGTTATTTAATATCATGCAGTGGGCAGCAATTCAAAAGCTGTATAGTATCTTAATGCTGCAATGGCATAAACAAACATAAATGTCTAATCAAAGTCACTCACTTGAAATTAAATCTATCTATCTACGGACAATATTTTAGTTAAAGGGCACAGAATAAAAAGTTACACTAATCTTACACTAAAAGTCTGTATTGTCTCTTAATGTCTTTAAATGGGAATCTTATGGGGAATAGCTGATAAATGGTGTACAGCCAATTTAACACAGCACAAGGAAATAAACATTCTTTATGGGCTAATGAGAAATGGGTCTGCTCAGAAAATCTTAAATCCACTGGCAGACTTAAATTCACTGATTAAACCCTGTCCTGAATGCTCCCCCATTCTTTATTGTTAAATCACATACATGTTTTGGTGTATGGCTGGCTTACAGTGACACTGGTTTCAGAACTTTAGTTGTTACAATAGCTTAATGTACTTCTTTCTTGAAGATGACTTCAATATTATTATTTTGTACTGAGTTTTTGTACTGAGTTTTAGTGCTTCCTCATGACCTTAAAAACCTTACTCTTAAATAAGATAGACAAATGGCCAGGAAAATTAAGTCCAAATGCTACTGGAAATCTCTGTGGAAAACACATTGCTAATGCTGGAGAGCTTCTAATTACTGCCCAGGGAAATGCACAATAAAACCTCTTTGCAATCTTTCAGCTCTTTGTGCTTGAGTCCGACTGTCCCCTCTGTCCGTGGGACTCTTCCTTAATAGAGTTTGGTTTCACCACTAACAATTTAATTTTAAAAGTAAAATAGAATCAAGTTGCAGGAGAAAGATTTAAAGTATGTGTCAACTCGACTACCCATGTACTCATACTGATGTTTTCTCTGATATCATAAATCCTCTCATATGATAAGGGTGCTTGTGAGATGTTATATTGGTGCCACCTTTTTAAATGGGCCTCTCTCTACCCAGCCTCTAATTTTGTGCCTACAATTTCCAATAGCAAATAAACTGGAGGCACGATTAATTGCAAATGCAAGTGATAGGGTTCCGATATCTAACTACTTGACTGCTGAGCTCAGTTAGGTGGCCATCCATCCAAATCCTACAGTGAGTGGCTGCACTTAACTGCAGACACAAAATCAGCAACTGTGCTTAAACATTTTGCCTATTATTTTTGATCACCTCCTCTTCTTTTGATATTGGCAGCATGAAGACAAACAGCAGTAAAACAAAAGCACAAAGCAAAAGACTAAAAGTGTTTGCTTCCTTAGCACTTCTAATTCTGGCCAGCACATCAGAGAAGGAAATTATCTACCTAACAAGAGGGCCTATCATCATAAATCAATTTTTAATTTTACTGGTGAATTAGGGCAATCAAATAAACATTTGCTGCCTGCCTCCCTCCCTCACATACTTCCCTTTGAATTGGCTCAGTCCAGGATCTAGTTAAGTGGGAGTACATCCCACCTTACAACTCCCAGACAATATCTGATTGGTATGCAGTGAGAGAAAAACACAAGTGCATACACAAAATAAAATAAAGTATGCTTCTAATATATATGATACAGTATCACACATACAAGGGGGAAAAGACCTAATGAAAATGAATAATCTTTGGGTATTTTCTTCCTGAACTGAAGTAGTTCTTGAATGTACAATCATTTTTCCAGTTTGCCTGCTTTTAAATACACACACACACACACACACACTACTTTCAGTTCAATTTCTAAGCCACTATAGGTATTAGAGAACAATTTACATGTGATTTGCATTTTTTTGTGTGCCTGTGGTTTTGGTAAGTCTTCCAAACCTAATGACTGTTCCTTTGGCCAGCAACATAAATGCTGTAATCACACAATTATTGTGCAGGGAACAGTTTAATTCAGCATTTTGTTCTCAACCACAGAACAATTACTCAACAATTTTGGTTAACCATACTTGTTCGCTGCCGGGAAAGGAAGCAGAATATTCACAAGATCTAACATCTTATACAAAGTCAGTAACTAAATTCTTATCTGTTGCAACTGTCCTGTATCACGAAGCTGATTGGGGTACTTCCACACACTCCCGGTTAATGAAAATGTATTAACAGCAGCTTACTTTTTTTAGTTTATTCACCTGTCTCTGATGAATGCTTTTATTATGCATTTGCATGCTAAGAAGAACGGTGGTTGTGTTTGTATCTGGAAGAGGTGGGTGTTTGAGTACTGTAAAAATCTCAACTTTTGAAAATATTAAATAATGTTATAGATTTATTCTAAGAATAGAACAAAGAATTTCAGAATTTACATTTAAGCCCTGTTCTCTCTTCTGCAGCTCTGTTTATTTTAGGTAACAAAGGGGCTTGCTGAACTGATGACTTTATCCTTAATACTGAATGTGTTGAAATATCTTTGGACACAAGGAACAACTTTGGACTTCCGACCAAGCTTTATCATAAAATCAGAAGTTCCTCAGAGACAGGTGTCTGATGTAACTGACACTTTTAAGCACTAGTGTTAATGGTCACTTATGCAAAAGAGTGGTTTCACTCATATAAGGAACTCCAATGATTTCTGTAGGACTTCTGATTTACAAGTTTGCGCCTGATTGTTGGGTAATGTAGACAATAATATGTGGGATACTTTCTTTGGTTCTCATCTTAATCCTACTGACATTAATGGCAGTACTATAATCTCACTTCAACTGCAATAAGACTGGGCCCATTCTTTGTTATTTTCTACTGAATTTCAGGATTCTTAGGGATCTTCTGTTCCATATTTAAGTTTTAAAAGTATTTACATGTATGAAATTATATTTTTCTCCAGTGACTATAATGTATTTATACTGAAAGTTTCCCGTGCAGAACTGCGACTCCAAACATCACTACTTTGGCAATAATGGTAAACTAGAAAGTAGAGCTGTCAATTGATGTGCGTTAATGCCTACGATTAACGCAGGGAAGGATTAATGCATTAATTTTTTTAACACGTTAATGCTGCGCTGTCCCTTTAAAGCGCCACTCTGGCGGCCTTTCCAAGGGGAAGCTGCACTGAGCCTGGGGTCAGCTGAGGACTCCAGCTGATCCTGGGCTTCCACAGCACTGCCCCTTTGAAACACCGCTGCAGTGCTTCAAAGGATTAATCATGATTAATTTTTTTAATCGCTTGACAGCCCTACTAGAAAGTGAACTTGATTATAGACAGAAAGTGAAGGTGACTCCGTTTAATCTCATCATCCAAGGAAGCACAAGAAAAAAGAACAGTACAAATGATGAAAAAAATCAACATAAATAACAAGTCCATTTGCAAACCTGTGTGTTTTTAAGACACTTTGGACTTAGAAGCAAGACTTCTAAATAATGGGTCTCTATTACTTCATAGATCTGCTCCCTATATTGAGAGTCAGATTTAGTGACAAAGATTTACTGGTTTTATGCCTGTTTGCTCTGCAGCACCAACACAGCTAAGAGCATACTAGGTGGATTCTAGGACTTCTTGTGTAGAAGAACTGGTCTGTTGGAATGAAGTTCCATTTAGTTTTATCTGCATGACCCCATAACACTGCCCATCCATCACTAACAACAAAGAGATTGCACAGGTGTCACTGAGGACAGAATTTGGCCTTTACAACCTTTGTGTAAAAAGCCTGGCTCCACTGAAGTCAATAGGGGTTGACATCGGGGGTACCATGATTTCATACTTTGCTTTTATTTCTTTTTACTAGTGCCTGACAGAAACAACACATTTTAATTTTAGGATCACAAGTTGAGTTTGCAGTGTTGGAAGTTTAAAGGAAACATCGTATTTGTAATTTGTGTCACATCAGAGACAATAGAGACATAATGTTGTATTTACCATATCAGTTTTCAGAGATGAACCACACATTAAAAAATCTAAGGCATAAAGAGATACATAGGTCATTAAAAATATAGCTGCATATTTAATAACAATGCCACACAAAAAAAAAAAGGAAAAATGTATAAAAACACATGGAAACTGAAAAGACATCAACTCAGTATTAGCATGGTAAAATGGGATATGGGGGAGGGGGAGAAGAGAGATTATAAAAGTAAAATATAACTTTTATAGCAGTAACTTTTTTGCTGCTGCTACTGTAAAATAACTGAATGATGAAACTGTCTTATTACATACCATATTATCTTACAGTTAAACCACTTAACGAATCCAGAGTCATTTTCATAATGCATGTCTATATTTCGTGTCACCATTCAAATTGTAGATAACCCCTTCCCTTCAACAAAATTCGCACTGGGGAAAAGCAGTCAGTATATAGGTTTGTAAAATTTATGGTATGCATAAAAGGGTCATTTTACATGTTCTATGGTGCTTGATTTCAATGGCATGGGATGTGGAGAAGACTACACATTGACATCCTTATAGTTAACCAGAATCGGTAAGCCTCGCCCATTAACCGGTTAACCTTTCACAGCCCTAGTAACAACTAGCTGTGATGGGTTAAAATCGCAGAAGTCCCCCAGACAAGAAACTGAGTTGAGGTTACTAGTACACCCCTGCAAAGCAGCACAGATACTGAACCAGTTCAGCTCTGGGAGAACTTTGCTCTAAAGGCTCACCACCAAGAAACCCAACCCACAAATGAGACCAAATAAATCTGTCTTACTCTGTGTTAGGGATGTGAATGGTTAACTGGTTAACCAGTTAACTGGTAGGGGCTGAAGCAGCTCCATGCCCTTAGAGAGCCCTCGTCCCTGGTGGGGAAGGCACTCTAGCCTTACTGCAGAGCATGGGGGGAGGGCGGGGAGGGGGGGGAAGACCTCCCCCTTTAATCAGTTACCCAATTAAACATAATATTTAACTGGTTAACCAATTAAATTGGATTTTACATCCCCACTTAAAGTAAGTTACTAAACGAATAAAATACACTTAACTAATTCTAATCCACTAAGAGACTTGTTACATTCAAATTCTTCCCCTAAACAGCTGTTCTCTCAAATCAGATTTTTACTCTGATTTGGGATTATAGTTCTTTCTTTTCTCTGTGGGTGTGCCAGCCAGAGTTTGGGCTAACAGGACAAACAAGGCTATTTACAGGTCATTGACTTAATTACTGAACAATCCACTGGGGCCTCATTAATGACTAGGGATGTGAATGGGTAACCAGTACAGGTTAACTGGTACCCAGGAGCAGCCCCCATCCTGCCTGACACCTACCAAGGGCAGAGGGCTGTTCCAGCCCTGTGGGGGTCAAGAGCCAGCCTTTCTGTGCAGGGGGAAAGAGAGCAGAAGCTGGCTGCCCCGCAGATGGAGGGAGAGGGGGGAAAGAGAAGCAGGAGCTATCCCCTCCCCACTCTTGTGCAGGGCGGCCAGCAGTGGTACCTGGAAGACTTGTGGTGGGGGTGGCACCAGGGAAAAAGAACCCGGCTCCACCATGCACACGACTGCTGGTTCCCGCTGCCAGCTCCCAATACAGGGGAGCTGGCAGTGGCAGCTGGAAGCCTATCACATGAGTGTGTTGGGAGGGAGGAAGCTGGGGCATACCCAATCTATAGGAAGCATATGACATAATTGTTTGTTACAAAGATTTTATCAGCATCAGCTTGGGATGATCACAATATTCACAAGTGGCAAACAGTGAGTTATGCAAGTCACCCCAAACTAATGCCAATAAAAACTCTATGTACAATATCAATTGTTTTAAGTGTTATAAACATCAATCTATTTTGGGAATCTTTTCAAACATTATAAAACTTTTACTGGGACTATTTTCTCAGGTCTCCCTGCTTGTAAAGCTAGGTGTTATACTTACCAAAGGGCCAATTTTCATTTGTGTCAAGTTTATCTTAAACTGAATTACATGAAGTTCTATAACCAATTAATGGCTTTTAAATAGGCCCAGTTCTCATATACACTTAGGGCCTCTTTATACCACTGATGTGCTATAGAACTTTACCTTTCCACCAACATAAAGGTACTTTTACATTCTGGTTGTGGCTGTCTGACACTGATGAGGGATTTAGGAAGTGAGAAATGTCCTAAGGAGATGACTAAATTGAAAGAGGGCAGGCGATGAACCCAAAGGTGAGTGATAAATTACATTTACAGCCTTCTAAATAATCATATGAGATATTATATATTTAAATACATACTCAAATATGCTCTGTCTTTGAGAGGCACTGAGCACCCACCACTTCAGCTGACTTCAGGGTCCATGATCTCTAACTGTACATAATCACTAGACAAATCATAACCTTCCATTAAAAGCTAGTAAGTTTTCTCAACCGTTCAACCACCTTATTTCATTTTTTCTACACAGTAAGAATCTCAAAAGGGAAAAATCTGCCTATGTGGAAGGGGAAAAAAGGAAGTAGAAGTAGTCAGATTCTCAGCTGGCATAAATCAAACAGCATCATTCACTGGTTTATGCCAGTTTATTCCAACTGAGAATCTGGCCTAAAGACTTTATCTCCAGATGCTTTTATATTAGAAACAAATGTTTGTGATCTAGTTAAACGTGGTCCCTGACAGGAAGTCTTCATAAGAATTCAATGGCATGTCTAAAGTATTGTTTTATACAACACACACAACTTGGCTTCAGGAGCTAAGGGTACGTCTAGACTACAAGCCTCTTTCGAAAGAGGCTTTTTCAAAAGAATCTTGCAAAAAAGCCTCTTTCGAAAGAGAGCATCTAGACAGCAACCAGTATTTTCGAAAAAGAGAGCCGCTTTTTCGAAAGAGAGCACCCAGGCAGTCTGGATGCTCTTTTTCAAAAAAGCACTGTTTGCGTTCAATAACGCCTTTTTTTGAAAGAGCACTTTCAAAAAAAGGCGTTATTCCTCGTAAAATGAGGTTTTCCACAATCGAAAAAACTGCTGCATTCTTTCAATTTAATTTCAAAAGAACGCGGCAGCAGTCTGGACGCAAGGGAAGTTTTTTTTTTTAAAAAAGGCCACTTTTTTCGAAAAAACCCTGTAGTCTAGACACACCCTCAGTGACACCAGGTAGGAGTTCTTGCAAAGGTTGACTGCATTAAACTATCTTGCAGCTACATTATAGACTCTTAATATTGTTTTTATATTGCTGGCATTCATGGAAATGAATCAATAGTGAGATTGCATAACCACAAGTTTGTTTGTGTGTGTGTGCGCGCGCGCATGCGCGCACATGTGTTCATGGCCATTATAAATAAATAACAGCTATATTACTTCAGCCAAATAATTTTGAATAGACTATCAAGGTGGTCTTTGGCACATGAATTGGTATGATTTGTGACATAAATTATTGACTTATTTAGTGTCCTTGAAACATGAAATGTGTATGTGACCATATTAGTAACATTTTTAATAATCAGTAACAAATTAGTAATCATATGTATGTCTAACATGGGGAAGGTAAATGAAAAACCTTTATGTATGACAGCTTTCTCTCAAAACAGAAGAGATTTATTAGCTTCTAAAAATCAAAATATTTTTTCAAGGGGTTTATTCATTAGAATGTGGTCCATTTTAAAAACATCAGGTCCCTTTAAGACTAAAAGTCAGTACTGCATGCCCTGAGTCTGTTTATCAAGATGACTCATCCATTCATGGGAAGCATGAGTTGTATGACTGGCTTATGATAGTGCTCCAAATTAGTACTCACACAATGGAGAGCTTATACAATTGCAATAGTCCATATCCAGTAAAACTGCCTTAGTGCCTAGAATAATGGGCCTTGCTAAGTCTCTAACAGTTCAGTAAGAACCTCTAAACAGCTGCACACCACACATGACCTGTGCCATCTCTACAATGCCGATTAACCATGAAAGGAGGCTTTGGGAACTATTTCCTCTGCACTCCTCATCATTGGACAGCATCAATCCCCTTGCTTTTTAGAGAGCAAGGGGATTTTCCCCCCCTTTCTTCTTCTTCTCTCCCTGCCCCAAATCAGCCTTCCACTGATCATCCTTCACATTTTAGCCTCTGCCCTAGAATACTCTGGACAATAGTATTGGTTCCATCTGTGCTCTCCATTAAACCCTGGTAATCCTTCTAAGAACAGCTGGACATTCAGATTCCATACACAGAAACTCTTTTCTGTGGAACCGTTGAGCTACAATTACGCTGAGACTGCGCTAATTTCCAGTCTTTGCCTGCAAATGTCTTTTGTAGGGTCCTCTAGGGCTGCAAAGTAGAATGTCCTGACATAACAAATTTAACAATATGCTGAGACAGATCCAGGCTCAGATTATAATGCAGCAGTCACCTCAGACAAGCACTGTTTAGAAGATGTTTTTAGACCAATCTTAACATTAATGACAACCTTCTGACTGCTACCATATCATTAAATAATCATGAAGTAGCAGCTACAGTTAGATAGTTTCAATATACTTTGTTACATTGGAAGCATGGCACCCCTGCATGACCCTTTTGCAGCTTTTTAAAAAAGAGCTATGTATGAGTCATTTGTCACTTTTGTGGCCCAGAAGAAATTCAAGGAGATGATATGACAACGTTTATGAAAGTAGAAAGTGGAAAAGTAAGAAAGAAGGATCATTAATTAAAATGGACACATTGACCTGTCTGCATACCTGGCTGTTCCCAAGAGACCAGCCCATTTCCTTCTATTGCTCAACCTCTGGCCAGGGAGGGGGGAGAAGGGGAGGCACTGGGACCTTCCCCTGCTCCCCTGCAAATTATTAATGTGCAATTGTTCAGCAAAAATAATACAATTAACTGAAACTTTTGGTTAGGAATGAATAAAGGTAGTTTACAAAGAGGAATTTATGAGTACTACAGACAACTTATAGAGTTCAAAGGGCATCTAATAAAACAAAAGGAAAAACTATGTAGCACTTTAAAGACTAATAAGATGGTTTAATAGGTGATGAGCTTTCGTGGGCCAGACCCACTTCCTTAGATCATATTCTGGAAGAGAATTGGCGTGACCAGGGCTCGCCAAGCAGCGGTGAGACCTGCTCACCAGTCACGTGCTTAGGCGCGCTGTGCATGCGCTGACCATGCTGCATGTCTGTGCCGGCTTGCACTAATTGTTGAGCCCTGGGCATGACCATATATACCAAAGGAATACAATGAAAAAAGTGAAATTTAATGTTAGTATATGTATATACATATACTGGCTGCGTCTAGACAGGCATGATTTTTCGCAAATGCTTTTAACGGAAAAGCATTTGCAGAAAAGAGCATCTAGATTGGCACGGATGCTTTTGTGCAAAAGCATCTGTGGCCAATCTAGATGCGGTTTTGCGCAAAAAAAACCCGATCGCCATTTTCGCCATCGGGGCTTTTTTGCGCAAAACGGTTCTCAGTTGTCTACACTGGCCCTCTTGCGCAAAAGCATTTGCGCAAGAGGGATTTTTCCCGAGCGGGAGAGTCACTGTATTTGCGCAAGAACATTGCCGATCATACATTAGATCGTCAGTGCTCTTGCGCAAATTCAAGCGGCCAGTGTAGACAACTGGCAAGTTTTTGTGCAAAAGCGATAGCTTTTGCACAAAAACTTGCCAGTCTAGACGCAGCCATATAGAGTACCAACACACACTGAATACCCAGAGACACACAAGTGTCTATATACTGTACTTATAAATATATAACAAACCCCATATCTGATATGATTTCCAGGTGAAAATTTAAAAACAGCATACAAACTGCATTTATCATGCCCTCTTGAAAATTTCATTTGCACTCTGCACATTAACCTATCTTTACTATTCCAAATCTGAGCAGTTTCAAACGGTCAGTTTTTTTTTTAAATAGCAACTCTATATATCTTTTTTTTCTATCTTTTGTCCCCAAACTACAGTGATTCAGAATGCAGAGCAGGCAGCATTCAATTCTGGACAAATGACAGTTATAAGGTTTGTTATATTGAGACCCATGAGCACTAGAAATAAAAGGTGTTTTAATCAATAGAAATGGAATATTCATAACTCTCCCAATGTAACACACGACACCTTGCTTATAGCTCTGAACCATCCCAAGACATTGAACTTCAACTGTTACAATTATGGAAAAGCTATTCTAGGTAATTTTCAGAAGTTTATTGTACTCTTGATATTAAGGTAGCCTGGCTTTAAAGGCAAAAGAACACAAAAACTGAACATTAAAAAAAACACCTCTTCAAATAATTTCAAAAGCAGATTTTCTGGAAAATATATGGCTTCAGTCCAATACATAACAATATAAAGGTTTTATCAGAGCTAGTTTGTGATGTCTTGCATAAAATACAAGTGGTAAATAATGGGAGCATCCCAAACACTACAATAAAAACTATACACAACCTCACACCAGCATGTATTTTCTATTCTTTCACACATTAACTCTATCATAAAATATAAACCTAAGAGTCCCTATTTAAAATTGAGATTTACTTTCCCTTATAAACTAAAGCATTCAAATATCTTGGAGGTGAACCCCAATAAATGCCTTCAAAAAAGGGTTACTCAAATTCTGCCAGAGGACAAATTTTTGTCTGAATTGGAGATGATTTGGCCACACTCTCCACCTTCCTCACCCCCGCTGCACTATGGGACTTAGAAATAAATAATATTGATCATAATTTACAACTTCTTATAATGCTCCTTTTTGCCACATCTTATATAAAAAGTGGCTTGTCCTAGATACTTCAAATGAGATTTATTTGAAAGATCTTGGCAACCTCTTAGGCAAAGAAAGGCATATTTGGAAAGTTATTCACAGGTGTATTAGGAACATCAGAATAGTAATGGACATTAGAGCATGCCAAATTACTGATGAAGAACTAAGTTTACATTAGATATGGCAAACTGATTGCTAGGGACTTTACTGATGTAATTTTTTCTGGGGGGAAAAAAAGCCCAGCAACCAGTCTTTCACCAACCCTCATCAGCTCCACTGCAAGCTGAGATCCTCCAAGCTACCAACAGAAATAACTCCTAACTCAGTGACCTATTCCTCAGATCTTTCTTATCTCCCTACATGTCACTAATCAGGGAGACTCCAATGGCATCTTTATTCCCAGTGACTCCCCTCAGATATTTGCTCTTAGCTCTGGTGGGTGTGACAGCAGTGCTCCCAGGACAATTTTCCATACTCTTTACACGAATGACAGCTAGTTGGGCTCCCCCAGCAACCCACCTCTCCATGGTCCAGTTTGGAGAAATCCCCACTGTGGACAAGAAGATATTTTCAGGTGCTACAAAGACTCCAGGAAATGCACTCTTCTTGTGCCAAACTTTGGAAGGGGGATGAGGGGATAATGAGGAAGGGAGAATGGAGATCGCTTTCCCCCACTTCCATTCTCCTGCGTCTAATTCACCAGATCTAATCTAGGAAGAACAACATGAAGATTAATCCAGCAACAGCCTTGTCTCAAACAGGTTCCCTCAGAGACGGCAGTGAATGGATACTGCTACACTTCTCCAGGGGCAGAATTTTCAACCATCTTTCTTTGTTCAAAGTGGTACCAAAAGAGAAGTCACAATGCTCAGGAAATAAACTTAAGAGTCACAGGATTAGTTGCTTTTAAAAGCACCTTCCAAAATGATTTTCTTCTTTGTGTCAATGGAAGCCTAAAATACTTTAGGACTTAATATGTATTTCTATTTCTGCAGGTGAAGAGTCCAACTTCCCCTTGTTTTGGGGACAACTGCAGCCTTAAAATCCTCCCTTTTACCTGCATCATAATTTCTTTCTCTCTCTTTTGCTTGCTCCCTATACTTGTTCTTTCCTTCCCCTGACTGTGGTTCCTCAGCATTCCTCCATTTACATAATTTCCCCCTTTCCTCCTCATTTCTCTCTCTCTCTCTCTTGCATCTTCACACTTCAGCTGCCCACATACCAAGGTAGATCCATATGTAATACATAGACTGTTCAAGTGGCAGAGTATTAGAGATGGCCTTGTCTCCCAGTACTGCCCCCGTTAGGATAGGTTCCCAGCCACCATGGATTCAGCTAACAACAAAGAGGTTTCTACAGTCAACAATCAACCAGGCTGTCTCTAGCTGCTCATGCAAAGAAAGAACTCTTGATCATTCACTTTCTTTGAACAGGGCTCCTTGAGCGGCCCTCTGAACAGATGGCACCTCTGCTTAGGCTCTGGCTGAAACTGAGTAGGAAAACAGTCTAGGGTGCTCCTCAGCTGGTACAGCTGGTTTGCTATGGTGACTAGAAATGTCAGGATAACACCTGAGCAGGAACTGAGATGCAAAGTTCAGCAGATCTTGTTCTAACTTGCCACGAATGGTTGGGATCTAGGGTTTAAGATCAGCCCATTTAAAAAAAAATAAAAAGGGGGGAAGGAGAGGATACAAAGTTTGGCTCAAGATCCAGATTTCACCAGAGTTTAGAGGCATTCAGCTTTAACAATTTGGTTCAGGCCACTCTCTTTAGACTTAACTGGTTATTCCAATTCAATTGGAGCCCTGAAATGGGTTGAATGTTCAGACACATTTCTTTGTCTGAAGTACGATGTAGTCTCCTGTGACAGAATACAGAACAGTCATTAATCCATGGCCAGATTATCCACTAACAAGGCTAATAACAAGCTTTTGGAAGTTGTTGCTAATTAATTTATATTTTTCAATTAAAAACTCACTGATGCTTTATTACATAACATTATTATGCTTCCTCTGCATACATTACTCTCCTATTATGCTGTACCTAGGCAGAACTCCCAGATAGTCCATGACAGGATTGTCTGACAACGGAAAGAGACGGGACACACCTCATAAATACAGTGCTGACATGCCCACACATGGGCTATGAATCCAATTCTTTGTATAACACTTCTCTTCTTAGACTGCAGCCTCTTCAGGGCAGGGATTTTGTCTTTTCTTTCACGTATACACACACACACACACATACATGCCCATGCATGTACAGCATATAGCATGACAGAGACCTATTTCTGACTAGGGTCTCTGATACTCTGAGAAACACTGGACTCAATCCTTAAAGATACCTTCACTTATTTGGGACCTGGTTTACCACAGGTTTACTCTGATTTTATGCTTATGTAAATTATTTGTAATCAGTGGTATCACACTGAAAGAGAACTGAAGTAATGAAATATTAAATCAAGCCCATAATCTGTAATTTATGTGATATTATATACAGGAATACATCCATCATCATAGAAAAGTTATTTTTATATTCAATAATTCTTTCTTAAATCAATTTTCAGATGGCCTGTTTTCACTCTTCTGTTTATGGACAAATTTTACCCTCAAACATATGAATGGAACTCATCTTGACTTGTGTGGGTCACACGTGTGTGTATGTAAGGGTTGAACCTAGCCCTTTTGTGGTTGTGTGCCGAAATTATCTTCTTAGTTAATCTCTGTGCTTTCTAACACTAACTCGCATGAAGAGAAACCTCACTGTATGTACTCAGTACGCTAGTACAAAGAAAGGCTACCACATAATAATTTTCTGTTTACACATCATACATAAACTTCACTAGACCACATCTCACACTAAACCTTTATTTGTAATGCCAAGTTTGGTATGGAAATAAAAAATGTTTGGTTTATGGGAAGGATTAGAGGTGAAAAAAATCCTGTTCTAATATGCTAAATTGTTGTATAAAATAATATAACACGCTTTTCATCACTGATGGAAAACTAGTGCCCCTTACTGCCACTAAAAATTCAGGATGGGATTGAATATGGCTTTGCCTCATCCAAGGTACAAATTACTGACTTTACGGACTTCAGAAAATATGAGGCTAAGCTCCACAGGTGGCATAAATGCAAATACAAGTTGAACTTCTTAAGTCTGGCACCCTTGGGAACTGACTGGTGCCGAACGAGAGAATTTGCTGAACCATGGGAGGTTAATCATAGAACCATAGAACAATAGAACTGGAAGGGACCTCGAGAGGTCATCTGCCCTCACAGCAGGATCAAGCACCATGGCCATCCCTGATAGAGGTCTATCTAGCCTTCTCTTAAATATCCCCAGAGATTCCACAATCTCCCTATGCAATTTATTCCAGTGCTTAACTACCATGACAGTTAAGAAGTTTCTCCTAATGTCCAACCTTAACCTCCCTTGCTGCAATTTAAGCCCATTGCTTCTTGTTCCAGCCTCAATGGCCAATGTGAACAATTTTTTTCCCTCCTCCTTTTACCACCTTTTTAGATACTTGAAAACCACTATCATGTCCCCCTCAAGCCCAATTCTTTCAGTCTTCCCTTATAGCTCATGTTTTCTAGACTTTTAATCATTTTTGTAGCTCTTCTCTGGACCTTCTCCAATTTCTCCACATCTTTCTTTAAATGTGGTGCCCAGAACTGGACACAATACTCCACCTGAGGCCTAATCAGCACTGCTTAGAGTGGAAGAATGATTTCTTGTGTCTTGCTCACAACACTCCTGTTAATGCATCCCAGAATCATGTTTGCTTTTTTGCAACAGTATCATACAGTTGATTCATATTTAGCTTGTGGTCCACTATGCCTTCTAGATCCCTTTCTACAGTACTCTTTCCTAGTCAGTAACTTTCTATTCTGTATGTGTGAAACAGATTGTTCCTTCCTAAGTGGAGTACTTTGCATTTGTCCTTATTAAACTTTATCCTATTTACCTCAGACCATTTCTTGAGTTTGTCCAGATCATTTTGAATTATGCTTCAAAGCACTTACAACCCCTCTCAGCTTGGTATCGTCCGCAAATTTAATAATCGTTCTCTCTATGCCATCATCTAAACCACTGATGAAGATACCAAACAGAACCGGTCCCAAAACAGACCCATGTGGAAACCCACTTGTTATGCCCTTCCAGCATAGACAGTTAATGTTGTATAGCAGCATTACCAATGCTTCCACTGTTAACTGGGCTCTTTGAAGACAGTAAGGTATCAATACAGAACACAGAGCCAGGACTAGTGGCTGTAAACAAACTGTATAGGACTGAGGGAAACTTAGCCACAGCCATGAGACGTGGACATCTGCTAACTAAAATCATACCGGACCATGGATGTTGCCAGACCAGAGAGTGTCAGACTAGACAGGTTCAACTTGTATACTGATTTGCTTTCACTAAGCATCACTAAGGAGCCCACACTCTTCCCATGTGTAGCTAACACTGATGTTTATACAACACAATTCTGCATGTAGCCATAGATGATATGAAAATGTTCAAATTCAGCCAGGATCTGCCTCAAGCATTCACATAAAATTCACTCAAGCCAAATAATTTATAAAAGGGACACTGATTTTAGGTACCCAGCTTAAGGCACCTGGTACTTGACATCTGTAAATACTGATCACCCACAACTCCAACAAAACTCAGTGGGGGCTGCAGGTTCCCACCACCTCTGGAGATCAGGTCTAATATGTCTTGAGTCATACACCTAAAATAGTGAGCACCCCAAATCGGTGGCTGCTTTTGAAAAAAGAGGGCTAGACTGAAGAAGGAAAATGTTCAGTTAACTTAAAAGTCACTCCACTACAATAAACATAGTGGCTGCGTCTACACTGGCAAGTTTTTCCGCAAAAGCAGCTGCGTTTGCGGAAAAACTTGCCAGCTGTCTACGCTGGCCACTTGAATTTGCGCAAGAACACTGACGATCTAATGTAAGATTGTCAGTGTTCTTGCGCAAATACTATGCTGCTCCCATTCAGGAAAAAGCCCTCTTGCGCAAATGTATTTGCGCAAGAGGGCCAGTGTCAACAGCTCAGGACTGTTTTGCACAAAAAAGCCCCGATGGCGAAAATGGTGATCGGGACTTTCTTGCGCAAAACCATGTCTAGATTGGCATGGATGCTTTTCCACAAAAAAGTGCTTTTGTGCAAAAGCGTCCGTGCCAATCTAGACGCCCTTTTCCGCAAACGCTTTTAACGGAAAAACTTTTCCGTTAAAAGCATTTGTGGAAAATCATGCCAGTCTAGACGCAGCCAATTACTTTGTATTCTGGGGCTCTTCTCATACTGTGTTTCTGGCTGGACTAGCTAATGCTGTTCTCCTCAGTTTTGCAGATCAATTTTATAAATCCGTAGTTTTTGTTAAATATCTGCATTTTTTGGGTAACTACTGAACTGATCCAAAACATCTACTCTTTTGAGGTTTGACCATCACAATTATCTATTTGATTTGATTTGGTTGTTTCTACATACAGCTAGATCCAAATCAACTGTGGCTAGATCTCCACTGGAACAAGATTAACTACATGTCGAACTGATTCAAAACTAGAGCTGGAAAGGTCATATGAAAGGTCATCAACTGCTCTCAATTTATGGGTAATTCTCTCACTGGCATAAAAAGAAATTTCATAGGTAGCTCAAGGCAGTATTTGGTCCCAAAACCATGCTTTTCTGGGATTTATTACACATAAACATGCAGTTTTGTGGGATAAGAGACAGATTACTTAAGACCTGCTATTTGTAACACAGGTCAGACCCCATTACCAATCCAGCTTGGGCTACTCTACTGAACCTGTCCAGCAGGGGTTCCCTGGTCTGATAATTTCCATGGTCCTACCAGATCACGGATGTTGCCGGACTAGAGAGTTCTAGATTTTAAAAGGTTCAAACTGTATTTCTAGAAAGTTCTAGCCCATTGAATTTTATGAAGTTGTCTGTTTTAGGCACCAGTCCTGAATGATTGGATTCCGTAAGCCCATGCAGAGTCTGAAGGAGGTCTTGTGAAGCTCAGTGAAAGTCACTGATCTCAGTGAAAGTCAGCCTCGAACATGCAAAGGAAAGAGAAACAAAACCAGGACAATCCCCATCAAACAATAGAGAAGGAATTTGGAATCACAAATGTATGCATGTGTGCGTGGAAGCACACGTGACAGAGAGAATATATTTCTAACTGAATCTTGTACCTCAAATCACAAAGAATTAATTTACATTTTTCCTCTATGCAACGGAAAAGACTACAAGCTTGGTGAAAATTTCTTACAAAAATTGGGATCTTCTTATTATGAACTTGCAATTGTCCATGGGTAACCCAACATTCATTTGAATTCCTGAAAGATGGAATCTTTAAAAGAAAACAAGATGGGCCCATATTAAAACTTTTAATGACTTTAGTTTAGGGGGAAAAAAAAAGGTGGAACTTTACAGCCAGCTGGCTCCATACCGAAAGCCAGGCTGCACAGCTTGAACTTAAAGCTATCTTAACATAATGAATAAGTGCCAATAATTAGCATATGTAGTGTGAACAGGTTTGCTGGCACAAGCAAGTGAAAAACTCCAAGGTAAAGTTATTATTAGGGAGTAATTAGCTCTGTGAAGTAAATGAGTGAAACAATAGCTGCCAGCACTGACAATATGGCTAACATCTGACTATGTGGAAGATAACATTGTAAAGTATTGCTCCCTGAGCTAGAATCTGTTAATAACCATATGTTAGTGTAATTAATGCAGAGTCTTTCTGACCTGTTGTCACATAAGAACAATACTTTCTTGGAAACATTCAAACAGGCAGCCCTACACTCATGGATGGCAAAAAATAATTCAGAAAGTTGCTAAAAACACTCTTTCTTCAGCATTTCTTTTTAAAAAGAAGAAAAAAAATCAGTAACTGAGAAAAAATTGGGACACTTACAAGGTTTGAGGAAACTGCTTTTATGGTTGATGACAAACATGCTATATCCCGGGTCAGTTGCAAGTGAACTGGCCAAAACCACAGTCCCAGTCTGAATTTTCCTACATTTTAAAGCCATTCCCAGACCCAAATTTTGTAATTGGATCAGGTATGTATAAAGGGTTAAACCTGGATCCAAACACCCTAGAATTCGAGCATATTCAAAATTGAGAAGAGGTTCTGAATTTTTTGGCTCAATTTCATTTCTAAATTGAATAAATCCCTCCAGGTGTCTGACATTCATCAGACATTCTGCCAATGTCTTAATATGTAATTAGATAGAGAGGGTCTCTGTTTGTCCCTACGTATAGGTCATTTTCACCTCTAGCGGATACAATTTGATGATTCTGAACTGGAAAGCTAGGGATAATTTCTCAAGAGAAAGACACTGAAATTTTGCTCAGAAGTTTTACATTTTCATAGTAAATGGCAATACTCCCCCCCACCCTTCATTTTAACAACTGAAGAAAGGTTTCAGAGAGGTTTGCTAAATGCAAGTTTGCTCAACAAACCTAGACACAGATGATTAGTGTTTTAACATCAATTTACTTAGAATAACCCTAAAGAATATGTTGTAATACAAAGCACTCTCTTCCTGAAGCTCTTTGTTATGAAGTCCTTTCTAATTTAATTTGACTGAACCCTTAGTCCAACTGAATGTCTCATATGCACCTCATTAGACTATGCATGCTCATTAGCTCATGAAAACAATTTTATAGAGAGGGTAAATTATGGTCACATATTCCAAAAGATTAGCCCTCATTTTCTAAAGAAAAAGTTTGAGAACTCTTAGATTCTAGCTACATTTAATCCAAATTTTAAAAAAATCCAAAATATAATGGAAGCTTGTTAGCACTATCCTTTTTTTCTTTTTAGTGGGGCAGCTTTTAAAAAAAAGAGAAGGTTTTTTAATGCTTCACAGGCTACAATGGCCAAGCAAAGGAACGCTGCATGTTCAAGATCTCACACATTCATCTTCTTACTAAACAGCTGTTTAAGGCTTGTATGATCTACCTGTCAGCACTAGTGATCCATAAAGTGTTTGAACCTCCTGTCACAAACCTCAGTGCTGGTTTGATCAGAGGCTTTGTGCACACTAATCACCCCCTTTATCTTTTCTAATGTTGGGAGAAAAAAAACCTCAGCAAGGCTGTCTTCCGAACCTGACTGTAATTAATCTTTCCATGGAGGAAACTGCCTGGTTTGAAAAAGCAAGATCTGATGGGCTGCTGCTCCATTTTTGTAAAGGCCTTATTTCCCCTACCAGGCATCTTTACACTTAAGTGGTGCCCTTTACAAAACACCTTACCTATATCCCAGTGACAGTGAAACAACCTTCAAGATCATCTTCTGAATAAAACCACTGGTAACTTTGCTTAAGAAAAGAGACCAATGAAAAGGATTCCTTAGTAACTCGTTTAAATGATTCTCTGTAACTGCCTGGAGGGAAAAGGTACCACAATGAGAACCAGTCCACTTTTCATGTCCCTTAAAAGCTTCTCTCTTCACTAATAATCCCACTGCTGCCTTTCTTTTGCTCAGTTGCACACAACCATACTGAAAACTGCAGGAGCTCCCTGGAGGGAATAGATGACATCCGGCATTTTTTTGTTTTGTTTTGTTTTTTGTTTTTAACTGTTTAAAGTAACATTTTAATGTTTGCTTTCTATGGCTTAAGAGAAATTAATGCCTGGGAAGATATACGGCCTGATCCAAAGCCCACTAAAAGTTAACAAGGATCTTTCCATTGATTTCAGTGGGCACTGGATCAGACCCACAGTGCAGAATGGGAACAATATTTTAAATTTAATGGGCATTTCCCAGAATACAATCTCTTTTGCTCTCTAGCTACTGACTCCATGCACTGGTAGTAATTAGAAGATGACGGGGGAGAGGGGGGACACAATAAATAAAGAGCAAACAGAGTATACACCAACATGGTTCAGGCTTATCATCTTATACTAATATGATAATGCTCATTGTGAAGAATGCCAAAGAGCTTTCAAAATGTCACACGTACAGGAATCTTCTGTCACCTCTGAAAGTCAGAGCCTCCTTGGTGAGAGTGTTGCTTAACAGAAGCTGG
>CM057845.1:106522094-106534652 GCA_030068395.1 Apalone spinifera | reverse complement strand
AACAAATATTTTCAAAAACAGTGGGAAGCTTTATTTTAAAAGGTTCAATAGGATCTTTAATATTTACACTAAGGACAGAAGACTTAGTTTTTTAAGGACTAGTGCAAAAAACCCTTACCTATTAGCCTGGTTCTTGCTTTGCCTGCACTAGAAGGGTGCAGGTTGAATTTCACACCTGTTCTGGAGAACTATAGGAATCCATTTCAATCCAAATCTGGTGTTCAGACTGCTAAGTCACTCCCTCCATTACTATAATCATTTATTATTTGTGTATTGTGGTAAAGCAGATAGGTTCCAATCAGGCTCCAAGGCAGTCCCAGGCCAGAAGAATTGACAAACCAATTTGAGGCAAGATGCCCGAAGATGAGTGTGACAAACATTGGGATCAGTAAGGAGGGAGCAGGTAAAACAGATTCATGCCAATAACAGATTTGCTGTGGGTTTTTTTTTTTGTTTTTGTTTTTTTTTTACTGGCTCCAACTAGATTGGTTTTCTGATTCTTTGCAGGTGTTACCCCCAGAGGAATGTAAAGGGAAGTACTGAAGAAGATGACAACCCAGACTACCTTCTCAGCTTGGCACTCATTGCAGGTGTAGGGGAAGTAGGCAAACAAAGGGTCAAGGCTGCCAGAACAGGGAGACAGGCTGAGAATGGAGGGACTGATCTGAGGAGGCCCATGAAGGAAAGAACAAATTCTATATAACTATAACAGAGTTTAAGGAGAAGCTAGATAAATTCATGGAGGTTAGGTCCATAAAAGGCTATTAGCCAGGGGGTAGGAATGGTGTCCCTGGCCTCTGTTTGTCAGAGGCTCTAGATGGATGGCACGAGACAAATCACTTGATCATTGTCTTTGGTCCACCTCCTCCGGGGTACTGGCGCTGGCCACTGTCGGCAGACAGGCTACTGGGCTAGATGGACCTTTGGTCTGACCCAGTATGGCCATTCTCATGTTCTTATGTTCTATGTAGTAGAAAACAGGAAGCCTATCTATGGACCGAATGAGGGGGATAATATGGTGACAGGGACACTTGATGGAAACTAGCTGTGCAGTGTTTGGTATGCCCTGGAGAAAAGCAACATAGGTGTCAAGCAGCAAAGAAGAGGTTTCATTAGTCAAGACATGAGCTGACAAGGACCTGGTTGAGAGTTCTACCTGTGTGGATAGAAAGAAGAAAAAAGATTATTTAGAAATGTTAAGGGGAAAAAAGTAGCAGGCCTCGGAGACAGCCTAGATATGCAGATGAAAGCAAGGGAGGAGTCAATGATGATTCCACAGGATGAGAGCCTGAATGACAGGGAGGAAGATGGTGTCAACAGTGATAAAAACTGAAGAGAGTGGAGAGGCTTTGGGAAGAAAGATAAGGAGTTCAGCTGAGGTTGGTCTCTATGGCTAAGATCGAGAGTACTTCAATCTTAGCCAAAGATTAAGGCAGACAAATCACAGCTAATTGATTATCTATTCTTGCTTGCTGATCATGGAGCAACATATCAGCACCTCGCAATGAGAGTTGTCAACAAAGTGTCTTATTGTTCATTTGAATATCACAAGGAAGACCTTATATCAATAATCAGATAAACGTTATAAGGTCAAACACTGCTTCTATCACACAGCGAGGACAGGATTAAACTAGTATCTTATCTAGTACACAATCCCATTTGGTTTAAACCTAAATCTCATTGAGTAAATAAGGATCCAGAGTGTCTGAGACAAAGAATGTAATATTCTGTAAACAATGTCTTGGGACACAGTTAGGATTACATTTTAATTTATTTACATTTAAAAAAAATCTGAATCTTCCCATATGGCTCAAGAAAGAAAGGTAACTAATGTAAAATAATTCAAATCAGGATTACTATGAAATGGAACAAAAGCAATATAAATTTCCCCTTCACAAAAGGGATTTTGTTTGCAAAGACATGGAATAGATGATCAACTGGATTCTACAGGAGCAATGCTGCCAAGGTAAGATCAATACTCTACAGAATTCACTAGATTATGAAATTATAGCTCCTTGCTCCCTCTGTAAATGCACTCTCCCCATATCCCCCAACACTATTGTGTATGGAAGTAAACTTTTGCATGGCAACAGACTAGTATCATGTTTGAGAAAGACGTGAACTAATAAAATGGTTTTGGTCTACCATTTCAAAATTGCACCAGAATAGAAAGTGAAGTAACTAAGAAGCAGTTCTGCAGAAAAGACCTGGGGATTACAGTGGATGAGAAGCTCGATCCTATGAGTCAACAGTGCGCCCTGGTAGCCAAGAAGGCTAACAGCATATTGGGGTGCATTAGGAGGAGCACTGCCAGCAGATCTCAGGAAATGATTATTCCCCTTTATTTGTCATTGGTGAAGCCACACTTAGAGTATTGCATCCAATTCTGAGGCACCCATTACATAAAGGATGTGGATTCATTTGGAGAGAATCCAGCGGAGGGCAACAAAAATGATTAGGGAGCTGGAGCACATGACTCATGAAGAGAGGCTGAGGGATTTGGGCTTATTTAGTCCACAGCAGAGAAAAGTGAAGGGGGGCGAGGGATTTGATAGCAGCCTTCAACTACCTAAAAAGGGGGTTCCAAAGAGGATGGAGAGATGATGTTCTCAGTAGTGACAGCTGACAGAATGAGGAGCAATGGTCTCAAGTTACAGTGAGGGAGGTCTAGGTTGAGTATTAGGAAAAACTATTTTATTGGGAGGGTGGAGAAGCACTGGAATGGGTTACCTAGGGAGGTGGTGGAATCTCCATCCCTAGAGGTTTTTAAGTTTCAGCTTGACAAAGCCTTGGCTGGGATCATTTAGTTGTGATTGGTCCTGCCTTGGCCAGGGGGTTTTGGGCTCAATGACCTCCTGAAGTCTCTTCCAGCTCTAGGATTCTATGAAATGGATGAGGCTTGAAAATTCTGCTCTATCCATGACATCTATGCAAATAAAACAAATAGTGATGATACATGAATATTCTAAATTTTCTCCTACAAGTTTTATTTGTCAGTAAATAAATACAGAAGCTCCAGCATGACAGTGGGGTACTGTCACTGGCTACATAAAGGTGTGAGATCATCTTGGAGCTTTCCCCCACATACCAGGGACACAACTCATCAGGGAGGCTGCCCCAGGTCCTGACACAGCACAAGACTTGGGCCTTCCCTTGGTACACCATGGCACCCTGCCCCTCTGTTATGGGGCAGGCAGGTTTAACCAGTGTGGAAGGGCTCAATCTGAGGAGACCTACATGTGGGCGTGAAAGGATTCTGTATGGGACACTCTGGGTGCAGGCAGCTCAGTGAGGGTCTTGGTGTGGGGAGATATGGATGCACTGAGGCTCTTGTGTGTGGGAGGGGCGGCGTGATGCTTCCAGCTGGGGGGCATCAGGACTCTGCAGGGGCTTCCAGGTAATGTGGTTGGGGCACAGCAGAGGGGTATGGGTTTGGGGATCTGAATGCTCGGGGACTGAGGCTTGGTGCAGCTAGTTGGGGATGAGTGGTTTAGGGGTATAGATGTGGGGGCTCAGCGTGTCACATGGGGTAGGGCTCAACAGGGTGAGAATTTGAGAACAGGGAGCCCTATCACCTGTAAAGTATGGAACTGCGTAAGTCTCTCTCTCTCTCTCTCTCTCTCTCTCTCTCTCTCTCTCACACACACACACACACACACACTTTCTAAAGCATTAGGTAGTGGTTATCATTGAAGACCGAATATTGGCCATTCTGAAGCAATCATCTGATCCTGTATGACAAATATTGTGTTCCACCTGTGCAAGGAACACATGAAACAGATATGGAGACTGAAGACTAAAAAGTATGTTGCCATCGTCAAATACTGTGTCAGCCTCACTAACAATTCCATGCAGCTGGAATAAGACTATTCAGTTTTTTATTTTATTATTTTATTTATTTATTGCCTTTCAACAGCTTAACTTCAAATAGGTGCTTAATTAACTCAAAGTGGCAGTCTCAATGTTTAGCCTCAAGCAGACTGACAAAAAAAAATCTGCACATCTACATATTGCATTTGCAGATTTAAAGCATCAGGCATGAGAAGGAGCTGTTAATAGCACAATGCAAAAATTCTTCTCTCTCTTTCTCTCTCACATACACACACAGAGACACGTGCACGCATGGAACTCCATTGTACATGTATATAGAGCTCAAGGGATAGAAAACAAGAGTGGGAAGGCAAATGCCAATTTTCTGTTTCCACTAATGGAATTCCAGCTCATATGGAAGAACATCCAGTGAAACACAGAGCTTGACAAGAATAAGTGATTTTCTTAAAGAAGAAGAAAAGAAAAAAATGACATTGAAAGGGAGATAAGGAAGCCAAAACTAGAAAACCAGCTTTTTTGGCAATTCAGATACATTTTTGTTTAATTTACGATTATTAGGATTATCCCATTTTAAAACACTAAACCAAGACATCTTAATATTGTCATTAAATGGAAGAAAGTGGTAGTGGTGAAGAGAAGTTTGAAACTAATCACAAGGGTGGAGGAAACATGATGTGAGAATTTAGAACAATAACTACAACCACAGCTGGGTTCTCAAAGGACTAGAAGGGTGGAGCGGCAGACTAGAAGGAGAGCAAGTGGTTAGCTAGCTAGTCAGTTATATCAAACCTAGTTTACAATCAGCCTCCATACCCCCTCAAAACAGGAACACTTATTGGAAACACACAGTCTTCCTTAACATAGAAGTAGGGGTTCCTTGGTAAGAGCAAAACTCATTTTTGTAAGCTTTTACTCAAAGCCCTGCTAATATGACAACTCACCTCCCCCTTTTTATTTTATTACATAAAAAGAAGTCACACTGTGACTGTTTTAATCAGGAAATAAACAAAGTGCCCAGCACCTGTCCTGGCTTTTATCATCACATAATAATCCTACTTTGTTTTCTATCCTAAAACATCAGCAGCTATCCCGTAGGTGACCATACGTTTGTGCCACCCCTACTGTTGCCTGTGCGGTTTCATTATTAGCAAACTATTAAATGAAAAAGAGAAGAAGAAAGGGGGCAGGGGAGAGGCAGGCCTAAGGCACAGCCACTTTTGTGTTTTTACAAGCACCAAGTTTACATAACCAGAGCACTGCATTTTTCAGGAAAGCAAGTTTGTAACCAGAACTGTATAGAAATAGCCTCAATGAAGGAACCCCTCTGATTTGGAGCAGGTCAGTCTAGATGAACAACATGGGCAGGCTTCCCACTGACATTCAGTGCAGCTTAACACAGCCAGAAGTGAATAAATGCTCAACAGTGGTCAAGGTGCGGAGAGGGTAGGGGAATAATGAATTAAATGTGGCTTGCCATGAGCTTATTTCAGACATTTTTCAAGGAGTCAAAGGAACTCTCAAGATAAAACAAATGCATACATTAAAAAGTTCCCAACTTGTTTTACAATAAAAAAAGCCTCCGATTATTTAATTCCAATGAATATGTGAGTCTAGGACCAATTCCTACTTTCATTTAAACTGACATGAACAAAGAACAGAATTTAGCCACTTATCTACTTTTCAACACTTATTTAATTTTTATTCAGCTTGGACAGATAGGGTAAATTTTCTGCATAGGTAACTGTATTCACTTCAATAAAGTTATGCAAATGGAGATTTTGGTTCTTAAACTAGATGGAGTCAGATTCACCATCATTTTATTGTTTGTTTCTTTTCTTGGTTCTCATACCCTAGCACAATTATTTTGTGGTTTGGTTTCTAACATGGTGAAGGATGATGTTTAACTTAATGTGCAAAAACTGAAACTTATAAAATCACAGAGGGCCTGATTTACCACTGCATCATCATTTATAATTCTGAAAAGGTATGCAAAATGCTACTAAATCAGAGGAGTATAATTTCACACTCATTTTGCATAGGCATAAACAATCACAGCAGAGTTAAATCCAGTAAAAATTTGGGTTGGGAATGGTGAAAAGCAAAGTTTGTGTGTGCACATTTGAATTGTATATCACTGTAGAGTTTTGGCCCTTCTTTTTCACTGCTTAATGAAAGAAGAGAACTCCATGTAGTGCCCTTGAGATATGTAAAACACAAAGAAACCCAAACATTGTGGGAAATCAATATTGCTGAAGATTTCCAAAATAATCTGGATGAAGACAAATCAGGAGTTCAAGAAAGTGTCCTTCACATAGGCATTTCAGTTTCCTTCTGAAGGAATAAGAACCTTAGAGATAAGAACCAAACTTTCTACTCTAATCTATATTTCTAGAAAGAGGGATTGCGTAAATAGGCTCAACATCTTAAGGCCCACTTTTCCCAGGGACAGGAGAGAATTAGATCTGAGTAGGTTTATCTCAATCAAACTAGGATAGTTGTTAAAAAAATCCATATTTTAACCAGCAAAGTTTAATCCCTTCTTTTCCTGCAAAAACTCAGATAAATTTGATTTTGTGCCTCTTGCTGTCTCCGTTTTCCAGGTATTATGTCACTGCACATTAGACTGTGTCAACACATCGTGACTTTGCCACCCCAATGCAAAATCTTGCAAAACATGGAGCCTTCAGATAATTTCAGAGTGCTTTTTTTTTCTTTTTAACGTAACTAGGTATTTATCCTGCCATGTTTTTGACATTTCCCCTAAGTGATAGTCCCAAAATGAAGAAAATCAGTATTTCAAATGCAAAGCCTTCTTAAAAGCGCACAGTAGAGAAGCTCATTTCTGGGCAGGTGGGTTTCATACATCTCTCATGAAGCATCCCTGGCTTGCCAAATCCAAGAGAAGTGATGACAGGTTTCCAAGGGAGCTTCCCTCACCTCCCCCACCCACACACACTGTTGGAAAGAAGGCTTATTGCAAAGCGATACAGGGCATTCTGAAGGGAACAGAAAAACGATGTAAGGAAGAAAAATGGGTGAAAAGCATCTCAGAGCATTCTCCTAATCTTCCCTTTAAAAAATAGCTTGTGAACTGAGTCTGCATGATGTTACAAAAAGGTGGCATTTAAAACAACTCTCTCTTTTTTATGTTTATTTTTGGTATTTATTGGTACTCGGGTTAGATTCCATAACAGTATCTGCATTTCACATGAGGAAGGATTTGTGGGGAGCATATTAATTTGTTGAATTCTTTTGGCTTGCTCATTCCTTGTCCTGCATCTTGTTTAGTCGTTGGCACCATTGCAAAGTGAATGTAAAATGCTATCGTTGTGATCTGGTAACTGCACACTTGTTTATTAGGGTGAACATCCATCCTGTTTTCACTGGGACTGACCCGTATTTAAACCATCTCCCAGGCATCCTGACTTTTTTTTGGGGGGGGTCCCATATTTGCAGGCCCCCTGCTGGTCCTTGAATTCCCCACTCAGCACAGACACAGCAGCCTCCTATTTGTGGCTGGTGGTAAAACCAGGCAGGGTGCCCCGCGAGAAAGCAGGTAGGAGTATCTTCCTTCCCTGTGCACACCAAAGAAGGGGGTAAGTCTGCCAGCCTTCCAGGAACATGGGGCTGAAGCCCTGACCACCAGCACCTCTCCCCCCCCCAGTGCTAGAACCCCTTTCTCAAGTGCCCCCACTGCTGGCTGCAGCCCCGTTCCCAGGTGGTTCTCCCCACAGGGCTGAAGTCTTTTGCTGCCGTGGTGCTGAAGCCCCATGCCCAGGTGGTCTCCACCTGCCATGGGGCTCAAGCCTGGCTCCTGGGTGGCCCCCACCTTCTGTGCGGTTCAGATCCAGTTCTTGGGCAGCCCCCATCTTGAGCCACGGGGCTCAAGCCCTGTTCCTGGGTGGCTCCCACTCCTGCTAGGCTCAAGCTTGGCTCCCGGGCAGCCCCCACCCACCATGGGGCTGAATCCCTTTCCCCACCATGGGGCTTAGCCCAGGTGGTCCCATCTGCCGCGGAGTTCAGCCCCATTCCAGGGCATCCCTCAGTGTAGGGCTGAAGCCCCATTCCTGAGTGGCCTCGGCTGCAGAAGTTCAACCCCATTCCTGAGTGGCCCTCGTCGTGGGACTGATGCCCCGTTCCTGGGGAGTACCTGCCACGGGGCTCGGCTCCCACCCCATCCCATTTCCTCCCGCACCTCCACTGTGGGGCTGAAGCCCTGAGGGCCAGCAGCCTCCCCTTGGTATCCCATATTGGGCTTAGGGAAATACAGTCACCCTATGTTTAATGAAAGGGAGAATTAGGCCCTAGGCATCCTAAAAACACAAATTTGGCCCAGAACATCCAGTACAAAAAAAATCTTATTATTTGCACCATATGCTTTACCCAGTCTATAGTTGTGCCTTCACTGGGCCTTTTTACTTAAAATTCCCCAAAAATACTGTCAATGTTGCAAGGTGGTTTAAATGCCAGTGACCCATCTATAGTCGCACTCCCATCACTGCTATTATCACTCAACTTGAACCGGGGGAATTGGTTTTAAGGAAAAAATGCATAGCTTAGACATGGACTTAGGACACTGACATTGCAGCTGGCACTTAGGAAAACCTGGCAGCTGACCAAATAAAGTGGAGAGCTGTAAGTAGAACAAGAGTAGCCATCCCTGAGAAGACACATCTTTCAGACTGAAAACTCATGCCTACATTGGTTCACTGGACACCGACGTGTCACACAACTGGGGCAAGTTGCACCAGTGCAGCATATTCAGAGTGCTGCGTGTCCACGTGCAGGGCTCTCGGCAAGTGTTGCAGAGTCTATGAATTGTACCTCTATCCCACTGCATCTGGCAGAGTGCCCTGGATATGCATGGTATCTATGGTTCCTATTGTACATGTGCACCTGTTTATATTTTTTTTTGGGGGGGGGGGGAACGTTGCTAGTGGGTGTTTGGGCATGAGGAACAGTGCATGAGAGGTACAGACTATTCCACAAATCACCAGCCTTGCCGCAAGATGCTTTTAGATCAATACAAAGCCAGGCTGCGCATGCTCTACTGATGTGCTTTAGTGACTATGAAGACCCTGCTCTAAACAAGAACTAAACCAAGAAGATTAAATATAGTTGCAAGATGTGCAGATTCTAACATTCTCATGTCTAGAGAGTCCAGAGATGGCTGTCATGCTGAATCACAATCCCCTAAAGTAACATCTGTTCTTCCAAAGGTGACATTTCAGTACCAGAAAATCTAGTTTGCTAGCACGGAGTCACTCCCAACAGTAGTAAGTCAGTGGTAGGTATTACCAACAGGAGTATCGTGGATACATGATGAAGCGGATAGCAAAATACTTGCTTCATAATAAAATAGTGGACTGCCACCTGCTTTCTGGACTGTCTCCCTGATTTGTGGAACAGCTTCTACTTCATTTTCCTCTCCGCTAAGTACACAATTGCCACACAAAGGTTGTTCAGATCCTCCTGAGACGGTTCTCTCAGCAGTCTGACAATGGTATTTGTGGAGACGGCAACAATCACTATTGAAAAAGTGAATTATTTCTGTAGGATTGCGTCACTCTTTCAATCCATTCTCAAAGCTCTGCCCAGGTTCTGAAGGAGTGCAGGGAATCAAGTACTGAAGGACAGTGAGAGAAAGAGACAAAACACACAGAGAGACAGAACCTACAGTAGCGAAGGCGACGAGATTGAGGGCAGTTGGGCACATACAGATTACATGTGCAATTCATATAAAGGCAATGGCATTTTTATCACAAAGAAGAGTTTGATTAAAGTCTCAAGAGATCAACCACAGAGGAAGCCCTTGCCTTGCTGCCTTAGCTGTATGAAAGAAACACCTGTTACGCACAAGAACAACAAAGGAAATATAAACAATAGGTATAGAAGAGAGCCCATGGTTCAAACAATAGGAACTGGAGAAGCAAAGCTCTCTCTAAATGAAGGGCTAGAATCCTATCAAATCAACAGCTGAGGAAAAGCACAATAATGATTGAAGGGAAACATCAGCGATTATGTGATGGCAATAAATACAATATAAATATCTGAGCTTGCTAAAACTATGAATTTTCTAGGCATCAGAAAGGACAGGAACCCCTAAAGACATTCCTAAGTGGCAGAACAAACTTGCTGAAGTCTAGCTTAAAGGAAAAAGATCACTTGCCTTAGAAAGAACACACAGTGCACCAGCAGCTCATTTCCTGATCTGCACTAAATGTTTTCTCCTTTAGCAGTTAACATAGTTAGTCCAGTAGCTCAAGTGAGAGTACTGTGCTGAAAGTGCAGATTTGTTACAGTTGTACTTAATTCGATTTCTGTTTGTCCTCCCTCTCGCCCCCCCAAAAAAATTACAGTATAAAAAGATATAACATTATTTAGGTTGCAAAATCAAGCACCTTTAAATGAGGAAATGTCCGACTGAGAGTTGCTGGTGCAGCCCTAATTTGTTCAAGGGGAACAAATGTGCAGGATGATACATTTTTTAATTAGATGACAATACTATTCTTACTGCAGGACCCCCATCCTCGTTTGCACAGAGGGCAGACATCAAAGAGGATCAAATTAAGGTTGCCCGGCAAGCTAAATTCTAGCATTTCCTCACTTTTAAGTGCTTTCTAACAATTTAAATAAAATTATTTACTGTCGTTTTTATATCGTAATTTGATTAAAAATGGAATTTTCTGTTCAAGTTGACTTTGAATTGACATTTTATAAGACAGCAATTTTTAAATGATTGAATTTCCATCTTCAGAGATAATTTTGATAACTGTCATTGAAAATTATTACTGCTATTGACATAAGTTTTATTGACCTACAAAGCGACCAGGACAGGACAAAAGGTGTCTTGCCAGAAAAAAGTACACTTTGTAATAATACTTTGATTACAGTGTATTACATGTATTGCATTAGATATTTTTGACAAACTGAAGTTAAATTTACCCCAAATCAATTCTTGTTATTACCTATCATAATCTTTTTTTTACTTTCTGTTACGTTATTATGTTTATTGTTGTTATGTTTATTATTTTTAACTTACAAACACAGGAATTTCAGTCTACTTATTTAGTATGTACAACACAGATTTCTGACCACTCTGAGAAAAACATCCGGAATGGTAAATTACTATTATTTATCCATAGCATGGTGTCTGCCCGTTTATTTCACAGTGAAGCTGAATATTGTTTTGTAGCATGAATCTGCACTAAACAATGTAAAAACAAAAAAACAAAAAAACTAAAAGTAGACTAGCAAGATATTTAGCTCCATATTTTGTTCTCCAGCTCACCCTTGATTTCTGAGAGTGTTAGTAGTGTTAGTCTGTATCTGCAAAACCAATGAGGAGTCCTATGGCACGTTAGAGACTCAAAGATTTATTTGGGCATAAGTTTTCGTGAATATATCTGTTAGCCTCCAAAGCGCCACAAGACTCCTCATTCTTTTTCCTTGATTTCTGGACAGAGATCACAGCTTCCATTCCTCTCTCCCATATCAAAGTTAAAACGAATATAAACTGTCTGGTCACTACCCAACTAAGCCATCCCATCACTATAATTGTTATATATACCAAATTGTAGGAATTCCTCTATTGCTTTAAGATACAGTAGCCAGTCCAGGCAACAGTATCCTGATGCACCACTAACATGAAAGAGAACACCAGAGATAAAAGTAGCGTCCATCAGCATCCCTGAAGCTTATATTCCTACCATCTTAGTGTCTGAATTATGTGGAATTGGGCATAGTCCATCTGAATGAAATGTCCAAGGGAGACTTTATGGTGATACAGACAGCGATACTGAGGATTCCTTAGGTGGCACCATACTTTTCCTTGTGAGACATTACAGATCCACATCTTCATCAGAGTGTTTAGGGTGAAGTGCTGTTTTATGATGAGCATTTAATGAAGTTATGACCACTTAACATTAGGGATATAAGAGATTGGTCGACTATCCGATAAGCTGAAGCTTATCGGATAGTCAACTAATGATGCGACTAGTTGCGCCCCCCGCTGTGCTCGCTTTATCAGAGAGAGGCAGCAAAGGGAGGGGAGCAGGAGCTGGAGCTGGGGGGAGCTAGCTTACAAGCCGATTCCCCCCAGCACCATCTCCGTGGGGGGCAGGGGAGGTAAGAGGCACCATGGAAACGGCACGAGCAGGGACTGAAGCAGTCTCCGCTTGCGCCACTTCTGCTGTGATTCTGCTTTTGAAATGTACAAGAGCCAGGGCTTGAAATACATTTCAAAGGCTGAGGTGCTGCAGGGAGCACAGGGCCAGTGGGGGAGTCTCCTGCTGGCCTCACGCTCACTTCTGTTTTTGAAATGTACAAGAGCCCCCTTTCCTCTCCCCCCGGTCTTACGCTCTCTGCAGGATTTCCTTTTGAAACGTACAAGAGCCCCACTGGGGGTCTTATACATTTCAAAGGATGAGGCTCTGCAGCCTGCAGGGCTTCCGCTTTTGAACTGTAACAAGAGCTGGTAGGGCTCTTGCTATAGTTCAAAGGCAGAGGCGCCCCTATAGACTAATCGTATAGTCAATGGAAATCCCATCGACTATTCGATTAGTTAATGAATCTAAATTTAGCATCCCTACTTAACATTGTTGAAAACCCATGAGTCACCAGCCCAGCCCTGTAAAAGGCTACGGAACAGAGCTTACACTGTCTACACCTGTGTTCCTAATTTTGCTAAGACTAGCAGAGTTGTTAGCCGTGAAAATTATTTGGAAT
>CM057845.1:106499320-106522084 GCA_030068395.1 Apalone spinifera | reverse complement strand
GGGGAATGCATCTTTCTATCTATATACCATTTCATTTGGAATACACATCTTTTCCCTCTGGTTCTTGACATGGTAAGAATGTGTTGGAACAGAAGGAGAGAATGGCTTTTTACCACTTTTATTGTATTGGGTGATGAGATGTTTGTTTCCTAGCCACATTTTAAAAATGGAGTCAATATTTAAAATTAGATACCTGGTGAAGTTTGCAAAAAGAGCTCAGCTTTGGAGGCTTGCTCCCACTAAAGTCAAGCAAAACCCTCTTTCCTCTCCCTTTCCCTCCCCCATTGCCTTCAGTGGGAAGTCAGGTCAAAGCAGAGGAATTTTGGAACTCCCATGTACAATATTTTTCTCCATCCTCCCTTGTAAATGAATGTTGACACGTGCCAATCAAGAGCTGCTGTTCTGTATCCCAGAAATGGTTTCAGTTCATTGACTGACACAGTAGTTCCTCAGTGATCATGATGGGCCCAATTACATTTAAATTAATGCATTATCCCCTAGCAAAACTTTCCATAAAATTCTCCCCTTTTGCTGTGAAGCCTACAAACACCTTGACAAATAGGTTGTTGAGTTTGCTGAGATCACTGCCTATCAGTTGACAGTACTGACTCATTGTTAAACCCTTCTCTGGCTGTATCTCTTGTTTCTTGTCTTATACATGGTAAGATCTTTGGGGCAGGGAAGGCCTTTTTGTTCTGTGTTTGTACAAGGCCTACTGCAATGGGATTTTGGCCCATAATAAGAACTCCAAGGTGCTACAAGAAATACAAATTGTAAATAACAACATAAATACTAACAATGCCATGCTTTCCCAGCACATTACCTTTAGTCTTTCTGTACTCTACCATAGGATGTAAATCAGGACAGGATTTGGCTCACAGTTTTGTGACGCTCTTTCAGATTATTTGGGATGGAAGGTGATCTATAAAACTGGAAATACCATCAAGCATTGCTCAGCCTTCAAGGGCGAGAGCCCACAATTTGAAGAAATCACTATAGAGATCTGTGATTCTGAATTTTCAAATTTAGGCTGTTCAGCAAGGTAAGACCCAACAACAAATGCTCTCAAATTATGTAGCTAGCTGAGTCATCTTACAACTTGTGACCCTTGTAATGATGTTTTCTTTTTCAGAATCTGTACGATGCCACACAGTGATTTGTCTGTTAAATTGAATCTTTGCCTCTAGATAGAAAGATAGATAGATAGAAAGTTTATTTTGAAATGTCTTCTAGTGCCTCCGAGTCTGACTGATGTGAGATGTTATTTTGAACATGCCAAAGCATCTGAACTGCTCCAGTCTTTTCTTTTCAGCGTGCATTCCTTGAGAAGTAGCAAAGCTTCCCACTTATCAGTCACTCAAAGTGACTGTGGCTGTCAGTTGTGTACAAAGCGCAATCAGTTTGGAAGCAGAGACACCAGCATTTTTCTTCTCAGCTTGAAGCAAACACATTTTGACTGCTAGTCATTCAATTTTAAAGCATCTTCAATTAGGGGCGGAAGAAGATATAAAGAAAACACATCCTAAACACCTCCACCAGCCAGCAGTAAACATTTTATTATCTCCTGACTCACCTTACTGCAGCAGCCGCTGCCACCTTTTTTGGCTGCATAACAAAACTGCTTTACTACACTTTCACCATATAGGTGAGATTGAGATCCTGCAATGTTGCTCCAACGAGAGTTCAAAGGGCAACACTACTTTCTTTCTCTCTCTTTCACCTCATGTCCTTGTATGCAGTGCATTCACATACACAGACACAGAGAGATTTGTAACTAAAAACAATATAAATTTGTCACACTCTCTATAGCCAAGGATGAAACCAGTTACCAAAGCCAATGTAATACAGAGTAGGAAGGGGGAAAAGAGAAAGAGACCTGGCAGAAAATAACAGCTGTGGAAAGGGGCCTGGCAGCCGAGGTAGATCTCTTACAAGCTAAAAAGACAGGGCATTGAAAACAGCAACCCTGCTGACAACCTCAGTGCAAGGATTCAGAGGGGTAGCCGAGAGTCTGTAACAGGAAAAACTTAAAAAACAAGAATAGTCTAGTAGCACCTTAAAGACTAACACCACATGTAGATTGTGAGCGAAGAAATGAGTTGTACTCACGAAAGCTCGTGATACCATCTATATGTTTTGTTAGTCTTTAAGGTGCTCTAGACTATTCATTGTTTTCTAAGATTTTTCAATGGAAAGACTTGGGACTGAGGCCCTGTTTCACACTTTTAGCAACTCTGGAGACTGTACTGTGAATCTCATGGTATTTAGTCATAGGTCCTAGGACCATAATTTTTCTAACCCTCATGGTTGTGAGGAAAAGTTGGAACATATGATGCTAAGAGCATCAGAAGGTCCCAAAAAACCAAACCAAGACAAAAAAACCCTAATGTTCTTAAGCCAATCACATGAGATTTTGGGACCTGCCTCATGATTCTTGAACACTTAGGTTGAGAATATTGGAAAAAACTCAATACAGCAATTAGTGTGTAGCTGTCCAGTTGCTGAGTCTAAGGCCTTATCTATACTTACGCGGAGACTGATGCTCCTGAGACCGATCTAGTGGGACTAGTAAGGGTCTAATTTCTCCCATCAACCTTCTGCAGTGGGACCACCACAGAAGTTCACTTTAAGATACATCAACTCCAGCAACTCTATTCTCATAGCTGGAGCTACATATCTTAAATCAAATGTCTTCCACAGTGTAGACCTGGCTTGAGTGTAGACAAAGATAAGCCAGGGTTTGCACTGACTTGACGAATCATGATTTATCCCTAAAATCTCAACTGGTTCAACTGATCCCTGCCTTTCCCTTGAATACTCTTAGGGTGAGCACAAGTACAGCTACACTGATTGTTGAATTTTGGCTATATCCTGAGTGTAGACAAGCCGTTGTGGAAGGCAGCAGCTTTGGCTGATGAAAGGTTGCTCTGTGGATAAAAAAAGCATCATCCATTTGGCATCTTGCTCTAGCAATGAACTAACTTTTACTACAGTGGAGGAGCTGCAGACCCAGAGATTTTCTATGGTAAATGCATCACTCCCTTCTGCAAAGCACACACTTTACTTGCTGTACATATGATGACATAAGGAAAAGATTAATTCACTTACAGCCTAGATTCTGACTTCTAGCCTAGATTTTTTTTCACTCCTCCCTTTTCCTATCTTGAACTCCCCCTCCCTCCCTCTCTTTAAATAACTGAGGTTCCCAAGGGCTTTTCTGTGAGTCCTATTATGATAACTGAGAGGACATCAGCTGCAGAGCCTCTGTGAGAAACAATTGAATAGTCGCTTTGCCGGCAACCTCAGTTGTTTGGGAAAAGGTTGCAAAGTCATGGGAAAAGTTGCAATGCAACCTCTTCATGGGCCTGTCAGTGAATCCAGTATGCCCATGTTTACAAGAGACAGGAACACAGCTGCTCATGACACATGATGAATCAGGACACAGCATCCCCAATCTCCAAGCCCACTGGGTTTGCCTGCAATTTCAGCTTGCAAGAGAGACTTGGACTCTTCAAGGCACATGGAGAAAAACAAAACAAAAGCAAATTGGCTCAGAGGACTAAGCCAGCTCTGAAAGCATTTTGCAGAGTAGGGAAGAAAAAGAGTGGGAACAAACCTCCCACTTATATGAATGACAACCTTTCCATTATCTTCAGTGAGCACTGGATCAGGCCCTTAGTTTTATGATGGCCTTTAGGTTTTAGTTGTCAAGGGCAACTTTAGGTCCCCGCCTCCCCCTACTACGGTCCCTAAATACAGAGGAAATAGCACCATTCCACTTTACAGGGGGAGGCAAGGTGTAGAGGTCAGAGGACTATGAAATTCTGCTCTGCAATCACCATCTCCTCAGGAATTCAGAAATGGAATCCTGGGACAGGGACAGCATGTGACTAGATTGAAGCACGTGACTAGATTTGCCCTTATCTCCTGGACAAAGCACAGTTGCAGCCACAATAAAAAAATATTGAGGGTGGGCCAAGAGTGAAACTTAACAAATCCTGAGGCTGCCCCGAAGCAGCCACCACGAAGGTAAACAAGAGATGAGAGGAGACATTGTCATCATCCCCAGCGGCAGTTGCACCTGCTCACAGGAGTTACCTCTTGTAGTACACTGCTGATGGAATTGCCATCCAAATGGGCACAGAACATAAGGGAGGCTGAACTGTGCTGACAGTAAAAATTAGACTGCAATCTTGTAGGGGCAGGGGACATTTATTTACAATTGCTATCAACCATTTTTGTTTGATAACAAGCAACGAAAACCTCTGAACTGCCTCCATTTCATTTGAAACATTACCGCAAACTAATCAAAACCTCATTGTTTTACATAAAAGTAGTACAAAGAGAGTGGTTACACACAAAAGAGCATGAGATATCAGGGCTAAAGATCATTCCACAAACTCTGGGTAATAGATGCTTGCTCACCTGAGTAGTTGAACAAACAAAACTCCCACACTCCAACAAACAAAAATTACTCACCCAAATTAACACCTGTGTGGCAAATCACAATACATCAAGCTTTCTGAAGTCAGTTTGCTTTCCATATACTTATGGGAAGCAAGAATCAGCCCATTGTCTTTTCTTGTTTTGACTGAATTAAATCTGAGCGCCATTTCTAACCTGTGTGTTAAACTTTTACAATCTTTTCAAAATTCTGTGTGTTGGAGAAAGCTAAGCCATCTCTAAAATCCCTCCATGCTTCCTTCAAAAAAATTATACCTACCTTTTTTTTTATATATAGGGCGGGCCAAAAATCTATCCTGCCAGAAATCCCAAATGGTCAAGATTTTGAAATCTCTAACCTCAGGATTTCCCCATGAATGGAAATATTTTGATTCAGGGACATGCCAGTGTTGCTGCCTCCTGTCTCAGGTCTCCCTGTTTGCCAGTATTGAGCCTGGGAGGTTGGAAATCCCTAGGCTTGGAGGGGAGGAACCCCTGAGCTGATGATGGGAGGACAGCTGAGGAAACTGGTGGGGAGGGGATTCAAGAATTCTGGACAGCCCCTCAGACTAGCTTCTGTGTGTGTGTTGGAAGGAGGGAGGTGTTGAGTATTGGAAACCTCAGCTTCCAAGCTCACTGCCACGAAGTCTTGGAAGCCCTGGCTCCATGACAACTCACAAGCTGATGACAGGAGGTCTTCTGTGGCTGCACGGAGAAGCTGGCACAGGTGGGGATGAGGGTTTCTCCCCAGCATGGTTTTGAAACATAAGGGCAGCATCTAGCCCAATATTTGAAGGGCCCAACAAACCAGTACTTTGAGCTCATGCACTCTCTCCTTTGCTTGCCCTTATGGCAGCAGTCAGCTAAGGAACTGTTCTGAAAAAAAAGCTGGTCACACATAAATGAAAGAGTTACAAACCAATAGTATCAGCTCCACTGGAGGAACAGGTCAAGGGAGAGCAAGGCAGGATGAACTGAATATTTGGGCAAATGGACATCAGTAAGGAAAATACTGTTTCATTTTCACACCTCTAAAATAGCCTTTAATAAATATAAAGCCCATTAGGAATTAGTTCTAGAGGGCCCTGAAAAGCAGATAAAACTGAGGATATCCATTTTTCCCAAGCATAAACTGCAGTAGAGGTGGCTTTCTCTGAGGTCATATACAGAGTCCCAGCCTAAGTCTACACACAAAGTTTCACTGGTTTAATATTAAACTTTTATTAAAATTTTGGTAATTCCTATCTGCAGACAAACCTTAGTCCTGCTCTAATGAACATTCCCTCTCTTGAGGTAACAAGAGGGGATGTGTATTTTCAGTTTGATGCCCATTTGACTGGTACATTCTTCTGTGCTCAAGTGGTTAACATGCCTTTCTTCTACAACACAGAAGTGGATACTTTGTAGTTACACTCAGCATTTCCCATCCTCCAAAGAGGCGATATACCTCGTAATCTATCTCCGAGTATGTCTGCGAATCTTGGTGTTTGTTTGGGAGGGGTAATGGGAGCAGGAATCTTTCCAACTTAGTGTACTTGGAGAAAGGAGTCATAAATAAGCAGGTCAGTCAGGGTTTTTTTTTTTAAACTTAAGGTATTATGTTTTCACTATATTTCAATAGGGATTTTTTTTTGTGTGCAATAATTTATCTGGAATTACTACTACTCTAACAAGCTTAGAGAAATTTGGCTCAAGTAGAATGAATCCTTTGTCATAAATAGCTTGGGTTCATTGCTGCAGCCTAATCATTCAATTGCACAAGTCAAATAGCAATCCTAACTTGGTAGGAACATTTCCATGTCACTAAATCTAAAGCAATTTGTTTTAAAACTCCATCCCTCAGAGACAGAAGCCTGATAGATTAGTTAGGGCAGGGTCAAAAAACCTGAACCTAGAGCCTGTGTCACATTTGACTTTCATGTCACAACTTTGTTCCACCTGCCTTAATCTGCTGTACAACTCACTGACCATTTTGAGTAACCATGTAGGAGAGTGACCACTGTCTCCATTTCCTCGTAAATAAGCTATTTTTTCCCTTTGCCACGGTTTTTCCCTTTGTAACTGCAATTTTTTCCCTTTTGCACTCTGTCACCAGCTGTTCATTTATTACACGGAAAGAAAATATATCTTTTTATTATTTGTAGTAGTAGTATACTTATTTTTTTAAATATGTTAGACTTGATCCAGCTACCACTGAGGTCAGGGGAGCCTTTCCCCTGACTCCACTAGAAGCTGGATTGGGCCTTGTGCCACTTGGGGTTAGACTGGAGTGACAATGCTGTCAATGGGCAAAAGCAATGCAAGCTTTTCTGCCAACATAACCTAACTTCAACGCCAAAGAACCATCTCTAGAGGAATGAGATGCCTCTTCAATCCTTGATCTCTGTGATGTAGCTGCCTAAACAGGGGTGCCAGCTGGGATAGTGTTTTGTGTGAAGTAGGCACCCACTGTAAATTTATCCTCTCACTGACTTCAACAGGGTCAGGATTTCATCCGAGGTCCCTAGAAAATGGGTTGAGACAGGCCACCAACTCATTTCCTAAGCCAGCAGCACATACAGATAAGCAGTGAGTTGTCTTTCATTTACTACTGACTTAAGTCAGGGTTCAAGAAATGAAAGACTCCATATCTCATTATCAATCCATGTTTTCCAGTACCCTGGGGAAGATGTATTTCATTGCTATCTACAAGACTCTACGTTTAAAAGAAACAGGGTCAAAATATTATTATTATTTGCAATTTACTGCTTATAAATCAACTTCCCCTCTTACTCCTGGCTCGTAAACAGAAGCTTAAACCTAAAAACTGATTCCTCTCTCTCTTGTCATTTGTCATTACAGGGTTTCTGGTATTGTTTTTCAGACATTTATTAAAGATGCAGCAATAAGGATTTTGTTTAAAAAAAATCTCTCCACCAGCACAAAGAATTGAATGTCCTAGACAAATAGAAGGCATAAAGAAACGACGATACAGGTCCAAGTTGGGGCCTACCAATCTCAAGACTTTCTTTAACAAAGATTAGTGTCTATTATAAGTTGACTTAGGGTATGTCTACACTACCAAGTTTTGTAAGCAAAACATATGCCAACACCCAAAGTCATCAAAACAAAAATTGCCAGAGGGTGTTCACATGTGCTCCCTCCATCGACCAGTGCCTGTCCGAGCCATACTTGAGCCTTGGGCAGCGGGCGTGCGGCACATGCGCCTCCCCGCCCCCAGCGCATGCATGGCCTCGCCCCCGGGCGCACGGCACACCTTACCACTTCAGTCGGGCGCCCCCCGATAGGTTGGGGCCCCGGGCAGCTGCCCGGCTAGCCCCCCCCCCCTTAATTCGGCCCTGCCGTCGACAGATCATGTCCACACTAAGGGCTGCATCATCAACGGTGTGAGCAATGCACTATGGGTTTGTATCCCACAGTGCAGTGTTGTGGAAGGCAGAGCTGATCGCTGCACATCTTGGAATTCCCTCCACGTTCTTCCACAGCCTCCTCAGCAACCAGCAGCAGCATCATGAGGAGTCCTGTGAGTTCTGTATGCTCGGGGATGTCAAAGCAGCACAGCAAAGCTGTCCCTCGTCCCCCTGCAGCAGCAGCCTGCCTGCCATTGTGTTCCCAGTGATTTACTCTTTGTTCCTCAAATGGAGCAGCTCCTTCAGCTGTGAGAGGCTTCCTGGAGCTTTGAAATGGCAGGGGTGCATGCTTGCGGGGCAGCAGATAGTGGTGAATGGTGAGGAGGGACTAGTGATGTAAAAAACCTCACAAAAAGAGTTAACTGGTTAAACAATTTGTTTAACTGGTTAATCCCTGCCTACATTGCCACTGTGCAATGGTGGCTGCTCCTGCCTGGCACAGGTGCGCCACGGGCACAGCCCCGCCTCCTGCTGGTGAATGCCGCTGGCATCAGGCCCCACCCCTCAGCACTAGCACTCCAAGGCGCCCAGAGGCACTGGCCCCGCTGACTGCGGGACAGTTGCACCTCCCACCCCAAAGTGTTTGGGGGCACGTGCCCTTCCAAGCATTGCCTCTAGCAGCAGAGATTAAAACACTGAGTAGAACAATCGGGGCAAGTATTGTAGGACACTGGCAGAAACCAGTTCTATTGAGAAAACAAACAGCAGTGTCCACACTGGCTTTTGGTTGAGAATAAAGGGAGGGGAACAGAAAAAAAATCTTCCATGGGGTGGATGGGTTTTTTTGTTGCCCAAAGTGGGTGTTTTCCCCCCACAAAAGTCACGTTGCAGTCTGTACACTCTCACTGTATTGTTACCAAAAGGCAGTCTTTGGCAACAAAACTTTGTAGCATAGACAAAGCCTAATATGAGGAGTCTAGGACTCTGCCTGCCACAGTTTATGAAAGGACCAGCACTTAGAGGCCAACCTCTAAAGTGACAGGGGCCATTTACTTCAACTAATGAAATTCAGCATAGCGCCACTGACTGCAGAGGAGTGCTGTTGTAAACCTGCTGAGGATCTGTTCCATAATCTTCTTCAACTGAGACTAAGGCATTACAGAAAGACCTGGGCAGGGAAATCCTCATGCTGTTGAAGAAACGGCCTACTGTAGCTTCTACTTAACACAGAGATTTGGGATGCTTTACACATTATTACATACCTAGCTACTCTGAGATCATGCTATGGTTTTAAACCCATGTAAACTTCAGATATTTCTTTATAAACAAGAGACTAAAACCCCAATATATTATCCAAGCAAAAGACTGGTCTCAAGCTGATTTGTACTATTAAAAAATAAGAGACTATGCAAGCACATATAAGAATCTTTTTTTAAATACAATAAGCGCTTAAAAAGAGGGTTTTTTTTTAAATACTACAACCAAAAGACAGCTGAGATGGGTTCTTATCCACAGCCCACTGAGGGAACTGTATTACTAAGCACAGTGTCAGATTGCAATCCCCTACAAGTACTACCTTTGCTCTTCAATTCCAACAGAAACTGGAGATTGAATGATCTCTGTTTGTAAGACCTCAAGTCCTCCCTCTTTCTCTGCAAGCCAATCTATAAAACTCCTTTTCACTGCCAAGTGGAGATGTCATTCTTCTGATGTGAAGCTTTCACAAATATATATTCCATGCCCAGTTTAAATTTGCATAACATTTAAGTTAAAATTAGGCCAAAAGTTCATCTTGGTATAGGAGATATGATGTCTTGTGAGAACCTGTTAGCTAACATTCTATATAACATGTTCTAACATTCTAGACTAGACAAGTTTATTTAAAGTTTAGACTTTAGCACATGCCAATTGAAGCGTAAAGAGCTCGAGTATAGCAACCACAATCTAACAACACACCTTTTGTTTAAGTCCAAACAAACCCTCTGGTACCTACAGACACAATAGCTTGCCAAAAGAAAAGGAAATCCAAATTATACCTCTGCCCTTTTATTACAGATACAATCACAGCTTTTCCCAGCTGTTCTTCTCACTGGACATACTCAAAAAGGAAAGACATCCTCCAAAAACTCCATCCTACCTCCCTCATTTATAACAACAACATTCCCAAGCATTTTGGTTGCACGTAAATATAAAATAGAGCCATAGGATACTGTGCAGTATTCTATATAGTCAATGAGTCAGAAATAGGAAAGCAACAGGCCTCCTCAAAAATGCCTCTCCAAAAAGGCAGCCTCCCACTCTCCCCCTTCCATACTTCCCCAAACATAAAGGCAAGAAGGAGAAACAAAGAACTGTTGAAATTAAGTAACAAACTTTACCAAAATGTTCAATCCTCCAAAACAACGCAGGATTTATTTCAGTTTTAGATCAAAGATAGATAATGCCAGTGCTATAGTTTGCTTTATAGCAAACTGCCTTTTCCTATTTGCTTTCCTTATAAACTCAGTTTCCTTTTATTGTACTTCACTGCCAGATTGCAGTAGCTAACTATCCCAATCTAAATCTTCTTCTGTTTATAAATTTTCTCCATTCAGCAATTCCATAGTCAACAGATTTACACTACTTTCACTAACACAGTGATTTAAACTTTAATTCCCCTCCCCCAATTAACTCCCCTGCCATTATGTTATATTATTTTTATGGATTCAGGTTGATATGCAACATCTTGAAATTATCCAGGGATGGAGCATAAGCAATGCATGTATTAGAGGCCAAGGTGTCTTTTGGTTGATCTAAGAACTGCACACAGTCCTGTATCTTACACCTATTTTTAATCATTGCAAATCAGCACATACCAGATAAAGCCAGTTGCCATACAATGCTGAATATGCTGAATATAAAAGATGGACCAGAAGCACAAAGACTGGATCTGAATCTAAACTTTCACAGTTCAAGGCTTTTTGGATCTAAGTGGCTGAATTATGATCTAACCACAAATGTCCATCCAGTCCCAAAGTTTCTTCACATATTGGACTGTCTGGATCTAGGAATTTGTGTCTAAAATCAATGATTATACTTGCTGTTAGAGATGGATCTAAACCAAAGTGATGTACTCTGAAACCTCAGACTGCAGGAATAAACTTTTTGCTTTTAAAATATAACATGCCATTGGCACTCAGAGTATAAACTGTATACTACCATAGGAAAGAAGATGAAGAAAACAAAATTAAATAATAAGCTGTGTCGGGTGAAAAGGAAATCCATAACACTCTGGTACAGGAGTTAACATCCTTTTTCACTGCCAGAGAATACATGCTGCCACTTGTGATCTCACCTCATTAGCTGGTCTCCAAAATCCTTTGGCCAACTCCTGCTTCAAATGAGTTCTTTCTAGAATTCTTAAATCCTTCAGATTATTCGCCTGATACCTAACGGGAATTTGGTTGCAAATGACTGGGCAAAACTGTTTCAGCAGAAGACTCAAGAGACATTTGGTGGAGATCAGTAACTCCTCACCCACCAAATGCAAACAGACACTACAGACACTTTTGTGGGACGTGTGCTCCAGGTTGAGAGCCACTGTTCCCAGGTCTGATCCTGCAAAACCTTGCTCATGTGAATGGAACTCTGAAATCAATGGTGAGTAAAGTTAATCACAACAGAAAGCGTTTGCAGAATCCCACCCTTTGTACTTAATGGCAAGTAAAGTCCCGATCCATTTCTTAAAATACAATACCAACATCTATATTTATAGATTCTTACAAAAATGATGGCTGTACTAAAGGGTGTTACAAGGAAGAATGGAAATGTAAAGATTAGGAATTATAGGTAGAGTGACAATCTCTGACCTGGATCTGTTGCTGAAGAAGGTTAATTTTGTGTTGCTGCTGCAGGAGCTGCTGCTGTTGTCTTGCAATCTGTCGAGAAATTGCAAATTGTACAATGGAATTGTTACATAGGAATTTGCTCACTTTCTTGACACCATTTTATTAAGCTAATGACATTGTGGGTTGCAGCAGCTGGGTGTGCTACATTACATACACCATGATAGAGTCAGTTCATGAAAAAATGAAGACTGGCAACAACTCTGTGGGAGAGTGGGACAGATTTAAAACACGAGCCCCTTCTCCTTAACCAATGTCTAGAATCATATTCCCACAGGTCTTAACAAATACTACCACTCTGTGGCAGCAGAAAAACATTTGGGAGAAGATATCAAATAGGAAGAGGAGAAAGGAGTAAAGGAGAGAGTATTTCTATAGCACCTACCAGTCAAGGATTTCCAAGAGCTTTACAAATATGAAGCCCAGGAGGAAGGCATTATTGTCTACATTTTATTGATAGAGAAACATAGGCACTGAGAAATTGGAACTTGGTTTGGGGCAATTCATTTAACCTCTTAATCCAGAAAAACCATGGATAGAACCCAGGAGTCCTCAGTTGGTGTAAGTTAGCATAGCTCCAATTTACATCTTCACTATAAGTGCCAATTAACACCAGCTGAAGATCTGATCCCAAGTCTCCTGATTCAAAGTCCTATACATTTATCACAAGACCATCTTTCCTCCTCAACTGAGTAAGGCAAGGCGATTGTGGGACTCTGAACAAATCCTATTTACAATTATTGAGACAGTACAAAAAAGTTCTGACTCAAAGACTATGTCTACAATGTAGCCACAGGTGTGATTTCTGCAGCATATGTAGGTGTTCCAGGTTAGCTCTATTCTACCTAGCTCACTAAAGATGGAAATGAGGACACTGCAGTATAAGCTGCAACACCAGCAGCACAAAGAAGCATGTACCAGGGGAGGTCAGATGGGCTTGTACAGCCCACACTGAACTTGTGCAGCCACATCTTCATGTGGCCGATTTATCAGGCTAGATTTATCAGGCTAGCTAGATAACTGCAAATCAAACCCTTGCTGCAGTATAGACAGACTTCAAGAGCTGAGGGGGGAAAAAGTGCCTAAATTTAAAACAGTATCTTTTTTAATTCCATGAGTTTTATTTCAAGTCACCAGAACATCTCCACTTTTACAAATTGCTAACAGAGCCTTGCAAGCATTGTTGGAGTGTTCTTCCCCTGATAGAACTCTCAACTACTCATCAAGGGAAGAATTCATGAGCTTCTCCCCCAAATAAAGTTCTAATGCCCTTTATTAAACTAATAGCATACAAAACACCTATCAGGAGGTGACTTGATAGCAGTGGTGAAAGTAACTTAACATTTCTTACAGATACTGTCCTATTGCAACTTGGGTCCCTGCCAATTCTTTAAATCAGCGATGGGGAACCTAAGGTCCAGCCCCCCACCACTCCACTACACGGCTGGAGCATACAAAATCTACTAGGCTGGGCACCCCCAAAGCTCAGGTGCATGATAGAGATGTTAACTAATTAATTTACTAGTTGAGTAGTTGATGGAATTTCCATTGACTAGTTGATAGGCACTTCCATGTTCCGCCTTTGAAATGTGCAAGAGCCCCACTGGGGGCTCTTGTTCATTTCAAAGTTGGAACGCTGCATTGAGCCCAGGGCCAGTGACAAGTCCCGCTGACTCTGGGCTCCACATGGGCGCTTCCACTTTGAAATATACTAGAGCCCCAGTGGAGGCTCTTTTGTATTTCAAAGCAGAAGAGCCCACATGGAGCCTGGAGTCAGCGGGGGACTCAGAGTCCTGCGCTGGCCCGAGGGCTCCATGCTGCGCTTCCTCTTTGAAATGCACAGAGCTCCCACTGGAGACTCTTGTACATTTCAAAGCTGTCATGCTATGGAGCCCAGGATCAGCTGGGGACTCCCTAGCTTATCCCGGGCTCCATGCGGTGCTGCTGCTTGCAGCACCACGCAGCTGAACCTGGGCTCTGTGCGGAACCGCGTCTTTGAAATGCTGCCGCGGAGTTTCAAAGGGGCGACACTGCATGGAAGCCGGGATCAGCTGTGCTGCACTGCCCCTTTGAAACACCACTGCAGCCTTTCAAAATGGCAGCACCGCACAGAGCCCAAAACTCCGGGCTCCATGTGGCGCTGCTGCTTTGAAGTACCTCCCTTTTTGCCCTCTCTTCCTGCCTCTATCTGATAGAAGCAACGGGGGGAGGGGGAGGAGCAACTAGTCGACTATCCTGTCAACTATTGGACACACAACAAGGATTTTGATCCTATAGGTTGGTTTGTTTGTTTTGGCATTCTTTACTCTCCTTTGCTCTTTTAGACTATTCAGTGGCATTAAAACAATAACCACCTCTACAGTTAAGGGTACATCTTCTGTCTTGATGGACGTCTCCCCACAAAGATAATACCAATGATGCCTCTCCATCCATGTCTGTATACCAGCAGCAATGTGAAAGGACTACTACTCCAATGGATTAGTCATTTCTCCTGCTGTCCCTCAATTAACTTTTTCTTCTGTGGGCTTTTTTGATTCAAGAGATGGGAGTTCCACAGAACAGCTCAGCTGCAATATGCAGCACAAAGGATGAATTTTTAATAGTCCAAGCACCAGGAAATACAAAGACATAGCTCCCACGACAACCATAATTCCTCTTGTGCATAATGCAGTGTTTTCCATTGTATGTTGTCAACTAGTATGCAATATTATATACAGACAATGTAGTGCAGTTACCATAGTTATGGCAATAATTAATGAATTTCCAAACTTTGGAGAATTTTAAATGTCAGTCACGGGTTTTTTTCTTTAATTTTCTGTTTTTTAAAAAATAAGAAAGAGCTGTAATTGATCAGACATTCAAATAAATGCACTGTTTCCCCATGTTTACGGGAAATACATTCAAGAAATAACATATGGAATGTCTAACCCATCAAATAAATTCAAATCTGTTTATTTCAATATGCAGAATTCTATAGCTAAACATACCCAGATATACTATGTCTGAAATGTAACAGCACTCAGCGTGCACTTCGGGCAGGATTTTAAGTCAGGTATCTTTTTATCTTCAATTTTTGTGTACATAAAGCTAGGTAGACACATAAATGGGCCTCCACTTTTGTGAAATTTTTAAACCTAGAAAAAATATTGGAAAAAGGGATGGTTTTGCATGCAAATTCTAACATATGTAGATATGGATAAGTATGAACACTCATTTGTGCATTTAAAGTGGAGAGGCATTTGTGAAGGCTGAAAATCAGTCTCATAAATGGGGAAGAAAAATATTACAGTGGTTCACTGGTTTATATTTTATGTATTTCTCATTCGGTACTTTTCAAACTTCATAAATGGCACTTTGTAGTGGCACTATGCTAGCTAATGGCCACATTTTGCTTTGTTATACATAACAAACTTCATTGGTTTCAAGACATATTCTTTGGGGCTGATTCTGTGATTTTATTTGCACTCATAAAATAAGACCGTTTTTGAAATGTTTGTCTCCCAAAATATTGGGACAACTATTCTACAAGTAGAAAGTCACCATTTTAAACCCCCCTTCTCAAATCAAAATAATTGTTCTATATACTTTTGCTTGACTTTCCACACCTCAAAAGAAAAAAAAATCTGGGCCAAGAACAATCTTGAGAAATTTCAACCCTCAAAGATAAACTAATGGAAAGGTAAACCCAATGAATAGGAACTTAGAATGAAATTTGCTAAAATGATCACTCACCTGTTCCTGTTGCTGCTTAGCCAGCTCCATTTGCTGGCGTTGTTTCTCAATTTGTGATGCAGCCAGTTTCTTCTGTTCATCATGAGCTGCTAGCAACTGCTCCCGCAAACTAGTCAGCTGATTGATCATGCCCATGAGCTGCCTTTCTTTCTCAGCTAGGCTTTCTGGAGTCCCTGGGCATCACAGAGTGACAAGAGAGAGAGAAATGAGACCTGGATAATTTTAAATGGCAGTCTTAGTATAAACAAAATTTCAGTATATGCAAAATGGCAATTGCATTGCTCTGGAACAACTAGGGATATACATTTCACAGAAAAATGAGATGGGAAGGATGATTAAGGCACCCTTCAATTCCCTGCTCTCCCACAATTTTCTTGTGTAGCTGAGGAAGTCACTTATTTATTTTCTCTGTGCCTCAGTTACCTATCCTTAAAACTGGAGTTAATAATATTTCCTTTTCCTGCTCCCTCCGCCCCTGCTTTTTCTTTCATCATGGCGAAACAGTTCTGCGAAAAGTTTCAGATTTTCAAAGTTGTTTACATTTCACAGGATTCAAAACCAACTGTTTTGAAAATATTTCTGTCAAAAGCAGATAATCCACATTTTCTGTTTACAGAAAACCCACTACCCTGTGAGGTAGGTATTACCATCCCCACTGTACAAATGAGCACACTGAAGAACAGAAGTGTTATCCACATTTGATTTTTAATCCTTTTTCCCCTCTATACTATTCCAGTGCAGGCCAGCTGTCAGCATGCTAGCTGCCATGTCACCCCGCACTGCTCTGCTCGGGGTTAAATGATCAACTGGTTAAAATGCCAATAGTTGCTATCCCGGTTGCTACTACCTCGATGAGAATTTTTTGAAGCCTGGTGTAGAGTGGAAATAGCTAAGAGGTTGAGGCACTTGCCATCATTAACCCAATTCGCTTGCTATGTTATTTTACAAACACCAGATTTCTATTATGTACAAGTGCACTAGAAATATGTTCTGCTCATGCTTTCCCAGAAACAGGCACCAATTGCCACCATCCAATTTTTCCCCCCACAGCAGGTTTCCTTTTTCCCAGGAGGCGGCAGACTGAGAAGGGATCTAGAGAGGATGTAGTAAGAGCCCCACCGATCAGAGATAAATCAAAATGTTCTAATTAAAAACGATGTATAGAACAATGGCACTTTTGCCATTAATTGAAAAGATGATCAATTGCAAAATAAAGTATTCTCAGTGGGCAAGCTACCAGCAGCACCCACTAACACAACACAACTGCCATCTCTTACAGAAATCAGGACCCAGGAAGTTTCCACCCCAAAGCTTGAGGAAATAGTTAAGCCTTCTGTCTAGATGCCTCCTTTTAAAACAGTCTGCTTTGGGGACAGCCCTGCCACACAAACCCTCTCACATATGAGAAGTGCTCTGCTGCCAATGTCACCAACGCTCTCCAATTCAACAAAAGAAAAATTGGCGACTGTACGAACCATGCTCATAGCCAACTATCAGTCAGACATGAAAAGAGCTACTGGTAATAGCTCATTTAGTCCTCCCCCCTGCCAGTGCAGGAATGTTCCTGACAGTGTATTTACCAACACTCCCTGGATTGGATTTCACAGATTGATAGATTCTAAGGTCACCTGACCTCCTGTACATTGCAGGCCACAGAACTTCCCCAGAATAAGTCATAGAGGAAACACATCTTGGTTTAAAATTATGTCAGTGATGGAGAAAACATCACAACCCTTGGAAAATTATTCAAATGGTTAATTACTCTCACTGTTACAAGTTTACATATTACTTCCAGTCTGGATTTGTCTAGCTTCAACTTCTAATCAAGGATTGTGTTATACCTGTCTCTGCTGAATTCAAGAGCCTGTTATTAAATAGTTGTTCCCCATGGAGGTACTAACAGACTATTAAGTCAACCTTTAACTTTCTCTTTGTTAATCAGTTCGAGCTCCTTGAGTTTGTCACTGTAAGGCAGGGTTTCTAATCCTTTAATTATTCTCGTGGCTCTTCTCTGAACCCTCTCCTCTTTATCAACATTCTTCTTGAATTGTGGCACCAGAACGGGGCACAGTATTCCTTTCCAAATGGTCGGTCATTTACTGCTTTATTTGAAAGATGATTCCGCAATCTAAATACATGTCACCATTAGGGATCTTTTTTGTGATATTTAGTTTAATTTAAATTAATTTATTTTCATCCAGTTCTCCCTGCAACACTCCTTCATTCCACTTTTACCTATACCAAACCTTTGAAGTACCTGTAGACAGTTATGTGCATCTGGGAAAATACATAGAGTCAGGCTTTTGGTACAAAGTTAATGTAACTTTATTGAACTTTCTTTAAAACCTCATAATAAAACAGAGAGGTCTGTGGAAAAATATTCTATCAATAGGAGACTGTTTGCTAATTCTGTCAAAGGACCCATGGATATGGTGCAAACTTGAGAGATGCAATGAAATTGAAACTATATAACTTTTTAAAAATTCTGTTAAAACTTGTGAGAAAGAATGGAAGCTTATAGTAATGTACTAAGAGTGGAGGAGAAAAACACTTGTAATTTACAATTTTTACTTCAAACATCAAAGACAAAGCACTAGTTTAAGCCATGCATTTGCCATCTGAACATGCAATTATTTAGAAGTGTCTATTACAACTCTTCCCTAGCTTTTTTCCCCCACAGGATGTTCAGCTTTTCTAAGTAATACAAGTGAAATTAAAAGACTATGTTTGCCCAAAGAAACGTTTAACATTTTGTATCACTGAAAAGAATTAATATAATAAATATTGTTTGATTTACATGGAGCTGGTTGAACACTGAAAAAAGTGTTTGCAAATATTTTATTCTAAATATTTACCGAGGGGGTGGCTGGGTGGGTGTATGTGTGGATTTGGCTACTTCTGAGCTAGAGACAGGCAAGAACAAATATTTATCAAATAACTTATTTGAAAAATATAGTGATATTTGTCAAAGACTCTCAACTAACATGATCTGATCAAGTAATATGAATTTACAGTTTGCCTTTCATTTGAGACTCTCAACGCACTCTGAAACAATTAAATTCCAAAACAACTCTTAGAATAGAGAAGTATTTCATGTGTTTAAATTGATAGACATCATATGGGTTAGCCAGTGGCAAACCAGTGAAGAGAACCCAGGAGTTCTCACTCCCGGTTCTGTATTCTAAATCTGGACTAAGAGAGACCAAACATCTCTTACTAGTGCCAATGAGATGAGTAACTACCTAATTTCAGACACATCTATACTTTTCTGAACTGTCTTAATCTTATTTAATTAATTCATGAGCAAAAAATCTCTCCCCAAGAGAAATTGACAACTTTATTCAAGTTGTAGAAACACAACTACATTAAATTGGCTCAGAGTTTGGATTTAGATATATTTCACACTGACCATCTAACCATTGTCAAAGAGCAGCACATACTGGTTACTACCAATACATAGTCAACAAAAATCAACTTTTCTGTGTACCACATATTCATCTATATATACTGCACATTTTAGGTAATTTAGGTAATTACTTTGACAGTAAACTGACTTGGGGGAGAAGTTTAATAACATTAATAAATAAGAGTTGAATACAGGTTGAACCTCTCTTAACTGGGACTCTCTGGTCCAGCAGGACCACGGATGTCTCAGGACCAGAGAGTCTCAGTGGAGGGCTGGTGGTTGAGTGCTCTGCAGCGGGGGCTAGAGCCCAGTAGCGTGGCTGCCCTGTGGCAGTGAAACGAGAGCCCAACAGCCGGGTTGCCGCCTGGTGGTAACACTGAGAGGGTTGAGGGGGAGGCAGTGGAGCTGGAGCCCAGCAGTGAAACTGTCTGGCGAGACCACAAGGCAGAGGTGCCACCCGGCAGCACAACCAGGAGCCTGGCAACCCCACTACTGCTTAGCAGCGCAGCTGCCCGGCGGGACTAGAAGGCAATACAGCTGTCCCACACTGCCAGGAGCCTGACCACAGGGCTGCCTGGCAGCGGGGACAGGAACCTGGGAGTGGGGCTATTGCCTGGCAGCGTGGCAAAGAGCCTGGCAGCCCCACTGCCTCTCATGAAGCTGCTTGGCGAGGCTAGGAGGCATCAGGGCTGCCGACCAAGGCTGAAGCCCAATAAGGGCTGTCTCCCAGTGGCGAAGCAGGACCCCGAGTAGGGGTTGCTGCCCTACGGGGCCGGGAGCCCGGCAGCAGGGCTGTGCGTGCCGTGGCAAAGCTGCCAAGGTGGGGCCAGGAACTCTGCATGTGGGGGAAGTCAGCGGGAAGGCTGGCAGCAAGGCCATGACTGGGGGGGGGGGGGGGGGGGGGGGGGGGGTCAGAAATGACCTTCCCTTGTCCAACAAAATCCTTCATCTGCGACCAGTCCAGTCCCGAGGATGCCGGACCAAGGAGGTCCAACCTGTATATAGATCATAATGCTGCCTTTGAAAACTGACCCTCATACTCATTATAATTACTACTCAAAATTAAAAAATAAACAAACAAAAAATAACCCAAGTACATTGCTATCTGGTCAAGAATAAGTCCTGATTTACATTGAGGAATTTGCCCTTAAAATTCTAACTGGTTTTAAAATTGATTTTACTACTTCATTTTAAATTTAGCCAGAGTTGTAGAGTAATCCAGGCTCCAGATGGTCTGAAATGCTGCTATTAAACCAATCTCAACACCTACTGAAAGTGGTTATGTAACTGGATGTAACAACTTGAAAACATAGTCCCTTCATGTGCATGCCTGTTCTGCTGATCGTGCAAAATGCATATGAGCAGAAAAAGTGACACTTTGTCCTATTTGCTATTATCAGCTCCTTAAAATGCAACAGATATTAAGGACCATGGACATGACTGCTGACACTGGCATTAAATGTGATTTAAGTTTTTAAAGATTTTTTAAATTTACCTCAATAGGATACGTTACTATATTACTAACTATGCAATGAAAGGCACTGGTGAGGCAGCTGCAAAGCCATGCAAGCCTCCAGAATTTTTACAAAAAGCTCTCAATATTGCTAACATCAGTGAAGCTAGTAGCAATGTTGGGAACCCGAGTGTGGATAGATTGTCAGCCCAAGCAGCGACTTCCAGCAGCTTGCGTGTTAAACGTGTTCAGATAATTGAATTAAAAATGGCCCTGACTGTTGATGACTATGGTAGTCTATACTATTCATCCTTTCTTCACATGATGTTAGCGGTTGAAGTCTACGCCATTGTTTAGTGATTAGAAAAATGGAACAGCCCATTCTGGCAATGTACGAATTGACAATGAGTTAGACTATTTCATACAAATACTGAAAAGGAGAAGGAAAGTAGCCTAACAATGACTGCCCTTAAAATTACACTGAATCACCATCAAATCCACACCAAATGAGCATTTTATGTTTAACAAAGCCTTTTAACCACCAGGCCCACCTGTCGTTCAGGATATACTGCTCTAGGTGAACACACTGTTCTCATTGTTCCATAGCACTGCAGTGGCACAATGTGGATTTTCCACAAGGAACTTTATCAAACAAATTCACACACATATAGACATCAAAGCAAACCCCAGGACTAGTTGTGGATACAAGTGAAGGCCCAAAAGCAAACACTTTCCAGACCCCCTCACTTTATTTTCTACTAGCGTGAAGAAAAGGACTGGGAACAACACAGATTTGTGGACACAGTCACAACAGTCACAGTGGGCAGCATTAATGAAGGATTAAGTTAATGCTATTCTGCAAGGTTAAATCTATATTTCACCCCAAATTGACACTATTCACAATATTGCTTAGTACTAAAAATTGTTCCTGGAATGTGACATAAATTATTACACACTTTCAGCTCTGACACTCAGTCTGAGACTGGTAGTAGCAGTGACATTTTCATGTGCATTAAAGAGAGGACACGTGCAAGACCAAGTAAATGGAGAACCCCATCATATTCAAGCAAAACAGAATAAGCAGAAGATTGAAATTGGTTTTAGATTCAGCAGCAAAAAATATTTAATTTTACTTTCCTTGGAAACATAACTCTAACTGGGATAACCATGACATTTCTTTAGTCAGGTAAGCCTTAGCTGATGATGGACAAATGACCAGAATTTACACATATACTCCTCTGCCAGCTGCCCTCTAGGACAAAGGGAAAACGGGTGAAGAGAGCCGGAAACATTGCAGCATGGTTTTGTATAATCTCTGTGACACTGTTAAATAACTAGAAACATTATCAATCAATCAGAGGTACAGGAGCAAAAATAGTACAGACAGTTAAACTTATCCCCTGAGTCAGTTTACTATCAAAGTAATTACCTAAATAGCTTTTGAATTGTCAGTGTCTGTCTTTCAAAGAAAATCAAAGAAAACAATGTGCTAGTATAAAGCTTGGCAGACATAATTACATTGTATTATGTTCATATCATAAAACATAGTTATTGTTTTAAAAAATCAAATCCAGGGGAACACATGGAAAAAATCCATTAAACGGGAATAGCCACTTTTTCAAGATGTTCTACATAGCTCAAATAGTGCAACATGTTTGATTCGCTGTAATAATACAGCTTATATAGTACAGAGCTCTTGTTATCTTCAAAGCACTTTAAAACAATAACTAATAATCCTTTTGAAGCCCCAAGCAGGCAGGTAAGAATTATTATCCCTTTTTAACACTTTTTTAAACATGGGAAAGCTGAAGCTTAAACTGAGGTTAAGTGACTTGTATATGGTCACACTTAACTATACTGACTGTAAGTAGTCTCATTGGTCAAAAACAGGTCCCACTGGAGTCAATGGCAAAACTCCTACTGAGTTTAACAGGACTAAGATTTCACCCAATGAATTTAATGGTAGCACACACCATTTGTAGTATTAAGCACTTATGTAAACTTTTGCTAGGCCAGGCATTAATCATGTGGACACTATCTAAAGGGAACCGTGAATACAGCCCATATCTACCCTATACAACCAAGCTAGTAAGGGGACCAAGTTATAAAATAGTTGTCCTTTAACTTTAACCTGGACACAACCATGGTAAACTAGTTAAAACCATGGTCATGTCCAGGGGTTTTTAGCTCAGTTATGTGAATATTTTTGAGTGAAGATGAGCCTTTCATTTAGGTACAATGCTTTACAAACTTTAAATTTATATATTTGGGGGGAAATAATTAAATCCTATAGTCTTTGCATTGTCTCAGCCCACCTCAGCATCAACAGGAGTTATGTCCAAGTCTGGCTAAAAATTCAGGATTGGACTCCATTTAAATAGACTTTGTTGCCTTGACATTTTTCCTCCTCCTTCCTCATCGCTGAGCCATTCCTCTGCCGTTTGGACCTGGAATCTTGAGAGGTGTGCTGCTTACCGGGAGCTCGAATTCAGGATG
>CM057845.1:106472555-106499220 GCA_030068395.1 Apalone spinifera | reverse complement strand
AGTCTGCAGAAGCGAAGAGTGAGGGATGATTTGATAGCAGCCTTCAACTTCCTGTAGGGAGGCTCCAAAGAAGATGGAGAGAGGCTGTTCTCAGTAGTGACAGATGGCAGAACAAGGAGCAATGGTCTCAAGTTGTGGTGGGAGAGGTCCAGGTTGGATATTAGGAAAAATTATTTCACTAGGAGGGTAGTGAAGCACTGGAATGGGTTACCTAGGGAAGTAGTGGAGTCTCCATCCCTAGAGATGTTTAAGTCTCCGCTTGACCAAACCCTGGCTGGGTTGATTTAGTTGGGATTGGTCCTGCCTAGAGCAGGGGGCTGGACTTGATGACCTTCTGAGGTCTCTTCCAGCTCTATGATTCTATGATCACAGAGAATGCAAAACAAACAAACAGCATAAATTGTGAAGCATATATTCAGTGTTTTGTTCTTCCCATTTTAGCAGTCTTAGGTGTGGCTAGAAACATACAGGGATTTATTTTAAATATATGGGCCCAATTCTGTACTTATTTGCACCCCTATCCAAATCCACTAAAGCCAATCATATTGCACACTTGGTATAAGTCATCTTCAGATTTGATGCATTAATTTGACCTTAATTATGTTCCTTTGAAATCATAGTGTTAAAGCCTGATAGTATGCATGAAAAATGGGAATATTCTTCCCTTGATCCATGCATAGAACTGCTATTGACGTCAACATCAGTTTTGTATGTGCGGCAATGGAAAGTTTAAGTTATGCTCTATCCAGAAATCTATCCAGAAACCTGTCTTAACAAACATAACTGGCTGGGGTGAGTATGGATTTTAAATATCTTTTTTCTGTCTTTAACCAAAAATGTTTAACATTGCAAGTCATTGATTAACCAAATTTATTAATGCTATATCACTGCTGTACGTTTGTGAGTTGTGCGACTGTGTTTGTACATACACACAAATCCCCTGTATGATTCCAATACTATGGACATAGCAAAAATGAGTATTTACTTTGAACTGGAATAAAGATTGTCAAGCCAGTGACTGGAGTTCCCAGGACATAAAAAATTGAAAACTGGTATTTGAGCCAACTTCAGTACAAGGTGGCCACCATCACTTTGCAATGCATGTCTAAAATATACAGCTTAAATTAATTGTTTCCAACTGACTGATAAGGGAAATCAGTTTAATGGAAGGAAACATCTTGATTGATATGAACTAGCTGAGCCACAGCTTCCAATAAAAAAAACCTCTACTTGTCTATTTATAGTTTTCTGTAATATATTTTCTTCTATATTTTGACAAATAAAGTATGTTCTTTTTCGAACAACAACCTAGGTGTATATTCATCTTGATTTACATGTGTACTGTCTGAAGCTTTTAGCGTTCAAGAAAGATGACTCAGACTGAACTAAAAGATTTGACAAACGATAATCTTTAGCTATTGTTACCTTCAAGAATAAATATTCTGTAGTGATAAAGACACAGCCTTGTGCACAGTAGTACATTTTGAAACAGACCAGCACATTACCCATTGTGCAATTCTAGAAATTAGTCCTCAGTGAATATTCAATGTTAGCTGTTATAAAAGTTTTGGTATAGCAGGCTGCAAGAAAAGCTACGCTATATTTAGTTTAGTTATTTAACCAGTTTAGTTATTTACTGTCAAGGTTATAAAACAAATAGACAGCATTATACTAGGACTACTTCTCAGAAGCTGTACATTTTTCCACCATCCAGGCACAAGCTGTGACTATATTAGCTGGTTCAGATTTTGAATTTTATGCAGCAGCAAAAGACAAACCCGAGAGAGAGAGAGAGTGTGTGTGTGTGTGTGTGTGAGAGAGAGCACAGACATGAATATTTATATTAACTACATTATATATAATATATTATATATAATAGAATGTGCATGTGTGTGCATGTACGCACACACATTTTGTGCTGGGTTTGTCTATTGCTGCTGCATAAAATTCATATATATATATATATATATATGCATGCACTCACACATATATGTTCCTTTGACAGACTGGTATTTGTAGCTCAGGACATTAATCTCTATAAACTCATCTATGAGGAACTTTTAGCTCAAAAAGAACATGAGATTTAGCTCTCTTCCCCTTTATCCCCTTTTTACTGAACACTCTGAAAGGCGTTTAAATAGAGCAGTTAGTCTTTCACATGTTCAAACAAAATAAAGCTATTGCCTTTTGCTATTTAAATTAATTCAAATGTAGACTATTTTCCCCTCTATTAATAATCACTTTTTAAAAAATAAGAGAGGCCTTCGGTTAAATGGGATTTGATTTTTATTTATTATGAGTCATAATGCTTATTCAGAGAAAATGCTGAAATAGCCCAGTGCAGCTTGAAAGCAATATTTTAGTTACTTTATGACAAAGCTCTTGGTTTTTTTTTGTTTGTTTGTTTGTTTTTTTTTAAAGCCATTTTAATAGTATCTTCTTCATTCCTCTTTGGTGGCTTCTTCCCAAGACACTGCTACTACTATTACTTGGCCTAACATCCACCTTTAGGGACAAATGAGAATAGCTCCCTCCAGCCACAGTGTTCATTTCAGTTTTTCAGTTCTCTTGAAAGCAGCACTGTGTTGATGTGACTTGACTGGCACACACTCTGCTTCTTTGCTGGGTCAGAGTATCAAACTGTATTGTGATCAACCTCCCCTATTTCAGCAGCTGCCAAGTTTTCTCTTAAACTTAGGTTTCCCAGTGTGCTTCTTGGGCAGGTTCCTCCCTCCAACAAGCTTGGAAGATTAGCACAGGGCTAAAGCACACTGTCAGCAAATGTGTAGTATTAAACAAAAAAACAAAGAGAGACGATGATACCAAGTAGGTTGCAATAAATATTGAATTTATCATACTTAAGAAGCCAAGCACCACACATCTGATCTCCTAGAGACTTAAGGCTCTCTCTCACCATCCTTCTCCTATTCCACACGTCACACTTTCTATAAAAAAGAATACCACAGTTCTATATCTGACACAAAAAAGCAAACATTTTTCAAATGATAACTTGCAAATGCAAATTCAGACAGCTATGAAAGGAATGATCAGCTTTCACACATCTCCTAGGGATCTGTGCTTTGTTAAAGGTTTAAACTCAGTTTTTACCCAACAAATAATCCTCCCTTCCTTCCTTCCCACATTTAAACGTGGAATCCTTTGCACTCTTGTCTTCAGTTTACAGATTACAGATCCAATGTGTCATTCACTGGATTACTGCTCATAACCTGAGCACTACCCCAAGCTTACTTGTCTGCAACTTGTCCAGTGTTGCTTAAATGGAATTATCTGTCACAATCCATATACTGAATCTGCATAGCCCACTTATCTCAAGATTCTGTGTGTCACCTAACAGATTATCCGTTTTAATCCATACATTGACTCTACATAACATATGTCTTTAATTCACAGGCTCTGATGAGCTATAGTATCACTGAATGGATTATTTCTCTTAATCCATTATTGGCAGTCATAAGACTGTTTCACTGACTATACCCTTATGCCCTGACTTTATTACACACAAGTCTTCATCAGACACAGATTTGTCATATATCAAACGGTTTAAAATAAATATCAGTACAGGTATTTCATATAACATGGAGCAGAGCTCTCTTCTTAAAAATAAATGTCTAAGTCATGTATAGAGACAGAAACATACGGGTTTAGTGCATTAAGATTTAGGCATGGTGGGTTAATTCTGCTCTCTACTATGTTCCTTTAAGTGTGGAGTTACTCCACTGGAGTTGCCCTTCTTTCAAACTGCTGTAGGCCTAACATGCCCCAATGACTATTTTTTTACATGAGTTCACTAGAGTTGTTTGGGGACTATATGATACAATACAAAAGCAGATTCAGACTTGCCCAGATTTTCAGAAATTTAGGCATGACAGTTCTTAAACAATGTCTTCAATTCTGCAAGTAAGCAAAGTCAGCAAGAGTTCAAGCAAAAGTCAGCTCAAACTTTTGTCATTCTCTATACTCATTCAAAATTAGCTAAGTGGGGGGACAACATATTAAAATCCACTAACTCCTGGCAAATGGGAAATACATGAGATTAACACAGAAGTCTTGTGTATGCTAGGAAATTTTCTCACCATAACTAATGCTGGTTCAAATCCAGTAGTGTTAGCATCACACTGGAAAGCCTAGTGTGGAAGGCCACTGAATGCTCTTACTGTACCTGCTCAGAGCTGGTCTAACCAGATTGCTGATGGGGTTACATTAGCTGAAACCTCATCTACAATAGGACTTCCAACAATGTCTCAGCACTGGTGAAACTGAAATAACATTTTCTGAGTGTGGAGATAGTAGATTCACACAAATTCAGGATTTGCCATATTTCACCATATTGGTCTATCCCAGTCATGCACAACCTTTTTTGATCTGCGACCCCTGCGCTATAGGGGCTGCCAACTGCTGGGCCTAGCCCCCGGACGGCCAGATCTAGATGCCGCGCCGGGGGGACTGCCAACTACCGGGCCCAGTCCCCGGCCGGCTGCATCTAAGCACCGCGACCCCCCGGGAAGACATCTGTGACCCTCTTGCGGTTTGCGACCCACAGGTTGCGCACCACTGGTCTATCCGATATACTGCTTCTGCTTTATCCAATATTAATGCTATATGGAGGAAGACTACAACTCTCACTTTATACTGCATGGAAGCTAATGTGCTGTGCTGAACTGGGAGGAAGTCTGACTTCTGTAAATGATCAGGTTTATCTCTGAAACTCATCCTCCTTCACTGAACCCAATAATGTATATTGTCTATGACTAATCCAAAGGGATTTTCTGAGCCCATTTCCAATAATGGCAGATACAGAAAGTTTATTTTAAAACATTTAATTCAATACATATTTCAAATATTTTAAGCAGCTTAATTGCTTGGTGTTGGAAAAGGAATTAAAGTTCATCTTATATTGGAATTTAATTTAGTGTTCCATAGATTCTCTTGCTTTCAGCAGATTCAAAATTGTGTGACTTTCAAAATAAGATCTCTTGGAAGTCTTCATCCTCAAGTTTGTACTTTTCTTCTACCCCCTATTACTGCATATCTACTCAAACACCCATACACAATACACAACAGACTTGGTTAATTCAATTTTTATAGATATTATGGGTTCTGGAAGTTTACTGATATTTTAAATTATCCAGCAAATAATTAGGTTTCTCAGCACCTCTTGGAAGATGAGTAAGCATTGCATCTCCCATTGTAGAGATGAGTAAATTGAGAAAGAGATCTTAAAAGACTTGCTGAAAGTCACAGAACAAGTAAGTGAAAGAACTGAGATTAGAACTAAGGAATCCTGATGTAGTTGGGGCTTGCTCTAGCTAATGCAAATACTTCACTACTTTTGGTAAAATATTACTGTTTGCTTATTTACAAGAAATAATAATTACAGAAAAATAAAGATTCTTGCTAAATTCTACTCTTCCTCTGCTTTTTGTCTCTACCAGAGAATATAATTCAATGGTAATGATATAATCCTGACAACAATAAGCAACTATTTGCTATACAAAATAGTTGGGCAAAATCTTTTGAGTCCTGTACATATTCCAGAGTATCCTAATAAAACTCTACTATTTAAGAACATGTTTCCAACTATCACTAAAAGAGATTTAAAAAAAAAATCCAGTTGCCAGGCCAAATATAGATATAGATATCTAGATTTAGATCTATAGAAATTAATTTAAAACTCACAACTGAAAAACTGTTAATAACCTCATGTTCAAAGAGCAGGAATAAAACATTACTTCTTTCCAGTACAATGCGCGCGTGTGTGTATGTGTAAAACAGTTCAACTTGCACACCTTTCATGTCATCTCACTAAATACAGCTGCAATACTGCTGACCTATTGTTGCTAGCCACTCATGGCTGGCAGTGGCATGAAAACCACATTCCTGGGCACTAAATAATCAGCCTGCATGACCCCCCAAGAACCTGTAAGTCAAATTCATTTACCTCCAGAAGGCAACACTCTATTGTATCCTCCCTTCTTTCTAGCAACCTACAAACAATGGACAATAATTGCAACTGTCACGGCAGTCAGTAGGAAAAATAAACCAGTGCCTGTTTTCACAGCTTACTGACAAACCTGATCCAAACACCTAAAAACCATGCTCCCAGCCATAGAACTACAGTGCCACTAATGTGCATTGAGTGTGAGGCTTTGAACAAAACTATGAAACAATAACTCAACTTGTCTTCAAAGTATGAAATTTAAAAAACAAAAAGTTAAAGCAAGAAAACTCTTCTTTGAGGCTGTGCTGTTGCTCCCCATCCTCTCCCTGCCCCCCAAGCAAGACTGAAAGAGCTGTTGAATTTCTTTCGTGTTAGCTTAAAGTTGCTACGGCTTTCATGTTTAACTTGTGAAGGGGAAAGAGAAAAAGGAAGAAAAAAGACTGCCCTCCAACAGAACAAGATCATAGGGATTTGGAAGAGACTGACTTCTTACTACAGAGCATGCTTCAGAGTCTTTACTCAGTCCAAAGAGAGTGAAGGATCACAGGGAGTAATTTTTTTAAAAACTCCAGCATCTCAATGGTTAAAGAAGTTCCAGAGAACTGTAGTGGCTACTACAGCAACACAACACAGAAAGCTGAAATGAAAGCCGTCTACAGATCCTCAGCCTAAAAACTCATTAAAGATTTCTCCTCAAGGATTTATCGGGCAGTTAACCCCACATAGTAGGGTTACTTGAATCATATTCATATTAGGGATGTTAAATATCAGTTAATTGAATAGTTGATTAACCTTATGAATTCCTATCGGTTAGTCGACTATTATTTAGTCCCTGGGCAGCCCCTGTTTGGGGGTGAGGGGTCTGAACTCCTGGACCCAGCATGAGCTGGAACTGAGCAGGGCTGCGTGCCTGGCTCCTAATACACTTTAAATGCAGAGCTGCAGCGGGGGTAGGTCCAGGACCAAGAGCAAGTTGGAACTGAGCCAGGCTGCTGGCCAGCTTGCTAAAAAATATACTGGGAAGGGGTGGAGGGGAAATGCTTGTAGTCTATATCATTAACCTATAAGCTTTTGCTTAATCGACTACATTATTACATCCCTAATTCATATACATTTTTATATATAAGAATCACACATAAGACAAGATACTAGCTATAGCCCTCTCTGGCCCACTGACTCATGCATATGGGGAAAGTGTACTCAAGTGGCTTTGCATTTGCTAAGATTAAGTAAGGAACTCAAAATCTGGCTCACTTCTAATAAGCGTAATATCTCAGCCTGCCTGGTGCTGAAATATTGTGTTTTGTCATCAAGTTATCAAATAAGTGTAACAGATATACTTGGACTCATAAAAATTAGAGGCCCTTGCTAAGGAAGTTAGGGAAGCAAAAGGCATACTTTCCCCCATGTATAAGTCCATGGACCAGAGCAAGCTAGTGCTGGTGGCTTATTTGTGACAAGCTGAAAGGAGCATATGAATAAAATACTAAGTTTTAGTGTAAACCTATGAATTATTCTCTAAGAGACTGCCTTTTAGGATTCGAGTGAATTGCCAGCTTTTCTTTCAATATTTTACTGTATGTTTTACTGAGTGTCATTGTGCACTGTGAAATAGGTCCTTAAAAACATCTGGAATAAGTTTTTGGGAATTTCTCTGAATAAGGACTTCAGAGTTTGCCTTAATACAGGTAACACAACTGTGGAAAACTAGGACTATTAAAAAATAAATGGAACTTAATTCAGATCTCACACCATTTTTACACTGGTATAAATGATTTTAATCAAATAATTGATTTTAATGGAGCTGCTTTGGATTTACATTGATGTAAGTGGTGCGAGACATGTTCTAGTTCAAACAGGAATCAACTTGGGGAAGTTCTGTGTCACAGAGGAGGTCAGATGAGAATGGCCCCATCTGACTTTACTGTGCAGTAAGTGGGAGTCTCACACTATTTTCTTTTAAGGAAACATTGGCTTCTTTACACCTTGGAAATTATATCAAGTTTGATACTTATTTGGAGCACAAATACTGTATAAAAATAAATTATCAGTTTCCTAAAATGTCCTCACATATATAAGACAAGGAAATATCGTGGCAAAACAGAGAGCATTACTGCTGGACAATGGTCACCTTTTGCATTTTCCTTCTACAGCTTTAAAGGAACATGTTTTAATACACAGCTATAGTGTGCTGTCCCTTATTATCTGCACAAGTTAATTTCAGTGCCTAGAGGCATCACTACAAAAACTTTGCCCTTTCATCTTTTGCACAATATTATCACAATCTGCACAAACAACAGCAAACACCTCTGATCTCCTTCTGATGAGTAGTTCCTTCTGTAGATGGATGCTAAACACTGTATTAATACAAACTGTGAAAATCTCTTTTGAGTTTTATGTGAATCCTATAATAGACTCCCGTTATACTGATAAACAGAATTAAAAATGGAACAAAAGCCTTGTTATATAAATGAAGGTGGATTGTTCATTTAGAACTACATGCCACGGTTTATTAAAAATCACACAGGGAGACTGTACATTGCCAACAAACAAAGAAATGAGAAACAAAACAAAAAATGTGAAGTTTCATACTGCTAGTTATACACACATATATTTTATTTTTGTTTAATTTTACTCTGTAAGATCACAGTGACAATGTTACCTTTTATTTCTCCAAAGTTCCCTGATCCCATTGCAAGAAGCTTGTCTTTCCAGTCCTTTGATAGTAGCTTTTCAATACTGGGAGTTTCTGAAAGAAGGGAGGAAAAAAATGCAAGAAAATCAACATCACTGGCTCCACAATAGAACTCATTAAAAGTCTATCTGCTAAAAATAAGGCCAACCCTATTCTGGGCCCCAATTCATAATGACTTCATCAACAAAGTGATGGGGGGGGGGGAGAATGTGTTTTGTCACCTGCTGTTTCAAAATCATTAGCTTTTTCCTCTTGCGGAACAAAGCCATAGTAATTCTGTATGACAATGGGCACATATAAACCTGCAATTCATTGTTTTTCAATTTAGTGAGCAAGTTCAGCTTATAATGGATGCTTGTCAATTTCAGGGTGTTAGTCTGCAGTCAAAAATGATTATGTTGATAAAATGCAGAGTTTAAAAAAAAGGCAAAGAATTAGCTCCTAAATCTGCTACATGTAATTATATCCCTCTGTGTGTTTACAATCACATCTACTTTATAATGTGTGTTTAAACATCGTGCGGTGGTAAGTACACCGTGGAAAGGCTTTCCAGTACACACACAAACTCAGACACTGTAAATAAATAAATAAATAAATAATAGGAATAATAATAATAAAGTTTGATGTGATAGAAAGCTTTACAAAGATTGCAAAATCCAGAAATGGGGGGGAGGGGAGGGAGCAATGCCTAGAATGGAAAACCATTATTTTCTCATTTCAGATTTCTATCACTTTCTTTTTATAATAAGATATATTTGTTCAGCATTTTCAGGGGAAAATACACTCAGGGTGAGGAGGGATCCGATATTTATGTGTCTAACTCCTGCAATTTGACCTCTTTTTTGTGTGGAATTTTAATGCATAAGTAAATATAAATGCTAATAAAATTCAGAGAACATTAAACTCAGTTCCAAACAATGTAATTGTATATTCTTGTCAGCATTTAGATGGGTACACAATTACAATGGCTTTCAATCCCACGATTAGTACAGCATTCAGTTAGAAAATGGAGTGTACTAAAAGATAAGTGTCCCAGTATGCGCCATCTAAATAACAATACCCACACTTATTATCTGGATCTAAGACATATACTGCTATTCTCCACATTTGTGTTTATGTGTATTTGTATTTGTTCAGGCATTTGTTTACCCCCTACCAGGAGCATAAAAGGAGTACATGTTAACTTATCAAAGGGACCGTCTGGCCTAGGGACCATGCAATTATTAGCAACTGGTTAATTTTCCCCACAGTAAAAAGCTTTATGAGGAGCCTTCATTATCTTGTTTGGCTAATTTTGCCAACCTTCTTGAGCCTCTAACTTAAAGCTCTCAGGAATCAGTGTCACAAAATCTGAATGCAGTTTCCTATAACAACAACAACAAAATCAAAGGTTTCCTCCTTCTCTTTCAAAATACCAACATTATAATAACATTTGATTCTTTATAAAGGATTTGTAGAAAATGAAAGTGAATGACTCAAAATCTTTATTTCATAAACTAACATTAATATAACATAATACAATACAGTATCACATAATATATGTATTCTCTCTCACACACACTAGCCTTAAAATGTTCAGTTTCCAGTTTAATATTTTTAAAATATAATTATAGGAATTCTGCTCTTTAAATGGTAGGGTTTTATGCTACCTTTTTTTTGTAAAAATAAGAACTACATTAATAGAAGATTTCATTCAAGCTCAAAAATTACAATTAGATTACAATGAAATAGCTATGAGAAGCTGCATGTTAGCATTTTAAAATTCATATTTCCATGACTGAGTTCATGGTAAGAAGATTCCACTGTGCTTTAGAGGCTTTTACAAATACTTCCAAAGTTTGTACTTTCCCAGTAAACACTTCATGAAGGAAACCATTTTTTAAACCATATCTTGAATAGGTCAAATAAACATTGCTGTTTTCTTTTTCCAGTGTTTTTAAAAAATTCTTGAGTAGCATGTAAACAGGCCAGAGTCAATGAGGTATTTGCAATAGATTGTCAGTCATTAAAAGCTAACAAACCTTTGCAAAGCAGGAATGCAGCAATAGAAATCCATTGTGAACTAACAATAGGCTACAGAACCTCCAGGCACCAAAAGTAGACCATTTTACTTTTAAGTCTATTGTCAGTAAAGTCCATGACAAAGCTTTTCCCCTGCAGCTAGACAAAATATTCGCTGTAGTGTGCTGGTAAAGAAACAGAAGACTTCTGTCTAACTTGCAGAGTTAAAGCAACAGTAGCCTGGTTTCTGAAGCCTACAGAACTCTCCAGGTTCACTGCAGACCGCTATATTAGCTACCAACGGAGACACAGCTCAGCTACACAGCAACTTACTACAATTACCTTCCTTGTGACAAACAGTCCCTCCAAATGAATGGTTCTTTCAAGACCATTTTATTTGGAAGGTGATCAGAAATCATAGTTAACTTTCTATGCATAAACCAGGACAGGAGTGTCTGTGATTAAGTTTGATGCTATTTTTTTTAGAGATTTTTTTGGTTTTGTTTTGTCAATGTAAACCTATTGACTGTAATGAAACAACTCATGTTACAAATTACTGTTCTTGCAACCCGACTCTACTGGTAATTCAGGAAAAGCTGCAACAAACAAGCTAAGAATAATGAATTCAATGGACAGCCATGTATCAATGACTGAATTTTTACTAGAATGGTAAAGATCTCAGTAGGAAATTCACGATTAAGGATGTGAAAGGCCAAATGGCAAAATCCCAATAGTAACGATGCATCTGTTCATTAATGTGTGAATATGAGTAATATGAAAATTTAACACAATTATAATCCCCTTTGCAATGCTGATGGCGTAAAATAGATTGTGGTGATCTAATAAGTATTTCCCCTGTTGAAATACTGTATGTTAACTATTTAAAATAATACTATATGGATTTTTTTGAGATACATGTAATCATGTTTAATTGATGTACTAAAGTAGTCTGAAATCTCTTTTGACTTGAAACACAATTGCCATGTGAGGCATTATAACAGAATTTTGCTATATTTACAGCCTGCAAATATTTTTATTGTAAAATGGAGTTATATGATTTTGAGAGACAATTGATGGTCATTTCCCATTCAAAAGGAAGAACTGAAAATCTATATCAAATTATGCTTTGATTATATTGCATTACAGCATCTTTAAAACAATTAGAATTTATGTATTCTAGCTACTCTATGAAAACAGGCTTGAAACAGATACATATTAAACAAACATAATTGTCCTAAAAGTTACAACCATAAAAAACTTAAACTAAATGAAAGCCTAGAACATTTTGTTGAGAGGCGCATATATACTGGGATAAGAAATAACACGGAGACTTGTTTGCAAAACAGACATACGTTGTGCAGTTTAAAAAGTTTACAAATGTACATATGGGTATGCATGCAATGTGTACCAACCCTGGAGTTCGACTCATTCTAGTGGTCTAATGGATGTGAGTGCAATACTGAGATCTGAAAACTGCTATTTCTAATCACTATTCTGACACAGACTCTTCATGGATTTAGGAAATACTTAATAGCTTTTCCTCTGTAAAATGGGGATGATTCTGTAACAACCTCGTACAATTGCCAGTCATGGACCAGGACCTCATCATGCAAAGTGCTATACAAATACAGATGCTGGATATGTTATGCTGTACACCATGCTCATTCAGGACTTCTCAATAATAAAGGTGGTAATACTTAGCTCTTCCTTCTTCAGAAACATGGGACTCATCCACTTGAACTAAAAGTTTATTAGCAACATAGAACCTAGGACACACAGAGCTACAGTCACAAAAGACTTATGCACCAAAAATCCCCTTTAAGTATCAAACCCCCAGAATCAGACTCCAGTGGGATTGATAAAAACCCTATTCTGCTGCAGGTGCCTAAAAACTACAGGTGCCTAAATTCACTTGGCACAAAAATCTCTGCCATAAAAGTTATCTAGACAATACACCCCCTCCTCCCCAACACACACATAACTGCAAACCCCTGGCAGGCACAGAATTTGTCCTACCACGTGTGGCCCAGATGCCTGACTGGAGCTGCCTTCGGAAATACAGAAGTCAAACACTACTTATGCTAGTCACCTATTTTTGTGTCTCTCTCACATGCACACAGCCTGGACCCCTGAGCCCCAGAGCAATTCACAAAAATAGACATGCCCCTACCTAACTTGTCTGTGGGACCAGAACCAGTAAACGTGTTCAGAGTTCAGCTACTGGATAAGAGCTCTCCCTAAAAGTGAGAAGAGGACCACTTCCCTCAGTCATAACTATGAACCCAGTGACTAAGATATGCACCTGGTTCAAATCCCTCCTGCCCCTGTGGGGGAGAAGGGATTTGAATAGGGATCTGCAACCTCTTTTGTGCATGCCCTAAGCATGGGCTAAGAGATAGTCTAATGTGGGGCTCCCTAACTCTCCTACTGAAGCTTGTTTCACTGTGAATATTTAAAGTTGAGTCATTGGAGCAGGGGGAATAGAGGATAGGAGGGACAGACTCTAAAAGGTGGGCTACCTCTGCCCCCTATCCCTGCCCTTCCTCTTCCTCCTGAGACTCCCCTTCTGCAACCAAGTCAGAACTGGATTGGTCATCCCAGGCAACCTCCACTGTCAGGGGGTTGAGGGGCCTGAGAGCAGCTCTTGGCCCTTATCCCCTCTTCCCACTCAGGACAAGTAGAAGGTACGTAGCTCTTACCCCATTCCAGCTCTGGTTTAAGGCCTGGCAGCAGCCACATTAAAAGCTAAAGAGCTGTAGCAAGGCCATGGTAAGAACCACCTGGGAAGCTGTGGGAAGACGTGGACCCTCCATCTGCCCAAGACAGAGGATTGGGGGGCGGGGGGCGGGAGAACATGGGCTGGGAACTGCTTTCAGGTCTCCCTGCTCCAGGTAGGTGGAGAATCCATGTTTCCCCACAGCTGCCAGGGTTCCCCTGGGCCATTTTTACCCAGGCTGGGCTCCAGCTTGTGGCACCGAGGACTTCGGAGATTCCGGGGGGAAGGGGGGAAAACAGGGGGCTGGGCCTGTAGTGGAAAGTTGCTCTTCTCCTTTGGAGCCCCTGGCTGGAGGTGTCTCCCACTTTACAAGTGAGTACTCAGCCTACTGATTCTTTCACTATTTCTGTCATTTAAGTTAGGAGCTAGCACCCCCTCCATCTGGATAAAACAGGACAAGCACCTAACACCAAGAGATGGGCTGCAGTGGAAAAAAATAAGCAGAGACACGTGCCTCCCTCCAATCCACACAAGTGCAAATGCCTATCTATGTGAGAGGGGTGGAGCGTAGCATTTTCTACAGACCAGCATAGTTGAAGAGCCACGTGGCAGCATCCTGACTTTTGTGAACTTGTTCTGATGTGCCCATCTCTCTACATTCAATGTATAGGAAGCCATGGAGCCTAATTCGGGCTTTCTGAATCCCAAGGATTTTCTAGACATCTAAGTTCCATTGTGAAGCTAGCCTTTAGGATGGGGTGGTGAACCTGCAGCAGGCCGGATCTGGCCCTTAGCTTCATTTGTCCCAGTCTTTATCAAGTCCCTGTGCCATGGGCTAGAAGCCCTGGACTTCGGCGCCCCCTCACTATGGGACTGGAGTATGAGTGTCACCTCACTCATCTCCATCAGAAAGCCCCCCTCATGACCTCTCCCTGCTGCAGGGCTGGAGCACGGCCCATGCAGAGTTAAGTGTGATTGAGCGATGGGGTTTGTTGGGTTTTTGTTTGTTTGTTTGTTTTTTGCTTCCCACCTTGGCAATACTGGAAGCAGGTAAGTACTGAGGGTTTGGTTTGTGTGTAGCTCCTGACTCATTTTCTGTGGGTTGGTGGCCCCTGCTTTAGAACAATAGCTCTGGTTTTATCTAGTAAATAGCAGAAATATGCAGAATAGCCAGAAGATTACAGTATTTACTCACGGAGGTGTTATGAAGTTAATACTTGCAAAGATTCTCAATGATTAGAAGCACTCCATTAATTATAAGCATTAGGGAGAGTTATGGCTAGAGCAGGGAAAGAGAACAAAATATGAAAAGAATAACAGAAATTGTAAAATAAATAGTGGCAAAAGAGAAGAACGTGGACAAACAGAGTCCTTTGACCTGAAATACAGATTAATTCACAGCAATTTTTTTTCCTGGTTGTACATTTATCAGTCATTATGTTCTTCATAATATATTTACACAGCATTTTGTTTCCCTTTTTTCACCCTTGCCGCTTTTGCTTGCATATGCTTCTTCGCATCAATGCCTATGGCAATACCCAATGGTGAATGGCCCTCCAACTGTGCCAGCCATTGTTACAACAGCATACAGGCTCTTCAGTTAATGTTCATTCCCAAGAACTCTCCCTCCTTTCCCCTCTTGGTGCCAAACACTCTCAAGACTGACTCCCTCAGATGGAACAATGAGACCTGGAGATTCATGCCAGCATCCAGTAATTCTCAAACAGAGCTGCAGTGCCAGGGATAAAAGCACATTTTCTCCAGTGCAGTCACTATTTGTGTATGTATCTATACACGCACACAACACTGCATGCATTAGGATTCTCTGAAAGTATTAAAAAAATTAAAGGATCTAAGTAAATGAACAGGAAAACCACCTTTGTAAACTAGGGATGCGAGTAGTCGACAGGAGTATCGACTACTCACATCCACCCCCCTCGACGAGAGGCAGCGGGGGATGGGGGAAAAACAGGAGCCGGTGCTGGGGGAAGCTGGCTTAAAAGTTGGCTTCCCCCAGCACCCTCTCCACGATTCTGCTTGCCTTCTCGATGCCCCTATCAGAGGTTGCTGAGGGTGAACAGAGGAGGTTGCTGCAAAGTAAGGATGTTAAATTGTGGTTATCTAACTAATTGTGCAGTTGATACAATTTGTATTGACTACACATCTAGTCGATAAGGACTGCTATGCAGAGCTGCAGTGGGGAGAGCTCCAGAAGCTGGTTCGAGCTGGGACTGAGCAGTCCCAGCTCATGCTGGCTCTGGGAGCTGTCCATGCTGCAGCTCTGCATTTTAAATGTAGTAAGAGCTGCCAGCCTTGTCTGCTGCAAACAGGGGCTGCTGCTGGATAGAGGAAGCAGAAGGGGGCAGGCAACACTGCAGAGACGGTGCTGGGGGGAAATCAGCTTTCAAGCAGGCTTCCCATAGCACCGGCTCCTATTTCCCTCTCTTACATCCCTCTTCACTTACATCACTACTGCGAAGCAGCTTCTTCCCGCAGTGAGCGGAGATTCACTGTGGGCAGAGGCTGCTCCAGCAGCAGGCCCTGTTCGCAATGGCCTGGGCTGTTGGACTCAGTGCGAGCCAGGACGAGAAGCTGGCTCTTACTACATTTGAAATTTAGAGATGCAGAGCGGGTGGCTCCCAGAGCCGGCAGGAGCCAGGACTGCTCAGTCTTGGCTCAAGCCAGCTCCTGGAGCTATCCTTGCTATGGTTATGAAGAGCAATCCTTACCTGACTAGTCATGTAGCTAATACAAATTTAATTGACTACACAATTAGTTAGGTAACCGCAATTTAACATCCTTACTGTAAATCAATTTGGGGGGCGGGGGGATGTTAACCATGTATATCCTAACACCTGTTTTTGGTTTTCTTGAACTTTAATTGTGCTTCATTGACATATTTGTTCCAAATCCTTCTTCACAAAAATGGTTTCATTTTGAGAAAGGAACTACTGGGCTCTAAGGCCTAGTTTACATTAGAAAGGCGTACTAACTCATCATTTTCAGTATATCCTGGAGTTTGTCCATGTTTAATTTTGTCTCCTACTGACCAAAATTGCCACATTTTCCAGTTTACTTCTTCATCTTTTTGGAGAGACTCAAACCTCCAGCTATTTTAGTTCTATCGTAGTGACAATGTGATTGCATGGGGTACCTGTACCCATAAGCAGACCTCCAGCTGCAAATCCACAGTGCAACGTTCTCTTCAGGACTGACATGTGAGGAAGCACTTTTGAATTTCACTGCCCAGGGATCACAATAACCAGAAGCTCTCCTCACTTTTAAATGCACAGCAAAGTCTTTACAGCCGCACCGATTGCTGTTACCTGCTAATTATTTGCTGCCATCATGGCTCCTTGAACTCAGTGCCATGTTGCTGTTTGGTTTAAGGAGGAGATGCTCAGTTTCTTTTCATTGTGGGGAGATGTGTGTGTGCATGAAAAGCTCCAGCACTCCATAGGAACAAGACTATTTACAGTGACTAGGCGATGGAAATGACAAAACTCAACTACTCCAAAGAGAAGTCCCCAGGCTACGCAAATGGAAAGAAGCTGATGCAAGACCATCAGAAAGTGAAGAAGAGCAATAAGTTCCAGAGGTACCCTGTGACCCGTGTCTTTTATAACTAATCCAGGGATCCTGTAAGATTTTGCCTGTAACCACTGTGGACACTTCATGTCTGAGAGAGGAAGAAGCCCCTGTGGAGCAGTGGATGAGGAAGAGGAGTATGGTACTGGCCAGCAAGTGGACAACAAGGTATAGTAAAACATGGAGTCCAGTAGTACCGATGGACATCCAGTCTGAATTCCTCATGCTGACACAGGTTATCTCTGGAAAAGGCAAAATCTGGGAAGGCAAGTGGCTACTTATGTCTCAATAAAGAAACTGGTATAGGCTGATATGCCCTGACTCGTGGCAATTTGTGCCTATATGTCTGTATTACTTGGAACGAATTGATGTAAAACATGATGTGAACTCATATATACTTTCCTTCTGATCCAGCTGTAAACACTGTTTACCAGCTAGCCATCATTTTTCCACCCCATGTCCATCTGCACACTATTATACCAACACACTCTAGCAAGTATTGCTTACATAAGCATTCTCAATGCACCTGAACGAATCCTCTGTTTTCCCCATTTACAGTGGGAGGTAGACCAACTCAGAACTAAAGCCCATATTATAAATGAATATTCCCCCCAACCTCTCAGAAAGATAGTCAAAGGTATGTATACGAAAAAAAATCTCTTTTTAAAGAGCATTTTAATCACACAGATCTGTATCAACAGCAGCACCAGACAATGATCATAACAAACTGAACAAGGCAGCATTAAAAATTAGTGAAATTGATATCATGGGGTTACATGAACACACAGCATCTATACACCCCCACACACAGCTTTCTAACAACTGAGCAATGCATTTAAGGCATTAAAGGCATCTTTGCAAGACACCACAAATCACAGACACACTTACAGTACACTGAGGCTTGAAAATTCAAGTCTACACAAAATACATTTCCTCTTACAGTCAAGGTAGTACTGTCCCCTGATACACAGACATCATTACATGTACCCACTGAGATATACAAAGCACATGCAAGGGGCATAGTGTGCACGGGGAGTGAGATACTGAACATGAAAGAAAAATCAGCATGGAGCACACACACACGACGCACCCAGTTGCACACGGTACAGTACTATGGATGAAAGGTCTGTTAATTTTACAGTTTTTGGTCTGTAGGCACAATTTCACAAAAGATTGTTAACATACAATATTTAAGATTTTCAGAAGCTACAATGCAGAGATACTTTGGTCTGCCAACCCCAGGATACGTGACCCTTCTCAACACCATGTCAACTGGGAGGCTTATCACAGAAAACTGCTTGGCTACACATGTTCCAAGGTGGCTTTCAGACTTAAACAGCTCCCTTCTCAGGCAGGATAGCGTCCCACCTCCACCCCTGCTCCTTGAGCCACCAACATCCCCACAATCCCTTTGAGTCAGTTCCCACTGCGCTCTACCCCTGCAGACAAAAGCTCAGGGAACAAAGAGAACTGCTTTGATTATAAGCCCTGTGATCTGTGATGCACTGACGTACAGCCTCTTGTTGCACTTCTGCATACATAGTTATGGGGTGGGTATGTAGTAAAAGGTAAAATAATCTGTAAATTGTTGGCTCTTTTTGGGGGGGAAGAGGTGATGGCTGGCATGTTGATAAAGTACATGTTGTGTGAATGTCGAGGCATCTTTATTGTGATTTCTGGCATTGTAGTGCTGCCCATAGTGCTAGAAAGTAATTCACTTATCCAAAAATGGTTCTACAGATCAATAAAAACATTGAATGAGTATTTAAAAGTTAGCAATCACTTCTCTTCAATCTAGAAATACACCTTCAATCGTTTTACTAATGTTCACTTATTTGCACATACAAGTCTTCCATAAAATATTCCTTAAAATCAACTTGTTCATTCATTCAAAATGGTTAAAGCAGCATACACCTACAATACACCACCAGCAGTTATGATATGAATTATCTTACTTCCAGGGTATTGCCTGGGATATTCTTGCTGAGACTGAGCCTTGTCATGAGACATCTCTACTTGTCCTTCAAGCTTCCAAAGGCACACTTCACATTCATTTTGCAGCCACTTCGGCAACAGTAAACCTTCCCTTGCTTCCATGCAGTTTATTAGCATCTGGCTTCACGAAAGGCCCTGCTTTCAGATTGTCACAAAGTGGAGCATTTCTAAAAATCTAGGTGTCACAGACTTTACTGGACTAGCCAATATATATGTTAGCAAAGCACCTAAAATGATTCACTAAGTCCCACATAACTACCAAGACTACCCCTCCCTTTGGGCTTATATAGCCAGACAAGGGTGCCAACAATCACTCCAGCACAGCTAAGAAAACCTTGCTCGATGAATCAATCTATTTTTTCCTGCACTTTGCCTAGCCTGGCAGAACTCTTTTTTTCTCCATGCAGACCTTGATGATGGCTGCCCCCACCAAGTTTTCCAACACCAAACTGACAACTCATCAACAGCATCTATGGTTTCAAACCTCCATAGGAGCACTGTCATTTGTTTCTACACTGCAAAGGCAGGTTGGGTCTTGGCTCCACCAATGGTGGGAGGGGGACAGAGAGAACAGCTACCCCAGGGCCTGGTGATTTAAAAGGGCCCAGGGCTCCCAGCAGCCACCGCTGCTACCTTGGCAGCAGTGGGAGCCCCAGGACCCTTTCAGTAGCTGCCGGAGCCCCAGAGGCACATGCCTAGTGGCACTGAAAGACTGGCTGAGGGAGGCTTAGCCCCCATTTCTGTCCCTTCCACTTGAGATCCATCCCTTCTGGGGGCCTGGAGCCACCCCTACCCAAAACCCAGCAAAGTGTCCTCAACCCTGCATCTTAGTGTTCCTATGCTCATCATCATCATCATCAACCATAGGCTCAACACCTGTTGGTGTCTGATACCTCCCTCACTATTTCCTTCCATCTTTCCCTGTCCAGTGCAGAGTGGCTTAGTTTCTGTAGACTAGCTCCGCACCGATCTACTATATCATCTACCCATTCTCTGTAGGGTCTGCCTCTCTTATTCGGACCATCCATTATGCCGAATACCAGGGTCTTAACTTTTCACTTGTCATTCATTCTGCAGATATGCACGAATAGCTGTAACTTCCATTGTATAACCTTCTGCAGTAGATTCTCTTTCGGCTGAATCTTCTTATTTAATTTCTCATTGGTGACCTTCTGCATCCATCCTAGTCTCAGGATCTTTTTATAACAACTCCTCTCGAACGCCAATATCCTTCTCTTCGAATCTTTTGTTATCACCAGGACACTAAATGCATTCAACACATAGCTGTGGGAGTGCAGCCATCTGCAACTGAATATTCTGGGGTTACTATTGGCTATTCCATGTTTGCAGGACAATCAGGTCCTACTGCTCAGTAGATGGCTCCAGAACCACCAATTCACAGGGTGCAATTATTCTGTGAGGAACAGCTGTAACAGCATAGCCTCTGCATTCACTGTTCAGTCATCCTCAGCTGAATCTGTTTGAGTGCTGTGTCCTTGCATGCACATCAAGATCAAATACCCTGTCCTTTCAGTGTAGGAAGGAGCTGTGCTGCTCCTGCCACATCCATGTTTGGAGCAGCAAGTTTTCAAATGGGACAACTTCCCCCAAAACAGCATGCCTAAAGACAGCATGAAAGACACTAGGGTGCCTACCTACAGTGCAACACAATTTTTGCCAGTGTAGCTTCATGCTGTGTGGGCAGAATGCAACAACATAAGCAGCTGAATGAGAATGCACTCCACTGATACTGTTTTGTAGTTGGTTCTGTGTCAACAAACTTCTACTAGTGCAAATCTCTAGTGTAGTGTACCACCAAAATGCCCGTAAAATATATTAAATGACATTAAAAGATAGAAAGGTAGGATGTGACCTGCATACTAACTGCAAAAAACCTAATTCTTCAGAAATAATTATTTAAAAAAAATAAAGTAATAAAATGATTCTCCATCCTGATCCACCAAACAATATAAACAAGATATAACATCTAATTTTCAATATTATACATGTATATAAAGTTCAAAGGCAGCATTTTGCCTTTATGATCAACACTACAATTACATCAATACGCATGTGTGAGGGAAAGAGTGGAATGTGAGGAAAATGTCTTCCCTATGGACCAAAGAAAATTCTGCCCCATGCAACTTTCTAATCCCTGTCTAATTCCAGTCAGCTATAAGTGAGAGAAGGAATTTATTTCTCAAGAGTGATATGCCCAAAACACAGCTGATAAAAGAAGCCCATATATCAAATGCAGCATCAGCATCATAACTCAACAGCCAAAGATATTTTAATATTTCCAGAAACTATTTCAAGAGTAACAACAGAAAAACAGACACATCTGGAATTTAAACCATAAAATCTTCCATCAGCTTTATTTTTCTATTTCAGTTACATTAAAGCAAATACATGCCTTTGAAATATTTTCATAGTAGTAACACAATATACTAATTTTAAGGACTAAATTAAGGACTCACAAGATCTACTTAATACTAACAGACAGCTATGCTTTTGGTCTGCTAATTTTTGACATCTTTAGAAAATGATTGGTACATAACAGGACTTATAACATACATTAAAAACTTATTAACATTGAATATTTTAAAAAATACTCAGGGCTCTAGTGCTACTGTTTATTCACTTGTTGGAAATTACTATCCGCCCCCCCTACTTTTTAGGGTACCTGTAAGTTAAAATCTCAAGAAAATCTTTAAAAATGAGTAATGGTGTAAATAATGATAAAGCATATATCTAGCACATATATATGCGCTAGCATAGTATATATATATCTATATACTGCTAAAATATTTTAAAAAATCCACATTCAATGGTTATTTCCATTATATTTTCAAATATAAGCTATTTTACTAAAATAATCATCATCAGCATCATCATAACACTTGGCACCTTTCCCCTGAAGATCTCAAAAAACTTAGAAGAGATTATGTATTGTAATCTCCATTTTTTAAAGAAAGGAAAAAATGAGGCACAGAGATTGTAAGTGACTTGCCCAGAGACATATATCTAGGCCATCCATGTAGAACTGAGAAAATTTAGATATTCTAACTTCCAGTCCCTGCTTTAGTCATTAAGTCACATTGCCTAAAAAATTGTTACAATATTAGCACACAGATTTCAGGGCTGGAAAAGAGACAATTGATTAGCATCCGGAATTCCTACCTCTTTCTAAAATGAACACTACACCAGAGAACAAGAGAAGAAAAAATGCTTTAGATGTCAAAGAGAGAGCAATTAAAAAAAGAGTAAACAAGAAATCTCTAGTCAAAAAGGCACAATTTCCACCTGTTGAGGGTTGTTTGGTTTTAACTAGTTCTGTTCTCAGAGAGTGACACAGAAAGATCAGTTCCTCATCAGGCGTCCCTGTAGATTTTTGGCTCTGGTTCATAATGTACTTTTGTCAGCAAGCTCAGGGAAGAGGAGTCTATTGCACTAGGAAAAAGGGTTGGGGATAAACAGGCTTCACCTACTTTAGACATGAAAATGTCCCACTGCAGCTGCACCAAAGAACATGTTACTTGACGAATCACTGGTTCCTTCCCCCCGCACACACGCACACTTTTTTTTTTGACAGCTGTCTTCCTATCATCCCAACAGGTGCTATTAGACCCTGAACAATGGCTAAGGCTTTTAAGCTACTGCTGTTGACAAGTGAAAGGAAACAACAAATGGCTCGGCAGTGCTCTTCTCCCCGGGTCACTCAGCCACTGGTAATAGTTATTATTTTTATTTATTAGCTCTGAGGCACTGTCTTCCATTGTGCCTCCCCCGTCCTCCCCTTTCTGAGGCAGCCAAGAGCATTTTAACTTTTAATAAAAATGAGAGAGCACATAGCTCCTGAGCTAGCGCTTTGTGTAAAGTGCACAGCTAATGAAGGTTGTCCATTTAGATCTGGATAATTTATGATGTCAGCAAGTGTGGGTGGGGAAGGCTGAATCAAGATGTAGTCTTTCGTTACATTGTGAGGGGTGAAAGAGAAAGTGTACAGAAGCAGGAGAGAGAGAAAGAGAGATTTTTAAGAGTCTTTGTTTTTGAAAGATAGTTGCAAGTTTAGACTATAAATAAGACGGTCTCTCTGTTAAGATTAACACATTTATTTTACTAATTATAAGATTTCACCCATGTGTGCCTCTTCAGAGAATAATGGCTGACATAAAATCTGAAGCACAAACTATAGTTCCCTAAAAAGAATGTGAAATGAACACATTTAAAAAAATGTATTGTTTATGGCTAACAAGATCTTAAATAATGCATCAAAACATGTTATCCACCAGGGGACAACTGCATCAGGATACTCCCATGCCAAGCATATATATTTACTAATTATGGGCCTAATTGTCGAAACACTGCACAGCCAGTAAGCTCCATCAAATGCAAACCCATTCATTGGTTGGGCAAAACCATCTATTTGCATGTGCAAAACAGATAATTGAACATGCAAACCACATAATTCAGTGTACAAACAGAGCAAGTTCACCTGTGCATGCAAATGTGGCCTTTATAGAGCTCACTCAAAGCACCTAGTATCAAATATTTAACTTAATATTCTAGGAATGACTGATATAGAATCATAAGAGTTATGGCCAAACTGAGCTCTTCCAATATATATACCAGCTAAGAATATGTCCCTATATATTTACATTTTTAATTGTCATAATCATGTTGTGAAAGGGTCTGTGCATTCAAGAGTGGATTATGAACTACTCTATGAAAGCAGAGTCTAATGATATTACTGAAACATGCAAAAAATGAAAAATGAAAAAATTAAAGGAACAGAAGACAAAAAAATTACAAAAATACACACTATGCTAAAATTTCTAGTCTCTTTTAAAATATGACAGACTGTTTTACCACTGGAAGTGAGAATTAAAGCACATACGCCTGATGCTAAACAACTACACATCCTGAACTCCTCTTGCACAACATATGTGAAAACAAAATCTCAATATCTGTTTGCCAGATGCCAGAAAAGATATGAATAATAAAAAAAGACAAGATTTATACTACAAATCAGAGCTTCTCAAGTGCAGGTAGTTTCCCAGTAAATCAGAATGGTAGTTGTAATGCAAATGATATTTGCATGAAATCATTATGTCAAATTAAATAGAAATTATTAAAGCAAATGTCATCTTTGGATTTGCTTAGAATAATCTTCCAAGATTTTCACACAAGCTTCTCTACTAAAGTACAGCATTCCATCTGCCTTGTTCTGTTTGTTCTCACTTGTCGCCATTCATAGATTTTTTTTTTTTGGACTGTGTTATTTTCGGATTAAACAGGGAGAGGAAATACACTGGGTTTCCTTTTGATATAACATTTATCTTCATGAGTTTGGAAATGATATCAGGATGCACAAGTAGTGCAGTCACATAGCAGTTATGGCAAAACATCCCCAAACAAGTGAAGAGAAACCAAGAGATTATCTGTGGTTCTTTAATGTAACAGTTCTACACAAGGAAAAAAGGAGACTAAGAAAGAGAAAGGGAGGACATGTCTACACTTACCAGGAGATCAGCGCTGTGACAATCGATCTCCTGGGGGTCTACCTGCTAAATCAACTGCCAATAACTCTCTCATCTCTGGTACTCCACTGGAATGAGATGTGTAAGAGAAGTCAGCCAGAGAGCTTCTCCCGTCAACCCCCCGCAGCAGAGACCCTGTGGCAACTCTCCAGCAAGAACTTCCATGTCCATAGGATAGTTTGGGGTTACTGTCCTGGACTCTATTCTTTGGAGGGCTCCGCAGCAGCCACTCCACCATCCTATGAATGGCCCAGTCCCCATATTGAGGATAGCTCCAACCGCATCCTCGGGTCCAGGGTGGCTTGGGGGATTACCTCAGGGGCCGGGAGCTGGCAGCAGGGGTTGGGCTCCCTTGCACTCAGCACAGTGATGAGAGGTGCAGGAAACAAAGTAATGCAGCCGCCTGCTCTGCTCCACTGCCCATCTTCCAGCTAGGTCATTCTGCTTCCCATGGCAAGTGCAGAGGGGGTTTGAACCCAGCTGCTGTCCCGCTCCAGTCCCCCTTCCCTGTAATTCCCGGGTCATGTCACTTAGGGGAGGGGAGTTTGAGGAAAGGGTGCAATGGGTAGTGGGAGCAGGGGCAGGAAATTGTGGGGTGGAGGCAGGGCCTACGGTGGAGGGGAGAGTCCCAGGCCCCACACCTGCCAGGTATAGCTCTGACACCAGCTACAGTATTCTCACATAGCTGGAGTTGCATAAATTAGGTCAACATTGCCCTGTTGTGTAGACCTGCCCTCAGTGAAGCACTACAGCTGTTCCCTATTAATTATAGACACTACTACTGAATTACTGTCTCCCACATTGCTGCACATACACATTACCCAACCAATCAAGGTAAACATGAAAGCAGAACAGCAAGAAGGAGCAACACTCAAGGTGTATTGCTGCAAAATATAATATGATACAAACTCGGGCACCAGGGATTTTTAGAAAGCAGTGCCACTTCTAAGAAAGAGGAAGAATTTTTATTTCTCCTCTGCCAAAGAAGCAGTATGATCATGCCCTGCCCTTAGAATTCTTCTGTAGCATAAATGTCTTTGTGAACTCAGATTACCACCATTCAACCCCAGAAAATGACAACTCCCACCGCAAGAAATTACCTTATTCTATAGGGAATTAACTCATCTGCATCTGGATAAGAATAGAACATTAATCCTTCAAAAAATTAGGGCCATTCACTCTAAAAGCAGGCATAGAAACACTAACAGCAATCAAGGGCTACACCTTGTTGGTCACAGAATATAGGACTGGAAGGGGCCTCAAGAGGTCATCAGGTCAATGTCTTTGCATTCGTGACGAAGGATCATCTACACAACCCCTAATAGGCGTTTGTCTAACCTGCTCTTGAAAATCTCCAATGATGGAGGTTCAACAACCTCCCTAGGCAATGTATTCTAGCGGTTAACCACCCTAAAAGTTAGGAAGTTTTTCATCATATTCAACCTAAACCTCCCTTGCTGCAATTTAAGTCCATTGCTTCATGTCCTATCATCAGATGTTAAGGAGAATAATTTTCTCCCTCCTCCTTGTAAGAAACTTTTAGGTACTTCAAAACTGTTATCATGTCCCCTCAAGTCTTCTCTTTTTCAGTCTAAACAAACCCAGTTCTTTCAATTTTCCCTCATAGCTCATGTTTTCTAGACTTTTAATCATTTTGTTTCTCTTCTTTTGAATTTTTCTAATTTGTCCACAACTTTGCTGAAATGTGGCACCCAGAACTGGACTCAGTACTCTAGTTGAAGTCTAATCAGCATTGAGCAGAAAGGAAGTTACTTCTTTTTGGGTATGTCTACACTACAGCGTTATTTCAAAATAGCTTATTTCGAAGTAATGCGTCTACACACAAAATGCATTTCGAAATAGCATTTTGCTATTTCGAAATAGCGCGTCCACACTGAGTGGACTCTGAATCGCATTTAAGGCTGGTTAGAACCAGTTCTGGCAGGGCACCAGGTCAGGACTTACTGTGTGGGGCTGCTGCCTTAGGCTAACTGAGGTATGTGCTTAAAGGGCCTCCCCACCCCCCAGACAGCCAGTTCTCAGGTTTCCCTGCTTGCTTGCCTACCTCGATGAGGGACAGCAAAGCATTTTGTCTCAGCGTGCTCTGGTTGCCCTCGCTCGGGACATCACAGCACTCTGCAACATGGAGCCAGAGCTGCCCCTGGGCACTC
>CM057845.1:106432894-106453202 GCA_030068395.1 Apalone spinifera | reverse complement strand
ATTGGCCAATTTCTGGCCAGAAACTGGCCAATGGGAGCTGCTTATTTCAATAACGGGGAACCATGAAGCACAAGGGGCTCCAGAGCACATGGCTGCAGCCTGTGCAGGGGTGGGGCAGGCAGGGAGGTGGATTTAAGAATGGCTGGTGGCTGGTAAGTCTCCTGGCCAGATCCTGCCTCTGGCATCCCAGCCCCTTCCTTCCCCAACCCTATGGCCCCCTATTCCACATACCTAAATCCTCTGCTTCCCTCCTATACCCATATCCACTCCCAGATCTGGCACCCCAATCCCCTGCCCCAGACCACAGTCCCCTCCTGCCCTAGCTCAGAACCCAATTTCCTGAACCCCCTCATGTACCCCAATTCCCTCCCCTAGGTCACAATTCAATTCCCTGCACCCCAATTCAGTGCCCCAGGTCACAACTGCCTCCTTCACTCAAACTCCCTTCCTTACCCCAAGTTCCCTTCTGCACCCAACCTCCATTCCACACCCTGCACTTTCTCCATTAATATCATGGATCAGTGAGATCCTCGACCACTTTCCAAATTCTTGAAGTGGCCCTCCTCCCATCAAAAACTATTGCCCAACCCTGTCCTAGACAGTTAAATCTAGAGCAATTACTGAGAGGGCCCCAGTTGCTTAATACTGATCAGAAAGTTTAGAGAGGAGTAATAACAATGCCTTGATCTTATACAGTTAGTTTTCATCAGTTACATCAAAACACGTTACCAGGGAGATCAGCACAGAGAGGAGGAGTGATTTGCCCAAAGTCGCCCAGAAATCCATGTCAGAGCTGGGAACAGAATACAGGTCTCCTGAGTCCTGGGCCAATAGTCTGTTGGTCTCTGGGATACCAGGTGCTAAAACATTTAGTGTTTATGGGTCAAAGTCTCTATCCTGCATTCCATGTGGAGGTAAATAAGAAATCAGGGCAGGTGACAAAGAGTAAGTCCGGTATGTTCTCTGTGGCTAATTCTATCAAACAGGAAAGCAGATGCATTCTGCAGCAGCGATTATCTTCTTAGTGGTTTCCAAGTGTAGCCCCATGTAGAATTTATAGTAGTAATCTCATCTACAAATCACTGTGACAAGGATTACTGGTGGGGTCCAGATCTGAGAGGAAATGCTTCAGTCATTCAACCACACACAGACGGAGAAATGTAATGTTGCCCACTGGTGCCCTGTGAAACTCCTGGCACAGATAACAAATCAGAAGCACTCCCCAAATTATGAACTTCTTAGAGAAAGAATAGAAAAATCCCCTCACAATAAAGGCTCTGAAATCTTCCTTCTCACACCCCAAGATCCTTTCCAAATCCACTGGTATCACCTCTGTCTCACCTGAATGAAGTTTCAGGGGTTTTTTCCCCCTCCTCATCCACATCTCACCCTTGATAACAGATGAGAAAGCAAAGAGACCACATCTCCAGGACTAAGGAAAATAAGTTCCAGCTCGTTTTTGTTTTGTTTTTGATGACCCGCACTCTCAGGTGGATTTGTCCATCTCCCAACTGACTTTCTATGCACTTTGAACAGGAAGGATAAGGAAGCAGAACTTTGTACATCATCCCTCATGGGCAGGTGAACAATTGCCCAAACTCTTCTGGGACCCCTTGAGGAGGAAAGACTGGAAGCACTCAAAACCACCTATCTCAAAAAGACACCACAAGCAATTAAGTACAACCTCCTGGCAACAGGTCCAAAGGCTATCATCATATTTGGATACAGTCCACTCCAGAAAGGAGACTATCAACCAACAAGACTAGTGCAGTTTCCATGCCTGAAGCCAGACAGAAAGCCAGACAGAAAGTGATAAAAGAAATCTGAGGATTCCAGACAGTTCAGAAATGTGTCTTGCCACCAGTTTAAAAACCAAGTGATTAAAAATGAAGGTCATCTTTGGGTGTAACAAATACATGAATTCTATAAGACATCATCATCCTTTTAGGGTATGGATTCAAACTCAAAACAGATTTCTAAATAATTCTGGTATTCCCCTTTCCACCCATCCATATTTTAACCCCCTCTCCCCCTCAACATTCTTCTATAGCAAAGGCTGTAGCAAAGCTGTTGCAGGTTGTAATATTTTAGGTCATTATTGCCTTTCAGTATTCTGCAACATGGACACTACTCTTCTAATGAACACAAGTGTGCATACTAGCAATGCTACACAACAGGAGCATCAGGCAAGAAGAGGAGATAAATCTTTGGCTATGACTATGGCAAACCAATATAGCCACCTGCTGGCACTAGATTTTCCCCCACCCTGCACCCTCCTTTTAGGATATGACTGTACTGCAATCAGAGGTGGGACTGAAGCTTGTGATATCACACCTGTGCCATATTTATACTAGGATAGCACAGCTAAAAGATTTCAGTGAAGGCATGGCAGGACAGATCCTGGGATGGGCCAGGAATGTGACTGTGCATCCAGGATTCTGAGTGGGCCTGTACAGCCCAGGCTGAAGCCCAGATTACTTCATCTATTTTAGCTACATTAGAAAGATTAAAGGTACTGCAGGTAGACCTACAGAGGCAGCAATCGCTTTCAGACTGCAGAGTGGCATGACACTTCAACACCTACACTCAGTTATGGGTCATCCACCCCCAATCATTCCACAATGCATATAAATGTACCTCTCTTCCATATTTAAATGTCATCTTTCAACATCTCAAGAAACTAACACTGGAGTTTTACTCAAACAAACCAAGAACCCATAACAGCTTGGTGCCCACTTGCAGCAAATGAAGTAATCAGGGGATATTCATCAACACTGTAACACTAGTGTCCACAAGCTGAAACCAATACAGTGATCTATTCAAAAAAGGTTTCCTGAGTTCTCAGAAATAGCCCAGTGAGTATCTGGAGATGGTGGAGGAGGGAGTGGATTCAATTATATACCAAATACTTTAAACAAACAAAACAATAATGAGATGAGATCAGTGTAGATCAGGGGTTTTCAAACATTTTTTCTCATGACCCAGTTGAAAAAAATTGTTGATGCTCACAACCCAACGTAATTTGACTAGCGTGTGAGTTCCAGGGTAGGGCTGAGGATGAGAGCTTTGGAGTGTAGAAGGAGGCTCCAGCTTTGGGGAGGGTCAGGGCTGAGGTAGAAGGGGCTTATCTTGAGCAGCTCCAACGCAGCAGCACTGTGGGAGTGCTAAGGCAGTCTTCCTGCCTGTCCTGACACTGCAGACCATGCTCAGGGCAGGGGTAATGCATGGAGTAGGGATGTTAAATTTCAATTAATCCGCTAATCAAGTAGTCGATGGAATTTCCATTGACTACTTGATTAGTCGATAAGAGGGGCACTCGTTATCCCGCTGTGCCTGTCCTTTGAAATGTACACCAGCTGCCCGGGGCTCTTGTATATTTCAAAGGGAGAGGGGCAGCAGGAACCCACACCAGTGGGGAACAAAGCAGTTCCTGTTGGCATGGATCCCCCCTGTGCCTCTTCCTTTAAAATGTACAAGAACTGCAGACATCTCTTGTACATTCCAAAGGAAGAGGAGCAGCAGTGGGACTGGCGTGAGTGGGACGGTTTCAGTCCTCACTCATGCTGTTTCCTTGCTGCCCCCTGCTTCCCCCACAAAGACCATTCTGGGGGGAACCAACTTTTAAGCTGGCTTCCCCCAGCTCTGGCTCGTGCTCCTCCCCTTGATAGAGGCAGCAAGGGGGAGGGGAAGCAACTAGTTGAGTTCCTACTTGACTCCCTGATAAGCATTTCCTTATTGAGTAGTGACTAGCTGCTTACATTCCTAGCACAGAGCCCTGCGTACTCCCCTTCCCAACCTTAGGAGTCAGGCCTGTTGCTGGCTGCTTCTGGGCACTGCACAATCAGCAGTGCCAGGACAGGCAAGTAGCCTGTCTTAGCACCCCCACTGGTCACCTGATCCCCCTGCAGCAATGAGACATTCCGTGACCCAGTACTGGGTTGCAACCCACAGTTTGAAAACCACTAGTGTAGAAGATCTTACTCTTTAAGCACAGCTGCTAATTTTTCCTCACATGACACCAGTGAGGAAACCTTCTGAGACCATGTGGGCTTGACAAATCTGATCAGTAACTGTCACTTTATTAATAAAAAATATTATACATTATACAGGGTGCTGGGTTGTATAATCCATCCCATAACTCCTCCATTTTCTACTGCTTTTAACGTTGCCAGTCTTTAACAAACTGAAATGCTAAATCTGTTAGGTAGGGCAAGCAATGAAAACTACAGGAACAACAAGGAAACAACTGCTCTTAGTAGAGACCAGTACTGTTACTGGGCAGGAATTTTCAATGGAATTGTGTGTCCAATTCTTGATGGATCCTTTGAAAAAAAAACACAGCTTTACTATATGGCAATAAATAGTTTTGTCAAGGGCAGAGTAGGAGAGTGCAGTGTTCTTAGACTATAATTTAAACATTCTGAGAACTGGTGAGATATTTGCTACTTTTCAGATACGTATTTTCATTGCAGTTTATAATACCCCTCTAGAAGCTCAAAACTAAATCGAATGCCTTGTTGATTTTTTTTCTCCTACACCTTGTGTACAAATACTAGTTGGTTGACTAAAATGAATAGAATTACCACTGCTGAGGACAGTCCCCAAACCACCACTGCTTAAACAACTGTTTCAAACATTACTGTACGTATTTATTTAATAAGACGACTTTGGCTTCACCACCACAAGCTCAGATATGTTGCTGAACATCTTGCCTGCATCTAAATACAAGTTCAAAAGGACTTTTGAGGACATCATTGTAAGCCTCAGAATTGGCGTTAAGAACGGACATCTGTGGACAGAATTTCTCTGCACTGATGTTTAAGACCAAATTCATCCCTGGCATAACTTCATTCAAGTTATCCCAGGGATTAATTTGGTTCAGTGGGACCTAGATGTATGAATTCAAGGGCAGAATGTGTCCTATATTTGCTTCAATACACATTTCTGCAGCCGATAAACACCACTACCTGAAACTAAGATCATCACACTCATCAATATCTCCCTCACTGGGAACACCGTCCGAAAGCTAAAGTAGCAATTTAATGTAATTAATAGAAGGAACACATTACTGTGTGATGAAATGCAATTATGTATTTATTTGATTAATAAGTCATTGTCTTCTATTTCATGATCAATCAGAAATATTTCTGTACATTAGCACTTTTGTATGCTATTAAAAATAAAAAATACAAATATTGCACTCAGATTTTTAATTATAGCAAAATATTTATGAGCCTGTAATAAAAGCATTAATTGCCACATGCAAAATAAATTATTATTCAAAGCGGTGTAACCTGGAGAACACTGGTTCTGGATTATACTTGATACCAGAGTAGAATGTCGTCTTCTACATACCAGCAGAATCTGGCAACCTTGTATGTGAGAAATGGTAAACAAAAATGTCTCAAGGGCCACACATAGAATCCCAATGGGTCATATGTGGCCCTCGGGGTGCAGGTTGAACACTACTGTTCTTAAGCATGTACTATTCCATTTTCAGAAGAAATTCACACTGCTCATATGGCCAACATCTGTATACTCCCATCTAATAATATTATTATTATTAGTCCATAAAATAATGAAAATATACATAATAATAATTTGCTCCTCGCTGGAAGGTAGGTATTGTAATCCCTGTTTTACAGACAGGAAAATTAAAGTAGATTTTACACTTAGGGTATGTCTACACTACAGAGAAGACTGAAGCTGCTGATCTTCCAGGGTTCGAATTAGACACGCTAATTTGAACTGAGAGGGCATTCCAGTTGATGCCAGTAGCCCTGCTTCCACAAGGAGTAAGGGAAGTAGAAGGAAGAGTATTCTTCCTTCAACTTCCTGCTGTGTGGACAGAACCAAAAGTCGAGTTAAGGTACTTGGACTTCAGTTACAATTAACATAGCTGAAGTTGCGTATCTTAATTCGAACTTGTCCTGTACAGTAGATATACCCTTACGTACTCCTTTTCATCCTGCAGAATCCCAAACTGCTTTACAAATTCTCTCTCTTTATGGACACACACACACACGCACACACACACCCCTCTGGAGAAGAGAGTTGAAACCAACTGACACTCAGAGTGCTGAATTCTGCCCCAATATAGATGGCAAATTTTCCACTATTTCAACAACTGCAATTGGGATTTTAATATCCACACAAAGCTAACAAAGCTTCAGTTTCCAGTAACAAAAGTTTCTGAAAGAGTCGCCGTTATTATTACTCAAAATTCATCTGTGGTTGTGCACACTGGAATTATTCTGCCCAGTTTTATAACTGACTGAACACAGAAAAACTGAACAACTGATTATTTTAACTCACATATTAGGAATAGGAGGAGTATCTCTTCACTCACCTCACTCCGCCCAAATACTTAGCCCTCTATAAGGACTGCTCCATATTCCTATGCAAAGCTCATTTTTGGCTAATTACATTAAATGCAATTAGCCGCTTGATAGATCCACAGAAAGGAGTACACTGGAATTATTATTACCCTAGGGCTCTGAAGGATTCTTGTATTGATATCCTACTGTGTTGATTTTGCCAAAGTCACTGTTAGAATCACAGGTTAATTTACCTACAGAGAAAATCAACTTTCAAAAGACCTAAGGAAGAAAATCATATTTGCAAATGTGTCAGCTTCAATTTCAAGGTCTACAAGAAGATTGCAGAAAAGTATAATACAACACAAAATCAGTTCTTCTATTCTTTCAACGCATACAACAAATCAAATCTTCCAGATCTAGACAGCACTATAGATATGTATGAGAATGAAAATAAAAAGGATAACCATATACACAGAAGTACAGATAAGAATCATCAAATACATTACCATAGTTTTGAATGATAACAAAAAATGTGCTTGAATGAGATATTACCATCTAACCTCATCTCACACAACCTCACATTTGATTGTCAGAGAAAAATTTATAGGATATTAAAGCACACAACATGTTTAAAGCAACGTTAATGTTACAATGGTGATTACACATAAACCACCAAAAGTGAGCAAATTCAATGTCAAACTTGACGTGCAGATATTAAGCTGCGTTATAACCACAAACAACAAAATCACTCTGAAGCAGGTACAGTTTCTAAGTTTAAATAGGTATTTTATCTTTAGATTTTCATTTTCTTGTTTGGGTTGTTTTGCATTGCAACCATTTTTTTTTAAGTTATAGAATCAAATATTATGGCTGGTTGAATTTTCAAAGGGGCTGGATAATTTTATGACCAATAATAACATTTGAAGTTATGGGTGCTGAAGTAAAAGTGATCAAGTCTTAGCTTCAGGCATAAGCTGATTGCCTGCAACAGCCGGGAAGGAAGTCTTCCCATTGATGTGATGTATGGTATACATTTAAGTAGGTACACTAGTTTGTTTTCTTTTTTCAGTCTCTTTTGTTGCAAGATCTTACTCCTCCTCATCAGGTATTAGCCACTGTCAGAGGCAGTGCAAAACAACCGAAATGACAAGATTTAAAAGGCCACTGATCTCAACTAACCTTGCAAATTCATTGTTCCAAACATTAAGTTTGAGATGTGTGCACACACACATATATAAATAAATATACAACTTTTTCAAATGTAGCAACCAAAATATGAGTAAAGAAATTTTCAATGTTAAATATATTAGTCTTTTAAATTCTTCAATACAACCCCCAAATAACAAAGGGCAGATACTGCCATCCATACTCATACTGAGCAGTATCTTAACTCCTTATTCAGACACACACAAGTAAGCCCAGGTATAACTTTTAGCAAGGCACATGATACCTGTTTAACTTTAGACTTATACTTAATTCCCATTTATTTCAGTGAGAATAACTGGAGAGCTTGCTACTACTCAAGTGGAGTAAAATGTGGCAGAATCTGGCTTATAGTTCCCTCATTTTAGGTTTAAAATCTAAAGCTTTTACAGTCAACGCATATGGCCCCAATTCATCAAGCACAGGCACATTCTTAACTTCAAGCGTGAGAGTAGTCCAGTGTTTTTGCTAATTTTTATATCCATGTGTGGAATGAATTATGTTATGTGCACCAACACGGAGATGATGTGTGAATGTTCTTACTGATACACATCACAAAACTCATTCCACACATGGACAGTGCATGACAGGAGTGGGTCAAGAGGAAGGGAACTCAGGGCTCAGACAGAGGGTTGGGATATGGGGGAAGTGAGGGCTGTGGCTGGGGGTGCAGGAGAGGGCTTAGGGCTGGGGGGGGCAAATGCTCAGGATGGAGGTGCAGGCTCTAGGGTGGGGCTGGAGATGTGAGTTTTGGAGGGGGTGTAGGCTTCCCCAGGGAGAGAGGGCTACCCCTAGGCCTCACTCACCACAGCAGCTCAGGACCAGGTCAAAAGCGCCTCTCCATAGCTCCAGCAGCAGCTCCAGTAGGGCCGGGCTAAGCCGAGGAGAGGCACCATTCCATGGCATTGTCATATCCAGGTTAGGCTATGTGGGGACTGGGAAAGGGGGAGCAGGTCTGTGCAGCAGGTCTGTGCTGGGCCAGCAAGCAAAGGGACCTCTCTCAACCACAGCAGGTCCGGGGTTTGGGAAGAGGCATCTCTTCCCACCGCAGCCCTGAGCCCCTGCATGGGGCTTAGTAGGCATCTGTGCAGTCGCATAGCTTAGAAGGAATTTCGGAGTAATCACTTTGACTCACATATGGGAAGTTAAGCATGTGTGAAGGGGAATACTCACAGCCAGCACCACCTAGTGGCTGGGTGTAACTCTGGTTGCTTGTCTTCTGCCCAAGCACTGTCCTTTTTTATTTTTCCTCCACCCCCACAATGATATGTACTTTCAGTGACTCAGCCCTCCAGCCGGGTCACATGTTCATGTCAACTCCTTCCAGGGTATAATAGAGAGTCCAATAATGGAGTGAGTATCTGGAGATGGTGAGGGAATCAGGACTTCCCACTTGGGTCAGGGTCTCATGGTCCAAAGGCTTGTATCTTCAGGGTCTTCCCCCAACTACGTTCCCTACCCAAGGATAGAATTCTGTAATTACCCCTGCTGAGGGGTTTTTTGGGGAACCTAGTCCTACCCTCTCCACCTGGCTTCGATCCAGGGCCCAATGGTAGGCAGCTGTGTCCTGCAGCGTAAGACGCTAAATGGCTGTCTCCTTGGATCACTTCCTACTGGTCCTTTCTCTTCCCACCAGGCAAAGTAAAGAATTAAACAGCAAGATGAAGCCTCTAGCTTTCAGAGCAACACAGCTCCCATCTTTGCTGGCTTGGTCAGGTCACTCTCACCAGTTGTAAGGGAGCAAATAATCCCAAGGTGCTCCTTTCCAAGGGTTCAGTGTAAGTCTGCTCACTTCCATTGTCTGCTACTCCACTACGTCGCTCCCTTCTTCAAATTCCTCCTCTAGCCTGTGCATACTTTACAAGTGCAATATGGCAGGGCTGCCTGTGTCCAAGGTACCTTTTTAACACCTTCCTTTCCAGTGTGGAAACTGTACTCTCCATCATAGACCCTGCCCCTTAAAACAGGACCTGGGGAACTGTCATCAGCAGGGCTCGCCAAGCGGCAGCGAGCCCCGCTCGCCAGCTGCGCGGTTCTGCGAGCTGCGCATGCACAGATCACGCAGCGCCAGCTGTGCCATCTTGTAATCTACTCGCCATGGGCCAGTAGATTACATGATTTGTTGATCCCTGGTCATCAGCGTCCCATTCCCTGCCCCCTCAGGAAAAAAAAATCCATGTTTTCACGGGTTTCCCAGCTTGATGTAGTTCTCAAAAGCTATATGGTTGTAAGGATAATCCTGGCATAATCCTTAGGTTGACATCTTTCATGGTGTTCAGCCAGCAGAGAAGGACATTGTCTGTTACTAGCAAGAACGGGTTTCCCAACTAATAGTATCATAGGGCAACCACAGCCCCTTTTGCAGTCAAGGTTCCTTTTTGATGACTCACAGGCCATCTCTCTGGGGAAGTTTTCAGTTTATATAGAGGACTGAGTGTTCCTCTTCATCAAAGCCCTGGAAAAAGAGAACTCCAAATCCTGCTTATGATACCTCTATTTGTAGAATGAACCCTACTGAAAAATCTGGGTGACAAAGTATGACTCCTGGCTCAGACACTGAACATTCAAAGTGCTTTGTCACCATCTTCGCCAAATTGTATTCTTAGGATCGGTGTCCTTGAAAAGGTCCATGAGGAGTGCCACAATAATAGCAAAGTCTGACACAAAACATCCACAATAGCCTACCAAGCCGAAGCAATATCATCTCTATTTGGTGGTGGTGGTGGTGGTGGTGGTGGTGTTAGAATGGGCAGACGGCTAAACCCTGCACCTAGAGTATAACTAAGATATGTGACTTCTTGTTCATCAACCTGCACTTAGCTGGGTTCACTTTGAGTTCTGTGTTCTCTAGGACCCTTAGGACAGCAATAATATGTCTTGCATCATCATTCCAGTGGAGTCTGTAAATAAGAATGCTATTTTAATACCTCCACATATTGCCCTGTAATCAAAGCATCCCAGACCAAATAGGGTGGAGAAAGATGTCTTGTCCCAAGACTTAGGCATCAGCAGACCTGCCCTTTTTTTAGGTGTAAGGCGGAGATGTCGTTGGCAGCTCCCAACAGTTCTAGTAACTCATCCACACTAGGTATAGGATAGGTTTCAAATTTCAATATGGCATTTATCTTTCTGAAAGATTAATAAAGAAACTGTTTTTCCCAGCTGGTCTCAGCACCAACACAATGGAATTCTTCCATTTAATATGCATCTGACGAAGTACATGCATCTGACGAAATGGGTCTTTGCCCACGAAAGCTTATGCTCCAATGCTTTGGTTAGTCTATAAGGCGCCATAGGACTCCTCGCCACTTTTCCATTTAATATGAGATTCTTCCCCTGCCTTCTGGTCTAATATGGCTTGCAGCTCTTTTTGGACAGTTTCTTACACTTACAGAGGTGTAAGAGACTTCTTTGTGGCATTAGTATCTGCCTTCACACAGCCAGTCATTCTTGTTGGGGATCCTTTGAAGAAGTCAATCACCCATTTAAGGAGACTACCTTGATTTCAGTCACCCAACACTGGAATTAGTGGTGTTATGTGAAACAAAGGATCCTAAAAAAAGACTGGCAGAGTTTTTTCACCTTCCTCTGCAGCATGGGTGATTTGCAGATTTAAACTAGTATAACTGGTGGATTCTCTGTAAATCTGAAATCTGTAAAACATGCTTTCAGCACTTCAGTAACTCATCCAGAGGGTAGGATTCTATTACAGGAGAGTGTGGGTTAGGTTCCGTGCCCTCTAATGTGCAGGAGGTCAAACAAGGTGATCATGGTGGTCCCTTCAGACCTCAAAGTCTGTGAGTCTATGTGCCAGTTGAGGGACCCTCTCCTTTTCCTGAAGGTCAAGCAGACCACATATCTCCTAGACAAAGAGTACCTAGCAAGAGATGTAGATTTTGCAAGAGAGGAAAGAAATGACCTGACACTAAGGTAGGCCTATAACCCTCTGGCAACAGTGATTGACCCTCAGCTGCTAAAACAAAGGCTCCACTTTGAGCTTAGAGGAGAAAGGGAATGGGACCTCCAAACCAAAGACATAAGGGCACAGAGATTCATGCCAAAAAGTCACTGAAGGGAAGCATTACAACTTGCTCATTCAGTATAGTGCACAGGACACTTGGGGCAGGAGACAATCCCTCAGTGGGCTGTGACCAAATTCTTTTGACCAGGCATGCCCCAAGAAGTCAAAACTACACACCTCCTGCCCAGTGCTGTCTTGCATTATTATGCTTTCCAAAATTGGAGTCTGAACATTTGCAGTGCCAGCTAACTTATATTCTAAAATAATAGCAAAAATTTAAACAAACCAACCAAAAATATCTGCCCTCACCATTATTTATGGATGAAAACCAAATAAAAGAATTAAACTACCTTAAGGGATGAAAACTCATATGCCAACCTTCAGCTTGAAGTGAATTTTTATGGCCAAGTTAACATTAAGCCACGAGCACAGGGTTTATAATGGAAACTACTGAACCAGCTTGAATTACTCTGGGTGGTGTGAAACACCACACTATGATATTTTAAGAAGCCACCCTTGTAAAAATGTTGAATATTTATAATGTATGAGTTTTTAGAATTTAAAGCAAACCATGGTTCCACAGAGGTATATCATCAGTTACTGAAGTAAAAGAAACAAACCAAAAAATAAAAGCATGAGAGAAATCATATACAAGAGTTACCAGCCTATCATTAAATGTTAATTACTGGGCCACATTCTGCCCTCAGATACAGTTATTCAATTCCATTGACTCAAATAGGGTTGCACTAGTAGCATGAGAGAATTGGGTACAGGCTATTTGAACCTATGAGACCGCAATTCAATTCGTGTTCCATGAGCTGACTCCCATGCATATTAATAGGAGTTTATGGGGTAAAATGTGGCCCACAGTTAGGAGTCAGTTTCCTTTAAAAATAATTAATATGTCAAGATTTCTCACTCTTCTCGTTTATCATACAATTTCAGTATAGATAAAAATACAAGAGCTTTGTTTTGTCACCTCTCAGGAAAAGTTGGTTAATTAGTGTAACATTGAGTTATGCCCCCAGTATATATGTGATAATATACACCCACACAATAATACACTCTGCCACATTAGATCTTAATTAGAAATGGGCCTGAACTGCCTAGTTCAAATACAGATCCAAAAACTCAGCATGGTCCATTGGGTAGGGCACTGGAGCAAGTGTTGGGAGACTTTGGTTCAGCTCCTTACTCTGCCATGTGTTCTGGACAAACTGGAGAAATGGTCCGAGGTAAATAGGATGAAGTTTAATAAGGACAAATGCAAAGTGCTCCACTTAGGAAGGAACAATCTGTTTCACACATACAGAATGGGAAGTGACTGACTAGGAAGGAGTACTGCAGAAAGGGATCTAGAGGGCATAGTGGACCACAAACTAAATATGAGTCAAAAGTGTGACACTTTTTTTTTTTTTTTTTTTTTACAAAAGCAAACATGATTCTGGGATGCATTAACAGGAGTGTTGTGAGCAAGAGTGTTGAGCGGAAGTCATGCTTCTGCTTTACTCTGCGCTGATTAGGCCTCAATTGGAGTATTATGTACAGTTCTGGGCACCACGTTTCAAGAAAGATGTGGAGAAATTGGAGAAGGTCTAGAGAAGAGCAACAAGAATGATTAAAGGTCTAGAGAACATGACCTGTGAAGGAAGACTGAAAGAACTGGGTTTGTTTAGTTTGGAAAGGAGAAGATTGAGAGGGGACATGATAGGTATCTAAAAGGGTGTCATAAGAAGGAGGGAGAAAAGTTGTTCTCCTTAGCCTCTGAGGATAGAACAAGTAGCAATGGGCTTAAACTGCAGCAAGGGAGGTTTAGGTTTCACATTAGGAAAAACTTCCTGTCAGGGTGGTTAAACACTGGAATAAATTGCCTAAGGAGGTTGTGGAATCTCTATCTTTGGAGATATTTAAGAGCAGATTAGTTAGACATCTATCGAGGATGTCTAAACGGTGCTTGGTCCTGCAGTGAGGACAGGGGACTAGACTCAATGACCTCTCAAGTTCCCTTCCAGTTCTAGTGTTCTATGATTCATGGATGAGCTGTGATTTTTCAAAGGGAACAAACCAGAAGAATTGGAATTGCTCATTTATGAGCATTAATTCCACCTTTTTGGTTGGACATTAGGAAAAACTTCCTGAGAGGGTGGTTAAACACTAGAATAAATTGCCTAGGGAGATTGTGGAATCTTCATCACTGGAGATATGCAAGAGCAGGTTAGATAGACATCTATCAGGGATGGTCTAGATGGTACTGGGTCCTGCCATGAGGGCAAGGGACTGGACTTGATGACCTCTCGAGGTCCCTTCCAGTTCTAGAGTTCTATGATTCTTAGACAAGTCTCTTCAGTGCTTCATTTCCCTTCTCACCCCTTATCTATTTAAACTGTAAGCTCTTTGGGGCAGAGACTGTCTTTTATTATGTGTTCATGCAGCACCTACCACAGAAGGGCCCTGAGCTTAGATGGGACCTCTTGTTACTTCTGTAAAACACATAAACATCAGTACTAAGAACAGAGGCCTGGTGAGAGGTATATGTCTCAATATAAACTCTTGCAATAGCTTGGAAGGATGTGAATTTGATGCAGAATATTGTATTATATCAGAATAGTCAAAAATATTACACCTTGCATATTACAGGATGCGTCTACACTGGAGGGCTTAACTCAAAATAAGCTATGCAAATTAGCTACGTCAATTGCGTATCTTATTTTGAAACAGCTTATTTTGAAATAGCGAGCATCTACACAGCACTTATTTCGAGAGAGAGCACTCTTCCTCCAACTTCTCTTATTCCTCGTACAATGAAGGCTACAGAAGTTGGAGTAAGAAGTCCTCCAGCTTGACAGTATTTTCACACTATTTTGAAATAACTTCTTGCTGAGTAGCTGCAGACTAATTTATTTAAGAATAGAGCTAGTTATTTTGAAAGTGTTGCAGGGTAGATGTACCCATAGTGTTTTAAATCATTATTCAGGAATCCTGCAGATTTTTTACAAATAATTATTATTCTCATGTTACTTTCCCTCATGCTTCTCTCATCTTACAGATTAAATGAAATAGAGTCATAAAGCATAAAGATTTACTTAAAATAAGAAATGTTAAAATGAGATAAATGTCAAGAACATCTAAGTGATATAGATGATTTAGTCCATGTTCAAAAGTGACTTGGCACCTAAGTCTTCTACATTAGGGGTTTGAACTGGTGTAGCTAAACCAAAAGCTAAAACTCTAAAGTAGATAAAGCCCAAGTCAAAGGAAAAAAGGAATATAAAAGGCACAAGTACCAATGGGGCATCTCAGAAAACACAAGTAAATTACAACAGGAAATGTTAAGAGGTTCTGGTCCAAAGCTCACTAAGATCAAATAGAGTCTACCTATTATTTTTAACAAGCTTTGGATCAGTCCTATAACTAACTATTTTTACTATTACCATTTAAAGAATTTGGTGCCAAAGAACGGCAAAGTACCAAAGACTGAAATCCTGTATTGATCAGCAAAACCGTACAGATATGGAAACAAAAAGGTAGTCACAAGCATCAACTTTGCCCTGCCCTGAAGAGAGCACTTCAAGGTGAGAGAAAGAGAGTAATACAGCTTTTCTGACTCATTAAGTTCTTGACTTCTCTGCAGTTTACCAACAAGGCTACCATTTAATGTCAAGTGTATGGAATTGTTTTGTTTTTATTTATGGTCGATACTACTGCACTGTGAACCACCCATGAGATATTGCATGTCAACATGCATGTTGACCTGGTTTTGGTTGCTAGAAGGCTTGGCTTTGGGGAAAAAAGCATTCCCTCTCAAACAAGGGCAACCAAAGTTTAATCCTAGTGCTTGTCTACATGTGTAGTTATTGTGGAGTAACTATTCCAGAATATGTATTCCTGAATAATCCCAGGTGTGGACTCTCCTATGCAGCTATTGCGTTTTTTAAATTCACACACTATCTTAATCCAAATTTATGTTCAAGTGTAGACAAGCATTATATAGATTGTACAATGCAACTGAAAACCCCATTATCTTACTATATCTCCCATCGTGACAACAAAGATAATCTACTTGTTTTTTGACTGCTTGTGAGCGCAGTCAACAAGCACGTTGTATTCACTTGTCAAGGAACACACAAGCAGAAGATAAAAGATGATATATGCATCTTAAAATAATTTACTTTAAAAAATTTCAGTACACTAGCCCTTTTTACTAGGGATGTCAACATGTAGTCCACTGCATGATTAGCCAATAAGCCATGGCTTATCGGTTAATCTTATCGACTACATGCACTCCCCCCTTGCACTTCTGTTATCAGAGGCAGAAGACGTGGGGAAGCATGAGCCAGTGCTCGTGAGGAACTGGCTTTAAAGCAGACTCCCTATAAGTACCGGATCCGCCTGCCCTCGCCCACCCCTATGCTGCTGCCTCTGATAGCAAAGCAGCAGTGCGAAGGGGAGCAGGTTGGAGCCGATATATGTGGGGAGCTGACTTTTGGCTCTCCGTGCATGCCAGCTGCATGGACTTGCCTGCCCCTCCTCCTTGCTGTCCCCTACAGAGGCAGCAAGGAGGGGCAAGCAGCAGCTGGTGCTGGGGGGAGCCAAAAGCCAGCTGCCCACGCCTGCCGCTCCCCCGAGCCTGGGCCCGCCGCGGACAGAAGCTGGTCCCTGGAAGCAGCTCCTCTCTATGGGGGATCCAAGCTGATATAGAGGCAGCTGTACAGGGTGGTAGGGGGCTCCCCAGGAGTGGGGCCAGGAGCTCACTGGCTGCCGGCCCCACCAGCCAGGGACTACTGAACAGTCGTGTAACTGATAAGACTTCACGCGCTTACACGACTATTCAGTTACACTATATCTAACATTCCTACTTTTCACCAAGTAGCCCCAAAGTGTTTTACAAATATTATACATTGCAATATTCAGGGGTGAAGCTAAGAGAACCCCAAGAGTCCTTATCCTAGTCAAATGCTCTTACACTCTTAGAAAAGGCATGCAAACTTTGTGCAACATCCTGGCTTCCAGCAAGTTACCTCCACAGCCCTTGGCTTTGAGAAGCATGGCTGGTTGTATCATGAAAGTACCATTTTAGAGGTAAGGGGGTTTCAGGGGCAGCCCGTGAGCCTAGGCGAGCTAGGCAGCTGCCTAGGGCACCACTGGCCAGGGCACCCGATGATGACGTCACGGCCATTGATGGCCGTGCAGGCGGGGCGCCAATTGCGCTGTCCCTCCTAGGGCGCCAGCTGTTGCAGCTGGCCTCAGGCCGCTCCTGGGAAGTTTGGTGCTATTGTTCAGGGTTTGCCCTGCAGAGTAAACTCTTGTGAGAAGATGTTAGAACAGTGTTTCTTAAACTGTGTGCTGCGGAGAACAACAGAAATCAAAATGGCCACTGCTTTTTTTTTCCCCCCTCAATAACTTTCCTCCCGCCCCTTTTTCCCCTGACCTTTTTTTTGCCCCTCCCCCAACAAAAAAATCCTTGGTGTTCCTCATAAGAAAAAAATATTGTTTGGTGTTCCTTGGTCTTAAAAAGTTTAAGAAACACTGCTTTAGAATCACAATTCTGTTTTATCACATCATGATGAAGTGTCATGGCACAGCACAGGGCACCAATTTTGAAACCATTTCATGAACTTTAGTTTCCTCATGGCCAATACTCTCTAGTCTGCCTGATACATTTGTGCCTGTCCTATAAATCTAGGATGAGGTCACTGGTTACAGTTCTAGTGATGATATATGCCGTGTTAGTATATATGTTAATGTATGATGATCTCAGGAGACAAACAAGCTGTTGAGCTTACACAGAGCTCTTCAAAAGAGTTGTATCTAAACTAGAAAGTTTGTGTCTCTCACCAACAGAAGAGCTCTGTGTAAGCATGAAAGATGGTCTCTCTCACCAATAGAAGGTTGTCCAATAAAAAAATATTACCTCAACCAACTTCTCTCTCTGGTTGTCATATATGACAGTCAGGCTATTAGCTACAGGAGGGAGGCATAAGGCTGGGTTTTTGCCTGAAACAATTCTGTAAAATGGATATTGATCATACTTGGAAAGAGTTATATAAATTATGCTGAATCACTCAAACAAGTGACTCATTATTTTACTTCACTTAAATACAGTAGAAGTGGTCAGGAAAAAGAGGATCTAAAGTGAAGGCACAGACGTGCTGAAGTAAAAGAAACAAACCAAGTTTGGGAAGAGGGCTTGTGGTGAATTGTGTTATGCTATTATTAACCTCTTTGTTATCAGTCAGACCCAAAGAAAGTGGTGAGTTTCTGAGTATAGTCTATGGAATTTTCAAAGCACTTGGGGTAAGCTCTAAGCTGAGTTCCTACATTTCATCCACAATGAGTTTTACAAGAGAAGCTGCCTCTTCACAAGAGTTCCCTCTGCATTCCTGAAAAGCACTGAAGGGAATTCAGTGGGCTAAAGAGTATACAGGAACACATAGGTCACATGCCCCACAGCTTCAATTTTCAGTGGAACTCATGGAAAACTCTCTCGAAATGCACACCCATATATACATAAGCATTTAAATGGGAAGAGATGAGAGGTTAACAAAAAGCCAACATAGGGAAAGGAAATCAGTCTCACATGAGAGCGCTAACCTAATCACATTGGTTTTGTAACAACAAAAACAAATTGAATTATTGTGTATAAAGAACAATGTCATCACTCCAAAATGGTTTATGTAGTTGGGTAAAGCCTCGCATCAATGGAAAGGGTCCCTTTCTATAGGTTTTCCCCTGATTATTCAGAGCTTCTGTGTGGCTCTGTATAAACACAAAATTCGGTCAGTTTTTACAACAAATTAGTTAAATCAGTGCAAATAGCTGTCTAGTCACTCTTATTACAGACTATCTTATTTCAATCTAGATTAAACCTGATTCTAACTGACTTAACCCAATCTGAAATATATACATTTCTCATATAGATAGATATATCCCTTATAAATAAGCTCAGATTTTTGAACCTTGAGCCGACTGAAAGAAAAAAAAAGTTAGCTTGTAGGATTTAAGGATTTGTTCACCAAAAAGTAGGTAACATTTCCATACTTGGTAATAAACATACCCACCTAGTTACACTTTTTATAGTAATTAACTGTATTTGTTTTTCCTGATCTTTTTTATTTTAATCATTTTAAATAAAATGTGATTTCATAGGCAGCTAGCATTGAATGTGGAATTGTCTTTATTTTGTCAAATGCACAGGGAAATTAAGTTCCAAACAGAAATAAAGAAGCTGAAATTTTGAATGGACTCAAGGGGAAATAAAATCTACATTACCTAAACTGAATTCATTTTATAATTATAATTATTACCTGTGAAGTATCAATGTTATGTACGATGGTGTAGAAAACACAAAGTAAACTGGATCCTGCCTCAATTAATTTACAGTTTAATACATGACGTGAAAGAAACAGAAACCTCTCTACTGTAGCACTTCATCTTAATTTTCATGCATACACATGGAAAAATAAAATAGAATTCAATTTATTTTAACTCCATCACATACACACAAAAATATTTATCGTTGCCCCTTTTGTTTGAAACATGCCCTATCCATCCTGTGCAGCCCTCAAATCTCTTATTTAAGCTTTTTTAAAAAAAGCTGTGAAAAAAATGGCATTATTTTCCATTTACAAAAGAGCATTTCCCAAAAGGGTCTCAGTAAATATATATACACATATAACACCGACATGTAGCCTCTCTAGGGAGGAAGAAAGCATCCAACTGGCATGAATCATATTGCACAACAATGAAAGGGAAGTTTTAGCCAAGGATACTAAAGAAAACAGCCATTTTAATGAAAAGTACAATGGTACCTATTTTCCCCTCTCTTTCTGGAAATAAATTACATTCAACCACCAGTACAGTTATTAAAATAACTTTGGAGTGCCTGGGTCAAAAGATAGTTCAGTATGAACTTCTCTAGTCCTGCATTATATGGTCCGGCAAAATCTACAGTACGGCATGATTTTAGTTAGCTGGATTTCTACTTATTATGGGTGTGGCCAAGCTTCCTACGATCCCATAAAGTTTGTTTACTGCCACAGTCCTGGCTTTCAGTTTTCTGTGCTGTTATTTAGCTTTAATTTACCCCTAAATGTCTTCTAAGACCACGTAACTAGTAGAAATATTGGTTATGCTGCTAGATAATACTGATCTCCCATGGTTCGGCAAATTCTCTGATTCTGCACCAATCAGGTCCTGAGGAGACTAGAAAGGTTCAACCTATACTGCCAGCGCTAGCAGGAGACAAAGTCTTGCCTAACAGGAAAGTTTCACCAGTTATATCAGGATAATAATACTGGTATAGATAAATCAAAGTAGTTATACTAGTATAAATCCTCAGGTAGATGCTGTCATTGGCTATGTCTAGACTACATCCCTCTGTTGGCAGAGGAATGTAAATGAAGTACTTCGAAAGTGCAAATGAAGCCGGGATTTAAATATCCCGTGCTTCATTTGTATAATCACATAGTGGTGCTCTTTCGAAAAAGCGCTATTTCAAAAATAAAACTGCAGTCTAGATGCACTTCTTTCAAAAATGGGGCTCATTTTCAAAAGATCCTGTAAAAAATGTGGTTTACAGGATCTTTCAAAAAAGCGCCCCATTTTCGAAAGAACCGCGTCTAGACTGCGGTTTTATTTTCGAAATAGCACTTTTTTGAAAGCACGCCACTACATGATTATGCAAATGAAGTGCAGGATATTTAAATCCTGACTTCATTTGCACTTTCGAAGTGCTTCATTTACATTCCTCTGCCGACAGAGGGAT
>CM057845.1:106410108-106432794 GCA_030068395.1 Apalone spinifera | reverse complement strand
ATTTGCACTTTCGAAGTGCTTCATTTACATTCCTCTGCCGACAGAGGGATGTAGCCTAGACACACCCATTCTGGCAGAAGAGTGGTTTTTTTCAGTTTAATTTAAATCTCTTACCAAGTGTCACTGAAAAGGGCACTCTAACATCGTAATATGAATTTCCACATACAGACTACACCAGTATAACAGTATCAGTTTAAATCACACCTGGGTTTATACCAGTATAGCTTTCCTGTGTAGACAAATCCTTAAATACAACAGCAATATGAGATTTAGAAATGCAAATAGATTAGATTGGGCCAGGTTAGAATTATGAAACCCAAGCAAAGAAGACAGGAAATTGTATTCAACAACTCATCCAACTGAAACCTCTGTTTAATTAAGAACATAGCACTATTCTAAACTCTAGTCATGCGATGGTGTCCTTTATTATAGTCCTGTCCTGTTGATAACATATTTTGATTTTTACTATAATCAGGCTCTTTATCATTGCTGTTGCTCACTTTGGAGAGGCTGGTCATACAGACTGTAGTAAAGTAACAACCAATACATGGACGAACCGGCAACCACCATTCTGAGCAGTGCAGACTGGTAACAGAGCGGCTTGCCCCTTAAGGGCTGAGGCTAGGCAACTCTGATTGCTAGGACATCTGCGTAAATCAGAGACTTCCTTGTAAAGTAGAGATAGAAATGTAACCGTGTTAGTCTGGTGCAGCTGAAACAAAATACAGGACTATGTAGCATTTTAAAGACTAACAAGATGGTTTATTAGATGATGAGCTATCGTGGGCCAGACCCACTTCCTCAGATCAAATAGTGGAAGAAAATAGTCACAACCATATATACCAAAGGATACAAATAAAAAAATGAACCTTTGGTATATATGGTTGTGACTATTTTCTTCCACTGTTTGATCTGAGAAAGTGGGTCTGGCCCACGATAGCTCATCATCTAATAAACCATCTTGTTAGTCTTTAAAGTGCTACATAGTCCTGTATTTTGTTCCTTGTAAAGAGCAGCAGGAAAAGCTGCAGCTGTGGCCTGACAGGAGAAGGAAGACAAAGCTAGAGCTAGAGCTCTAGCCAGAAAGGGCTGATAGGGGTGGCTTTGGGTTAAGCAGATTCGGACAGTGAAAGAATTCCTCGTGTGGCAGAAGAAACAGGGATGAGCATGAACTTCTGTGTTATGGGCTTTATTTTGGGAAATCGCTGAAGATTGTTTGAACAATTTTTGTCATTAAACCAGCCTCGGGTGGAGGCACTGTTGCCCACAAGAGACAAGGAGTTCTTAAAAGGCCTGCTGGAGGTGGCTATCAGAGGCTGCATGCCTGAAAAGTGACCCCTGGCCGTGAAGGAGTGCTCAGTAAGTGGCTACCCCCCGTAAGACCCCTACAATTCCAAGAAGTCCTGTGGCCGATTTTAAAAATTCAGCAGTCTGGATAAATGTGTACTTATATATTTAGCTGTTAAGGTTGTAGCATACCAGAATATCCCTAAATATACCTGACCCTTTGTGTATGTGTGTTCTGTCTATCTACTGAGAGATAATAGAACAGATAGATATCTCTTACACCTTTGGATTGTCAAACATAATTTAGTTGGCTGAAACTACTGTCCTTCTAAAATGCAAAGTCAATGAAATTTGAAGACTGACCTGAGTTGCAAAATTCAGATCTAGATTTTGAATAGCCTCAAATTTCGGTGTGTTTGGGTCAATGGTTTTATTTCAGCCCATCAACTGCATAGGGGCCAGCTGAAAAAATGTATTTATTTGCTTATTTGTAAATTCTCATAATCTAACAATTTATAATGGACCATTAATGTTAATTAACAGAGTTTTACTGCACATCAGTAATGAAGATTAATTGGAGCCTTTTTAAGTCATACAAAAACTCAAAAGCTTTGGAGTTTCATTTGAATTTGAACAAACTATGTGGACACACATCTGCTGTGTTGAAGACAATGATCCTGATTCAGCTGCACTTACTTCAATTTTACACCAGTGTAAATTCACTCGATGCACTGAAGTTACTTCTAATTTAAATCAGAGGAAAATCACATCCTGTATTTGGAAGGAAAAGGGGCTTGCAGAACAGAAATGACAAGAAGAAAAATGTAAATCAGACTTTGCAGTGCTATGCAGACAAGCCTCTACATTTTATTTAAGAAAAGCTGTGACTTTAATAGTATTCTAGAGTAAAGAGATGGTGACAGTTTGTTGTAGGAACCAAGAGTCAAAGGGTAATTCTGGTGTGAATGGCAGTGGGGGCGGGATGAGGGTGTGAGGGAGTGAAGAAGCAGCATTCCACTTCAGGGACTGTAATGAAGGCTGGCTTCAAAGTTTACCTGCTTTACAAGCAATTAAATGGTGGATCTTGGACACCAGAACTACAGAACATAAACCTTTCCTGATAAACCCATAAGCTGCAAACAGTAGGATCTGACAACAAGACACCTTTATCCCAGGGTCCAATGAAGCTTTAAGCAATTTAGCCATAAAGTGTGTACTATAAATGACCAAATGAAACTGAATAGGAAACTATTTTATTTTTAATCCTCTTAAAATGAATGTTTGTATATGGATAGAAACTAAGTTCATATAACATTTTTTTCCTTTGAAGTTCTGTTCACTTAAGATTATTCCTTAAAAGCATTATTTTTCTGGATGGACATGCTTTGATCTGCTGACATTTCTGCTTGATAGAAGTGCCTACTGAATCAGAATTTCAAATTAATATTTTATTGATTAAATTCTGATTCTAATTTCCTTTTAATACAACTTAGGTTATCTGCTAATATGTGTTTGGCATGCTTCTGAAACTCCCATATTCATCAGATCATGTATGCAGAACAAGTATGCATCCCTGAATCATGTATACGATGGCACGTAGAATGGCCTAAGATATTCAAGCACAGTCCTCACTAATGCCATTAGGGGTTATGTATGTTATCTAAGGGAAGAATTTAGGCCTAAATATTTAAAAAGAATACAAATTACCAGCATAAATATACATATACATAAATATACATATACTTTATACTTTGTGAAATGTCCTCACTGATATTAAACATGTCTTTTTCCTTATACATTTATATCTCCCCAGATTTATTTGATGAGAAATCCAAAATTTGAGTAATCTGCTTCATGCACCACTTAAACCATAACTAAAAAAAAGACATAGAAAGAAATATATTAGTTCAGAGTCAAGTCACATTTAATATATGTGAATTTAATTTAGAATATAAATCTTCACTAGTTGTGACACTGCTGGATAGCCATGCTATCTACATATCGTAGCCTATGAATTAAGCTACTGCTAGTATAGCAACAATATTACATTGTAGAGGTATCTGCCAAAGAAGTAGAGCTGTACATATTCCGAATTTTGGTATTTATGAAACACTAAACTGTGGTCCATCGTGTATGCTGGAGTTTCATAGAATGTACGCTATACTAGGTATAAACCAGAACAGATGATTTTTTACCCATGGCAATAGAGAAACCAGGAGAGTCACAACGACTCCCCTAGAGTGCACCAGTGGCAATACCACATCATCTTGGTGGGCAGATCACAAACCAATAACCTCACCCTAAAACAGAAATAAATGTGTGTCAGCACAGGGTGCTCTATATGAATGCACAGGCATAAGAGGAGAGAGGAAGGGGCCAGGGAGATATACCACATTTAGGATATGTCTAGACAGTGATGCTATTTCGGGACACTTCCGATATTCCAAAATAGAGTTTTCCGCATCTTGACAGCAAGCTCGTCATTCCAAAATATAAGGGGTGAGCTATTCCAACATCATTGTAAACCTCATTCCATGAGGATTAAGGGACTTTTCAGAACAGCACTCGATTTTGAAATTCGGCATTGTGTAGACAGCACCAAATTTCGAAATAAACTATTTCAAAATACACTGTAAATAAACTATGCAATTTGCATAGCTCAAATTGCGTAGCTTATTTCAAGCTACAGGTACAGTTTAGAGACGCCCTCAGATGGGTGTTTCCTCTGAATGACAGGCGAGAATCACTGGTGCATAACTTTATTGGACTGTAAGCCAAATTGATTTTAGTTACCCGGATGGAAGTCTGGAGTAGTTTCACTTGTAAAGATGTATGTGGGTGGAAATGAAATCAGAATCAGATACTTGTTATTACTCTGATTTTTATCTTCAATAAAATTACTATAGATTTTTAAAAAACACCAATTTTCATCCAAGAGTGAATGTTTCTATGTGTGCAAGAGATCTCTCTAGTGAAGAAAGGTGAAAAACATTACAATTTCTTTGGGGGGTTTCCTGCTTTAGTGGCTGCTTTCTTTACAAATGCAAAACTACAGGGTTTAAAAAAAAACCTTTTTTTGAAAAAACTTCCCCTGCATCTAGACTGCTGCCGGGTTCTTTCAAAAGTAAATTGAAAGAACACACCAGTTTTTTCGACCACAGAAAACCTCATTTTATGAGGAATAACGCCTTTTTGAGAAAGTACTCTTTCAAAAAAAGGTGCTATGTAATGCAAACTGTGCTTTTTCAAAAAAGAGCATCCAGACTGCCCAGGTGCTCTCTTTCGAAAAAGCGGCTCTATTGAAAAAGTCTCTTTCGAAAGAGGCTTGTAGTCTAGACATACCCTAAAGGATAACAGTAACCTAAAGAAACAAAGCTTCTACCTTGAAGTCTCTACTTTGTAGCAGGATAATCCAATAACAGTGATTGTGATTGTCTACTTGCTAGATAGTATAAAACATGACTTAATAGGGGATCCCTTTTATTGGGAATCTGAAACAATTTCCAATTTGCCCTCAAAAAAGATTATCTAATGCTACTTGGTGCTTTTATTTAAAATATGCTTTTGTCCAATACATATAAAGGATTAGATGATGGGATAATTTAGTGGGGTTGGTCCTGCTTTTGATTTGGACTTAAGGGCCTCCTGAGGTCTCTTCCAACCCTATGATTCTAGAAAGCAACCCCAAAAGAATGATCACAAATTGCTTGGAGAGGACCTGTAAATTTTCAAGTTAATCGAGCTACATCAATTTACTCCAGCTGAAAATCTGGCCCTACAACTGTAGCCATTGAAAACTTCAAAGTCACAAAAGCTGTCTGGATATAAACTACTGCTAACAGACAGCAGCTTCTGTCTCAGGTGGTCACTACTGAAATAAATCATACCCAATTTATGTACTTATTGTCATACAGTTCCTAATATCATAATGTGTGTCACTAATCTAATATTTTAAAGATACCTCTTATTTTTACCACTGAATACCTCCAGTTAACATAAAATAACCTGCATATTTAGCTGCAACAGAAAGAAACACGTGCCTCCAAGAAGCCAGTACTACTTTTGACAATACAAATTTGAGCCCCTTTCACTCCTCCCGACCCTTCAGGTTGACTCATCTCTCATTCAAATATAAATGCACAGAGAGGCTGCAACAAACCCACAGAAGATTGATATGCACTGCACTCCACACATGGTTTAGTTCTTTATGCCAAAGCCCAGCATGATGATGCTGGGTTTTGAGATATTATTATTTCAAATATATAATAAACAGGAATTGATATAAAAACATTGCAGTGTAAGTCCCCCTTAAAAAAAATACAAATTGTTACTATAGCGCTTTGAGGGGGAGAGAGATTCACAATGCAGGCTCAGAACTTGGCAACCTGTAAAAGTGCCCAGTCGAAAATTACTAACAGCTGGAGATGACAGTTGTTTTAACAGCTGAGCTGACAGGATTAATTTAAATGCACTGAAATCAAAAGTAGATAACACCTGTTTAGTCTTCCAGGGCCATTCGACAAGGTAGGCCAAAGGAAAAAAAGCAGAGCCAGAATTGTGTATGTGTGTGTAACTCTCTCGCACTCTCTCTGTATGAAGGACAGAAGGACTTCAGAAAAAAATGTCACACTTTTGTGGCTAAAGGGGGGGAAGAATGGAAGCAAGGGCTTGTTATACAATAACAGAGCAGACAACCCCCCTCAGCTTTTAACATCTGGTTCCCATTGCACCCTCCTCCCACCCCTTTTTTCCTCCCTTCTCTTGTCCAAGGTCTTTGACCCAAACCCAACAATGGATAAAGATCATTGGATTTCAAAGCTACAGTTTCTCACTCTAGCATCCCAGCAATCCTCCTGGGTTAATTAATAAATTCTCTTTGAGCTCCTAACCACTAAAACTCCCCCACATTTCTGCTCCCTCACTCTCCCTTTCTCCTGAACTAAAACAAAACCTCTCTTGTCATGACAAAGCTTGTAATTCACAGGTTCACAACATAAATAAATTCTAGAATTGAGACAGAGTAGTTTCAGGTCAGTTTTTTGGGTTGTTTATTATTACATACTGACCCTACATTCAATGTAAATGCAAAATATTTTTTTCTATGAGGGGGAAAGAGTTTTCATTTTAGCATCTGAGTTATTCTTTTCCAACTCATATTATTTGCATGTGTGTGGTTTGTAGTGTCACACATACTGAAAGTGTAGATAAACATGTGATCCCGGCCTTGGCCAACATTACAAATGTATCTTGCAGCACAGGAAAACGATGTACTCTGAATGGAGTTATCCAGTTTAGGAATGAGGGAATTTGTACAGGGTTAGAGTGTAATCTATACAGAGATGAAATAGTTGTGTCGCCATATAAAGCCTCACATCACATAGCATCTCTATGACCCCAAATGTTCAGTTGATCTACTTGCAGAAATCCCACCAAAGCCAATGAGAGTTCTGCCAGGGGGCTGCCAAACTGAACTTGTAATCTTCATGTTTGGTTGTGTTGAGTCAAGACGGGCTCAAATTCCCAGGTAATCAGTTTCTGCAGCCCTATGTCTAGCTCTGTTCTGTGAAAATGAAAATAGCTGCATGATGAATCCCAAACACTAATTAATTGTAGTTTGAAAATACTCTTGCAAAGAACACAATTATTATTAGCCCTATTTTATAAATGGCAAACTAAGGGATATAGAGAACAAGTGACATGCCTAACATCACAAACGAAGTCTGGCAGAAAGAACAGTAGAAGATAGATCTCCCAGCTCTTGGCCCTATGCTTTTAGCCACAAGACCATCCTTTCCTCCCTTCCTAGGATACCTTTAGGGACTAACAAAACACTGCCTAAGATGAAAATACAGCCAGATGGTTTCTGTTAAAATGAACCAGAAGTATTAATGACAAAAGAACAATAGATTTCATTCAACTCTTCTTTTCCCCTTCCACATCTCTTCAGTTGGAAAGAGATGAACTAAAAATACTTCACATAACTATTCTGAGTTTAATTTTTCCTTAGTTCAGCAAATTGTATGGTTCCTTCTGTTGCTGCCTACCACTGTCAAACCATCCTTGAGACACAATTGGCATTTTCAGTTTTCTTGGTTAAAATCTGTTTTTCGCTGAAAAAATGATTCAGTTGAAATCTCTGATCCACTGATATCAATACCAGGAAGGTCCCACACTGTACAGTCTTCTCAGGTATAATATTAATGCATGCCAAAGATGAAAACCATCTATCCAAGAGTAAGCCTGTAAATTCCTTAAAAAAGAAATGAACAAAAACTCCTGCTGCCACTGACTAAACATAATGGTCTAAATTCTAACAGTTACCTTACTTCAAGTCTGTTGATTCCACTTTCTGGTATCACACAAAAATGCTCACTTATGATCTTTGCATCAGGCACAAACAGAAGAGTCCAGGTAGCTGCATTTGTAGTCTGATAACTTTTTGGCTTCAAAAAGTGAAGTCTCTTTTAGCATTTAATGTTCATTTAAATTATCTATGAGGCAGAAGGAAATGGTATTGTGTGACGCTATACGAAAGAACCTTGGCACAGCGTTGAGGTCCAGGCCCAGAATTTGACGGAACAAGCAGCACAAGGGCAGTGACAGATCTAGAAATATTTGGGCCCAGAGACCCAAACTGTATGTTTCCTGAGGAAATGCCAACATGACGTCTGAAACTGAATTTATTTGGCAATTTCTCAAAATGTTATATACCTGCCATAAATAGCAAATTAATTGATGGGGCTGTGAGATGGCTTCCATGAGACGTACATGGCTTTGTTTGTTTGTGTGTTTCACATTGATTTGTCTACTGTGGGGACAATGACTACAATATTTACAGAATTTTTATGCCACCCTCAATAGCTGGCTGCAATAAACAAACCCTTAGTGGCACAATGCCAGAGATGGCTACGGTTGAATATCTAAGTATTCCCTACCTTGTGAACATCAAAAATGTTAAGACACTTCTTAAAGTGTTGAGGTCAAACTGTGGCCTGTAACGAATACTCTCTCCCTTCCATTTTTGAATCTCTTCAGCGTTAAGTTCCAATGGAGAAATGTCCATAGGATGGATTGAGAAGAAATACGTAAGACCTAACTTTGATCTCACTTACATAGGTGCATATCAGGGTTAAGGAAGTAAATGGAAGTACACTACTATACAAAAAGATTATAATCAGACCCATTCTTTAACAGTCATTCTGCTACCCAGATGTGCCTACTTGGGAAGGGTCAGTTAACTTTAGGAAAAATAATAAGTACACTATTTCTCAGCAATAACTAAGTTGCACAATGAAGAACTATTAGCACCTAATTTTAATGAAACGGAAAACTCCTATTTATTCAGGCACTAATCTAATTTCAACAAATGAACATGAAGGGCTTCTTTATGGTTCTGAAATGTTTGGTTAACAGCAAAGGGCATTTTCCCCATTATTTTTCATTTCCATGCACCTCTGCATTCCCAGGTTATGGTCCAGACTGAAATCAGAAATGCCAAGCCAGGCTGCTCTCCTGACACTTCCAAACTGCTTGAAAATAAGAAATCTCTTTTAAAATCTGCATTTAAAGAAATAAACCCTCAGTTGCTATCAACTGCACTAAAAATAAAATCCTCAGGAGAACATCCCCTTCCTTTTACTCAAGTCAATTTTTGCTTTTACAAGCCTCAAAAAATCTAATTACATTCCTAACCATTCATTTCCATGAACAATTTGCTTTTTAATTTTTGTTTTTGTTGTTTTGTTTTGGTTGTTGTTTTTAACTGTTATTTCAAAGTTTTCAGTCTACCAAGCATACAGCAATAATTGTTGTTCTGTTCTGCTAATGATAGATTCCTCTCCTTGTATAAAATAAGCAGCAGTTTCTTCCCTGCTTTTTATTTCTTTACACAACTCAGAGGCTCAAAGAAGATAATTACAAACAATGCCTGAAGAATGGTTCAGTTAATGTTAATTTATACAACAAACTAATTACTACCAAATGGTAAAAAATCACATGTGGAAGTTCCTCTCTCCCACGCACACAGCTAAACCAGCAGCCATCTGTCTCAGCTTGGGAGCTCTCTGTGACAACCAAGGAAGACAAGGGAAAGGATAGATCCGGATGCAGCAGCAGCTTCTTCTAGCATAAAATCATGTTATTCAAACACCAGGCTCTGTACACAGCTGATCTGAGCACTAGTTTTTTTAATTTATTAATAATAATAAAACCCTACACATATCTATTTCTATCTCTAGTTCTTAAGATAGATTCAAATATACTGCTATTAATTTTAATTCTTCCTTCTGACAATTTCTTGTTTGGTATGCTGTACAACAAGTCTCACATACTATTTCTCAGAAAGCTCACATTCAGATGTTCTTGGAGTTTGCTAGTCTCTGTTGCAATTTGTGCTTTCACCATACTTCCACCCCCTCACCTGCCCAGCTACCTGTAAAAGTGGTTTCTTCCCAAAACTAAAGAAAATAAATGTAGTACAATTATTAAACACTTTAATTGGATCCTCATTATACATTAATGTGGAAAAAATAGCTGGAGACCTATCCGTAAGTCTTTATTCACACAAAAGTCCAACTACCTTTAATGGGAGTTTTGCCCAAGTAAGAACTTCCATTCTAGATTCTTTACATCAATCAGAATCCAGGCATTTTGACTGTTAATTATTCTCTGATTAGCTTGCATCTAGTGAAACAAACTAAAGAGAAAGTTCTCCCCAACTGCTATATAGAAAATCTCAACTCCAATATTCTTTTCTCCCTATGAGCTCAGAACTTCCACTGTCATCAAAGCGAGTGCTGCACATTTAGAGAAACAAAATATTAGAATTTAGATCCACCATATGCATTGAAAAGGAAAATGTTGCCTGATAGCAAAAAAAACCTTAAAACTCTTACACACACACACACACACACACACTCAGGCTGTGTCTACACTACAAAGAAAAGTCAAAAAACGATATGCAAATTGAGAACCACAATTTGAGTATCTTTTTCTGCTTTTCTTCCGAAAGAGGCTTTTCCGACTTTTGGCCCATTTACATGGGGCCAAATGTAGGAAAAAAACCCTCTTTTGGAACATCCCTTCTTCCTCATAAAACAAAGTTTACAGGGATGCCAAAAAAATGCGTCTGCTTTTCTGAAATTTTTTTGGACAAGCGGACACGTTCCTTGGTACAGCAGAGCTTTTCTCTGGGATACCTCTCATATCCCAGAAAAGCTCTGTAGTCTAGACATAAGCACACACACACACACACACACACACGATTTTATTTTGGTCTGAAATAATCACAAAGAAGAAACAGGGTCGTGAAGAACTCTAAATATTGCTGTAATTAATATTCATTCAATAACAGGAAAATTGTATTTTGTATGGCTCTGGATATCTTACAAGAGACAAACAAAGAGAGGTCACAAGATGCTCTACATAACCCAAACACTAACATCCAGCTATTATCTCTAGTCTTTTAAGAGTATTATAAACAACATTAAAATCAAATATGAATGATTCTTACAAATAAACAAGCAAACATTTTCACTAATGTGAAGGAGAAAAGCAATTGGTATCTCTTGCTTTTCCTCATCCTTCCTCTTTCAAAAAAAGACTATGTTACCATGAACTGGCATGTATATAAAGTCAGGCTTGGAGATAAAATGTTGGTGTCTTTCTAAGGCCTATGCTATCAATGAATACATTTTAATCTCCCCTCCCGTACTGAGGGAAAAATCATATGTTCAGAAGGGACTCACCAATCCCACAATACAAAGAACTAGACTTTGTTTAACAAGTGAGTTATGATTACAACTGCTTTCAACAAGTAGCTGGTGTCTGAAATGAAGCAAGTGCTGTATCAGCAAGTGGAATACAACAAGAACAAAAAAAGGGTCAGACTAACAAACATATTATAAATAAAAAATTCTGCATGTGAGGCGGTGCTCTGGCCATCTTTGGGTTCTGACTGACATCTGTCCTACCTCCATCTGTGTCACCCTGCATAGCCTCACATAGCATTCACAGCCAAAAGTTTGCCTCTAATTTTAGTTCCTACTTCTGGCACATGTTGTGTCCCACATCACTGAGAGCCTTGAATTAATACACCAAGACACAGTATTAAACTAAATAACTAGCAGCTTTATTGAACTCGCAGAAGATGTGCTTGGAATTGTCTAAACACTCCCAGTATCCTGTCCTGGCATGCACCAAGCTAGTGAAAAATCTGGGGGTTCCTCTATTTAAACTGTCCCAAAATTCAATCAGGAACACAAGTTGCAAGCTTGTGTCAGAAGGGGAAATTTCAAGACTATTATAGCCTATATTTTATTGAAGTCCTTTTAGAACATTGTATTAGAAGGGTCAATAAATTGTTTCATCCTTTGCTTTTCCCAGGATGGGGGTCTGCTCCTTCAAGAGCAGAGGATCTCTTGGAGAAGAAAATGAGCAAATAAGAATTTTTAAAACATTAAGGCTTGCATTACATTTCATTTGTTGTCCTTTAAAAATAAAAGGGGGGGATGGTTAGTGGACTCCATTTAGTTTCAAGCGGGAAAACATTTGCTTCACAAAAGTCACCATTACATGTCACAACAAATTATTATCTGAAAAGGAAAAGATGAAATAGATCTACTTCCTGTCCTGCTAGAGGGATATGTCTAGGTCAGCATGGTGGAAGCTTGCAGTGCTACAATCCATACAGCCTTTCTTACTGATAAACTTCACCATCCAGCATCGTCATTTCCAGAACAAAATTACCTTAAAAATAAATAAGGAGTAACCCTATAGACTAGCTGGCTCATTTGCTGTGCAGAGTTCAGTGACATGAGACAACATCTACAATTTTGCTATCTTTCTGCAATGGTCTAAAGTATGCCACCATATTTCAATACTGTAGAATTAAGGAAAGTCATAGAAAACTGGGAAGAAAATAAATGGTTAGTAACTGGTCAATAAAGAGGATGAGATCCTACTACTGTTATGAGCTAACAGAATTAGGCCAGCTCTAACAGGTGGTTAAGTCAGTATAACTACATTACTCAGGGGTTTGAGAAATCCATCCTCCTACGTGACATTGTTATTTCGACATAACCCCTTGAGTAGACAGTGCTATGTTGACAGGAGAGCATCTTCCTTTGACATAGCTACCATCCCTCAGAGAGGTGAATTAACTACACCAGAGAAATAAGTTCCACTACGCTATACATGGGGACAAACCCTTAGTCTTTCTGGAGCAGAACTATAAGGCCCTAGTTTCCTGTGCATGATTTATCTGATAATACTTCAGTTTGTTACCAAATGATGCCCAGCAATAGGATTTTAATTTCAGAGACTGGATTGGCTTGGTTCAGTTTTTAAGGGGAGTCTGCAATGTACCTGGATGCCAGTCCTATACCTCAAAAGCTTCACATAAGCTGTGAATCAATTAGATGACTTAGCAAGGAGAGGCATTTAAGAGACAGCAAAATCAACTAAACTTGAGTGAAATGTCTCCATATTTAGTTAAACTGCCTCACTGATTTAAATTGAATATTAGCTTAGTGTGGAATCCAGAATTGTAGCATCTGAAATTATTAGCTAGACACTGATTTAAGTAGGTAGCTACAGAACAAAGTTTTATTCAAGCTTAGAGCACAGATATATTAGCAAAAGATATACTAGCTGTATGGACTGTATGGCCCCTTATATACCTGGGGGTGTATTAAATGAGGAAGAGAGAGAGAAGACTGTGGTTTGTAACCTAGCCTTTAAATCAGCTTCTGTACCTAATGACTGGAAGATAACTGATGTGACACCAACATTTTAAAAGGGCTCTACAGGTGATCCTGGTAATTACAGACTGGTAAATCTAATGTCAGTACCGGGCAAATTGTTAGACACATAGATAAACAGAATTTGTTTCTGTAAAGGGAAGTCACGCCTTACTAATCTACTAAAGTTCTTTGAGGGGGTCAACAAACATGTGGACAAAAGAGATCCAGTGGATATAGTGTACTTAGATTTCCAGAAAGCATTTGACAAGGTCCCTCACCAAAGGCTCTTAAGTCAACAAGTAAGTTGTCCTGGGATAAGGAAGGTCCTCTCATGGATTGAGAACGGGTTAAAAAAGACAGGAATCAAAGGGTAGGAATAAATGGTCAGTTTTCCGAAGGGAGAGAGGTAACTGGCGGTGTCCCCCAAAGGTCTGTACTGGGACCAATCCTATCCAACCTATTTATAAATGATCTGCAGAAAGGGGTTAAACAATGAGGTGGCAAAAATGTGCAGGTGATACTAAACTGCTCAAATAAGTTAAGAGCAAAGCAGACTGTGAAGACCTTCAAAAAGATCTCACCAAACTAAGTGGGCAACAAAATGGCAGATGAAATGTAATGTTGATAAATATAAAGTAATGCATATTGGAAAAATAATCCCAACTATATATACAATATGATGGGAACTAATTTGGCTACAACTACTCAAGAGAAAGATCTTGGAGTCATTGTGGATAGTTCTCTGAAAACATCCAATCAATGTGCAGTGGCAGTCAAAAAAGCAAACAATGTTAGGAATAATTTAAAAAGGGATAGAGAATATGAGAGAATATCTTATTGCCTCTATATAGAACTATGGTATGACCATACCTTGAAGACTGCGTACAGATATGGTCACCTCATCTTAAAAAAAGATATACTGACAGTGGAAAACGTTCAGAAAAGGGCAACAAAAACTGTTAGGGGTTTGGAGCGGGTCCCATATGAAGAGAGATTAAAAAGACGGACTTTTCATTTTACAAAAGAGGATATTAAAGGGGGGATATGAGAGTGGTCTATAAAATCATGACTGGTGTGAAAAAGGTGAATAAGGAAAAGTTATTTATTTGTTCCCATAACATAAGAGGTAAGGCTCACAAAATCAAATTAATAGGTAGCAGATTTAAAACAAGCAGAAGGATGTTTTTCTTCATGCAGTGCACAGTTAACCAGTGGGACTCCTTGCTAGAGGGTGCTGTGAAGTCCAGAACTTTAACAGGGTTCAAGAAAGAACTAGATCAATTCATGGAGGTTAGGTCCATCAATGGCTATTAGCCAGGATGGGTAGGAATAGTGTCCCTGACCTCTGTTTGTCAGAGGCTGGCAATGGATGACAGGAGAGGGATCATTTGATAATTCCCTGTTCTGTTCAGTCCCTCTGGTGTGTCTGGCATGGGCCACTGTTGGAAGACAGGATATAGGGCTAGATGGACCTTTGGTCTGACCCAGTATGGCTGGTCTTATGTTCAGACAACAGTGACATCAGCAGCTCTGAGATATTACCACTGCAGAAACATACTTTAAAACATTTGTACCTTTTTTTTAGTGGTTCCTGACACTGCATGTGGGAGGTGCAATGATTAGTTTTGGAGGTAGGATGAGTGGTATGTACACAGGGTTATGAGAACTCTGAGTAAAAGACCAAAGATATTCTCCTTGAAATCTGGTTTCTGAAACACATGACTAATCTAGAAATCAAAACATACCAGGAAAACTGACCCATCTTGGGTAACTTGATAAGTACTTGGGCACCAGTAGTAATTTGGGAATTACACAATGTGTTTAGATGCTTAAGCCATGGTTATTCTCTCACGTGCAGAGGGATATGTTGATTGCCTCTTTGAGGAATGAGAAAGAAATACCACCAAAGTCACGTAGACAGACTGGGCCTCAGGGACTGCATCTTCTTCTGAATACTTAAGAAAGATTTATGGGTCATGGTCAAGTGTTATGTCTCACACACAATCAATAGCCTGTGACAGCAAGCATGGAGAAAGCATTCTCACATTTCTCAGTAATGTTACTACTTTTTATTATTTAGGAGTAACAATAGTAGCACTACTTCTATATGTATTATATTAAAGCAGGGATGGGCAATAATTTTTGCAGGGGGGCAACTTCATTAATTTTGCAGGAGGGGCAACTAATGTTCATGGGCCAGCTCCAGGTGCTCCCTTCCCCCGCAAAGGGTGGCGCCTTGGGCAGAAGGGGTGGGGCTGGGCCTAGAGGAAAAAAAGTGTGTGAGTGTGAAACAGAGACACTCTGTGAGAGATAGATTTTGTGACTCCGATTGAGTGTGTGTGGCAGAGATGGGAGAATATGTATGGCAGTGTGTGGGGGGGGCAGAGACAGGGTGTGTGAGATAGTGAAATAGAGTGTATGTGCTGGCTGCTGCTGGGTCAGTTTCTGAGAGAAGCCACATGCTGTCTCTTTAAGACAGGGAAAGCTGTCCAGCTCTGTTGTCTCTCCCCTTCCCTGTTCTGCAGAAATGGGGGTGTATGTGTGAGAGAGAGCATGAGCACTGAAATCTTAGAAACCGTGCGCTGCCTCTTAAAACAGGCTCTGCTGGGTCACTTACCATCCATGCTTCAGATTGGAGAAGCTCCACTGTGTGTCTCCCTCTCCCCAACCCCTGCTCTGCAGAGATGGGGTACAGTGCCAGGGGGACACCTTTACTTCAGCACTGTCCTCTCCCCTCCACTCTAACCCCTGCAATCTCCCTCCACCCTGCACAGTTAGCAGGAGAATCCTGGGATCTCATATCCTACCCAAATATCTTGAATTACAATAGTGGTACAAATGCCATACCATCCCAACAATGTCCTACTTCTTAGTGACTAAAGAAACATGCTACCTTATAATTCTCTTAATAGTAATAACTTGAGGAACAAATATGATCACTGATCACAGAGGCATAACAAAACCACTACTACCACACTTCAGACTCTTCCTCAGATCCTGCACTGGGTCAAATCTCTTTCTCTAGCCCCAGCACTGCACAAGGCTTCCACTGAAGTCAATGAGAGTGGAGATCATGCATTCAAGGGCAGAATTTGGCTCACAACGTTGTTGTTAAAGCGTTTATTTACCATCCCTCCCCCCACTTAGAAATTAATCAAAATGAGATATCTCTCAAGCAAAATTAATCTAAATGTAAGCCATACTGCTCATAACAGGAAGGCTAGAAATTCAACTTCAGTTGGATGGTCTTCTCTGTCTCAGACTCACAACAGTAACAGGGAGAAAAAGGCAGGAGGCTAATTCATGCACAGGATTTGGCCCACGAGAGGCCTAATAGAGTAGAATCCAGTAAGAATGACAAAAGGTGTGGGTTCTCCCTTTAAACAACATCATTGTTGAGACATGCATTGGCACATCTAATACCAGCTTTGTTTGCTTTGAAATTAATCGTTTCCCCCAAAGTTGAACAATTTCCCCTCCCCCTCCTTTCTTTCTTGTACAGACTTAGGAGCAGCCACTCCTATTTACACTGTGTTGCTCGCAACATTGCCACTTGTCAGTCAAAGTTCCATTCCTCACTTGGCAAAGAAAAGAGAACTTTGCTCTGATCAAAAATGCTAGAGAAGGAATGGGGGGAGGGGGGGCGGGGAGGGAGAGGGCAAGAGAGAGAGGCATGAGATTAGAGGGTAACAAAACTAGAAAGGAAGATAAACAGAACCAAAAAGAAAAATGTCCTTTGTTCATTTAAATGGCTTTCTGATCCCAAGCCCTCTGCATGACTAATGCTAGGCTGTGGTGTGTAAACCTCTTGGGCACATTATACAAACAAAGCATAACTCGGCCTGAACAAACAAAGGCCTAAGCAACAGTGATTGAATTCATCTTAAAACAACAAATCAATTCTTCCCTATTAATGCCCTAAATACCAGCGTAGGAGCACTGTCCTGTTGTAATAAACAGCCATGTGTTCAATTACCGTCTGTTTTCCCAACTACTGCTCTCTTCAGTAATTACACCATGCAATGCATTCTACATTGACATTATATTAATGTGCTGGGAAGAGAGATCTTAAATACGAATTAAATCAAGGCTAAACATTTTAGAAAGCCTTGCAGAGTTGCACAAGCGCTAACAGCACATTATTTAGCAGGAAGCAAAGAGTGATTTTCTGGTCTGTCATTCTCCACCTTCCTTCCTTGATTAAATAAACAAACTAAACAAAATCAAGTATGAAAGAGCTGTGCTGCCTCACATTCATGCCACAGTTAACCTTACACATTAGATCTCTAGATGCCCATTTTATCTGAAGAAGTTATATGCTCATAAGTTGTGTTTCATAAATATGTGCACCTGTCACATCAGCAACAACAACAAACCCCCTCAACAACAGCCAGGTGACAACAAAAGAAAAACTATGAACAGAAAACTTTTTATACCAAGACAAAGGCAGAAGGATAAAGGTTCAAGAAAAGGTTCCTCACCCTTTTGCAGAACTGTCAAACAACTTCTATTGAATATTGAATAGCACACAGTAAACAGACCAAACAAAAGGTATGATGAAAGATGTATTTACTTGTGCAGGGCTCCTTCCCCACCCTCCCCAACCTTTCTTTCCATTTCATATACACCCACACTGCACGGTTTGCATTGTGTTGTTAAATAACCAATAGCAACCTAGATGAAACAGTGGAAGAGTTTCTATGATGCTGTCAAGCACCAGACAGATGCTTGGCAGTGTCAATAAGGATCTTTATGTTTGGGTTATGCCAAAGTTATCAATAAAAATAAAATAGTAATAACAATAATAATATATATATATTAAAAATGTGGCAATATGAGTTAGTGCACAGATGTCCACTACTTTCTGAAATCAAGGGTGTATCTTGTTACCTGCTGGGTTATATTTCAGCAGGCGTTGCTATCAAGGAAACAGATAAGAAAAGCTGCTTTCTGCCTGTGTGGTAGATTACAAGAATTTGTATAATGAAGCAAAAACAAATTCTGAGGGGTGTAATGACTTAATTCCAGTTCACTTGGAGCATTGGCTCATTGGCCATTGTTGTAGAGAGACCAAAGAAAGGCCTGGCTGACACACAAACATGGATAAACTTTGGAGGAATCCATTTTAAAATAGAAACCGCCAGTGCCTCTAAATAGTTCTGATGGAAGGTTGAAATGTAGAAATTCCAGCCCTTAGGTGACAATGAAGTTTGAAAGGTTTTCTGTCTGGTTAAAATACTATAGAACAAAACCTGCCTTCAGAACCATGTGTGTGCTTTCCACTGATTTTAAGAGGAACTGCCATGTGCCTATAAGCATATCATAGCAAAAATTTGTGCATCAGGTCATCAAATGTAAAAAGAAACAAAAAAACTTTGACAGGATTGGTTTTTTAAATTTGAGATATAGTTTACTTTGATTCTCATTTGAGCTCCTCGAGTTGCCTATGTGCACATTCTCTCTCTCTCTTGTGCGCACATGCATGCACACCCAGAGTCACAGAATAATCTTCCCTGCAGTGACACAAATAATGGAATACAATTAGTCACCACAGAAAAGTGAAAAACCTCCAGTCATAACTTATATATAATGCAGGAGATGGGTAAACCATGTACAATGATTGGGCCAAAACAACAACATACAAATAACACTGACTCAAGTTCAAAGTTAAAAACTAGCTAACTAATAATAAACATAACCTGCAGCCTTAAATTTAGAGCATTTTTTACCAGGCAACTTCATTAACAAAGGCTAGTGGGAACTGTTATAAATCCCAGCCTTCGCCATACCAGAAACCTTCGTGTGCTTCTCTGGAAGACAGAGGACAGTCTTGTGAATAGCTCATAGCACAGACTGGTATACAAAGCTAATCAGACAGTATATGTTAGGCCATCTTAATCAACTTCAAAAAGCCAAGCCACATGCTCATCCCAGCTTCTGGCCTCTCCTTCCCCAACTGCACTCTCGCTCATTTGGCCATATTTCCCCTCACTTATTTTCCACAAATAGTGCAGTTAAGAAAGAACGCTGGGAGCTCTTCAGGTCTTGGTATGCTGGGCGCAGGTGGTAAAGAAAACTTTGGAGTGAGCTCTCCACTAACTCTAGTACTGGCCGTGCCTCCTCCGTAAGCAGCTCTTATTAAAAAAAGACCAAGCACCCACTAGAACAAAACCAAGCAGGCCTATTTAATTAGGGCAAATGCTTGATATCCACTTCTTCACATTAAACCACACAGGCCTGGGAGGGCTGATTAATTTTAATATGCACGGTCATGACAAGCGCCTCCGGGGTAAGGAAGAAGGGGGGGGAAGCACAAACCCTGCTAGCTTGACAAATAGGTTTCAGATAAAATGTTGTGCATGTTGCCCAGATTAGAATGTTACTATTCAGCAAGGGCTCGAACCTTTAAAATGAAGGACAAGAGGCCTGAAGAACAGGTGGCTAGCTCTTCACTCGTGAATAAATGACAACCCCCAAAAGCCGTGGCACATAAACACACAAAAAGAGCTGGCATACTCCCTCATGTATACTTGTATATTAATAGGCTGGGTCAGAGGCTTTTTCAACAGTGATCCGTGTATTGAAAATGAAGCTCAAGAAGCTGATGGCTTTGCCAAAAATATACAAGGAAAACAGACTGCAACCCATTTTAGGGGCATCAGAGGCATTCAAATATATATTCAGTAGTGGGCTCTTCAAAGTAGCAGACAAAGGTATAACACAATCCAATGGGTGGAAGCTGAAGTTAGATAAATTCAGACTGGAAATAGGGGGCACATTTTTAATGATGAGCATAATTCACCACTGGAACAATTTACCCAGGGTCATAGTGTTTTTCTAAAAGATGTGCCCTAGGAATTATTTCGGGGAAGTTCTATGGCTTGTGTTATATAGAAAGTCAATGATCCCTTCTGGCAATGGCATCTATGTAAAAAAATAGACGGGGTAGATAATCAAAGGAGTTGCTAGAGCTAGGAGACAGAACTATTAACTCAGTTTTTGGTTAAAGTTGATTATGCTACATTGTTCATGATGGGAAGAGATAAACGAAGGGCTCTGTTGCTACTTTTGCCTGTTCCTTTTGCAGAACGAGTGTGTTTTGGAAAGAAATCTTAATTACGTGACCCACAAAAGTAGACTTTCATCCTAAAATAGGGGGGCACTGCCTCCTCCCTACAAAGCACAAGTTCCAAGCCAAACTAGACTCTCACTCAACCATAGTGGTTTCTTTTAAATTTAAGATGCTATATCAGCATCTCATATGCCTTTATTAAGCAAGAAAAAAGAAATCCAAAAGCTATGAACCTTTGACGATCTAAACAAGAGAGACTTGGAAGAGAATCTAAGCAAATTTTGAAAACACCCATTGAAACCAACCATAACTATTGAGCTAACCTATTAGGAAGGAATACACTTAAAAACTGAAGATGATAAATGAACAAACTTCACTTTGAGTAAAAGCTGGCAGGGCTTCAAACCGGGCTACCTGTGTTCTAAAGTTAAAGCACTTGTTAATGAAGATTTCAGATACCACAACATTTATGGGCTTCTTTTCCCATAGGCTTGTTTCGTAAACTTTTCCCCCCATAATCAGTTATGTGAGTGCATATTTCCATATGGTAGCATCTTTGAAAGAGGTGCATAGAGGTTAGATGCTGGCTTGCTCTACAAGAAAATATACTTTTTCTGGTGACAGACTGCATAGATGAACATGTAAACCACAACGTACTTGGAGCATCCTTCTACAGCAGCAGGAGCGTAAGGAACAAAACTTAAAAGTGTTCAGTTGAAAGGTACCCTTGTTTGTCCTTCAGTAGAACAGCATTACATGTATTTTGTCAAAAGGACAGTGAGAACCAAACAAAGAAACTCAAACCTTAACCAATTAGAGTATCCTTAGGCTTTTCCCGAGGATCTGTTCACTTTATTTTGTTCCCACTTTATCAGATGTGATTTAAAAACAAGAGTCTGCCTTTCAAGAGTCTCCCTTCTTGTGCCCATTACTGTCCTGCTTTGGAAACTATGGCTTAAGAAGGGGGAGACCTCTTGATTTTGTTTACAAGAGATGGTGATTTAAAGTTTGATAATATTAGGGGATATTCTGAGTTCATATTTCAGCTAGAGTCTGAATCCAATATGGTTCACTTTTACAGACAAAAGAGCTGCTTAAACAACAGCCATTTCAATTACCTCAAGAACAGGTGTTGTGATTTATAATGTAAACTTAAACAACAAACACAAATAGCCTTTATGGGACGTTCAGTAGACAAAAATTATGCCCAAGGGGCCTTTATGTCACTTTCTTTCTCACCAAAAATTACATATAGCCTTGTAACTCACACATTAATAGATGAGATTGTTATGTTTGCAATGCCTATTAAAGCCCTACAACCATGTGTCCTAGTAATCCTTTAACCATACACAAAGCTATGTATTTATTTCTCTGTATTATTTATTTACAATAGCATCCACAACTTGCTAAATGTTTTCTAAACACTCAAAAGAACGATCCCTCCTCTAAGGAGCTAGAGACCAACAGACAGGTAGACAGACATAAGGAGCTAAGGGAAACAATAGGTAATTATTTCTATATAAAATCAACCCAGTTTGGCAGCACAGTAGAGGAAAACAAGAGGGACTTCAGTATGGACAGAACAGGGGCCATGCAGGTGAATAAGCATGCACACACACTCACACCATGTCTGACTGCTGTGGTGCTATACGTCTAAGCATCCATCAGAACACAACAATAATGGAAATACCATTTTACACATAGCCCAAAAGCAGTCCTCAGAAAGGTACATACAAAAACTACCATAAACCAAAACTGATGAGAAGAAGAATACTACTCAAAGAGAAGAATAACTCTTAACAAGTTTTTAAGCTGTAAACATCAAGAAAGAGCCATAGCCTATTGCTAAAAATATGCCTTTGGTGTTGTGTTTTTGCCTTTTTCCCCCCCAAAAGCCAAACCATGAATTTAGAGAAAAGGCTACCACAGATTTAAAGCATTTAATTTATCACAAATGCAGGGCCATAAATTAAAATGCTGCAATCCAATCCCATTAATAGTGCAGAAAAGCCTAAGTGGCTGCTTTGGTCTTTGCTTTTCATGAACTTGTGTCAAGCTCAGTGACTTCAAAGAGATTTCTATTTCATTTCTATGACAGAAGAGAACAGACAGACAGAGAGTCTCTGCCATCCTCTGATGCCTTAAGAAAACAGAAAAAAAACATGTCTGTATCTCATTCCCCTAATGATTTTTAGCTGCAAAAGGAATCCCATAGTCGATAGATGACCCTCAGGGCGAGGGCTTGAGGTCTGTCACAGTATATAAGGCTTCTCCAAACCCACTCCATTATCTTCATTATTGTACACCAGAAATAAAAAGGGACTGACTCCTCTTCTGAAGTCTAGTTAGAAAAGGATGGAATGTTTCATGTAAAATAACATTGTGTGACTTTGGTAATAGGTTTATGCCTTTGGGGACCTGAATGCTAAAGCAGTGTATGAGGATTTTCTGCAGAATTTGAGAAGGAAAAAAGTGCACAATGGATCAATGAGGAGTAAAAATCCACAGATTTTACATTGCTAAAATGTTCATGCCTATGTGCCAAAGTGTCTCATTCTCAATCATGTAGAGTAGTGATAGAAATGT
>CM057845.1:106385010-106410008 GCA_030068395.1 Apalone spinifera | reverse complement strand
CACACACACACACACAGACAAAATCAGAATACCCATGGAAAAAAGAAAAAGCAAACCAACCATCCTGTGTAAATTTTTGAGGAAACACTATATACACTGGCTTCCTCAAGTCAGGCTTTTACAAGTGCAAGTATTCAACAAAAGAATATTTCACCATAATATATACATATCCATCTCTAGCCACAGAATATTTTCTTAAAAGGACTGATACTCCTGTTCATACCACAACCCACACACTATAATATGTTTGGTAAAATCATTAAAATCCATATAATTTTGAGGGCAATCAGCACCTGAACTAGCAAATACTTTTCTTTTCAATGTCTTTAAATTGGTTTTAGATCAGGACCAAAAGCCAATTTTGAAGGAACCATCCACGCCCTGCAACCTTAACATGCTAGATATTGCAGGAACGGAACAGATATTTTGCAGCTTGCACTGTACAATGATATTGCATCACGTCAGATCAGTGTCACAATGAATATAGATAGTATCACATACCATTATGTCACCACACTGAAATGTTAATTTCAGGACTTCATGACGTGGTACTGTGATGTGCCACTGTAAATGTTAACAGAGGCATTACCTGCAGATTTGCACCAGGTACAAATCTCTCTCAAGGTGAAAACTCTCTCAAACTCCAGTGTGAGGCACCATTAAATGTCATTTTTATGTTAATCACCAGATGCACAACACATGGCCAAAAGTCTTCATCAGAAATCTTTTGGAGACATCAGTGACAGTGATATAAACTAGCTAAGGTGAATCTGCTCATACTTTGTTCTTTGTGTATACTAGAGTGATTCAAAATATATTTTCAAAAGATAGAATGGATACATAAAGAAACAGAAATCTAGTTTATATCTGCACTCAGGAAAAGTAAAATAAACTATTTGATTTAAGCTATCACTAGTGCAATTGTTTCTCTTCCCGAGAAAGAAAACAGGTATTGTCATTAATTATTGTTACTAATTATTGTTAATTATTATTCTTAGGTATTATTATTATAATCATGTCCAACTAAGATCATCGTACAAGGTCCTGTACTTTCAGGATTAAATTTTTGTGCTGACACATACAGCATTACCCACTGTTGAGTTATTACCTACATGTATAATTAGATATTGCACATATCTAGGAAAAAAACATGAACTGTTAATTATTTTATTAGCGACAAGCAATGGCTGACATCTACCCACTTGAATGGTGTCAATAAAAGATTAGCAAGACAAGATGGGTAAGGTAATATGTTTTATTGGATCAACTTCCAATGGTATTAAGGGACCAACTTTTGGGCTACATGAAGCTCTTCTTCAGGCCAAGAGCTCATCTTTATCACCACCAGAAGCTGGTCCAATACAAGATATTACCTCATCATCTTGTGTCTCTAATGTCCTGGGATGCAGGATATTACACACACAACTATAACACTGAATATACAAAAAAAAAAAGTAACAAAAAGACTTTCTGAAAGGGTTAACACACAAAGTAGTTGCAGTGGTAAGCTAATTTTTTTTAAGACAACATTGTTTTGTGGAGGGTTTTTTAAAAACAACTGAAAGTGGTTTGCCTTCCACACCCCACAAAGATAAAAAATTAATTAGCCACTTAAAAAAATTCATGCTGACTGGAGCAAGGGGGGGAAGAGGGCTTGCTGAGATGACATATTCCCTCCTTACCACATTTTAATGCTCTTATGCAAATCTAATTTTTTTCCTAGCCAGCTCACCTCAGTGGCCTCCTTTTTGTTTGATGCCCCATTTCCCATTCTCTTCCAACTTCTGAACTTTTGTTAGTTTGCTTTTAGGGAAAAGAGGAGTAGAACAAAACAAAACAACACAACAACCCTCTTTTCTCTTTTTATTTCTGGATGGGGAGGAAACAGAGACATGAATATGGCACCTCATAATGATTTAACTAGGGCTTAATGAAATTTTCATCACAACCTGCTGTTCATTTTAATGGCCTTTGAAAGACAATAGAACAATGGCTAGAGGGAAGAAAAGATTTTCTGTTGCATACATTTGTAAAGCCCAACATTGAGTTGGCTCCCCCTCCCTCCCCCTCTAATCTTTTTAGAAAGCTGCAGACCTTTTGTTTGTACTGTATATTTTCATTTTAGTGGAGATGAGAAAATGCATAGACACTGTAACCACTCTCAGCTCTATCTGTGGCCTTTCCTTAATGGAATATCTGGAGCATGCACATCTTCCTACTCAACACTGTATTTACACGATGACCAGAAAACACTTCTCTTCCCCATCCACTGAACAATCTTGCCTCATCCTCACTGCCCCACACGTAGTAGCCAAGCTGTAGAAGTCTTTCCCACTCCACGGCACAAGGAAGGTCATGACATTAGCCACAATGTCTGTGGTGAAAGCAAACCAGAATGTTTCAATATATTTAATGCCTTTCAAAAATGGTTATTAAACAACGTATTTCTTTTCCAGCAGACACTCACTGTGGGCCCCACTGAAGAGAAGACTAATTTACAGTCATGTCATGTGTACATGTGCGCGAGAGAGTAACTACACTTCTCTGCTTTTTTGTCAGCCCATTTCCTTCCAATGCAGAAGGAGCTTTTGGGGGGCTCTTTGGCTGAGGGTTTCCCACTTTTAAAACAAACTACTGAAAAGAGACTGGCAGACACAAAAACAGATGATAATTAATACTTCAAGGAAACTATAGAATCAAGAGGAGTGAGTTCATATAAGAGTGCCAAACACTTTGAAAATCTACCATTTACAATGATGTTTTCCAAATGGCTCAGAGTACCGTAATGGGACATGGAGACTGTCACCTGTAGATTACTGGTTTAAATCCTGTGTCATTGACAGTGATTGAAAACATTTCCCATCTAACGTCTGTTCTGTGGCCTCTATGAAATGACTTCTTGTTCTACAGTCAGTTCCTAGAGTCCCGATGCATTGGTGGAGGTGAACCATGGTCTGGGGGAGACTAGCCTCTAGCCCAGCCTGCCTCTTCTGCCTGAGGCCCCACCCTGCTGTCTGAGGCCCTGCCTCCTTCCCCATGAGAGCCTAAAGGAAGCCCACATGGCTGTCAGCTGCTCCCACCAGCCACCCAAGTGCTCCCGGCGGAGGAAAATAGGCAGTCCTTGAAGTACCAGGTGGGTGGCACAGTCCCCCTGCCTAGCTTGAGAGCATGGGGAGGGTGAGCAGTATGGCCCCAGCCCACAGGCCACCCCCCAAACCGCCCAATGTCAGGAGGGCAGGCAGTGCAGGCCCCCCAGGCCCGGCACAGTGGGGAGACAGGCTACATGAGCACGACTCCAGCCTCCTGGAGTCCCTGGCCATAGGTTGCCCTAGAGCCATGTGGGGAAAAGCCAGTACACTGCCTCCACAGAGCACCAGTAGAAAGCAGGAGGAGGCCTGGCGGCAGAGCATGGATTAGACCACATAGACTGTTTGGGGAGCCACAGTCTTCCCCAGACTTTGATAGCCATCACCTATGGACAGGTGGCAGATATCTCCGGCAGTGGAGCCAAGGGTAGAAAGGGCACAGAGACTCAACTATCATTTCCTAGAGATGGGCTCTGAATGTCCGGGATATTATAAATTCCAGAGCAGCACAGGGGTAACTGCTAATACATCTGTTTGCACAGTATCTGTTCCACAGATAAATGAGATGATTTAGGGCACATTTAATCCAGGACCATTCATGATTACTAAATTCCAAAATCAGCCTTTCAACCACTGGTTCTGTATTTACAAGTGAGGTTGTTTTTTTCAAAAGTTTGCCATCCTTGAGATCACTGTTTTCAGCTCACGAGTATTAGCAATGTCAGTAGCGCTAATGTAGATAGGCCATGGGCTGTTGCCACTGTAGCAATCAGCATGTCCATTAGACCTGCTTCTCAGCCGGGCTAGAGGACATCATACTTAGAGAAGTGGAGGCAGCTAGCCTATATACAGCAGGTAGAGCTGGGGAAAAGTTTAAACGGTTTTGGTGAAATGGTGGGATACTTGTGAATGTTAGCCCTAGTGTAGACAGGACACATACTTCCATTTTGCCAGCAATAAGAGCAGGAGATGGATGGATGGATGGATGGATTTGGAATGGAATAGTGTAGTCGATTAACCGATGAGCAAAAAAGTATTGGTTAATGCTACTGACCAGTGTTTCTTAAACTTTTTAAGACCGAGGAATACCAAACAATATTTTTTTTATGAGGAACACCAAGAATTTTTCGTTGACCGTAAAAAAAAAAAAAAAAGGTCGGGGGGGGGGAGGAAAAGAGTTGGGGGGGAAGTTAATGAGGGAAAAAAAGGGTCGGGGGGAAGTTATTGAGGGGAAAAAAGGGTTGCAGGAAAGTTAATGAGAAAAAAAAAGTCACCTGCCCCACTAAGAGTGGCCATTTTGAATTCTGTTGTCCTCCACGGCACACCTCCGACTGCATCGCTGCACACTGGTGTGCCACGGAACACAGTTTAAGAAACACTGCTATCAACTATACGCATTTAAATGTCATACCACAGCGGGAGACCAACTCTTGCTGCGGCACTGCATTTAAAACATAGTAGGAGCTGGGCGGGTAGGGAGCCTGGCTCAGTCCCAGTTTGCGTCGGGTCCGGGACCTACCCCCCACTGCAGCTCTGCATTTAAAATGCAGTAGGAGCCAGGCTAAAATGTAATGCAGAGCTGCAGCGGGACTTGGTCCCTGACCTGGCACAAGCTGGGACTGAGCACTTTAATTGCCTTCCCTTATCGACTAATCATGTAGTCGATAAAAATTCTATTGACTACACAATTAGAAAATTACCCTCTTCCTAACACCCTTAGGATAGATATCCAAAATTGACAAAGCCTGGAAGAATGAAAATGAAATGTTGGTCCATTTCCCAGGCCTTACCTTCAGGCTCATTTTTTATGAGTTCTTCCATTTTTCTCTGCTTTAAGGTGTCTACAACATCCGCTAGGCTGCCTTTACGCCTTTCAGGAGTTCCCAGGGCTGTGCTGGACAATGACTCTCCACTCTGACGCCCACCTTCTTCTGCCTTCAAGGGTGAGGTAGATGAGTTGTGCGGGGCAAATGAAGACATCACTTTATTGCCATCAACTTCCTGAAAGAGGAGAAACATGAGATGAAACTTGAAAAAGAAGAAAAGACAGAAAGAAATGAAACCCCTTTGTTCTTGGAGTTCATTGCTGTTTGTTCTTCGGGTGAAACCTTTAAAAAGAAATGCAATGCTTCAAAACCATCCAGAACAAAGTCTCTCGGAAAAGGATAAACCAAGATTACAGGCTGAAGTGAGCAAAGATCAGCTTGTAGAAGAGAAACATAAAATACAGTTTTTCTCTAATTGAGGAGAAGAGTTGCACTCATAGGTTTTCTAATAACAATGGTATTGATTACCTTTAATTGTTTGCTCTTCTACAGCTTTCTATGTGCAATCTTCAGGTTTTTTTCCCTAGGATAATTAATTTCCTGCCTTTTTAAAGCACTTAATGCCATGATGGCTAGTTGCTGTTAGAAATGAAATAATAATCAGCTATTAAATCTCTGTACTATATGATTTTTTCAACTCACAGTTCAAGTAGCTCTCCCATCGGTAAGGAAAGAAGCAATCATTTTACTGCCTCTAATTCATTTTCTTTTCTCCTCCTCCATCTCATACCCTCTCTTTCTTTTTAAAAAGATGTTATTTTTCACAAGGGTGGTCCTCATGACATTCTCATATGGCACAGTGACACAACTGCATAAACTCCTAAGATACAGGCATAATCTTCCTAAAGTCAACAGGAGCAATCTCATTGACTTTAATGGATAACAGCTCTAGATCTAATATGTACAAACTTGCCTCCATTAATATGAGAGCCTTCTCCTCTGCAGCTCCAGGCTCATGAAGTAGCTCCCTGTTCATTTTAAATCTCTCTTCTCCCTCTAGCATATGCCTCTTCAATTCTTTCTTCCTCTGCTATTACTTTAGAAACCAACCCTGCCAACACTTATGTGCATAGTTAAGTTTAAATAGATTATTAGTTCCTTCAATTTTAATTCAGGTCCTTAATTTGTTACATCTCATACTATATTATGTATTGTTGCAAAATAAATTATTTCTATGATCTATTTAAATATTTTCTTCTGTTCAGGTTCTTCTCATATTCTTAGCTCTTAAATCTACTAAGTAGTTCCTTATGTAGTTGTATAAAATGTTTGATAAATATTTCCATTACTAATGAAGTCAGTGGACCATATTCTGTTCTCAGTTACAGAGCTAGCTGAAAAAATCATGACAATTTAAAAACATTTTTTACACTTTCCATGTTTTGTGAAACTGTTTTCACAAAAACCAAATAAAATACAAAATCCCTCATTTATTGAAAACCTAAGGTTTCAGCAAGAAAATGTGATTTTATTAACTGAAACATTTCTATAACCCTTTTAGTAAAATATACAATGTAATATTTCTTGAAAAGTTTCAATAATGTTAACAATTTTTCATAGAATATCTCAGTTTTGGAAAAATGTTCCCCTTTTTAAATGAAAAAACTTCTTGTGAAAAAGATATTAACCAGCTCTACCCATTTATATTGGTAAAAGTATAGGCACTTCAATACGTTGTCTAAATGAAATCAGAAGTTGGCTTATCACGTACAGTACTCCAAAAGCCTGATCAAAAGACCACTGGAACCAAAGCCTTTCTAGTCACCTCAGTGAACTTTGGACCCGGACATAAAAAGATATTCTAACTCCAGCTGATGAAAACTCTCCTCTTTGCTTGAGCAAGTTTGGTCTACCCATGGAAAGTTATCTGTTGCTACCAACTGGTTTCAAAAACAGGTAGAGCTAATTTGGATGAGAATATAATTATACTGCAAGCGTAGATTAGATTACAATATATTCAGCCATTGGTGTATATGTGTACTTTACTCATCTTCAGTACCAGTTCAAGTTTTGCCCATCACTCACACCTGTTGTCAAGCAATAGCAATGTTAATAAAGTTCTGAAAAACTTCTTGTTTGCCCTACCAAGACCGAAAAAAAAGCCAATTCTCTCCTTAGTTACAGTTTTTCACCCAGTCTACACCATCAAGTGGTACCAGGAACAAATGTTGTTAACCAGAGATATTCAAACATGTTTTTGCATGGTTCACAAATCAGAGGAACAAAAGTATTTGCAACAGGGGCCTAAATAGCTTGACTGCTCTCATACATTTTGTAATTATTTTTGATAGATTGAGCAGCTAAAAACTGATCTTGTTTCTCTTTTCTTTTGTACTGATTTAATTATAGCTATTGAAGAAAGATACAGTGAAATGCACAGCAACTTCTTACATTTTACAAACTACGCAGCATGGTCACTGTATTCCAATACTTTTCTTATTAAAAATTATATGAGCTATATGTTCAGGGGAAAAAACTGAATCAAGAGAGAAGAACAGTGTTGTGATTAATTCACTGGACTAAGTCTCAAGTGATCTGGTTTCAAATCTTGGTTCTTCTGCACTTCCTGTGTGACCTTGGGCAAGTTTCTCTGCATCTGAGTTTCCCGTTGCTAAAACAGGGATGACAGTAATATTTCCTTATTTTGCTAGGATATTTTAAGGATAAATCTATTAATGTGAGGTACTCAGACACTTTGCTGATGGGAGGAAGGCCACATATAAACCAATACAGTAAGACTGAATTATTTTTTTCCACTATGCATTCAGACCTAATACCCGTGCATTTCAAAAGACCATATATCACATAACTGTATCATGTGTATTAAATTAAATTTTAAAATTCCTGATGCAACAGTAAAGTATTTTCACTCTTTGTTAAACCCACCCAGCTTATGTATATGCATATACAGTGTTTCAATATCACATATATGAACTAGTCATGCCCAGGAGGTTCTTAATGTAGACTACATGTAATTAAAATATGAATAAAGTAGGGCCATAGTAGCATACAAACCTTTTGGGCCAAGTTAAAGTACAGTGAATTATTCATCATTCATTGTGTGATTTGCAATCTAAAAAGAATATTCTCCTCCTAGTGCACGGGGTGGGTGCTCATTGTACCTCTCGGTGTTAATAAGAGTTTCACATGTAAACTTCAGCATATCTAGGTGAGCCTATATCCTCTATCAGACCAGCCATGATTTTATCCTATGATTATTCAGCACAAATGCCTGCAATGCTCAATTGTTGTCTTTATTTTGCCTTACTCACTTCTATTTAATTTCACATCTTTATTTGGACAAAGCCTTTCAGACCTATTACATCTTTCAATGCTTAAAAAAGAAGAAAGACTTCTATAACAACTCACTCATGTTTATGGGGCACATGCCAAGAGCTGTACGAAGCTAAGGAACTTTAAGTGAGAGAATTCTGGAAACATTATACATAAGACTTTAAACATCCTAGTGCCAACACTCTGAAAAATCCTTAATGGCAAGAGGACAAAACTTCAGAAACTGCCTAAAATTAATCCCAATGGAGGAAACTCTCCCTTTAAATGAATGAGACTCAACAAGTCTGTCCTTTGAAAAGACAAAAAACACACATTTTACTTAGTTTACGGGAAAAAAACCTCACTTTACAGTTTTGTAGAAAACATCATTTGAAAAAAGCATGTACCAGGTCCTCTAAATACTTGTTAAGGTAGGAAAATCATGGAAATTCAGCAGACCTCATATTGTGCCATAAGTGGCACAAACCCCAGTCACTAACAGTAGAAAGCTAGATGCTGTTCCTAATTCATCCAGGAATACTCTCTGTCTCCTATGTAACAATTTCACCAGTTCAAATTTGATTACATTTCAGCCTCTGGCTCTGTTAATCCCTGTAACAGTTTTATGCAGTTAGCAGCTGTTTTGTGTATGGGGGTCCATTGTTCATTTACGTTGTGAATTGCTTGCTAATGTGTGCTGACACAACACTCAATCAAACTCCAAACTGGGACTGTACTCACCCACACACCTGATGCAGTCCTTTGTTGTTTTCTCCACTTAGGTGGCAGTCAGGAACCTACAGAGATCCTGCTAAGAAGGTCATTCTGGATGGTCCATTTTCTTCCCTCATCCCCACCAACAATGAAAAATAGAATTACCCAAAATATAAGCCTTCTGGTTCTATTCAGAAGCAAGAGTCCCTCCGAAACAGTTGTTCGTTTATATGAAAGTTGCCACCTATGGACAAATCTCTCTTCCAAGGTTTAATGATAAAACAGGCTTCTGCCCTTTCAGGATGAGGTCAATAATCTTCCTTTGTTAATCTTGGGCAAGCTTTACTTAATCTAGCCCCCTTGTCACCTTTGTGATTGACAGGAAAAGTCATGTCACTGGACAATGGACTTATCCTCGCTGAGCAATAGATTTTTAAAGATTACTCAATGTTACCCTTGCTCTCAAAAGTACAAATATTTTGTGGTTAAAATAACTTTATTTATATCTTTAAAATAGTCTGTTTTCATTTGCCATAGTCTGAGTAAGACCCTCTTCCAATTTTAAAAAGGGATGGTAAAATGTTTATTCAAAAAGAACAGGCTGTAAATTTACTCCATTTTCTATAGTATCTTTTAGCATTCTAAATAGAGTTCAGCCTCTACACCTGAGCCTCTGGATACACATTATCAGCTATGACTTCTCAGTTCCTAATCCAAAATTAAACTCAGACAGACTAAAAACAATGTTTCTGTAACAAAGTTATGGCCTAAGCTGACCAATCACCAAACCAAATGGAAATTCAGAGCTAAGCTGAAACTGTTTGTTAGAACTAACTACCTGTTGTTCCGGGATGCTCTATCTGTAGCATTAAAATGATAATGAGAAGCAGATTTTTGGGGCTACAGTCAAAACTACTAGATATTTGTCTTTTAAAAGAAACACTAATACTTCTTTTGGTTCTGTTATTTTATATTAACAATAACCTAACAACAGGGGTTTTTAAAGCTGTACTTCTGCCCATTTTTTGCATCTTTGTATGTGTGAAGAAGAAAAGAAAGCCAAGCTTTTTCCTATGTCTTTTACATTAGCTATTTAGACCCTGTCTACATTGAAATTAGGGAGCAAAGGAAGAAAAGGGGGGAGAACCAGGAGCCAATGCTGGGATGAGCTGGCTTAAAAGCTGGTTCCCCCCAAGCACTGTCTCCGCAGGGGGCAGGAGAGGCGGGAGGTAGCGGGGACCGGATGTGAGCCGGGAATCAATTGATTCCTAGCTCATGCTCAGTCCCAGACGCTGCACCTTTGCTTTTTAAATGTATTAAGAACCTGTCAGCTCTTAATACATTTAAAAACCAGAAGCACAGAGGGGACCGGACCAGGAGCTAACCCTGCTGTGGCTCCCCTGCTTATTGACTAATCAACGGAAAATCCATCGACCAGTCGATTAAACTAAATTTAACATCCCTAACTGGAATACTCAACACTGACTGAAAAAACTAATAAAGTTATGTCTGCAAAGTCAAGAAACTGAAAACAGAGCAATTGTAAAGGTAAAGGATTTTAGTCAGAGTGCTTAGACGTGTTTGCATATTGTTAAAACCTACTTAATTTCAAAGCCTACCATACATTTTGGGGAAAGATATCTTTGGTAAATCTCTTTGTTCCTCCTTGGTTTTTCAACTAACCTGTGAGAGCTCATGGTACTAAAAGACCAAGTATGGCATTTCTAGGCTGAAAACCAACCCCCGCAAAAAAAATTAAAAAGCAGAACATTCTTTTCCCCTGGACTAAAAAATTTCTGGCCTATTTTATGTGTTATAAAGCAGTAAAAAAAGAATCAAACACTCAGACATCTTTCAGATGTTTTGTTATTGTAGAAAAACTTTAAAATTCAACAGTTCAATATTGCCTGCTATTTTATAGATTAGGAATGGGGTATTCGAAGGACTCAAACTGACCTAAGTAGAAATCCCATTAATTTTCAATAAGAGTTGTACAGGTTGTACCTCTCTTAACCAGGACCCCCTGATCTGAATGTTCTGGCAAGTACCATGAACGTTCCTGGACCACAGAGCCCAGGAACAGGGAAGTCTGGCGCTAGGGCAGGAGTGCCGCAATGGGCACCAGTGACTCAACCGGCAGTTGGGGGGGGAGGGTATGGAAGTGAGTTCTGGCCCCAGCAGAGCTCCCTGGTCCCAGTGGCCATGGAGCTTTTATGGTAGCCAGGGAGCTCTAGTCCCAGCCCCAGAACTCTAGCCTTGTTCTGGCTCCAATGGGTGGGGAGCTCTAGCCCTAGCTCCAACTCCAGTGGCAACCAGGGAGCTCTGGCCTGGGCTGCAGAGCTCTGGCCCTGTCCCTCTGACCCGGCCATGGAGCCAAGCAGCTGCAGAGCTCTGCCCCATTTCTGCAGCTCTAGAGATGGCACTCTGGCCCCGGCAGTAGCGGGGCCAACAGCATCTAGAGAGCTCCCAGAGGGATGAAGGGTGAGGGCCTTCTTTGGTCCAGCAAATCCCCTCGTTTGGGACCAGTCAGGTCCCGAGAGTGCTGGACCAGCGAGGTCCAACCTGTACCACTGAATAGCTCTCTCTCGTGCACACACTCGGACCCTGTGTTGTATTGAAGATGATGTTTAAAAACTACATCTTGGTATCTGTAATCCTGGCACCTGCAAGAAAATGAAATGGGTATTTCATGATTCTAGCTCACTGAACTAAAAAAAAAAAAAAGTAGAATTACCATACTATATAATCATGTCAAAGGTTCATCTAGCCCAGGGTCCTGTCTTTGGACAGTGGCCAAAGCCAGGTGCCCCAGAGGGAATGACCAGAATAGGTAATCCCCAAGTGATCACACCCGTTACCAATTTCCAGCTTCTGGCAAACAGGGGCTACAGCAGGGGTGGTTAAAGGGCCTTCACAGGTTGGATCTGGCCTGCCAAGCCGGTGGATCTGGCCCGCAGCTGCCCTGCTGCTCCCTAACCCCCAGGTCAATCACGGTCTGGGGACAGGGGAGCATGCAAAGTCTCCTTGTCCCCCCAAGAGCGCATGGTGGCTAGAGAGACATGCCAGCATTTTTAAAAAGGCGTTTATCTCTAACTGCCGCATACGGTGGGGGAGAGGGAGAAGCTTTGCGCTTTTCCCGCCCCTAGGCCAATCAGAGCCTGGGGGTAGGGTGAGTGCAAAGTATCTCACATCCTGTCCCCACCCTGCCAGAGGTGTGCAGCTGATAGACACACACCCTGGCTGTTTTAAAACAGCTGGTATGTGTCTCTAGCCACCGAGACTTTGCGTACTCCTCTGCCGCCAGGCCCTTATTGGCCTGGGGGCAGAGGGAATGCACAAAGTCTTCTCCCACTGGGCACCTGGAGGAAACAGCCAGCTCTTTAAAAACCACTGGCGTTTCTCTCTAGGGGGCAGGAAACGGAGGGGGAATACCTCTCGAGCTCCCCCACCCCTGGCCAATAAGAGTGGGTGGAGGAAGCACAAGAAATCTCCTGGCCCCACCCTTCCGGGGTGGCCCCTTTTTAAAAATTATTGCCCAACCCTGGGCTAGACACACCATTCCTGTCCATCCTGGTGAATAGCCATTGATGGTTCTAACCTCCATGAATTTATCTAGTTCTTTTTGGAACCCTCTTATAGTCTTGCATGTCACAACATCCTTTGCAAGGGGATCCATGCTTTGCCTGGGCTTCCTTTTGTTTGTTTTAAACCTGCTACCGATTAATTTCATTTGGTGACCCTCTAGGTCTTATGTAATAGGAAGGTCTATGAATTCTCTTTCACAGCAGAATTGTCAATCAATACTGTGAGAGAAGTAGTCTCTCTCCGAAGAGATCTGAAAAAGATCATGGCGGACATTTGGAACGTAAGAGAACATGTAAAAAACTATGTGTGTGCAAAAAGGCATGGAGGGGGGGGAAAAGGGTGAGTTTGAAATGCACGATATCATTATTCAGCAACAACTGGACAGCACATAGAGTCCAGGAAGGGATGTCAGAGGAAATAAGAGCTGAGAAGTTAGATGGGGTAACACTGGGCAGAGCCTGAGACTCTGGTTCTGTAACTACATCCATGAAAGCAGATCCCTCCACCCACACAGAGCTTCCATGCAGCATCTGAGGGCCTAAAGATGAGAAGGAGGAGCTGAAATCCAAAAGAAATCAGTGACTGGATCTGAGGAATTGAATGATGAAGTCATGGTGGTGGAATAATAATAATAATTTTAACTGTATCATTTTGGAGAGGGGCTCTCTTTAGTTAGAGAAGTTTCTAAACACAGAACTGCCCATTTTCATAGATTACATAGACCATACTATACTCAAGTGAAATTGAACTGATTTTAAGAAAAAAAAACCTTTTGACTCTGCTAAATGTATGACACATTTGGGAGTCTATGAACGCAACTTTTGGAGCTGTCTTAATTTATCCAACTTTGAGATGGTTATATTTAATTCCTGATATAAAGCATTGATATATTACTTGATATTGGCTTCCTTTTTGGCAATCACTGCTGCTTCTGGTCTTTGGGCTGAAATCCAACATTGTAGTATCTATTTAATGACTTCTACCACAAGACTGGAAATTACATTGGCAGGAGTATGCATGTGATGATCTAACCGGTCTTTTCCATCTGTAACTTCTATGTTTCGCAACTAGCTTGGTCTAATAGTTAATACACAGGACTTGGAAACAATCTAGTCAATGATATGCAGCATGTCAGTCATCTTCCCTGTGCTCTAGTTTTCCCATATTAAAAATGGAGATAAGAATAAATAATTATTTATAAATACTCAATGTTTTGGGGGTGGTAACATTATTGTTCCTAAAGAGCTTGAAAGCTGCTGCATGAAGGGCTCTAGAGAACTGTTAGGTACACTTTGAAAAATCCTACTAGGTATCTATATGAATCTTTAGGCACCTAAATACCTTTGAAAATGTGGCCCACATAGACCTTAACATCTACATAGGACAAAAATAAACACAAAGCAAGCTGCCAATCACATAAGAGAGAGACACAGTGACAACGTATTGGGAGGAGAGCATGTTTTGAGATTAATATTCCAAATCATAGCATTCTGACATAGGCTTTAACACTATGGAGTCTATCTGAAGAAGTACTCATTGATGAAAAGTATGAATTAGAAGAACTTAGGAGCCTGCTGACCTGGGCTAGAATGACTGTTCTAGTTGTAAAGTATACCACAGGAGACTTACAAACTCTGAAAATTTTCAGAATAATTAATATGGCTCCTATAGATCATAAATTTTCATAAATGCTCAGTGCTGGCCCAACTGGTCTTCCTTTGAAATCAATTTACTTTGACTTGAAGGAGAGCAGAGATAGGCCAACACAGAGCACTTTTGAAAATCCCATATTAAACATCCGGGTATGTCACCGAACCTGTCCAGAGCCAATGTTGTGATCAGATGTGCAAATCAGTATTTTCACATTTGATTTCCTTACTACCGTACAACTAGAAGAATCCATGCTCAGAAGCACTCTAAGATTGCACTGCAAAACGAAGATGTATCTATCAGGAGAGCCTGAGCTGCATGTGTGTAATGTGTATGACAAATTCTTGTATTACACTGGGCTCTATCCAATGTTGCACCATCGTTAGTCAATCAGTGCACATGCTGCCCCAGTGTTTGCTTCCTTTCTTTCATGGAATGCTGCCAAGCCACCTAAATCCCAACTCCACTGGATATGCTTCCAGTTCTTTTCCCTACTGATTTTCCATGAGTAACTCCTCAGTCCTCTCTAGCTGGCAGTTTGCATCTATTGAGGGATGTCTGATGCAGACCTCTCCAAGGCAAGCATGTGGATAGCTCACTTTTCTGATCATCTTTCTTCCATTCCTCATAGCAATGACCCACATAGAAGAATGCACCTACATTAGCTTCCAACTACTTTTGCAATCATGAAAGCTCTTCTCTGTATTGACAAGTCCAACAGAGGCAGCTGAAAGAGTAGGAGGAGCACAATGTGATCAGCCAGCTCTCCATAGACCATCAGTTGTCCCAGATTATAGGCTGATAATCGCTGTGTTAGTACCACCTTTCTTGTACTTTCATTGATCTTCCCTCTATACACACAAACAGCTCAGATCTAGGGTTTCCCATTGTTCTTGGTTTATCCAGTTTTCTATATTTGGAGTCACTGTCAATCAAAGAATTATGAGTCTGCCTATTTATGTGCAGTGATGAAAGGCACATAAGCAAATGCTCCGGATAAACTTTGGAGTCACTTTTGAAAATCTGCTAGGTTTTTTTCTCCCAGTTTTAGGGGCCGTTTACATTTTATCTTGTTTTTATTCAAACTGCATGCACAGTTTTCCATTTAGGTTTTCATAAAAGTTCCTTGTATGAAGAAACTGCAAATCCTTCTTTTGCATGAGGAATAATAAAAATAATCACACAGATAGTACTGTATTGCGAAAATTTGGTGAGAGTCTTGCAGCGATACAGATCTTGTTTAGATCTGCCACACATAGTTAAGATACACCTCTCTGTTTCCCTAAAATGCTACCCTCTCCTTCAAAAACACTGGTCTCAAGAACGAAATGTAGGCTTCCATTTGCTCTCAAAAACAATTAATGAGCAAGAGTGGCATTTTGAGAATTGCTAATATGTTAACCACAACCTGTAAAAAACAAAGAACATTTTGTACTAGGACAGCCTTGTTATCATCTTGCTAGTGATCTGTATGGTTAAAAACAATAAATAAAACCCTGCAAAAGCACTTTAAGACATTTATAATCTCTTCCCTGAGGGATTAAAGATCACCCTTAAGACCTTGCTAAACAAAAACAAGACTACTTATCAAAACTGCTTGGTTTACTCTTCAGTTTGTGTTAAACCCTTCTGCTAGTTTGCAAATAACATGGTATAAAATGACCATCCTTTTAAAATATGAAATTACTTACTGATCATGTACAATACTTTCTCACAACCTCATTATGGGATGCCATAAGCTCACAGTGACTGGCAGGTGCTCTGTTTCTTTACTTTTGATGTTTTCAACATATATGAATTAACATTGATTTATGAATTTCACAAATGGGAAAGTACTAGGAGATCAACTAGTCCATCGCCTTGTGACCAGAGGAAGACTGTTCCCTAAGGACTAGAATCCAGCTAATCCTTTATATGGGTGCATGGTTGGGGGAATGGAATAAGGAGCTTCACTTCTTGGACTATATTATGCACTGGGTGGCCAGAATTGCAGCTGCTATTTTCCAAGATATCCCTTAAGGGGAGTACAGTGTTTGAAAGGAGAAATAAAGGAACAGGGAGTATGGGGGGGCTCTGTCTCTCTTGTTATTTCTACACTAAAAGCTAGGGGTATTATTCCGCGGCTCACGTACACGTGCTTGTGCTAGCTCTCATAGAGCTAACATAACTGTAAATAGCAGTGTCGCCATGGTAGCAGGAGCAGAGGTATGGCTGTGCTGTGCTGACTACAAATGTACCCCACGTGTATATACTCCGCAAAACTCAGCCATGCCTCCACTGTCATTATCCAATGTTACAGTGGCTATTGGCGCGTACACTAGCTTGCTGAGAGCTAGCCTGCATGTGTAAGCATGAACAGGGGACTCACACCCCTAGCTCACAATGTCAGATGTAGCTTCAGATATATAATGCTTCTGGTGCGCCTCCTTGAGGCAGTGTTGTTCTGCCCATCCCGCAACATAGGGGTGTGCTTTAGTGGCACAATGTAGTCCACCAGTACATTCCCAATTGCTTTGTTCAGGCTACTTAAAATGTCTCAGACAAAATGATCTTGTGAGCATTCCACAGATCAAACATCCTCATTGCTAAGAAATGTTTCCTAATATTCAGCCTAATTTTTCTTTGCTTAATTTCAACCCACTTCTCCACTTATGCCCCCTTTCATCAAACTGGATAGTTCCTCTTCTTCCGTGGTGTCTGTACCCATCTCATCCTTTTAGATAGCACAATCTCCCTTAGTTACTGCTGGGCCATATTTATCTCTTCTACATATTTAGCTCATTCAATCTTTCCTCACAAATCAGCTCCTAGAGTCCTTTAATCATTTCTGTTGCTTGTATCTGAAATCCCTCCAATTTGTTGACATCTTTGAATTGCCCAGAACTGAACACAATATTTTAGATGTAATCTTACCAGAGCTATGAAGAGAAGGACAATTACCTCCTTGTTACCTCCTTTTTTCCTGCTATGCTGCATTGCAAGCTCATATCTAATTTGCTCTATCACACCTAAATCTCTTTCAGCATTTCCAAGTGCCTTCCTCCCATTGATTATCTGTGTTTTGGATTATTTTCCTCCTGCTGTATTAGTTTGTAATTTTTGTAGGCTGAAACACATTTTATTATTTCCTAGATACACAATGTTTTAACCTACTTTTTATGTTCTCTCTCCCTTCTCACTGGTGTTCAGTGGAAAATTTTAATTATTATATTATAATCAATTTACTTATTAAAATTTCTAGAATAATTTCTTCAAATGTCTATAAGGCGACTATAGGCACCCGTCCAGTGTACTGAGTGCTTATCCCATAAATTAAAAAGGAAAAAGTAACGAAGCAGTGTCCATAAATACATTCACCTCAGACCACTACTACTCCAACTGCTTTAGGGTAGAGAAAAATGATGGGCTTCTATGGCATGCCTGAAAGATGAACAAATCTGGCCCCTGACAGACCAAGGTGAGGAGGAAAAAGGTTCCAAAATAATCTCTCAGGGAATTCCCATTTATTTACACAGAGGCACTCCACCGTGAATTCCTCTGTTAATCTCAACTGTGGCAGTATGCTGCTAGCACCACATCTTTATTAAGGAAATTAAATACATCACTACAGTATACACCTCCCCCGAAACCAGTGCACTAACATTACCCTTCCTTCAGTTCTTCCACCTCTTCTCAACCACGAGACTATGTCTACACTGCCTCTTTTTTGTGGAAGAGGCAATGCAAATGAAGTGCTCATTAGCAACTTCTCGTGCTTCATTTGCATATTCTCTTCCGATGCTTTTTGTGGAAGAGGTTTTTGGACACCAAAAAAAGCAGTGTAGACATGTCCGTTTTGCTCAAAAAACCCCTTTTGCGCAAGAACCTGCAAACCTCATTTTTTGAGGAATAAGGGTTCTTGTGCAAAAGGGTATTTTGCGCAAAACGGACACGTCTACATGCTTTTTTTTTTTGGCGCAAAAACCTCTTCCGCAAAAAGCATCGGAAGAGAATATGCAAATGAAGCACGAGAAGTTGCTAATGAGTGCTTCCTTTGCATTGCTTCTTCCACAAAAGAGGCAGTGTAGACGTAGCTATGAGTGCTCATATTTAAATCCATTAGAATGTTCAAGTGAAAGTTTGTGAAACAGTCCATTAAACGTTTTATTCACCTGCAGATTATCATATCTACTTATAAAAAAAACCAAGTTGTTTCATATGACTTGCTCATTATAAACCCATTGCTTGAAATTTTCAAAGTAATGCCAAGGCTTTAGCCACACATCTATTAAGCTACACATTTTGCCTATAAAATTAATGGAAGACACGTGGCTAAATTCCCTGCACTGTTTTGAAAATTTCAGTCACATTGACTAGTGTTCATACTCCATTATCCTCTAGACATTTGTTTACATATTTGTTCCAGTGTTTTATTAAGAATTACAGGGAGTATGTGATGACAATTGCCAGAATCACACCATACTGCTCATTCCCCTACTCTCCTTTTGGAAGACTAGAACCTCCCTCCCCCACCCTTTTTTTAGAAACAATTTTCTGGAAGCTCCTAAGTTCTATATGGTCCAGAATCTGATGAACTTATTCAAGATGAGGAACATTTACTTCATGAAACAGCCCTCTGACTCCAATGGACACTATGGAGTAAGGTACTGCTCAGTGTGAATAAGACGACCAGAATCCAAGATTTTTCAAAAGTAATTTCCAGAGGTTTAGAAATTTATTAGTTCACTCATTCAGTCCTTGAGATGACCTCCTCCAGGCCTCTGGATTCATGGATTTTCTTACCTGCTTTTTATCAAGATCCCAAATAATCTCTAATTGCCTAATACTTATTTATCATATATTTTTCGTAAAAGAATTATTTATAAGGACAATTCCGTAATTTATCCTTTTCCATTGAATCGCTCTTTTCATCCCTTTTCGCATTTAATGCACCTATTTTCTCTTCAGGATTTCTTCTCCCTCCTTCTGCTGCCTAACTCCCAATATATATTTTCTACTAACTGAATTCTCATTTTATCAATTATTATTACTCAATCCTAGAGAAACTTAATTGAAAAAAGAATTTAAGGTGTATGTGAATACTTCAGAGATGGCAATTTGGGAGCAATAAGGCCACGTAAGAACTGTTATGTTTGGAATCTATTATAATGAACATGGGATAAAATCATGCATTTATAGACAGATGACAAGGTAAAATAAATATGTATGATAGGATTTAATTATACTAATTGGTGTTATGCTCTTATAAGAATGTTTAACAAAAAGTAAAATGTTAAACAAAAAATAAAAACACAAAGAAAAAAAAAACATTTAGCGCTTGCATGGCATGTATCATCTATGTTCTACACCAAGAACATTAATTAACCCTCACAAATTAATCCTATGACAGATCACAGACAGAACAAACAAGGGAAAAAGGTGAAATGACTTGCCTAAGACAGTCAATAAGTCAGTGGCAGAGTAGATTTACATTAGAGATTTCCTGAGTATTTACCTGATGCTCATTCCTCTACCATGCATAAGGACTGAAAAGTATGAAGGCCTTATACACAGCAGTTAGTTTAACCCAAGATACATAAACTTGTGGAAATTCTGATTTAAAATTGACTCAGCTCACCTCATCAGGTTTCATTCATAGTTCATCTTTTCTCTACACCTTTAAGTCATAAGCCATAGCATATGTGGTCTTTATATCAAGGGACCAAGCAGTGAGATAAAATTACAGTCATGATTTGGCACCCCAATTAAGAAATTAATTTTTCCAAAATATTATGGGGATGACAATTCTAACCCACCTCCACCCATCAGCTTCCAAAAATCACATTGAGAACCACAAATGCTTTCTTATCATTTTTATTTTTGAGGCAGATAAACTTCTACAGGGAAAAAGCCTTTTCAGCCCATCACAACTGATTATGTCAATGACACATGTTGCTTACCAATTACTCTCTGCCAATTTAGCATTTCATGCAAATAACAAAAGCTATAGCAAACATGATAGCAAACAGGTATTTTATTAAAGTCATACCAAACTAGCTAACGTAGGAAAGGGATGAACTTTTTCTGGAATTAGTCTCTTTTCCCCAATTTTCTCCTTGAATCATTGATTTCTGAGTATTCACTATAATTCTCAGTCATCATAGAGAGATGCTGCCTCCGTGTTAAAACCCCTCCCCCCCCAAAAAAAGCCCTGCCCAACCCCAAGGGCACACAATTTTTTCCACTTTGGCTGAAAAGAATGTTAGTCTAATTTGTGATGAGAAAGCTTTGCTTGATTAATAGTGCTTGGTTTTAAACAATCTGTCTTTTCTGATCTTAAATTTATCAAGAGTGAGTCTCAGGACGTGATCCAGCCAGGTACCATGGTGCCTACCAGCAATGAGCTGACGCACACAGAGGGTTTCTACAAAAAGTCCACTGCAATCCATTCATTATACTTAGCGACATCAAACCGGGAAAAATAATTAAAAAGCTCCTATTGAGCACCTAGAGACCTTGAACGCAGGTAGGGGGTGAACACAAAGACAGGGTATTTGGTTACAAGAGTCCCACTTCATCTTTTTTACAGTAGATTTTTGGTTTGTCAGTTGTTCACCTACTATCATTCTAATAGATGTATGCATACATTTATAGTGTGTGTATGAATCAGAAATGGATAAAGTTGAGCTATTTTTCTTAAAATATAAATTTTTAAAATCTAAGATGTGTCCATGCATGGAGACTACACATTTTAAAAATAAACTGCCTGCACTGGGGCATTCCTGTGCCTGAAGGACCAGGGCCTATGTGTGATTAATTGCATATTCTTAAAGGAAGATGCTGGAGAGTGAGGGTATTGATCCTATATTACAACACCAAATTTTGGAGAAGAGATTTGAAATTAAACTGTAAGCTCTTTGGGGCAGGAACTGACTCCTTGTTCTGTGTGTGTACACTGATTGCCATCTGTCTAATCACACAAACGCAACGATCCTTGTCCCACCCCATGTTCCACCCCTGTCCTGCTCTTTGTCCAAGTTCCCACTATACTCACTCCATCCCCTTCTTTACATCACTCACTCTTCCCTACCCTCAGTCACTTTAATTGGGCTGGGCAGAGGTTGGGGTGTGGGAGAGGGTGCAGGCTCTGCTCTGGCCTGTGAGGGTTGGAGTGTGGGTGGAGCCTGCTGCAGGGGACTGAGGTGCTGGAGGAGGTGTTGGCTCTGCATGGGAGTTTAGGTGCAGGAGAGGGTTCAGGGCTGGAGCAGGGGTGTGGACTCCTGCTGGCCAGCACTTACCTAAGGCATCTCCTAAGTGGTGGCACAGAGGGGCTAAGGCAGGCTCCCTGCCTGCTCTGGCCTCGCTGCACTCCCGGAAGCAGATAGCATGTCCACCTCCGAGGCATAGGAAGGGGACAGTTCATGGCCAATGGGAGCTGCAGAGTCAGCAATATGGGGGCAGAGCAGAGGCCCCTTTGGGTATCTTCAAGGGCCCCAGAGATGTGCCAGCCACTTCTGGGAGTGGTGTGAACATAGAGCAGGCAGAGAGCCTTGCCTTAGCCGAAAGGTGGGCAATGATTTTGACTGAAGACCACTTCAGAAGTTTTTGAAGTGGCTCTGGGCCACCTCAGAAGGGGTGGGGCCTCAGGCCAAAGGGGCAGGGCCAGAACACTTCCATGCTTCCCTGCCCACAGACCTTAATTGGTCTGTGGGTGGGGGGGAGCGTGTGAAGTCTTTGCTCCCGCCCCTCCCGCAGAGAAAATCACCAACTGTTCTGAACAGCTGGCAGTTCCCTCAAAGGTACCCATGTCTCTGGCGGTGGGAGAAGACTTTGTGCACTCCCTCCGCCCCTAGGTCAACCAGAGCCTGGGGGCGGGAGAAGCACGTGAAGTCTGCCCCCACCTTGCAAGGAAGCGCTGCGCTTAGAGTCACCCCTCCAGCTGAGCAGCAGCTGGTGGTTGATTAAGTGCAGAGCCCCTTGCAAGGCGGGAGGAGACTTTGTGCGCTCCTCTCACCCCCAAGCCAATTAAGGCTTGGGGGCAAGGGGACCACGTAAAGTCTCCTTCCACCCTCCCCCCATCCTGCAAGGAGTGGGCAGTGCTTCTAAGCATTGTGTGCTCCCTTGCAAGGCAGGGGCAGGGGAGGAGGAGACTTCATGTGCTTTCCCCCGCCTCCCAGGCCCTGATTGGCCTCGGGGCAAGGGGGAAGCAAAGTCTCTCACTCCCTGCCCTACAGTGTGCAGCTCTCAAGAGTTTCCAAAGATCTCAGCATCCAGCAATGCTTCCGTTTAACTTCAGTGGGAGAGGTTAAGTGATGAGCACTTTTGAAAATCAAGACATATGTTTGGTGTCCAAGTAAAAGTCTTAGGAGCTTGACTTTAGGTGCCTGTATTTATTTTTAATCTTGGCCTGAGAGTCTATATCATGGAATTTATACATCTTTTATCATATATATTGCTCATTTGGATGACAAGAACTTTCTCCCTGCAGAGTTTTGAAACATATCGCTAGTGTCAGCCATGTCAGCATTTGCACCATGTGAACTCAGTGACATACCACCATAATTTCTTAAAATAAGCAACAACACAGCTTGCATTGCCTTTTGCTCTTTATTTGAAAAACTGACGGCCTGTTAATTGTCAAAGAAAATAACCACTGCATTTCCATAATCTAGCAATACTACTCGGAAAATAATGGGGAGAAAAATGCAGAAAATAAATAAGACCTAGAGGCTTTGGAAACTGCTAATCAGAAGGGTTACAATAATTTTGGAGCCCAGTTGGCAAAAATGGTGATGAGTTTAGCATGAACACATTTACAGTGGGCTCCAGGACTCATAGAATCATAGAACACTAGAACTGGACCTCGAGAGGCCATCAAGTCCAGTTTCCTGCCCTCACAGCAGGACCATGCACCAATTAGATTATCTCTGAAAAATGTCTATGGGAATACTCTATTTAAAGGGCAGTTATAAGCAGAAAAAGGACTATTTAAAATGAGATGTTATTCAACATATTTATTCCCCGTGTGTCTTCTGAATCAGGCCTATCTGCTAGCCTGCCCAGCAAAGCCTTTTTTTAAACGATCATCAACATTGTAAAGCCAATCTACTATATACTTGAGATTCTTTGGTTGGTTGGTTGGTTGGTTGTCTGTTCAAGAACTCTTCTTGAACAATAAGAGTAGGACCACCAAATTTGGTATACAGCTTCCATTTATCATAACTTAAAGCAAGATACGGGATTGGTTGTGCCAGGACAATGGGATGTGCCTGGAATGGGATTGCTCCTCATAAAACCATACAGAAAAGAGACAGAATCATCAGGCAGGTCCAAAGGGTTGGCTGAAGGCGCGCCCTCCCACCCGGGAATACCTCATCCCCAAGCCTCCCACCCCCAAGGTCCACTTTAGGGAGGGCGGGTGTGGAGGGGCTGAGTCCCTCCCTCCCAATTTATACAGGAACATTGCTGTCTGTTCCTTTCATCAGGGAGTGAGGGAAAAGTGCAGTTTGCTGCATTCCTCACTCTGGTGGGTCCGGGGACAGATGAACCTGGATCTGCCTCAGCTGGGTGGGACATACACCCCTCCCCTACCTCTGCCTGCTGGCGCTGCAGCATCCATGGAGAGCCGCTGCAGTGAGAGAAGGCCGGGGTTGTCCTCTCTTCCCGGGGCAGCCTGTATACTGAACCCCTCACCCCCAGCCTCACCCCAGAGCAATGATTTAAATGAAGCATGTACATTTTCATTTTATTTTCCAAAAAATAAACATTAATTTTGAGTTAAGGACTCAAGTAATGCTGGGTAAATCTTCTAGTACAGATATAAAACAGGGAGCTTTACTCTACTTTGCCATGCATATCATCAAAAGAACAATCAGTTAAGTACTATTTTTAAAAAAAATTATTACTTATAATGATATGAGGGAAAAAGAGACAGCTTGATTTTCAAATCCCTGGTTAAGTTTGTCACGTAGGTAGTTATAAATATGTGTGTAGATGTGTGTGTGTGTGTATATATAATTTTGATGTGAACAAATTTGATCTGGAAAACCACTGTGAGGAAGAAAATATGGGACCTTATAATGTCATTTTTGCAGTCATTTATCTGACTATAACCACACTGTAAGTGTTAGGTCAACTGGTCATGAAGCATGAGCTAGACAGTTCTGACTAGCATGCACCACATTTGACTTGAGAGTAAATAAGGGACTGACACTCCATTAACCTTCACAAGTGTAATTATTTATCAAAACAGATACAAAGAATTCCCAACAGAAAATGGACAAAATCTAGAAATAAGCAACAAAACTGTTACGGAACAAACTGATTCTTTGCCAGCTGTTCTTATTTTTTTCAAGTCTTCAACTGAAATCTTATTATTAAATAAAATCTTATTTGATGATGAAGAGGTATTCCTCTTTACACACTCTGTTCCCTGGGGCAAGTTCTTCAGCCAGTCATAGTACTGCAATTCCACAAAGATCATTTTAAAAGAACTCTCCTTAACATTTACACATTTTTATTAAAATCTCAGATTTCTTTTGTGTTGCTTCTTTTCCTCCAGAATTCTGCCAGTTAATGCTACCAGGTAAATTCTTTATACTTTTTGTAATAAATTATATTCTGTATTTATACATAAAATCTTTCATCATACACCACTTTATTAAGAACCATACATAGAAAATTTGTAGTATCTTAAGACTGGGCAGAACCTCCTGGGTCAGCAAGTCCAGTCTCCTGCAATTGCAGACAATCCCATCATGTAAAACCCTTGTAATACTAGCGTATCCCAAAATAGCTATCCCACGTCTTCACAACAAGCCCATTATTTCGGGATTGCTATTCCAATATCCCTGTAAACCTCATTCTATGAAGAGTAAGGGACGTT
>CM057845.1:106361164-106384910 GCA_030068395.1 Apalone spinifera | reverse complement strand
CTGTATAGATGCGCAATGAGTTATTTCAAAATAATGTTGCTGTGTAGATGTACCCTTACCAATAACAGATCAGATCACATCATCAGTTGGCCGGGGAGCTGATCCATTTTGATTTAATTCTCACCCCTCATATTCTAGCTCTCATCCTTATCTCCCTTTTGGCATTAAACACCACATCTTTGTGTCTGTTGTGCGTTGAATCCATCTCCAACCCATTTCGGCTAAGTATGGAAACCGGTGACTGAATATTCACTGTATAAAACATGCTACATCAAAAGGGATACTCTGATGAAAATTTCTCTGTTATAGTTAGCATGGCAGAGCCACAGAAGCAGCACTTGTGGGCAACGCATAACCACCACTCTTAATCTTTATACTCATTGTATGAACAGTACTTCACTCATTGCTTTGTAAAATTAACTAAGATCCCTTGAGCTCAAACAGCTGTGCTTCTCAGTTAGTTAACTGTGGATGATGAGGTGATTCACAACATGAGAAAATTTCAGAAGAAAAGAACATACAGATGAGAGCAAGGAGGACTTGATAATTCTGAAAGGGACAGTGGTCCAGGAAAATCTCTTCTCTTACCAAGTGGCCCAAAGCAGGACAAATGTGTGACAACTGCCATTCAATATAACAAACAAATTCTATGACTGCCAAATTCAGTGACTACCAATAAAGCAGCAGGTTGCTTGGATAATTCCTTGATATGCCTCTACTTAAAGTTCGGATTTTTTTTTTAATATTTTATTTTTTTTTTGTATCCTTAAGCTGTAGGAAACCACTATTCCAACTATAATAATTACCTTCTAATTTGGATTACTTGAGAGTGTGGTACTACTCAAAGTCAATATGGGTAGGAGAATTTAGTGTTTGGGTTTTAGATCTCATGTTCACTTTGTTTCTCACATACAAAAATGATTCCGTTTAGAAGTTTGAATGAGTTCAAAAGGAGGATGACAGAAAGCGACTGTGAAAATGATATCATGTGGTCAATTATTTATCCCCTTTTAATGACTTCCAGATCACATTTCTCCAGTGAAAAGATAAAAGACAGTCCCATCCTCAAATGCTAGCTCTGAAAACTTAGCTTGGGATCTGACTCTCACTGTGTTCGTCTGCCTTTTACAGGATCTTAAGAAAGATCCTGCAATCAGACAACACTTTAAATGTGCAAGGCAGAATAGAATCTAGCATATTGTTTCAAGGATATGCAGGCAGAGCTCAGTAATGCTAACAGAAGTAAAAACTCACTTTGGCCACTGAAGTAAACAAAAGACAATTTACAAGCCTTTCTTCCCATGAGAAATTTACCACTGCTGAAAATGGTTGCACTGAAACCAGTCCCAAATGTCTGACCCTACTTGCAGACAAGACCGAATTGTGTTCAGCCCCATTTCAGAATCTGTGGCTGAGCCTTCTTGCCCCTACATCTGCAATTAAACACATTTTTTTTCAGCATGATTACAGCTGCACCTGTTACAGACACCCATTGTCAGCAATGGGTAAATTTCCTAGTGACGACAAGGCTACATTATCATTATACTGCAATAGCACCAGAGGCTTCAAACAAGATTGGGACCCCATTAATTTAGGCACTGAACAGATTTCTAGTGGAGTAAAATTCTCAAATATCTGTGGAGTAGAAAAAGTGCCATTTTACAGTTTTTAATTTGACCTTTTAAGGTGCGCTGTCATTGCACAACCATACTGTTACAGATTTCATTAAGGCCAGAGCTACAGATTTTTGCCATCACAGAAGTCAAGCAAAGAGGTGCAAAAGCATGACCCCTCTCTGACAGAGTTGTGCTGGCAAAAGCTCCCCGTATAGATGCAATTATACTGGCACAACTAAGCTTTTACTGTTATAAGGTTATTTTTCTTGGGCGGGCTGGAATAAGCTATGCCAGCAAAATCACAATTTTGCCAATATAAGCTGCATCCACGTAAGCTGTGTTTTGCTGGTGTAGTACCCTGCTATAGCTACATCTGCAAAGTGCTCCTAGCGTAGAGGTGCTGCCACACACCACTCCCAATTCACCCAATGATAAGGCCACTGTGTCTCCTCCAACAGTTTTTCTTAGAATTTCCCTCTATTGCACAACCATTAGTAGTATCCACATTGGTAGTACTAGCATAGGTGCCAACTCTGTGGGTGCCCTGGGCCTGGAGCACCCACTGGGAAAAATTGGGGGGGGGAGGTGTGCTGAACACCCACCAGCAGCCTCTCATCCACTGGTAGGCCCCACAAATATGTGTCTCTCCCTCCTTTCCCAGACTTTCCGCCCACTGTGATCAGCTATCTTGGGGTATTCAGGAGGCTGAAGGAAGAGGAGGAGGAGGACATGGCATGCTGGGGGCTGGAGCAGAACTGTACAGGAAGAGGCTGGGCATGTGCGGAGCAGGAGTTGCAAGCGACGGATGGAGCACCCCTGGCACTTTTGAAAGTTGGCTCCTCTGAGTACTAGTATAAGTGACCCGAATTGTAGCCTCTATTCTGTTTAGATCTAGATGAAAATGCAAATGAAATGTGGGTGGTTGTCACAGCAGCCTGAATATACCCAAGACTGAGCTGCACAATACTCTAGTAGGAAATGTGGTGGAGACAAGACCTATACATACAAGACTCCTGATTACAAAGGGATAGGTTCATTCAGCAAGGGCTATATAGATGTATAAGGGACTCAATCACTAAGCTTGTTCAGAATTTCTTGGTGATTTTTTCTTTTTTCATCAACAGGCATGGGCCATTTTCCAAAGATGCGATTTGGTAAGTTTCAAGCCAAACCTCTCAAGCTTTACTCATGAGATAAGTGTTAAACAATGGGCCAGATTCAACAAAGCTTTATAGATTTACTTAAAAGGGGGGAGGGGGTGAACCTGATTCAGGCAACTAATTAAAAACCAAAACAGGCAGTTGGGAATCTCTCTCTGAGATTTGGGAAATCTACATTTTTTTATTTTCTGAAATGTTTCAAAAGTCTCCTCTTTCACACAGTGCTTCATGGAACTCAGTCAGCTCTTTTCAAAAAATCTTTTTTTTTTTTCCTGCTTGATTTCAAGCACTATATTTCTCATCACTGTAGGAGGTGTTTAAAAAATGTATTTCTTCCCTCCCTCTCAACCCCCTTTTTATTTTAAAAGATTGACTTTGCTTAGCTTTCAAAAACTAAAAAGCCATCTGGATTTTTTTGCTAAAAGTATGGCAATTAAAATAATGTGTTTTTGTCTATTATTTTAATTCTTTGTTTCTCCCTAAAAAGCAAAAACAAAAGACAAAACAAAAAAAACATAGTATTTGACAACCTTAGAGACCAAATTCCTCTTTTTATTCACAGAACTGGACAGTTAATAGGGAAACTCTCTCACAGTTGTTCACACTCAAGCTTATGTCTCAATCCTGACATGGAGGCACTACCACACTTACAGGGATAAAAGGGGATTTCATACTCACTAGTCCTTGGCCACTCTTCCAGTAAAGGTACCAATTAGTGGCAATTTAGCTAGTTCTTGGGGACACGTGTACATTTCCTACCTGAATTAAATTGATATAATCAACTTTTTTCTTAAGGCCCATCAAACAACTATTATATGCAATACATTTTGATCAGCACAAAACACTCAAATACTATGGTAATGGAGCATATATATAGTAGTGACAAAGTTTTCAAATATAGTGACAGAGCATTCAAAACTTGGCCACCTCTTCATTTTCTAGTGTTTATGTATGTATTTATGTACATATTTGTATAAAACGGAAACTATTCCTTGCAAATGCATGGAAAGACCATGTGACTTTCAACTAGAAAGATCAGTAGCCTACCTACTAATGAGCAACTTGCTACTGAAATGAGTTCATTAGCTTTCATTTTTACTCGCCGCTGATCGATTCATGAGCCACTTGTGTAGCCTCTGTAAGCAGTACATAAATTATCAAATGTATCGATTTATAAAAGGAATAAATTAGGAAGTCAGTTCTTCCCATCTCCCCTGCATACAAGTCTAGACGAATGGCCTTCAGAAGTCCACTAAAGAAAACAGTTCTAACATCACTGTCTGCAGATATATCATCTCAAAAGGAAAACACTTGGCCTGCAATCTAGCTTTACTAGCTTCTCATGTAAGCAAGAAAAACCTTGCCTCAAAAAGTATTATGAAGAAAACATACAATATGAACGTTTTTGCATGAATCTGCATAGGTTGCAACACAAAATAAATAAATATACAACCTGCTCCCTCAACAAACAATAAGGAACAATTGAGCATAGCCAGAAGTGAACCACAGGTCTTTTTCCATCTCAGATTTCGACAATTCCATGATTTTTCTTTCCAACAAGTGAACTTGGCAATGGATGCATACAACTGGCTGAATACTAATTAACCAATAGGACATGCAGCTATAAAGGCACAATTTTCAGCATGTGACTATCCCTAGTGCAACCCCAGGTGCTCTGACCAAAGCATCCTCTCTCACTCAATCAAATATGATAAAATTAATACTTTGCACTTGTAAGACACCTACAAACTGAGAATCCCAAAGCACTTCAAAACACTCTCTCAATAGCGTGCCCTAGGCCACACAGACTAGATACAAAAAGTATATTAAAAGACAAGAGCACTCTTTCTATTGACTTCAGTGGGCTTTGCATCAGTTACATAATGGAGTCAATGAACAGCAAGTAACAAGCAAGAAACAGAACCAGAAAACCTGGTCTAAATACCAGCTGACATTCTCTCCCTCATCATGATAGTCCACTGAACAATATAGGAAGATGGGAGGTCTCTGCATATCCCTGCATTTTCCTCTAGAACAATGGCAGACCAATGTAATGGGCATTCTCTGGCCCACCACCTTTCTCAGATAAATGTTTTGTTCTAATATAAAACAGTCTAATACAGTTGTCCAAATAAGCTTCAACACAAATCTCATCCTTCAATAAGTAACAAGGGGCCAGACGACCCTCAATCTCTGTAAATCATTGTAGTTCTGCCACGGAGACCTATGCCAATTTATCAGTAGAGGTGGTGATGGAAAAGAAAGACATTCTCACTCCTAAATAAATTCAAGTTTAGGAAAAAATACAAGAACGATAAGGGGTTAAAATAAACAGAGATTGTTACCTAATACCAGTTTACTGAGAGGACCTATCTTTTTTTTTTTTTTTTTAGAAAGTTGTCCAAACAACAGTTTAATATTCTACACCAAAGTGGCTATTAATCAAACAACAAAGGCTCAATTAACACATAGCTGCTGTCACCTGGATGTTAAAAGTCTTTTTTTTTTTTTTACTCCTTCTTTCTCTTTCTCTCTTTTCTTTTATGCTACATCCTAACCCAAATGTGCCGCAGGGCTCTGAGGGGTGGGGGTGGAGGGTGGTGAGTATTTGGGGTGGGGGGATGGAGATTGAGAGAGAGAGAGTCCTAAATACCATCTCTCCTCTAGGCAGCAATTTCCACAGATGAAGAGGTCACCACTGTTTAACAGTGTGCTGCCACGTTAATTTAGTATGACAAGATAAAGCAGTAATCTCTGCTCGAAGAGGCTGTAAACCGCCTGCTATCCAGGGACATGCTCGAGTCGATTTGCACTGTATATCACTTTATACAATTGCCGTGACAAAGCCCCCTGAGTTCTCTCATGTAAATCTCTCTCTCTCTCTCTCTCTCAACTTCACTGCCAGTCAGACAGCATCGGATCTGCGGTAAGCTATGCAAACTTAATGTCTTACGCATGCCAATGAACCCAAAAGCCCCCTCCCCCCAAGAAAAGATGTTTAGGACTTTGATAATCCATTGATCCCACTTCCATATCGGCTTGTATTTTTCAATCTGTCGTGTTAAGTTGTCAGAGGGGGCGATTAAACCGATGTTTCATGTTCTGAGATTTGCGTTCTGAGGAATGATAGTTTTCAAAGCCTTTCTTGCTAGGTTCTGTTTAAAGATTATCCCTAAGAAAGCTGATGTGAATATTATTACTGGCATAAACCTGGTAATAAAACCATAAAGTGTTTTAGGTAAAGACATTTTAGAGATATTCAGGGTTATAAACATAAGAGTTTAAAGCTGGATAGAATTTGGAGGTTGGTTGGTTGTTTTTTTTTTTAAACCCTGTCAGCTGTGTAGTCTCTGCATGAAGCAAAAACACCATATGTAAAAAAGGAGAAAATTCCTCATGTTTCTATCTATGTAAAATACATATAATGATAGTATTACTGAAGAGGGCATAAGAGAACACTGAACAGTGTATTCATAATGAAATCAAAAGAACAGAAAGCATGTAATGGTCATCAGGAAGCAACAAACTCAAAGTAAAGTAACAAATACTTAAATTAAAATAGATAAGAAAATCCCACTTCTCCAGCCATGTAACAGCTAACAAACTCAGGTATCTTGGTCAGCTGTGCTGACTTACATTGCAGTATACTGCAAATCTTATGTGCCATTTTGCATTTCTAGGGCATGTACATTTTAGAATACATCTCGTCTCTCCTTCACATCTTATTTGTTTTGCTGCAGGCATGATACAATTTGTAACAAAATGTGTCAGAAAGGTGAGCTATTATAAAACTATTTAGAGCCAAAAGGTAAAACAGTACAGACACACACGCTGGATTAAACACAACTCAGGAAGTAAACTAGACTTAAGACAGTGGCACAGCTGACAAGTTGTTGTGATATAAGGCTGACAGCTATCAAAATTCCATGACTAGTACACTTCTCAATCTATTTAGCTACCTATGGCATTAGAATTTCAGTTACACACTACAAAGATAACTGGTAAAATGAGATCAATTTTTGAAATCAGCATGATGTAAATACAGTGTATTGTCATTACAGGATTTAATTTTAAAAGAAAGCCTGACATTCATTAAGACCTTTCTGTTTAAGCAAGTCACGTGCCTAACTTAAGTACATGATCAGCTTCAGATTCTACTGGTTTGAGACGGTCCCTATTCTTAAAATGTGGAAGATCACTGGAACCAGTCAAATCTCTCAAAAGAAGTAAAGAAAAACTTTTCAAAGTGTGATTACTGTAAGTCAAGAGGCGATATTGCTGATCCCTCATTTATGCTAGTAACCAATAATAATACGAACTCCAAATTGCATATCCGAGTGTAAAATCTGCAACATGAACTTTATATTATTGTTAGCTAGGCAAACAATTTAAAATGTGCTTTGACTGAATATCCAGTATTAAAATTATCTTTCTGTGGGCATCCCTAGACTTATTACAGTTAGTTTGCGAGAATGTTCATTGAGAAAAATACATGATGATCTCAGAGTCAAGTGAATTCATCTACAAAATATGAGGGACTATTTTCATAAAAACGAATGCAGTATTAAGTCTAGGTCTACTTTGTCCTTACAACATAATACCAGTTACTCAAGAATCTACAAGTCTCTAGCTGCTTTAGAAACATTAATTAAAGCTTGCTATACTGTATACAATTGCCATTTTACAGATGGGTAAGCTGAGGCCCTGGAAAGGGAAAAAAGCCAGAAAAAAGTCCAAAATCTCAACTCCTGGCTTTATGTACTAGATTATGATTGACTCCTAGAAAAATGGCAACTTCTGGTTAATATTATAAAATAGCATTTGTATACAGCACTATAGCTGCTCATTGTGCTTCATACAGCAGATGAAAACATAGGTCCTGAACACACCCTGGAAAGTGTAAAGTCAGAAAGTGAATTCACTGGGAGTATGTCTACACTGCACACTTATTTTGAAATAAGCTATTCCAAAATAGTTATTCTGAAATAGCTTATTTCGAAACAGCACTTCTACACTGAAGGGAAGCCTCAAAATTAGTCTGAGGCAGGTTCCCCTAATGTGGACGTGCTATCTCGATTTAGAGCCCAAAGAGGCACTGGGGAGGAATAACTTAGAATGGCCCTAGTGAGGGACTATTTCAAAATAGCAGCAGTAGAGCATCCACACATGCCCTATTTTGAAATAGCTATGTCAGAATAGGCATGATTCCTCACGGAATGAGGTTTACAGAAGTCAGAATAACCCATCCATTATTTCAAAATTATTTCGAAATAACGGAATTGCTGTGTAGACGCTCGCATTGTTATTTCAAAATAACGCTAGTTATTTCAAAATAATGGTTCAGTGTAGATGCACCCTGAGGCTTCACCGCAAGCTGCAGGATAAGAGATACAATCTCTACTCAAAAAAAGTATTGTGTCCACTGACTACAGCAAGGCATTCACTAATAACATGTTTTCTGAAGTGTTTAAATGGGCTCCATTTAGTTGTGCTTGCTAACATATATAATCCTGAAAATTATAGAGGACAAAGTTTAGCAACTTTGGTTCAATAATTAAAAGATTCATAAACTTAAAATTTCATTCCTTACACATCAAGTGTAAAGTGTGACCAAAACCCAACATTGTACGTGCAATACTGTCAAAGGCAGAATGATGAATGAGTATAAATTCACAGTTAAAGAATGAATGTAAGTTCCTATTGGGATCTTGGAAGTGGATGGGCATAAGCCTTCCCATAGTTAAAGGAATCTTCTCCTGCCTATGGGGAAAATCCACAGAACACTGGAAACCAAATAATTATGGGGGGACAAATATAAAGAAAAATCAAGAGCAGGCCTTGGAGGTCAAAGGGATAAAACAAGGGAACCGGAAGGGGACACTGAGCAGAGAGCCCCAGACAACACCCACTGCTCCTCAAAAGCATCAAAGGAGCCAGCTGACGCCACCCAGATGAACTCTGCCCAGATATGTGAATAGATGCCAGAACGGAAATAGGCCCCCCAGTCTCAAAGAATGAATAAATGATACAAGCATGTGGGAATTCACAGACACTCCATCTAAAACGTTAAAGAATACAGCACAAACCTCTGTATATGTGAAACTTTATCTGAGAGGTAACAAGTCCAACCCAAGCACTTAGAAACTCAGGCGAGTTGATGATTTTGCACTCTGAGGTGAAGAACACTTGATGTTTCCAGTATAATGGAGATACATTTTCAAAAATTGTATTTATTTACAATAGCATTGATGATGCATGACAGGGTTCTGAGGAGCCACATGCCTTCCCAAATGCCACGGGTAGGAGGGGCAAAGGGCCAGAGCCTGTGGGACACTTGGAGGGAGGGAGTATCCCACAGGCTAATGGGGAGGGAGCCTGTGCTTGAAGCAGGGGTCAGGCACCCTGCACTCACTGGTGGCATCAGGGGAAAGTGAAGCAGCGTGGCTACACGCCCCCAGCTGCTGGCTACAGTCTAATTGCCAAGTGTAATTAGAAGGCACAGCCAGACCATCCCTTGATGCTTTGACTGGATGCAGAGGGAGCGCACAGCTCTTATACTCAACCTTGTGTGCAATCAGCAGGCATCTCACTTCACTTGCCCTTGCATGTCATTTTAGCATTACCGGACAGAAATCAGCGTAGCCTGGCAATCCCCGTGCATGGGCAATGGTAAACAAAATGTCTCGAGGGCCATACATAGAACGCTGATGTGGCCTGCCGGTAACAGGCTGTCCACCACTGACCTAAGGCTATGAATTCAGAGCTCTGAAATAATAAGAGAGAGACACTCTTAGCCCCCCTCAAATACATTACAAAACACAAACTTAAACTAAACATCAGTTTATACCTCCAAAGCAACCAGACCTGAACCCCACATGTAAAATTCCCCTCCTACATGCCCATCTAACCTTCCTCAAACCTTCCCCTCTGCTACAGCTCATGCAAAAGGATGCACTTTTACAGCATGGCATGAAGATGAATAGATCAGAGGTGCTTGTTTCTGGGGTAGAAGCCCACCACAAAGAATGCTTTATCTTCTAAATGGACATTAACGCCTCTGCTGACTGCAACTGAGGAAGTTAGGAATGAGGAGAGTGGTGGTTTCTCAAGTAAGGTGGTCACCTAGGGCTTTGTAGGTCAAAAAAACAGTGACCTAAAGTTCACGTGGAACCCAACAGGCAGCCAGGGCAGGTCAACAGGTATTGCCAACTGGCTAATCACACAAACCCAAACACTGTTGCTGCACACCTAACCCATCCCATCCTCAAGATCCTGCTCCACTCACTCACTCCCCTCCTCTCTCTGTCACTGGCTCTCTTCCATCCTCGCTCACTGTCACTAGGCTGGGGCAGAAGATGAGGGTGGGGGGAGCAGGCCCTAGGCTGGGGCCAAGGGCTTTAGAGTGTATCAGGGGACTCCAGGCTGAGTCTGAGGCAGGGAGTTGAGGTTCAGGAGGGGGTTCAGGGCCTAGGAGTTTGGGTGCAGGAGGAGACTCAGGGCTGGGGGCAGGGGATTGGGATGTAGGAGAGGATGAGGGGTGCCAGCTCTGGAAGGGAATTTGAGTCCAAGAGGAGGCTCAGGGCTGGGACAAGGATTTCTGGTTGCAGGAGGGGGTGAGCTCTGGCTGGGCAGTAATACAGCAGAGCTAAGGTAGGATCCCTGCCTATCCTAGCCCTGAGCCACTCCCGGAAGTAGACAACATGCCCCTGTAGTCCATGGTGGGGGTTTCAGTGGGTCTCTGCACATTGTCTCTACCTACAGGCACTGCCTCTGCAGCTCCCTCTGGCTACGTCTAGACTGCATGCCTTTTTCGACAGAGGCTTTGCTGACAGATACTGTCGACAAAGCCTCTGTCGAAAAAGCGTGTCTAGAGTACAATCAGTATGGTCGACAAAGAAAGCCGCTTTTTCAAAAGAGAGTCTAAAAGCTTTCGAAAAAGCACAGTTTGCATGCAATAGCGCCTTCTTTCGAAAGAGCACTTTCGAAAAAAGGCGTTATTCCTCATAAAATGATGATTACCACTGTCGACAAAACTGCTGCGTTCTGTCAACTTACTGTCGACAGAACGTGGTGGTAGTGTAGACGCAGGTATAGTTTTGTTGACAAAAGTTGGCTTTTGTTGACAAAACCCTGTAATCTAGACACACCCATTGATTTCAATTTCCAGTCTATAGGAGCTGTGGAGCCAGCACTGGAGGCAGGGGCACAGACCTCCCAGGCCCTCCCAGGAGCTGCAGGGACACGCCAGCTACTTCTCAGAGTGGTGCAGGGGTAGGCCGCTGGATTTTTTAAAAGCCTAAAAATCTCCCAGTTTGGCTTCAGCAGCCTCAGGAAGATGGAGCCTGATTCTGGGAGACTCCCAGTCATTGAACATAGGTTTGGTGTGATGCCACTTTGAAGCAATGTTTAATAGAGGCAGCCTATTACATTGTGGAACAGCTCACATTTCTGGGTCAAATTGGTGTGCCTTCAAAGACCCAAAGAGGTCTACAAAGAGCTCTAGAGGAGTCACTCACCAAGGCGACACATTAAATAAGTCCCCATGCCAGCATAAGGGTCCATGCAAGTAGATCTTTTTGCAGCACCAAGACCTTAACATTTCAAGGGAAGGAATTTTGCAGTCCTTCAAGCACCTTCTATCACGCTCAAAGTGTGTTAAATAATGGAAATGGTACGACGTAAAACTTTTACTGGTACTTGTTTAGAATAATCTGTATTATTGTTGTTTCTTCAATTCAGACTGAGGCTGATAAACAGTTAATCTTGTTTTAGAGCCATCTTGTCCTGAGGCTGGCTTGAATTTTCAAAGCATAAAGAATGGATGTTGAAGTAAACACTACTTTCACAGATAATGATAGCATTGTTTATGGCACTGTGGCAAAGTCATCCTTGGATAAATTAGGCACAAACTCTAGTCAGTTATGTCCAATTGCTTTATCTTGTGATGTTAACTTCACAAGATTCATTGAGGTTGCTGTGCTTATACAACAGAGAAGATGCCTGTCTGCTCACATGTACTGCATTTAAACGGTAATTAGGAACCACACACTTCACGTCTTTATAATAAAGCTGGACTACAAATACAGGCTAATCAGCTTAGGTAAACCTGAGGGTGACACCAATCCAAAATTTTGCAGGATCATTTTTACTTGACAGAAGAGGTTTGGTGTTCTTCACGTTTGACTAAAAATACTTTTTTTTAGAGCTGGTCCAATGGCACAGCAGCATGGCAATTTTTTTTCTATTGGGAGATGGTTCACATGTCTTCAGGATTAACCGGCCTAAGACAGGAATGCACACTCAGACATGTACATGTTGGAATTCTGAGTCTGTGTTTTGCCAGAGGCCCTTCTTCTGCCATGAAAGTCCTATAAAACTGTATAAACCATTTAATCTAAGAATATGATGGAGAGGAAATTGACATTTTACTGATACACCCAAGACAAAAGGAAGTAGTTAGTTCAGAGGGGGAATAAAAAAGCATGGTTGGACGATATGATGGTTAAACTGCCAGCAGTTGCCTAGAGCCATATCTGTATTAGTACTCTAATCATTACCACCACCTCTGGCGCTGCAAGTATTAGCAAAGGAAGGAACATTTAGGAAAAAAGATATCTAGGGTAGACAGAGTCTAAGGAAGGCTAATTTGTAGAACTTGGGGAAAAGTGTTTAAAGGGAGCAGGACGAGAAAATCAAAATAAAGCAAAATAAAGCAGAAACGCGGAAAAGCCCTCACTGTTGGCAGAACCGCGGCTACACTTTACTTTCACTTTCTTCAGTGAGCCTGATCGGCACAGCATCGGAACGTGAACATGCAAATGAAGCACGGGATATTTAAATCCTGGGCTCATTTGCACTTCCGAAGTGCTTGATTTGCATCCCTCTGTTGATAGAGGGATGTAGTCTAGACACAGCCTAAGGGGACTCAGCTAGCTGTTAAAGAGAAGAAAGGCACAACAGAACCTTGCTGAACCACACAGGTGATGGATTTGGGTAACAGGAGGTGTTGTTCATAGTCACTCTCAGGCTTCCAGTGGAAAAGAAATAGTTGGACCCATTATAGTGCAGTACCATCTACTTCAGCGGTGTCATAAACCTAGGTCAGCAACAACCTTATGGTTATTGAGCTATAGCTCCTAATCCTTTGCTATGAAACGATTATCTTTCAGTGCCACAAGGGCTTTCTCCATCCCCAGGTATGACTCTTTAGCTTACCATCAGATTTCATGTGTTGCTGAAGCTTGGCTGCCCTCGCAGTCTCAATGAGTTTGCCAAGGCATGGGGAGTTAGACATAGGACATTAATTTGAAATGTTTTTGGCCTCCAGGGTTGGGTTTTTGACAGTTGGAAGGGCTGCTGCTCCTTTTCCTGAGAAGGCTGAAAGGTTCATTTTGCTGAAGGTGTTAATAATTGCCGTTAGTAGAGTGCCTAATTATTCTCCATTTGCTTTCCCTGTTCAGGGAAGGGACAGATCTGTTTCGCAGATGGTGGCTCAGCTATTCATGTAGCATGTCTGTACCTAGTTCAGGTCTGTACATTTTTCAGCTGTATGAATGAATCAGGTGTCTGCTAGTATTTATGTGAGAAGTTTAAATGTAGCCTTTTTCTAATATTAAGTCACTGAATTGAAGGGTAGGTGTGGCTAAAGCTACAAACAATGGATACCCATGGGTTCCCACTGCTTCTATAAAACAAAGGTGTTTACTTTTCAGGTGATTATTTTCTGCTTAACTGATTTCAAATGGCACTATTTAAAAACATGTCTTCCACACTAAGGCTATTTCTGTAGTATGGACACTACAGGGGCATGGCAGTTACAACTGCAGCTGCATCGCTGTAAGCTCTCCTGTGCAGCTGCTCTATGCCGTCAGGCGAGAGCTCTCCCACCAGCAAAATTAAGCCGCCCCCGAGTGGCAGCAGCTATGCTGGCAGGAGAGCATTTCCCACCCATCTAGTGCTGTCCAAGTCGATGCTTCTGTCAGTGAAATTTTGTTGGTGGGGGGCAGAGGAGGAAATTTTTTTTCCACACACCTGACCGACCAAAGTTTTGCCAACAAAAAGACTAGTGTAGACAACCTAAGATGTTCCTCAACACCAACCTGCCATTCCCCCAAACATACAGACAAACATATGCCACACAGCCCTCTCTAATTTTGTGGCCATGAAAACAGAGGTCACCCCTCTGCACAAATTTCAGAGAACTTACAAATATCAAGGTTGGATTCAGCTACTTATATTTACCATTGTATGTACACTTCCAGCCCTTTTGTTTTAAAGATATCATGGGAATTTTGTTTATAGTGATTTACCTCCATAACCAGGAATTGTCCTCTAGAGACCCAGACAAGCATTTTAACGCCTAATCAAACCATAGCCATAAGTCCCTTGCTTTGGACATGGGGTCAGTTCACAGTGGTTGGGGAGGAGTTGCTTCCTTCACTGGCTGACACCAATGGAACACCTCAGATTTCAACCTGACTGCCTCTCAGCCAATTGTTTTTGCTAGGATAGTACATCTGCGACACAATTTATGTATGTGGCCACTGTCCAGGAAGGCAATATGGCCTGGTGGACTACGCACAAGGCTGAAAGCAAGGGATTCTATGTGACAAAACTGTGCCTCTGAATCCCTCTGTGGCCTCAATTTCTGCCTTTGTTTCCCCATGTGAAAAACTGAGATTCTGTATCTGGTTCACCTTCCTCCTCATATAGGTGTTGTGATAATTAATTAATTAATTGGCATTTGTAAAGCACTATACATGTGCAAATAGATCATATGTATAGCAATACAAGGAGCATGAATGAAGAGAAACAGGAATACAGCTTTAACAGAGGACAGACAAAGACTAGTAAATTAAATACAGTGGCAATACTCTGTGTGCTGTACATACCAAGTGCGCCTAACCTCCCCAACTTCCATCACTATTGGTCCCTCGGGATTAAATGGAATTGTCTAGGACAAGGACTGTACTGTGTAACTTCACAAGTCACATGATCAGTCCTAACTGATTCTTCTTCACATGTCCTCATTTCTGAAAGCCTAGATGTAGTTCTCTGAAACAATGCAAATGTAAAGATTGAAAAGAATGAACTAAGACACAAACCTAGAATTATATCTATGGAAACAGCTTTCATTTGCTACTTTGCAATGACATTTATAATGCAATGTTTGTAACAGTGTATTTTCATGCTATGATAAATATCAATTTATCATAAAAAGAGTAAGGAGAAAAAAAAAAACCATAAAACAACCTCTGTCCCCTAGACAGATGCAAACTCATTGCCATTTTTGTTTTGTTTTAATTGAACTAGGATTGTTTACATAAACTTGTCCAGTTCTTACAGAAACAGTTTATATCTTAAACTGTGAAAGTCGGAGGAGCAAGAGATAGAGACAGAGAGTGTAATAATGCTATCTACTAACAATTGCATACTGCCACATTGCACATATAGCTTTTAAGCTAGCTTTATCTGAATCTTTGTGAAGCTGTTCTCTATGCTATTAAATTGAGTACATTCCACGTTGTTCAAAAGTAATTACACTTTTGTCTAGAGTGTAGGAGACTGCTCTCCCCAAACAATGAAATTCTCATTATTAGAGCAGGCACAATAACTGCACTGGTGTTCACAACACTGTGCATTGTACCATCACAATAACTTATCCTAAGCTTGGAAAGGTACATTGGAAATTTAAATTTTTCAAAAGTAACATATAAAAACTATTTTCCACAGTATAATTAGGGTCTTATTTTGACTTTTTAAAAAGCTATACACATACATCTTTCCATCCGCCACACAACTTCTGAGTAGCAACTGCAGTGCTCTGGCTGTACATTGTTTTGGCCCAAGAACATTAAAAAAAGTGCTTGTATAACCACTGATCTATTGGCAAAGTGTAGGTCAAGATGTATGCACAAAGGCAAAATATGAGTCTCTTATTTTTGAACAAATAAGATAGCCTTTTTATTATGATGATTCTTAATATCAACCAAGTTTCTCAAAATACTTTCCAATATATGCAGGAAATTACTTTATTCACTGAACACAGTTACTTCTAGGGTCAGACACTGAAGGTATGTAACAATGCACAGCAACATTTCAGGCCAAAAACTGAAGGACAGGATTGGATCCAATTGAAACTGAGGAGGTGTGTAGACTGGCAAACATAGTTACCCAAGTGAAATACGACTAGTACAATGGCCCAAACACATCTGATCTTTCCGAAAGGATCTTTTAACATCAAGAGGTCAAAACTCTTGATTTTACATCTCATCTAATTTTTGAACAGTATTCTGCCATCAAGACTTAGTCTCTGACTTTCTAGAGAATAATCATAAAAATGTCTACAGTATAGTAGCTCCATTATTATGCTCTGAATCCGGCCACTTCTTATGTGTAGCTCCTGTGGTCACTGCTGATGCCCATTACTACTCTTTGTAGATGGCAAAGCCACATTGTAAATATGCACATGACAACTGTAAGGTAGATCAATTATAATTAAATAAAAAACCCCAGAACTTTTTGTCAGAGAAGGGCCAAATGATTCCAGTTATATTAAGGTACTCCAGCTTTGAAAAGGGGAGGCCTACAAAAGAGGCAGAAATGCACAATTTAATTTTGCAGTGCATTTCAAGATTAGTTCTAGGTTTACTATTAACTTTCTAAAGAGGGCCTCTATATCTTTTGCCTCTATACAAGACAAAGAGCCAAACTTGTACTTTCTTTTCTTGTGTCTTTGGCTTGAATTCTGACAGTTTACCCTTTTTCAAGAGCATGGATCAAACTTTTCATATTTAGAATTATCTATTTCCTTCTTTTTCCCTGAGTATCCACTCATCTCAGTTCTTGGCTGCAGTTACTTTAATTGGAAAAAATGTGTTTGGGTTTTCTTTTTCAAACCACTATAATCTTTTGTCATTTTGTCTTGGATCGTCCTAATCTGGCTTGGATAAAAATGTCTGGCAGATGGAGGAATACACAGCTAGTTTCTTCCTCAACCAGGAAGAATTTTGAGGTGGTTTTGCACACTTTTCAGAAAAAAGCCTTTCTTTGGTTTATGTCCTGCTTCTTAGATGTACTGGAAGATATGGAGATTAAGGTCTACAACTCCTCTAAAGATCTGTATGAGTCTAGAGCACTCCCTCCTTCTCTGGAGTTGTACCTTCCTGTCCTCTGAACCTATGTCTCTGCATTGAAATTCAGATACAGGAGTTTCCAGGACCTGGACTAAGGTAACAGAGTTTGCTCTTGCTCAGAAAAGTAAATCCTAGCAAAGTCTGAGGTCAGTTAGATTCATAGATCTTTGGATATACTAGTTCAGAGGCTGTGAAACCACAGGGATTGGGGAGCCTAGCACTTTTGAAATGGAAATATTCTGCAGGCTCTGCCCACACAAACTCATGCATGCTGGGGGCTGGAGACAGAGGCAAAAGTGAGACCCCAAGTAGCTGGAATGTGCCTGGGAGAAGATAGGACTATCCTTCTGAGCCGGGGGCTGGCTACCTGCTCTCTTTTTCCTCTCCCCAATTCTCTATAGATAGGGAACCTAAGGCCCAGGAGCCAGATGCATCCCCCGGCTTGCCTGGATCTGGCCCCCAAGGTTCAGAGCTCCCCCTCTAGTATTGGGAAATCTGTGCTGGTGCTCCACTCCCCCACCACTCCACCGTGAGGCTGGAACACATAAAATCTACTAACTTGGGCCCCCCTAGACTCTGGTGTGTGAGGGGAATGTCGGAGTGTCTTTGTATTTCTCAATTGTCACTGAGGGTTTGCTTTTTTGTTTTGTGTGAGCCTCCCACCCCGACTGATTTTTCTGTGGGTCAGAGGCCCCGACCCAAAAAAAGGTTCCCCACCCCTTCTCTATACCTCCTCTCATCTTCCGTCTATCCCTTTGGAACTCTGTCTCAGATGATGGGAATTGTAAAGGGAAGCCCAGCTGAGAGCAGCCTATCAAATAAAGGGAAAAATGTAACCGTGCTAAAGATGTAACACTGAGCGATGCGTAGATCCAGGACAAATGACTCCTTAACTCTTACTGGATTCTCCACACCTGAGTTACTTTGATATTCTTCTTCCATAACCAGCTGTTGGGAAGTGGTGATGGCTATGGTGGTGAAAAGGAGCAGTGAAGTGAAAAGCAATGGCTGATGATGCAACCCTAGACAACTTCATGCTGTTCAGATGGCTTAGCTGTGGCTTTACTTTTGCTGGTTTTGCCTCCTAAGCTACAAGCAGATTGTAGGCCCAATGTAAAAGACTTGGGGACATTCTGATGCCAAAATACCTATTTTCTTCAGAATCAATCCATGAATGTCTGAATATCTTCCATGAGACACCACTGAAAGACTAACAAGACAGCACACAATTTGTTCAAGAGAGGTGCAATGAAGTGGGAGAGTCTTACGACATGGGCTTAAGACTGCTTAGATGCTTGCCCAATGATGGTCTGGTTTTGACTTTTAATTAGACTTGGCAGAATTTGATTTGTATTTAATTCTGACAGATAATCTCAGTTTATTTCTAAGCATTTTTTATTTTTACGGATTTAAATTGTCCATAGTTGCACAGAATTACGGAGGGGAAAGAGGTAGATTAGACAATAATTATTTAATAACAGATGTTGAGATTCAAAATGTGAAAGCTTTATAAATTGTCAACATCACATATCAAATTATACCAAGCAAACATCTTTAAATCAAACTCCAATAAGTTCCCGTGCAGCACTTTCCTTACTTTACCTCTTTGTAAATTCTGATCATCATCAATGGAAATATTTTGTCATTGATTTGTGTGTATATGATGAGAGTGACATTTACTGATAAAAACGGAATCCTTCCAAGCCTACCAATAATATACTGGAGATATCCTAAAATATATATCCTGTGAAGACCAGCATATAGCTGGAAAATGAGACTGCCAGGATTACTAGCAGAATCAGTGAGTGTAGTACAAAAGCTGTTGAGAGCAGGGCTGCTAGTGGTCTCCTGATAAAACAGCACTGGACTATACTGTATGTGTGCGCACATTTGGATTTACTTCTCAGAGACAGTACCAAATCATATAGGAACAGTTCAACCAGTGAAAACATGACCTCATAATGCTGCCAAGGTGAACAGGTTCTATGGGGATGGATCTAGTAAGTGCTGATCCCACAAGTTAAACCCACCTACAAGTTGTCAGAGCTCTGTGCTCATGCTTATTCTCTGCAGGATATTAAAGGTGGGCGGGAGAGACACAGAGAGGGGGAGGAAAGGGATCAAATTATGCCTCTATTGCTTATTTGCTCTGATCACTTCACGCCCTCACCTACTTGGAAGGCTATTTTTTTTCAAGATGTTCTTTATTTCAGCTGGGAGATTACAAAGATGTCACATATTGGACATAAACTAGCATTTCTTTCACATGTCAGGATAAAAACCAATCCCTTGTCCCCATTCACACATGTGAAAATCAAGAGCTTCAAATGCACACACCATCAATACATTCTGTACAACAGAACTGTCTGAAATGGGCAGAATATAAGTATTATTAGAAAATAAAGTACATAATTTTGGTGCTCAATTAAGGCCAATGTCAAGCAGGAAGTCACAACAGATGACCATTCTAACCTTAGAAATCAAATCTATGACCAAATAAGAGCACAAGTCAGTTAAACTATAGATGAATGTTTCAGCAATGTCCAGATAGAATACACTTGCTGGGCTCCTTAGAGGCCAAAGTACATTTATTCATTTAGGGTACGTCTACACTAGCCCCCTAGTTCGAACTAGGGAGGCTAATGGGGGCGACCGAAATTGCAAATGAAGTGAGGGATTTAAATATCAATCTTGTATAGCACCTCAGCCCAGGATAGATGCTTTCTCAAATATTTCAGAGTCATACCTTAGGTTTAACTGTTAATTCAAACTAAGGGGTTTATCTCGGAATCGCGCTTCTCTGCCGCGTGTAGACGCGGGCAGTTATTCTGGGCTAGTCAGTTTCCAAAATGGCGACCGGCCGGGAACATGCTAATGAAGCGTGGGATATTTAAATCCTGCGCTTCATTTGCAATTTCGGTCGCCCTTATTAGCCTCCCTAGTTCGAACTAGGAGGCTAGTGTAGACGTACCCTTAGTACTTGTTTCTCCACTATTGAAGTCTGTGGAAGGTATGACTCTGAATTCAGTGTCAGCAGGAAATATTTGAGAAAGCATCTATCCTGGGCTGAGGTGCTATACAAGATTGAAAAACAAACCCATAAAGCCAGAGTATTTTAAAGACAAAGGCTCTCACACCAGGCCAAAGTACACAGTAGTATTATAGTACAGTCCAATGTACCTTTGACTTTAATAGCTCATTAAGGAATAACATCTGCACAGCACGTGTGGTGGAGGATCAGAAGAAACAAGTTAAAAAAGCATAATAGCGTCCCTGAGCAATTTTCCCCACAAGTCTGTTCTTCAATTTTAAGTTACAAGACAGCAATACAAAATTAAATGGAGAAAAAAAAAAGAGAAAGAGATAAGCAAGGTTCCCCACTCCCCCTGCCCCCCATCTAGGAAAGCAGCTGTAGTGGAAAAACAGTCCCTTTTTCAAAAGGGCAGAGGAAGAGGGAAGAAATCCTAAGACTTTTTAATGTACATCTTATTTCACATCTGTTATGAGCTGTAATAGCTTAAATAGAACTACAGAGTTGTTTCTGGCTTTTGTGATAATAAACTGGTACTTATTGTATCGTTAATTTTTTTTAAATCTGAAGATATACAGGACCAAAGGTTATCTTTATTTAAAGTAAAACTGCGTTAATGTAACCCCCCTGAAAACTGTGGACTAAAGCAAAGTTAGTTGTATTTTCACAGGCAAATGCTGTGCAAACATCTTCCCAACATAGAACTCTGCCAATATATCTCATCCCTGGATTTAAATACCACCCTGATTTTCTATCTCTATTAAAATATGGAATACAATATTCTAAACTAATGGTCCAAACACTTTAGCTTACAATTAGTGAGACTGCAGTATCATAGTGGAACATGAGAGTGGGTTTTTTTCATTTGTTTGTTTCTAAAACAAGCCCAGTTCTGGGTTTCCAATAGACTGCTAATTTTGGTGCATTGGATCAAAGTCTATGAGGTGGTTTAGTGAAGTGTACATATGGTTGTTAGAAAGAAACCAACATACTTGTAAGCTAAGTGAGGATTTGAACCATGGTCTCCTGATGTGGAAGGCTGTCAATAAGAAAATTAATACATTCATATATAAGTAATCAGAGTATGGAAGAAATACATCAACAGATCCAACTTCAACTTTTAAAAACAACAAAATCCAAGGTTATCCTTTTTTATCCTCTTATGCCTAAATGTTGCATAGACCTCCATGTATGGGCTATGTTCCATATGCTAGGCCAAATATTGCTACCACTAATCATGCTCTAAATCCAAAGCATCTCCTAGTAAACATATACTCTGGATTTCTATAATTAAGAAGAAAATGTAGTGCCCTCTGTGCTAAAATATCCAGACAAATTTTAGATGAGGAAAAGTGGAGTTTGATCTTGAACAGAATGATTTAACATTGGCAGTGGAGGTGGAAGGCAATCCAGCTAGGTCAAAACTTTCACATTATTGTAATATGTTCTGTACGTGTGACTATGAACAGTATACTGTATAAAGGACAAATCTGGATGCCAAGCTATTGTAGGCGCACAAATCAAATAATGGGTGTTAAGCACAATAGCCCATGAGCCAACCTACCATTGTGTTGTGCTGAGAAGTGGGAGTCCTATGGCCACAACTCTCTTGCGTCAACAGAGAAACTGGCTGAAATTCCTCAGAGTGAGGCTTGTTGGGAAAACTCACATGCAAGGGAAGGTGAAAGGCTGGGAGCCCGTCACTCTCCTCTTCTTCCACTTTCTGTCTGCTTGTCACCATGGCTACCTCTCCATCTGCTTCCCCATACGGAGAGGCTGGTCGCTTGGAAGACATCCTGGAAGGAACAAAAGAGGAGAAAATAATGAAACCTCCAAATAAATCCTTAATGCCGTCATTGTGTGGTTAGGGGCCATTGTAACAGAAATGCCTTTTTTGTGCTGGCAGAGAGCAGGAAACCATCCAAATACCACTGCAAAGCATACACAATCGTGAACAATGGCCAAGCAGGTAGCAACAGAACAGTGCTTGTTTGTTGTGAGAATAATACACTAATACAGCACTCTCTTGTATTCCAGCTTCTTAAACATGAAAATTCACCTAAGAATGCTGTATAATGAAATACAAATCTTTTTAAAAATACCCCATCTAGTTTTACATTTTGCAAGAGCCTATAGAATATGGATCGTCTCCCAATGTAAACTATCATCAACTTGGCTTTTAAGGGACAATATTCTGTTTTGCTCTAATGATATCCAAGAAAGTAAAGTAAAATAAAAAAAAAATCTCACTTTCAAGTTACAAATGTTGTGTTTATAAAACCACCTATCAAACTGAAGGATAAAATATAGTATTGTTGGAAGAAACTCGTAAGCTTCAAAAGTCTGGCATTGATAAGCATTGAAACATTTGAATTCTTAAACTATCTACACTGCAAGACATGAAAAAATTGTTTTCTAAACACCAAATGAAGATTCTCTGTCAAGATAACCTGTACTTCAATTTACAATTAGATCAGAAGCACTGCAAGAGCAGAATATATGGAAAACATAGAAAAACCATACCCAAACTTTCACTCAAAACTTGACTCATTCCCAAAATTTTCAGAAATAGTTGTTAAATCTCACACCCTTCTGCATCTCCTGTTTTCAGAGGAAACCAGAAAAACTAAAATCTCATGAGAAAAACTATATTCATGATGGTATTTCCATCCAAACCAAGCAGTAATATAAAAGCTCAAGAGAGAGCCCAATCCCATGAATTTTCCAACCTGGTTTTCAGAACAGTGTGTTCCAGATAAGTATCCAAACACTGGGGACTTACCCAAACCTTCCGAGGTTTGCCATCACTAATCAATTTACCACTGTTCTTGAAAACCAATGCGTGTGTGTGGCATAATGGGCCTGTGTTCTAACAAGCGGCATCTGTAGTAAGGAATGGAATCAAAAGCCAGAAAGAACGGATTTTAGAGCAGGAATCCATTCAGCCAGGATATAATCATGAGGGGAGGGCAGAGGGAGACAAATAAACCAGTTATATTACTAAGACCAATAATGAAAAATGGACATTCATGAGTAGAAAAGTGAACATTATTGTAAATAAAAGTTATATGGAGAAGCTGATCTGAACAGTAGAATAGAAGACTGCTGCTCCTCCGAAGTGTAGCAATTATGATTCTAATTACACCTATTTTTATACTTTCCAGTTAAGACCTGTTTCAAAAGCCCAGCAGCCTCTTGAACCACATGTTGGGCTGCTGTGATGTGAAGCATGTCCATACGATTTGGCACATTGAGTATGAAATGGTTCTTAGCAGCAGTCAACTGGGTTTCAAAACAAACAGCAACTTTAAACACTCTTTTGTTGGGACTTATTTTGCTTTTAATGATCTCATTTTGCGTTCTGCCTGCTAAGCCACGTTAGATTATATTAAGAAATCTCAGACCTCCCAAAACACCCCACCAGGACCTACACTTACTTGCATGTTTCCAGTTCATCTGAACACTTTCTATTATGGAGAGAAACAGCATGCATTTTCTCTGAATGTTTGTCATATTCCAACAGACTTGCACCTTATATAGTTCACATTAATTCTTGTTTTCTAGACTCTCACATCTGCATGCATGCTCAGGATCACGTGCATACAGACAGTTCACTAGATAGACCCCCCCCGCTAACAGTCCTATATACTTGGCTAAGATACTTTAAGATCTTATGGCAATGTCTGAAGTCCCTGGAACCTAATTCTCCTGCGGCAGCATCCATGTGAGTTACTCATATTCCGCAGCACATTCCCATATGAGGAGAGGTTAAAGCGACTGGGACTTTTCAGTTTAGAAAAGAGG
>CM057845.1:106311819-106361064 GCA_030068395.1 Apalone spinifera | reverse complement strand
TGGTCTGACCCGGTACGGCCATTCTTATGTTCTATAATATCATTACCACCACCCTTAATATTTAATACCAATTCTGTACTTTAGAATAGCATTTTCACTACATATATGTAGGAAACTCACACAACTAACGACAAGACATTAAAATGACTCCTAACTGAAACCCCATACTAAAGGACAAAGAATGTTAAAGGCTATAGCAGCAGAAAGCATCAAATTGTTGATAGATTCATTGGCAGAAAACAACATGATGTAAAATGAATTCCTTCACAGCTAATCTTTTCATTACTTCCTCAGCTTTATTAGTTCCTCTTATGAATTTTTAAAAACTCTCACCACTTTACATCTTTGAATTCTCTCTTTTTATCCTCAGATTTTGAACATCTTAATTTTCTTATTGGGCTAATGCTAGGTATTAAGTGAGAGTCCCGTATCTTGCACACAAGTAAAGTTGACCTCCAGTTATAAATAACAGTCAAAGAAAAATGGCTAAGTAGATAATGTTATTGCTCAAAAACGGATCATCTTTTAGCAGGTCTATTCTTTTCCTTATTTTTTTTAAATTAGGTATGGCAAAGAAGATACTTATATAACACAAAAATGCAAGCATCTTGGGCCAAACCCTCTCAGCTGAATAGATATTCTTCTCTAAGCTTTGGTTCTCGGTGTAAATTGTGTGTTCACACAGAGAGCAAAAAAATAGACATAGTGCAGTTAAAGGCAGCTAAATAATATACCAAATTCTGAGCTTGGATGCACATCTCTCATTGAAATCAAACAAAATTTGGTCAGTATGATAGTATAAATACAGGTAGTTAAGAATTGAATCAGAATTGAATTTTTGCCCATCACCAAATTGATTCTACCCAATGTAAGTACAAGGCAAAGCAATACAGTATGAATTTTTACTGAGTTCACTTAGATTCAGCGTTAAGCGATTTGTAGAGACAGCCTTGAGTAGGATCCATGTTTGATCTGAACTTGTCCAAATACTAATGTGCAACTGAGGATTTTGGTCTGATATTGCACTCCAGATATTCCACCCAACGCTAATTCATTTAATAGGACTCTGTTTATTAGGAAATACACATTGGTTGGTAAGCAGAAGATACTATTAGCAGATCTACCTTTTCATAATATAAAAAAAAAATATTTTGCTGTCAATGGTCACATTTTTTAGTTCAACAAAATCGTATTATCCTAACTCATGATTGGCTTAGATATGATTATCAACTCTGCATGTGAGCTATTTGACAGCAGTAGGTTCTTCATGCCTTCGGCTCCACCTGGCCATTCACTCTCCCTCAATTTATCACCTATTCTTTGTAAATCAATAGCACCAGGATTTCAGCCTTAAAGTCAAGGGGAGTTTTTGCCACTGTCCTCAGTAAGAACAGGATTTTCCTCCGAGAGAATAAATGCTGTGTTACAGATAAATGCACCACTTTCACCTCCACTACAGGGAGCGCTAGTTCCAGCCAAACCACTTACCTGCACCAAAGAATATGAGTTAATTTCTTCTAAATTCATTATATATTCCATTCAATACATTCAGGTTTTTCCAACAGGCTACAACTTCAAATGGAGGCCCATTTAAAAATCCCCCACTATATTTCAATTTGCTCATTTGGTTTTGGATCATTTGATAAGTAATTGCATACCCTAAATAAATCCACGGAGGCAGCCAGTATTCAAGGAGATGGTGCCCTCTGGTATATAACCAGCATCAATCCCAATTCAGTCGCTTATGCCATAAAATTATGAAACTCTAATCTTGTTACATTCAGCAAAACACCCCAGAAATGTTTCAGATATCCACAAAGGCTTTTGAAGAAATGGCTTATCCGTGTCTTTAAAAGTGACAAACACAGATGTGTCAGGAGAAAAAGATATGAGACTGTAAATCTTAAATTGTTGGGGAATTAATTAAGGGATTCATCAATCATTACATAGCTAACACCACATATAGAAAGCCAAAATCCCGTCAGCTGCCACAACCTACAGCAATCTACAGGTTAAAAACTCCCAAAGTCCTTCTGTTCTGACTATTTATAAATGACTTTGTATAATCTAGCATTAAGACCTGTAATTATAAAACAGCATTAAAACAGGCCTGCATAGTTATGGATAATTATAGCTGGTACACTTTTTAAAGAAATAAAAAAGCTTTTCCATTCAAATGCAGGCTTTGCTTTTTTGACAGCTCCAAGTCCACAGGATGTAGAGATGATTTAAATTGTACGTCAAAATTTTGACTGTGCGAGACTTTTTCTTTTTCCCTTATCAAGAAAGGCATTGTTGTTTTCTCACCATAACCAGGCATGACAGCGCCTGACTGCAGTCTTATAACTAGTTTCCAAATCAGCATGAAAATGCTCACCTCCTGAGTTTCTTTTACTAAAAGCTAAGTCCTTCTCATCAGCAGAGTTAAAACACCCATACCCTTTCCATGGATAGTAGACAAAAAGCTGCATTTGGGGGCAAGAATGGGCACAGAAAAAGAGTATCAAAGTTCCCACCTTCTGCAAGAATTTAGGGAGAATTCAAACTAATAAGGAAGCAGTCACATGAATTCACTCTCTAAGGGGCTGATCCCAAGCTAATTGATATCAGTGAAAAGACTTCTATTGATTTCAGAGGTGGATAATGACTGCATGAGACGAGAGAAGAGCAGAGACCACTGTGAAATTTATAGAGGCATTTTCCTTTACTAAGTGTAGCTCTCTTAGAAGATGTTCAATAGGGAGCCCTTGGAGACTTGCTTTTTGCAAGAAACAAGTATAGATTATTAGAGTTTGGACAGCAATGTAACATTATTAATGCATAGCACACACAGGTAGTGACAATGCAGGATTCCCCACATACTCACCAACCTCTCTCACCTCTGATCATATTTAGATGTGAGAAAATGGCCTCATTCAAGCTCTGGCCTCTTTGTAGGAACTCTCAACAAGGGCAGCAAATGCATGTTAATGATGGTGGTCGTTTTGCCCCAAAATCCTCCCTGTTTACTTACACTACGTAAGTAGTACCATCCTAACCAAATAGCCCTATTCATTTCTATAAGAGAAGCTGTGTCATGAAGTTATTACTCAACATCAGTGAGGGTGGCAAAATCCAGCATTTGTTCTACCGGGAACTGTGCTGTTATAACCCACACATCTAGTACTATGCCACTGTACCATGCAGTGGCACCTAGACCACAGCCACAGATATGAACAAGAGACCTCTACAGCATGTTTTGAGAGCCAACTGGCTTTTAACTGAAAGGGAAGAGGCTCCTATACTAAGCTCCAGAGGTCCCAGATTCAAATCCGCCTGGTGGCGGTTATACTGTGATTGCAGTTTCTTCTGCACAGGTCACTATAGTCTGATGGGTCTGTCCACCATCTCAGAGACAGCTGTGCCCAGCTCTATCTTTAGCCTTCAAGGCAAGTTCTCTTATACAGATGCAAAAAAAATGTAAAAAGATAACAAAAGTGACAATCCTGACTTGGACTAATACTGCAGGATCCTCTGTCCCCCGCCAGTAGCTCAAGGCTCACAGCCCTCTCTCAGTCTCTGGGGGAAGCCCTCCACTGCTGTTGAGAGACGTGTTTATCGGTACCTCCTATTACAGACCTAGGTCCTCCACTTACATCTTCCAGCTGGGAGTCAGAGCTACTCATTAGCTGCATCTGCTGATACCTAACCCATGCCTGCTGGTTTTCTCCTTAGGCCAAGGCTTGCTGCTCCCTGACTCTGCAAGCCCTTCAAAAAGCATTGGACAGACTTCAGAGGGTAATTGTTTTGAGTTACTTGCTGTCCAGCTTGGAATTTTTCACTGCAACAGTTCTGCAGCTAAAAAAAATGGAAATAAAATCTCTAATTTGTTAATCAATAAAAATGTGTGCAAAAGAGTTAAGAGGAAAAATATGTCTCAGCTGTCGCTCACATTGGAACACAATCTATTAATTACTAGAGCACCCTTTCTCCATTAAAGAAAAAAAGCGCATTTTAAATATAACTGCCCTCATGCCAAAACAGCTGTGGAAAGACAGTTAATATTTATCCTATTTGTTCTTTCTGAGGAGACTCGCATTTGAGCATCCCAAGGGAACATAGTTTCAATTTGACTGCAGGTATAACTATATAGTCAAAACTTTTCCATCAAAACCTTTTGTAATTACAAAAATTATACCACAAAGTGTCTGCTTTATTACATGGTATTTTTTATTAGAAAAAAAAATTGAAGGTGTGGTTAGAGAAGAAAGAGAGGAATTAATGAAGAATTGAAAATTTCCATTGAAAACATACACACACACATATATAGTTGTTAAAATTTTCCAAGGAAGGAAAAACATTATCTGACTAGCTCTAGTATAACCCTTTGGGGAAAATTGCATGCTGCATATGCACAGTATGTTATTCAGAGAGTTTTCTGTTGACCTTGTGAGACATACAGCTAATAAAAGGCTGTGCTGTATATATGGCTAACCTCGTTATAAAGTAAAATGGTTCCTGCAGCTTTGCTGAGGCTAAGAGTCCTTGCCTCAACCACTGTGTCCTTTGTAAAGTGATGAAGGAGCTCTTAACAAGAGGACAAAATCCACTCGCCTACTGTAGACCTTATATAGTTCTTTATTCATCTGTAGATCTCAAAGAAAGGTATGTATTATTTTACACTTTGCCTAGCTGAGGCACAGCAATTGCTTAAGTGACTTGTACAACATCACATAGCAAATAAACATCAGTTTGACATCCGCCAAATTTACTAGGCTGTAATGTCTTGTGCTGAATGTCAGTTAAAAGAGCTAAAATCTAACATAATACTTGCAGTACAGAAAGAATATACATAGGACTGGATCTTACTTCTTCAGGTGGATGCACTTTAAAAGATCAAGCTTCAAAACTTGGAACTTTTACAGTGCTCTCAGCGAGAAAAAAGCCCAATATCCGAAAGCCTGCCACAATCACAGCAAACGTCCAAAGTAATCGTGCCGTGTCAAACATGATGAACATCTATCAGCACAAACTCTGAAACAGCAGGATGCAGTCATTGTTGATGTTTCAAGTAAACTGAGCCTGATCACTGGCTTCTTTCATGCAAAGAGCCTCTGCTTGGATGATCTTGAATTAAATCAACAAGCTCACTTATTTTCTCGTATGTCCTCTAAATTAGCCCTTGCCTCATTTTATTTTTTTATTGTTTATACCTCTACAGACATTTCCCTATTAATCTTTCCACTTAACAAGTATCTTATTGTCTTCTTTTTTCTTTGCCTTTTTAACATTCATCCTTCTACCTCAGTCAAAACTGCCATTTTTGGTGTTTCTATTTGTTTTGAAGTAATCAGCATTGCGCTATTCAGTGTCACAAACCCTACTATATTAGGGAAGCATCACTCTTCTGCCAGCTGAACTACAAATTTAAATCAGATCAAATAATTAGGGAAATAAAACACTGGCCACTTTGGAGATTTGCTGTAAAAACTATTTTTGGACAACAATGAAAAACAGTACTTTTCATTGTTGTCCAAAATGTTTCATTGTTGTTACATTCCAGTTTCAGAGTGGGAGAATTGTGCTGCATACTGGAATGAGTCTATCCATCTTTCCACACACACGCGGAGATAGAAATAATTTCCATTTACATTAGTGTCAACTGCAGCACAACACTGAGTTGTTAAGTCCTCTAAAAGTCTGACAATTATGAATAACTTACTTATTATAGAGAAACATGAGCAAGTGTAGATTCACTTTGAAAGACTAGCTATTACTAAAACTTTTGACTCGGCACAATTTGGGGGGCTTACCCTTGCCCCTCCATAGTAATTGCTTAATCAAACAATTCTTTACAAGCATAATATTAAATGATGAGTAATGTTAGATAGAATCAACATTAACAGCAACAATTTTCAACCAACAGAAGCCTTGATTTCAGTATGATGAGCCATTCTTTTGACTCTTGAAATCTTGCCAGATACTGCCAGCTACCCCAACCATTCTATGCATTCAGATTCATGAAGCTATTGCTTAATACTGTGATTTCCAAACAAACAGCTGTCCAGGTTGAAATCCTCTCCTCACCCCATCTAAATACACACCGAAACCATCTTATTTTAAAGGCATTTTTATTTTTTTTTAAGTTATAACCTTTCCTAATCAGAGGTCCTTTATAACCAGAAATGAATTTGGAATATTAAAATGCACAGAAACATTCCTAGAGTTTTATTCTATTTTGTTCTGATGTGGTTTCACATCTGAGTTCGACATGAATAGTTTCTGTTGTATTTGTGTGTAATTCTAATAAACATACGGAGACAAACTATATACACAGTCTTCCCTGAATGCATATTATACACACATACTAACTACTTTTGCACCTTAACTATAGGTTTTACTCTGACTATAGTGATATAAATGCCACCTCTAAGTTGCATTCATATCTATGAGATTTACAGAAGAAATGTATAGCACTACAGTGACAACTATATATGTGAGTGAAACACATATTTAAACAAGGGCTAATAATGTGTGTACATGCGCATGTGCATAGACAACATCCATAGTCTGATCCTGCACCATTCAAATTAATGAAAAGTTTACTATGGACTTAAATGGGAACAGGATTCTGGCCTCAATGCAGATCTTTTTTATTTATTAAAATTATAGATTTCAGGAAGAATACCACTTCAGTTAAAGTACCTAAGTGTTTTCATTCTAAGATGTCATTTTCAGTTTTTTATAACATTTATGCTTTTTTGAAACCTTCTGAACTGATATTTGGCACGTACTTTCTTAGCCAAAGAGCAAGTATTTCTGGAAAGACCGAGGGGGGAAAAATCATTCAAGCCAATTTTGAGAACAAAGTAAATGGGAAAAATATAATTTCCATCCATTATGTTAAAAAATATTGGTTTTTTAATATTGCATCCCAGCATCTTGAGAAATCTTGAAATCTAGAAAGGAGACAGGTTTTAAGTCCTTAGATGTGCCTTTCAGAAGTTGATAAAAATATTGCAATTTGTGAAATTTATGTTTAAATAACAAAAAAATTTGCTCAGACACACTGAATTTTGTAAAGCAACAGTTTAGCATCTTCCACATATTCCACTAGTTTTTTGAATATGTGTCTCTTAACATTATTCATATTCCTCTTTTCCTCTAATAGGGAGCTTGCTTATGAAATAAAATAGAAAGGTACCTGGAATAAGACCAGGCTCCTTTTTCATTAACTGCACAATGTTCATGAAGAGCTGAACATGCTTCTATTAAAGTCTTCATTTTTTTTTCAAAAGTCATAGGCCATTACAACAAATACAATGTGATTAGCCAATGAAAGACTCTATAGCAATGCATATCCCCCTTCGGGTTAGGGTTTCAATTACACAATAACCTTAATTTTGTCATTTTCTGACTTCTGAGACTCTGATATTGAAACCTTACTGTTTTCATGATTGCACATACTTCCACACTTATATGCACAGGACCCTACCAAATTCACAGACATGCAAAATATGTCACGGAGCATGAAATGTGGTGTCCTTGTGAGCTTTTACCCTAAACTACACAGATTTTACCAGGGAAAACCAGCATCTCTCCAATTGGGGGTCCTGATATAAAAGGGAGTTTCAGAGGGAATCACAAGGTTATTTTAGGATGGTCACAGTATTTCTACCCTTATTTCTACCACTGCCTTCAGAGCAGGGCAAATGGAGAACAGGATTGGAATGTTGACCCTGTGCCCAGCTCTGAATGCAGCAGCTGGCCAGCAGCAGTGCAGAAGCAAGTATGGCAATACCATACTCATTTTGCTCTTACTTATTGATGCTTTCAGAGCTGGATGGCCAGAGAATTGCAGCTTCTGACTAAGGGCTCAGCTATGCAGGCAGCAGCACAAAAAAAAAAAAAGATGACAATGCCATACCATGCCCTTCTTACTTCTGCTCCCAGCAGTTCTGCCTTCAGAGCTGGATTCTTGGCCAGCAGTGACCACTCTCCAGCTACCAAGCTCTGAAGGTAATGTTGATGCCAACAATGCTGCGACCCGCCTCCCCAAACTCTTATAGAGGCCCTGGCCCACAAAATTATAATACTGTGGAATTTCAGATTTAAATATAATGTAATTTGCCATTTTAAAAATCCTATTACCGTGAAATTGACCAAAATGGCCCTACATATGCAACTGCACTCCAAAAATGTGCATTCGCTCCCACTGACTTCAATGGGAACCATGCATGCATTTGTGGGCAATTTTGGGGGACTTATCCCCCCCATAAACAAACAAGCAAACAAACGAAAGAAAAGTGGTATGTTTATATAAACAATATGTACATTTAAATCTCTGTGTAACACACATGGCTGTAAACATACCTTTCAAGCCAAGTTTCAGCCTCAACAACAAACATTTGTAAAGGTTATAAACAGCTGAAAATGCCCCTTAAAATGTAAAAATGTACCTGAACTATAGGTATTGCCGTGCTTATAATATATATCATATATAGGAAATATCAAAATGTGAGACATATCTAGAAATAGTGTAAATATCTGCAAATATCTACTTGAGATCTCTGAGGAGCTTACCTTGAGCACTGGAAGAGTCTCTATTTCTATTTCTTTATAAAACGTGTGGAACAACCAACTAAAACATAGTTGTAAAAAAGTATCCACTTTAAAATCTTTGTTAGTAAAAGAAAAAAAAAGTTGAGGTCAGTATCTCTCACTCCAGGAAAACTCAAAGGAAGTCTGCCATTCACCCTTCCATAGGTACTTTGTCTACCTTCATGTCTGTTGTTCAACAGCAATTCCCATAGAGCTCCACAAAGACCCAGCTGTATAAACCAATGCTTTCAAAGAACACTGTGAAGGGATGGATAAAACAGGGAGGGGTGTCTAACATGTTGACCACTGGCTGAGCTTACAAGGATAAAGGAGCCTTGATGGAGAGAAGTAATCATCTATTGCTGTTTGTTTATTTTACCTCCTCCGCCACATACTGGAAGCTTTTTTGTTTTTTCCATTACCAAAACCATACCCCCACTGAGAAGCCTTTGTGATCTAAAAGGGGCAGAGCCCCTCTTTCTTAACACTGGCAAGTTTATAGGCAAAGTCATTCAAACACATCTTAAAATAAACATTTGGCTCCTTCCACTGCCTCATACTGTCTACACACTGCCTTTCAAAACACTTTGTACAATCAATGTAAGAAATATACTTGGACTAGATTATTTTTACCAAGACTTATTAAAACACTGTAGCATTTCAAGATACACACTTTTGTGGAAGTCCAACTTAGATGCAAGAGCTAAAGTTTTCTGAAAACAAAATCACACATGACACAGTGTAGTATGCAAACTTTACTAATATAACCATCCGAAGTGGTATGCCAGTTTTCTTACGCAGTCATTTTCATAAATAACTCTTCAAATTCTCCACAGAGGGAGCACCACTTTTACTGCAGGTGATTTTGAACCAGGATGTCCAGGTGTAAAATGGGCATCATAGCTATTATGAGAAAGTGTCCCCTAGGAAGAAGTGAAAGGATACTTTTGGCTTGATTTTCAGAGATGCCACGGACTTGCAGGTTTCATTGACATGAGAGCTGTAAGTGCTGAGCACCTCTGAAAACATACTCATTATTTAAAAAAACAGTGTGCAGATTTGGTGTTGGGCAGTGTTCTAGAACAACAGTCCTACGGACTTGACTCCTTTACTTTTCCATACAATAGGTACAGCAAACAAGGAAAGTCCTCCGCAAAGCCCACCAGTGTCTCTCAGCCATGCCCTGGAAGGGTTGGGGAATAGGAAATAGTCAACTCTCCATACCAAGTCAATCCCTGGCTTCTCTACTGCACTATTGCAAAGGAGGCAGCTAATCACAGTCATTTCTGTGATGTGAATAAGTTTAAATTAGGAACCTGAGAAAGACCATTCACTCATTTCACACAGGCATTCAATATCACTAGTCCACTAATCACTTAAAATTTTCCCACCATTCTGGACTCGAGCAGGATTCAAACAACGTAAAAGCTGCATTTTTCTGACACAAAACTCTTTAAATAGAGTACCACTTCAAGAATACACCTTTCATAATACTCTCAAACTGTTCCTCCAAATAGACTACAATTCAACTCATACTAGAGATGGAAAAAGTTAACCAAATTAACCAGTAGGGGCTGGAGCAGCTCTCCACCTGCCCTGGGAAGGGGGCTGCTTCAGCCCTGTTGGGCCAACTGCAGGCAATTGCTGCTCCAGCCAGCTAGCCAGAGTAGGCACTGTCCGTGGCAGGGCTGGCATGGCTTAGCCTATCCCACTCTCCCCCATATCAATAACTTATAATCGAGTTCTTTTTACTTAAGATACTCATACTACTAATTAAATAGACCTTGCCATGTGATAAACATTATAATATCCATTTTTCAGGTGAATATACAAGAGGCATAGAGGCCCAATTCTGCTCTTCACAGAAGTAACTCCCCCATGGGTTTAAATGCGTGTGAATGACATTAAAAAGAACAGGACAAAACTGGGAGTAGAACCCATGAGTCCTGATTCCCAGCTACCCCCTTGACAATTAACCATGCAGCTTCCCTACACACACAAGAAAGTCAATGAAATAAAATACTGTAGAGATGATGGAAAGTTGGAAAGGAAAACAGCTGTCCAAATCCTTCTCTGGGGAATTAATATGAAAGATGCAATAAAAGAAGGCTACTACGGCCAGATCTCAAGTCCATTCCAGTTCTCAATGATTCTGGTAGATTTTTAAAACAATGGCTGCAATGGAAAAGGGTAGTTTGTCACTATGTTGCTTCCTGTGGCTAGCAATCACTCTTTCACGAGGTGGAGGCAGCCGATGAGCATAACCTTGAGCTTGTTTGGCTCTTATCTTTTGTTTAAATGTATCAATGCAACTATACTAGATTTTAATTTTTGGAAAATGTAAACATGATCTGAAGTCTCAAAGATTTAAGGACATTCATTTTGGGACATTTTCAGCTAGGTAGCATGCCTCTAGATCTGAAAATCAGTTTGCAAGGTGGATGAAATGCAGAGATCTACAGCTGAGTTTCCCCACAGAGAATTTTAGGAAGGCAGCCTGAAGATTATGGAATTCCACCAATTAAAAAACGTGTCAAATCTGTGTGTGTGTGGGGGTTTGATATCATTGTTCCTCCCCCACTTTCTCCCAGAAGGAGAGAGAGCAAATACAGACTGTGTGCAGACCCCCTATTAGCCATCCTCCCACCCCTGTTGGCTGTAGAATAAAGGCTACATTAAAAGGTATTTAGGTGCCTAAAGATGCCAGGAGCGTAGTTGATTTTTCAAAAGTGCCATGCACCTAACTCCTATTGATTCCAATGTGAGTTAGGCACTTACACACTTCTGAAAAACCCACTAGGATGCTATCAGCATCTTTAGGCACAGGCACCTAACTACTTTTATAAAATGAGACCTACTTCTCTTCTCTATATTATTTATTCCAGAGCTTTTTACACATGCATGATTTCTTTTATCTTCAAAACAGTTTACCAATATTAATGAATTCTCACATAGCCCCAGTGTAAAAAAATAAGCATCATTATCCCCATTTTGTACATTGAGAAACTAAGCAAGGGATGTTAAGTGGTTTGTCCAGCTCTACTGAGTCAAAGCAGGGATTAAGATATGAGAGATACCCATTCGGTGCTCAGACATGACATTCTCTAAATCTTATCCTTGCAAACTATACTCTTTAGCCCAATTGCCTCTGTCTGCTGCTTGGTGATCAAGTATTTAATGAATGCAATAAAATGAAAATATGAACTCTGAAGCAGTGCTTCTTATTGGTCATGCCCCATTACTTAAACCTGGTGGTAACATGTGCCCGTATGATGGTTTTCAATTTTATTATAGTCTCTATTTGCTCACTCACTTAAGATGTTTAAAGAAAAGTTGTATGGATTATCAGACAGTCTGAAAAGTTGACTCCAGAGCTTGTCAAACACAGTCATTTTTGTCTTGCTAGCAAAAGTAAAGTAAAAGCCTTGAGCAGGTAATTTAACATTCAGTTTATCCAAAGGACTTCTAAAGGAAAAGGCAACCTTTGTAAATGGTTTGTAATAATCTCCAAAATGATCGTTAATTATCAGCTGTTAGTGTTTCTTCCATCAATGACACTGTGAGATTAATTTATTTCACATGAAATCCACTACTGCTGATGTTGCAAGCTGTATAATCAACCATTTTTCAAAACAACAAAGTTACAAAAGTGGGCAGCAGCACAACTAAGTGGTTTGTATTCAGCTATTTTGTTTCCCAACAAGTTTAGAAACAATTTACACACCGCTATGAAGGCAAAATACAACCCTCTATTATAAATGTTACATTTTACATTGTTATATCTTCCACTTGAGGTAACAGTTACAACTGATTTAGAGATGAATTTGTCTGTGCTTAATACAATATATATTGATTTGCAAAAAGAAGTAACTTTGAACTGATTTGGAGAAATTTCATTTTCTTTTTTGTTTGTTAGGGTTTTTAAAAAGTTTTTAAGGGATTTTTTGTTCCTCCAGAACTAAATGCTTAAATTTTGAAAGTAATATAAAATTGTTGAATCAGAATATTACAGAGTTGGAAGGGTACATGAGGAAAATAGAGATTCAGGAAGAGGTCACTGGAAATAAAATTGAGTAGTGCTTTCTCCTCAAATTCATGTGGCCCAGGAAACTAGAATGGCAAATGCCACACAAGACACTGTTTTAACAACAAAAAAATACAGTTAAGGACAGAAATGTTATATAATTCCCAATCAACATTTTTCTTATTACTCAGACACAGTCCAGAATATGTAACTATAGCAGAGCTCTGTACTATGGAGTGATAAAATGAATACCTTACATTCTTATAGAGCCTGATTCAGTTCTATTCAGTTAATGGAGATTCTCCCAGTCACGTTAATGGAACAGCACTGGTTCCAGAGTGCTTTGTATCTTGAAGGAGGCCTAAGATACTATCAATGATATATCTAGGAACCACTTCACCCACCATGAAATACTGCCATGGCATTAATGAAATTCAAACATGGCAGCTGTTTACCTGTGCACAACATCATCACACAACAATGTAATGTGGAAATGAACTGACACATTTATTTAGCAAAAGTTTGCAAACAAGAATACTACATCCAGTTGAAACTGACAACATTTACACGCGCAATATGGAATCACTCTAAATCGATTTTAGTGGAGACAAAGACGACAAAGAAATTTGAATGGAAGACGCTATAAAAAGTGCAAAGTATATGATTATACTACTCCTTGCAAAAGCTCTATAATGAAGACTCCATGTATCTAATGGAACCAGTACCACAGTATATAGGTGAGACATATCACAAGTCAGAAGATGAGTTTTACATCCAAAAGACAGCATGGCTAATAGCCCTCTGATATTGTAGCAGGCCACCATTTCAACTTTGGCTCGGGGGAAGAGTAATATTAAATCAAAAGCACCAATTTCTCACTTCCAAAGAGTGAGCAGGTTTGACCCTGCCTATCAGCTTGATAGCAAGATGCCAGATTATAGACAGTTAAAGAAAGCTGGCCGTTATGAGAGTCCTCATTGTAAACATATGAAAACTGTATGATCTGTGGGTGAAATTCATGTTCAATACAGTCTCAAAGGACATAGTCATAATGCAGCACATATAGTAGTGGTGGTACACAACAAGGATCCATCACCAGTACAAACCCAGATTTCCAATGGCTTAGTGTGTGGCTGGAAAAATATTTGGAAAGATTTTCTCCTCTCTACTCATTTGTAGTAAAGCCCCCGCATCTCTTATTAAAGATAAATGCAACAGTCTTCTGGAAAAGTAGTAAGTGCCATAGTCAAATTCAATCATCATTCATTTGGCCTTAGTTTCTCACTACTGAAAAAAGTTTCCTCGCAGTGCATATAGAATCTAGGATCTCCAAGGAAGGAAGGAAGGAAAAATGCAGTGCATGATTCTCCCTTCTGTTATATCAGTTTTACACAATAACATCACTGAAGCCAATTATATAATGGAATGGTGAATCAGATCCATATAGGGGTGGTGAAACACTACACTTCTGACATTTGCAAATAAATACATATATTGGATGGGCCACAGTTAGATTCATCACCCACATACTGAGGGCTATCCCAGCACCCCATGGCAGAACCCACTAGTGGCAGTTTCACTAGCAGAAAATCAAGATGCATCAGCAATGATATGATCAATACGAAATATTGAAAGAAAGAACACTTACATCGTCAAAGTTTCATGGGCATCTGAAATAAATGCCTAGATGGAAGGGCAGAGAAGTTCTTATCCAAGCTGAATCTTTTGTGGAATCCTTTTATATTTGTATTTATTTTTACAAATGAAATAGCATATTATGATTACATATGCACAGCAATAGCACACACACAAAAAATCATAAAACTCCAAAACACAAGAGGGCCAAAGTAAAAGACTTGTTATAAAAAAGACTCTCTTCAGAGAGTCTATGACCCATTTGTGATTCTACAAAAAAGCCACATTTTTGCTTTCTGACGTTTAACAGGATTATAATTGGGTACGTGGAGGGCGAGGGGAAAGAGCACCCCAGACTTGCCTCACATAAGGGCTGCTCCAGCTGGGCTGAAGCAACCCTGCCCATAGCAGGTCCTAGAACCAGTTAACTGTAACCGATTAAATGAGGTTAAGGTTGCCAGATGGTTTCAACAAAAATACCAGACACATTTGACATGACATCACAATCTACATTACATCTTATTTAGAAAACACTGGACATTTATATTTTCTCATTGATATTTCCTCAATTTGTTTCCCGAACAGAAAGCTCAAATACTGGACTGTCCGGTTCAAAACCAGACACCTGGCAACCCTAAATGAGGTGAGGGGGGGAGCCACTGTGAATGGAATGGAGCATGTCTGTCCCCCCTCCCATGCTGCAGATAGGAGCTACTCCAGCTGGGCTGGAGAACCTCTACCCACAGGTCCCACTGCTCCAACCTCTACCTGTTAACCATAATCAGTAAGCCTCACCTATTAAGAGTGAGGCTTACTGGTTAACCAGTTAACCATTAACATCCATAGACTGAAAGCAGAATTTAACCTACAAAATCTTTACTAGGAGCCATGAACCTAAAGGAGGAAAGAACTCAACTTGACTATCAGATCCCAGCTTAAGTTTGCCTGGGTGGCAATTAAAGAAGGCAAATGTTTAAAAGGTAAAGCAGATTTTCATCTTTAAATACTAAGCACACTTGATCTTGAAATTAGAGTCAATAAACCTTGAAATTAGAGACAATACACCTTGAATCTCATTGTGTCATTTTAAGAATCTCTTTTCAGAGTAGAATCACACTAACATATCCAATGCACACTCAGTATATGAAGTAAGATTTATAATCAGGGAACAATTCAGAAATATATCATACATGATAACTCCTCCCTGATCTGCAATACACAGTATAAATGTGAGGCTTTGATTCCTCAGGGACTTATACACTTGCTTGATTTTAGATATATGAGTAGTCCTGATTAATTCAATTTGTATATTCAATTTATGCCCTCAGCAATACCTGTGCAGATATTGGAGAAAAGGGGCATGCATAGGTCTCTTTGGGGTTATAATATAGTCCTGCAGTTGTACCTACTCACTTGCCAGAAATAAAAATGAATTCAGTGGGACTGCTGACATGCATCAAGCCTTTGTAGAATCAGATCCCTAGATAAGGAGAGGAGAGAAACTTACATAAAACATTTCAGTATGTCCAGTTTTTTCTGAAATAGTCTCTAGTAATTTCTCTCTCTCACACACACACACACACACACACACACACACACACACACACACACACACACACACACACACACACACACAGATTGCTGGGTGGAATGGGGTGGGGTTAATGTAATGTAAACTGTTAAATGAAAAAGAAAAGCAATTCCAATTTGGCGCCTTCACATTTCACACTTCAGAAACTTTTATGGGTTAAATGAAAGAAAGACTGTGAGGTGGGGGGAGGCAGGAATAGAAAAGAAAAAGAGGGTTTTTTTTATGAATTGCTCCAAAGTGGATTTTTTATTTAATTGAATTCCACTTAATTAAGTCAAGAGACAGTTTGAGGGGAAACCAACAAAAGGTATTTTATTTAAACATATATCTTGACAAGAACCTACAACAACAGAAGAAAGCGCAAAAGTGCACCCCTCTCTCTTCTATTCTCTTCCCCTAGTCCAGAATCCAAATGTTTAGCCTCACTTCACCCCCCACAGTAAGGCGTGGATTAAGCAGAACATTACAGACACACCAATTAAGGAGGGAGTAATTGCAACTTTGCCTCCTGTCCCTTTAAAGATATGTTTGTCCACCAAAATAAAAAAGTGGACAGCTGCAAATGTAAAGGCAGATTCATGAATTATGTTCTTTAGCGACTGAGTAGCACTTCTATATTTGAACCTTTGATTTCAGTGGAACTACCACAATGAGTAAATGCTCAACACTAGAAGTAAGGATTACAAAAGAGTAACACCTAATTGTCAGCGATATTGTGCAATTTAATGCCTTAATGTTTGTAAAGCACTACACAAGTAAAGAGTGTTATCATCATTACAATGAACTGAAGTATATTCCAATTACAGGTTTTGGTGAATTCTCTCCAGATTTCCACTGAGGATGTCTTTTACTTCTTGAAGTACAATCCTGTAAGTACAATCCTGAGCTACAACACTGTAACGTCCTCTCTATCTGACTTGGATTTTGTGGTTTAAATGCTAATTTGGAGCTAGAAATCTTCTGACTTGTGGGAGCAACCCAAACACTTGCAAAGGATCAGTGTATTACAGTAATATCAAGTGTATTTCAGAAAAACCACTGAACCAGAATCAATATGTCTTGCGTTCCTGCTCACCTATTCCAGGGCTGCATAAGAAAGCCAAGTTGAAAGGAGGGGAAGAATGTGTTCAGGATTGAGAAATAACTTATTATCAAGGGGAGGTACCTGGCACCCCAGCTTGTGGAGTTAGTATTTCCATGCATATGCTTGAGCCACCACAGTGCATTGTAAAAGTTTCCCAATTGTTGGACCTGGGTCTGATAGCTGCGGTAATGCAGCTGTACTGCACTACATGGCAATTAATCTTCCTGAAACAGCTTGACCTGTGTCCATACTACAAAATGATAGGGCTTGAACCTGTGTCACAGCAAGATTTGGGGCTTTGATTCTCCTCCAACCCCCAGCATGGTCCTAGGATCTTGGTCTAGAATACTTGCTGACCCAAATCAGACAGATATGTGTCTGGATGGAAACAGAGCTTCAGCTCAAACTTGAGTCATATCCTGAGCTTAGCATATTTAATAATTGTATCTCACTCTTTGTTTGACAAAATGGAAATACAGAAAAAAATGTAGAGAGAGAACAAATGAAGAGAGATGAAGCAAAAGGAGGAAGAAGAAATGGGGAAAATGCTTCATTGTGTCTATCCCACTGGTTTCCTTAGAACCTAGAGTACGCAGCAGGCAATGTCCAATAGTCTTTATACAAGGTTAAATTAATGGATATTTTGCTTGTGTAAGCAGTGCTGGATTTGGTCCACTAGGGTGGCGGCCTGTGTAGCAATATGCAAAGTGGAAGCATTTTCCTTGGAACCAAGGACACTAAGTATCTGTTTTGTTGGAAATAACTTTAGAATTTGACATACCAGTGAAGATATTGAGTTTCAAAAGCCAAAAAGAAAATAAATTAACACACTGAGTCTCAGCAAAACAATCAAGAAGAAACAAAAAAATACTTTAAAGAGCTAAAGAAAGCCAACATATGAGGATTGTAGCACAGATCGCAGACTCCTGTTCTCGAGTTTGTTTTCCACAGCAGTTCCATGGATTATTTGATCCTTGTTTTTTTCCTCCCATAAATGATGGCAGTGACCATCTCTGCAGGCAAGTCCACAAAGCCACATGCAGCATCCAAACCGGAAAGCTGGAAAGCTGTTCAGGGTTTAATGCCAGCCCATTACTTACTTTTTTTCCTAAAGAAAAACTCCTCTGCACTACCCACCACCACCCACATTCACTTCCAGAGAAGGCTAATTATGCTATGAAAGGCAAGCAGCATAAAGACGATTATAGTACACTGAGTTAAGGCAGGGCCTAGTCAAATAAACAGGACAACTTCCCTTGGGCTGCCTCCCTCCTTTTTCCAATGGATGATGAATCCCACAACCCATCTAGCCCTGATCCTCCTTAAAAAAAAAAGCCAAAGCAATCTTTGTATATCCCTTTTCCTTTTTTTTTCCACTCCCCCTCCCCCAAATCTAGAAGTTGCCAACAGAGCTTCCTGTTCAGCTTGGCTGGGGAAAAAAAGAAAGCAAGCAAGAACAAAGTGACTAATGTCATGCTGCCATCAATTATCAATTCAACATTCAGGAGAGGAGAGCATCACCAGTGCCTGTCCTATAGGTATAGTTTCTTTCTCCCACCACTCAGCCGCCACCCTAGAAATTCCTTGCAGTTACTCTCTATGTTGTGAAATGCCTAAAGAATATGTCATTTCTAAGAATGAAAATCCCCTGCCTGCTTTAGCACATCCTGAAGAGTGAGAAGGGTGCACATTATCAGAGTATCCAAAGAACTTGATTCTGTACAGTTCCAAGCATCTTCAACTTCCATCAACTTCAACGGGAACTAAATTCAGCACATTGTGATGTCAGGTCAATAAATGTAGTGCATGTGTATTCCCCATTTTTCAGTTGTTAGACTTACAATAGAGATATCCTATCACAGCCAAGACAAGAAACTATGTCTTATGAGTCTTGTAAAGTTTGGGTGTATTAGTCTGTACTACTTATCACTACACAAGATGATGCACATGTATAAATAAAATCTGACACATTCCTCTTATAATTAGGGATTGTGCTATGCGTTTGAACACAACAGTATTTAGTGTAGCATAGTTTGTGTGATTCATCATTTCAAGGGAAAAAAGACATGTGTGGAAATGGCTCTTGCTCATTTGATCAGATTCACTTTTAGTTCTATTTAATAACCATGTTTACTAGTGCCTGACTCTTGATACTTTTTAGGTAGTGTTTATTATCCACACTCTTCTTGTATAGAGAATTATGTTTGGGGGGATTGTTTGGTTTTTTCAATTGTTTCTCTCCAACAGTTTTCCATATCTGCATGTGTATATCTGCACTGAATTAACACATGCCATGCCTTCCTTTTGACACAAGACTGATATAACGAGAGACAGACATGGTCTGTTAGATGAATAACTGACAATGGCATACTTTTTAAACAGAAATCAATCACCTCTCATAGTAATTGACTGAGGTCATTTGCTACATCTATTCTACAGATTCTTTTTAGTTTTATATGAACCATGACATGAGAATTGGCACTGCAAAGACCATGTGTGGCTTTCAACTCTCCAAAATCTGAATGTGTGTCAGTCCATTTTTGATGTGTACTAAAGATCCAAAATAAAATGCTCAACAAGTCCAGAACAGAGCAGAAAGCATGGAATAGTGTTGGTTTGTAACTACAGTAACATGCTGGTTAAATGCATATTTATTTGGACATTTTTCTCATGCATTCTGATAACACTTATATTGCTGGCGCTAAAATAACTCCTACTAAACATTTACAGAACAATCTTGATTATCTGATTGTAATGAAAAACACTAAGTAAATGTGCCTAAGTACATGTTTTTATAATTGAGGGACCTTTCAGTGCAATTAATAAAGATTAATTTACGTGAAGGGACAGATTACATCATTTTGGATAGCAAGGTGTTTCAGATACCTAAGATTTGAGAAGATTAAGATCATTATGTATTGTTTTATCCCAGTTGCCTTAATTAACATAGCATGTTTTTTAAAAGTCCAAAGATTTCAAAATTTCTGGTGTCCAATAACCAAAAAAGTAATCAAAACAACACAAGCAACAACAACAAAGTTTTCTGTGAATTAAAAGTAGACTTGGGTCCAAAATTAGTATATATCCCAACAAATATGGGAAACATGGTGGACACAGATTGGCCAGATACACGAATAGGCAGGCACACACCTTCCTATCCATTATGCTACTATGTTGAGTATCATACCTCTTCATTATGTAACATACAGAGGAGAGAGATTATGATCTTCTTATCTATTTAGATACTTGTATGGCCTCAATCACTGTATGTATCTTAGTGCTTGCATATAGCATAGCATCCTCACCTCATTCTAGGCTAGCGTTCTGCAGTACTGTTATTTTTTAGGTCATGCAATCTCCACTTCACAGAACATAGTGAAAGCATGCATTCACATTCCCAAAATTAACCTGGTAAAATGCATCCATTACCAACAAGACTTATAATAGAGATAAAGTGGTCATTTTAAAAATCATTCATACCAAGTCATTTGTACTGTGATGGGCCAAAATCTGCAATTTATCTCATGGTTCATATTTAGATTTTAGAAATGCTTCATTTTATTCACGATCCATGAAATAATGCAAAGAGGAACCCAATTTCTACTGAATTTTCCACATTTCATTCCAATAAAATGTTACAAATACATTATCATTTATCATCTTTTTTTTCCTCCCCATTCATCTTAACCAACCAACACCACAGACCACAGCTATTACCTCATACAAGAGTACAATGTTTTGGAAATGCCGTGTCAATAGCAGGAATATCATCCTCTTTCAAAATATGTGATACTTGCAATTCCCTTAACCCCATAAAATTTGCTTTGTGGCTGAATACCAAGCAGGCTGCTGAAATTTAAATAATTGCTGCCTCCTTCTTCCTTGTAGCAGGGGTGCTGGGAAAAAATGTATAGTGCTGATGGAAACCATGGAGATAACATATTTGGTGCTTGTTATTACTACATCCAGGATCTGGAACAGGATCATGCATGTAACTCATACCGAGGGCATTGGGGGACATTCCAAAAAACTAAGAGGGAAGTACAATTCACTTAAACATCAGCTGATAAAAGTTCAGGTAGAGTGTTCAATATCTGTTTCCACACAGCTTCTACTGCATGTTCTAACTTGATCATAGAAGCCTGAACTCATCATGCCAAAATACGAATTGTGGCCCACTTTAACACATTTATGAGGGGTCATACAGAAAATGGCATCCTGAAAGCCTGATTCTGCAACAAGTAAAAAACAACCAATGGTAGCACTTTATAGACTAACAAAGCATGCAGATGGTATCATGAGCTTTCATGGGCACAGCCCACTTCTTCAAATGACCGGAGTTTTGAGTTTAGGATATGCAGACCCCTTCCTATTCCTATAAAAGCCAATTCAATACCTCTCAGGAATGGTCCCTATTTTGAATGTAGATTGCAAGCGTGGATTTGTAGATTCTAGCCTAAACAGTCTCAAGCAATTCTTTCTTATGAATTAAGGTATTTCAAGATAATCTATAACCAGAGCAACAGATCAATGGGGTTAACTTCATATATGAGAAAGATTACCTTATTTCTGTTCAGAACTTATGACGAGATATTCCCAGTAAAAGCCAGTATATGCAAAATAGCTTTCTTAGTCTCGCATTATATGTTTCACCAAACAGAGTGAAGCTGTATGCCAGGTAAGCTAAACTAGCAGAATTTTACTAAACCTTGTGGACTGTTCTATTCATGTGGCTGAATTACTTCCAGCCTCACTCCACATCAGTGGAGGGCAACATGCGGTCTGTGGGCCACATGCGGCCCATTCGGGTTCTGTGTGTGGCCCGCAAGACTTTTTTTTTTTTAATTGTCATCCGCATAATTTTTTTCCTACTGGTATTCCTAAAGTGACACGCACATAAGGAAAGGCACATGAAGTGAGGTGCCTGCTGATTGCACTCAACACTGTGAGAGCCATGTGCTTTCTCTGCATCCAATCAAAACACTGCTATGGTTCAGTCGGCACACCCTGCACATTCTAGGTACACAAGTACAGTTAGCAAAACTACCCTATCCTGGGAGACCATCTTGGCTGCAACAATTTTCCAGCCCACTGAGATAAAGGAGGGCAACTCGTGTGACCCGCTCACTAGCCTAGGTTGCCCATTGCTGAACCACATGTTCCCCAGTTTCCCTGGTATCCCATTCCTCCAAGGAACATGAATTTGCTGACTCCTGCTCCACAGGCCATGCTGTATTCTTCCTATTTTAATATAATCACTAAAACAAATAACTCATGCTCAGACCCCCATTCCATGTCCTTTTGTCCAGAGCTTGATAGCTCACAATTGATTTGGAGTCTTGTCTTTACCCAGATTTAGCTGGCCCCATAGCGTTTCATACAGTGTATGCCAAGGGCATCACACACATCCTCTGACAAACTACTCTCCTGGAATAATTGTCATCTCACAAGATCACACTTCAAAACACTCCATATGTCCAGTTTGGTTATTTCTCCTTTTAGAAAACTAATAAATGCAGTGCTTTAGTACAATCATATTTCATCTAAAAACAACTATCTGAATTCTTGGTGCCAGCAAAAGCACCAAAAAGAGCCATTCATGAAAACACTTCCTTTTTTTTCTTCCTTTTTAGGGGGCCCCCTTCAACTTCATCTTGAAGTCAATGGGAATCTCTCTCCTGGCTTCAGTGGGAATTAGATGGGGCCCTGTGACTTTCCATTAATTTACTACTCATGAAAAGAAGCAGTAAATTACAAGCATATTCTTTGTTTATCCACAGAATAGGTACCGGGAGGCATCATGCTTCCACACATAGTCCCATCCCATAATTAAAGGCACTAATTCTAGAGATAAAAGCAAAGTCCGTTCTCCAGGTCCTTCTCATTCTTGGCCTCTGCTATGACTGCCAAGAAGGGCCTCAAACACTCCCAAACACATGTTCACTGAGAACCAGACCAACACAGCCTCTCATTCATACAAGCTGTTAGACCACCATTGCGTAGTAACAACTTTTGGATACTACTATTCTGAATGGTGTTTAAACTAGCCCAGTCAGAGTAAAAAGCTCGGGTGGCCGAATATCATCCAACCCCACTCCCTCAACCTCCCATCTGGGTCATTTCCATCTTAAAGAAAATGCAGTGATGTCCCAAACAGAAACTGCAACATACCATCATGTCTTCCTTCAACATAACCTGATCAATGAGCCTGCAACTGCAGATTATGGCAATTTCAGGGACCGCCTTCAGTTTTTCATACTATGGCAGATCAAAGGGTTGGGGATGGGGATAGGTTCTGATTTTTTCCTTCTGTAAGTGATACCTGTCTGTTCGAACGGATAACTGAGATACATCATTAACAAAATCGTATAGCTCCAAATTCCTGTGAGCATCCACAAGCTTTAGCAGTTATCTGTTCACGGGAAGATGTCAAACTGCATCAAACTGCACTAGTCGCCTTTTCATTGATAACCTTTTATCCCATATAGGCTTGTGTGGCCACCTCCCCCCGCCCCGCACCCCCATGCACATACACATCCATCCTTTCATCCATCTTCTTTACAGTGTTACATATTAGGTCAGACTCTTTGAAAATACAGGTGTTCATGCTATACATATTTTGACATGCAGCAGTCAAGTAAATTCGTGAGGCTTTCAAAACGAAGCCAGAGAGGGGTTCCTTTAGGCACAAGCAAAATAAGTGACTGCTTTGGGCTCTGTGCTTCCAGAGGTTCCCAAAGTCCCATACTAACTTGGTGACTGATCTGATCCCACCTCAAAGAAGATGACCAGAGGGTCAAGAAACAAAAAGATGCATCTCCTCCTCTGGCAGCCTGTGAATCATATGGCTAGTCCTTATCAAAGAATTTAACAATATGCACACAGCAGAGAAATTTAGCTTCTCAATCCTTACTTTTGAGTCATCTATTCCTGTCTTTAACACAAATAAACCCCCAGATTATTAACAGCTAAACTAATTAAGCACAGAGCCAGGTGAGAGGGCAGCAGGGGAAGCAGTACAACACCCGATAGATATATGAATCCTGCTTTTGCCAATCATCCCCTCTAATGCTTCTCTTAAGCTAGCCCATTAGAATTAACGGTGTGGGTGACACAATGTGGCAGTTTGTTTCAACCAAACATAGCAAGTGACGCATTTAGAAATTTAGTGGTGGAAAGAAAAAAAAAAAAAAGAGAGAGAGAGAGTGCAAGAGAGAGCTGGGTATTCATTCCTCCTTCATTAATGGCATAAGGCAACTAAGGTTTAACAGTATAAATCAAATTAAATAGTCCAGGGATCTGGCTTGAAAGTTGCCATTTTAATAAAAAGGAGACAACTGGCAGGTTGTTCAGACTACAGACTCTCTCATTCTCCTCTTCTTCCCCAGCCCCCTCTCACTTCCACCTCAACCAACTACCTTCTCAAATGTAACTTGTACCGCACTCACTCTGGAATACCATTCAACTCACAGTGGACTGGAAGACTTTATTGAAAGCAAATGGATAATAAATCTAACTCTACTACCTAAGGGCAATGGAAGTTGGGGGAAGCAAAAGAAAAATGACCAAATTGTTGTTATTGTTCAAATAGATTTTCCTCTGTAAAATTTCCAAGATAACTGGGGCTGAATTGGGAGCTTCATTATGAATTCATTCATAGTAGGTTTTTTTAAAGGCTTTTATCCCTATCCCTTCCCCCCCCACCCCCACCCCCCAATCCCTGAATATAGCATAGCATTCCATTCTCTTCTCAGGCACTTTGCTGGAAAGCAGGCAAGCTGTTATTTCCTGCTCCTGAATAAACACATTGTTTTGAGGAATTGTTCTGCCAATAAGAGGGTTAAATAATTTCAGCGCAGTTGCTGGGGGAAGATGTGGTGGCTGAAGAATGAGCATTTTTCTTGTAATGGAATCGTAATGCAACTGTATCAGAATTTCCTTAAGATCCATAGGTGTGAACTTCTGAGCGCTACCTAAAAAGGACAACAGTATTTCCCACAAAGGCACATAAATGTGTTCATTCATTCGCTTGTATGTGTTGAGGGTGAGGAAAGAGAAAACTTTGCAAGCACAAGGTTAGGACTCTATTATTTTATTATCATTGTACCTTTACTAGTGTAGGGGCTTATTTCTCGCCAACACTAACAGAAAATGTTTTAGATTTCTGCTGTCTGTGCATTATGCTTGAATACGACTTCAGATTTTCTGAACTACTCGCTTTTTATTCTTAGAAATCCAACCTTTTCTTCCTTGCATCACCCCAAAAGTCCTGAACAAAATAAAGGCACAGGTAAATAAAATGCAGTGGTTAATAGCGTCACAAGTCTCAAGACTCCATATAGTACCACAGAGGAAACCTTTATAATATCATAAAGTAAACTACAATTAGTCATTTTACTCACTCTTCTGAAAGCTTTGGCACAAACAATCCAGTCCTGCTTGATATGGAAAGATTTATTGAGAAGAGCATTTTGCAACATTATGATTTGACACAACCTCAAAACTATGGTAATCAGCAACTCTCTAGATACAGCAGAACCTTTAGCCTTGTCCAAGGGAATTAACAATACAGTATTAATGTGACAAGGCACTAAATGGATGGCCAAATACAGACAGAGAGTACCCTATCAATAGGAACCTGCTTTTCCCCTCCTTTGCTTATTCCCTTCCCCCCTTTAAGAGTACTTCCAAGGAAAATAATTTTGAATCCCTATATTAAATGTATTAGAAGCAGACTCATAAAACACTTGTAAAATATGATTTGGAGAAAACCAGTAAAGCCAAAGCAAATGATAAACTGCTAGCAAGTGACTGAAAACTTTAAAGATTTTTCACTATGTTTATAGCATGTTCCTTTGCTCTAGATTATCTAGTCAGAGTTAAACATGGACTAGTCACCTTTAAAAAGTGACAAGTCTTGGGCATGCTGGAAACTGCAAGATTTCTGTATGTCTCAATAATACCCTGCTACTGAACACTGTACACACTGTTTCCTTCTGAACCGTTAGACAGATGAACTGGATCAAAATAATAGTACCGCATGTCTATAATTTATGCCTGAAGAAGAGCTCTACGTAAATTTGAAAGCTTGTTTCTCTCATCAACAGAAGTAGGTCCAGTAAAAGATGTTACCTCATCCACCTTGTCTCTATAATTTATGCCATCAGTTTTGTTTTCTCTCATTACACCAGTAAAGAAAAAGGGCTGTCCTGATTTAAAGCTGTAAATTCAATTCAAATGGGAAAGTGTTAAATCCAGAAGTGCCTTTGGTCCATTAACTTCCATGTTGATTTGACACGCTCTGTAGTACTTGGGCAACAGACTCTGCTATACAACCTATTCCTAAGCAAACAGTGTTTTGTGTCATAAACCATCTGGGGTGCCAGTTATAAGGACTGCTCATCTAGAGTCATCTGATATACTAGGAAATTTTAAGGTGAAAAACTACGAAACTTTTCTTCATTACAAAACCCCTTTTGCTAAGCTAAGGAGATTGCCACCAAAGGAATGATGGAAGGAACAAAATTTTGGCTGGGGTAGTTGTTTTTATTATTCATCTGAATAAAGGCATTGGATATACAAGCTTTCAAAAAACCCTATGGTTTTTCTAAGGTACTAATAAAAGTGATACCATTCATAACCTGGACAGTGCTCCCTTTCATATAGACTCTATAGTTGCGAAGCTAAGTGCCAAGCAGATGGCCGAAATCTGTTTTGTATAAAAAGTGTGTGTGTGTGTGTGTGTGTATGCGTACACATATTTTAAACTGCATTCTTTGTATTCATATTCAGGCCTACATTTTAGCCATCAAAATACTGGCACTGAGGCAATCATTAGCAACATTTTAGACAACTGGCAACTAAGGTATGCACTGTTCTCCACAAAATGTTCAGTTAATATCTCCCAGATGTATAATTAAGGCAAAAGATCATCTTCTTAAATTGGTATCAGTGCTTTGGATGGCCTTTCAATAGACTGTGTATGCAAAAAGCAATTTTACTAATTTTTTTAAATAATGCTCTTTTATTCTAATTTAATTTTTTCTTTCTTTCTTTTTTAAACCACAGCTGCCCTTACAGATTATCAGTTTCCATACCAGCCTACATCTCAACATATTGATAGCAATATCATTTCTCCCCAAAGCCAGTCATTGCAATGAGAGTGTTTGGGTAACCTACATTAATAACAACACTTAGTCATTCTTGTTTTACAAATTCATTATAAAATAATATTTTATTTAACCTCCCTTGCTGAATATAGAAGTTGTAGACCAAGTTTGTGGGTCCAGAAGAGTTTGATTTCATGACTAGAGCAGTGGACCACTTCAAGTTTCTGTTCTTGAGTCTACTACTCACACCCTGTAACTCTGAGCAATTCATTTATCCTACAGGTGTCACAGTTAACTCATTAAGAAAATGGCTTGTTTATTATTATGAATCACGACAATACAGTGAGCGGAACAGTGGAGTTCTGGCTTGAGACTGAGGCTCCTAAGCTCCACAACAATACAAATAAATATTAATCCTTATACAGTGTTTAGCAGCATGGGGCATTTAGACACTACTAGAACAATAATAATCATAACATTATTATTAACACTCTTGTTATCACTATTATCATCATCACTACTTGAGGCACACAATTGTTAGTGAAGCTTAACAAGGTAGGGTTGCCTAGGAAGGTGGACTCTCCATCTTTAGTAGTTTTTAAGGTCAGTCTTGACAAAGCCCCAGGTGGGATGATTTAATTGAAGTTTGTCCTGCTTTAAGCAGGGCGTTGGCATAGATGACCTCCTGAAGTCTCTTCCATTCCTAATAGTCTATGATTCCACGAATATTTCTAAAGCATGCTGAGATTGATCCTATAGAAATGTCTCACAATGTTGGTGAAATCCTGGTTTCATACAAGTCAGTGGGAGTTTTGCCACTGACTTTTGTGGGGCCAGGATCTCACCCTGTGATCTTTGGTATGTCACTTTGTCATTCTACCTTGTTTTACCCATCTCCAAAATGGGTACAGTAATGCTGCCATGGCTTGGAGGGGTGACAAGAGCCTTAGTAAACTAAGGCCTGTATTTTCAGAAATGACCTGTGATGTTGGATGCCCAACAGGCCAAAACACTCTAAGTTAATTACCACTTCTGAAAATGTTGGCCTTACCAGTCCTATCCTACAATGAGCTTTGTATGGATGGACCCCTGCATCAATCTTCTGGAACACTACAAAACTCGTTATTACAATCAGTTATCTTGCAAGGAGACCCTCTTATAGAACTTCTCAAACAAGACAACTTACTCACTCAGGAATAATATTCAGAAGCTATGTAACTCAAATCCAAATAATCTGGAGTTTATACCCATAGTCTTCAACTATATTTAGTGAGAGAATGATATACAGCACATAGATTAAAGGCAAATCTACCACCATCGTTCACTGATCCAGTCCTATCTGGTAGTGTACCTCTGCAAACTACTGCCACTGGGGATGTGAAATATTGAAAGAGAGGTTATGGAAAACTTCTTACATGGTAAGAAAAACAACTCCTCCCTTTTAATAAGCTTCTGTCACATCCTTCACTTCGGGTCGTTGTCACACATTTTAAAAAGCAGATGTCAAATATTTGGATGGGTGAGAACCACAATATATTTTGTACCATGTAATGTGGTTTCTGCTTTTCTGTTACTTAGTTTGCTCACAGTGGCTGTTTACATTGCTGCCTTTGGAAAGTCTATTCCTCACATTAATTTCTTTCTGTAAAGAATATTTTTCTTGTAATCCGCTACCGTCTGGTCCTAAGGTTATAAAACATAAGGCAACTCTTGTACCTCTGGCTGGAGATGCTAATTATTCTCCAAGATGAGTCCTTTACTTGGCTGTAAGTTGTATGTACACTCTTAATGTACTTAAATCCTGCATGTTCTGCTATCTATATTCAGTTTTCAAAACTTGCCCTCAGGTAGGGATCTATTTTTCACACATGCTCAAAAAACTGGAGATGCTAGAGATTTTCCCCCTCTATCAAAGTAGTTGAAAGAATATCTAAAGCTGTAAATATTCCTAGAGACTTACTGCTATTAATGATATTCCAAAGCCCTTGTTTTACATATTTAAGTAATTTAGGTATTATATTTCATCTTGCTAGAATGAGACCTTTAGGAACAGTAATTGGACTGCTAGAAATCTGTAATTTGTAGTTCTCTGGATTTTAAGAAGGGGAAGAATGGTTTTGAAGTTAAAGCACAGGAGTGGCAAGCAGTACCGCTGGCCTCTATCCCCAGATATGCCAAAGACTTTGCCACTTTGTTCCTCAGTTCCCCATCTGCAGGCTGGGGATAACAGGGATATTTTATTGCTAAATATCATGGAAGTCTTGAGAATTAATTCATTCATGTTTCAAGTTCCTAAAATGAAAGGCACTACTCAAGATCTAAGCGTGACTATTATCCAAAATAAATCAGTTTCCATAGATATATTCTTTTTTTTAAAGGCTGGACTGACACTGTTTAATCAACCTCCTGCCCATGTAACTGTGGGCTAAGGAAGTACATCTACAAATCTATATGCATCTACCACTGTACATGCACAAGCATGCATTTGTGCCTGCCAAACAGTCACATACACAAATCTGTGTTTCTGCATGTACACAGGTGAATGAATATATAATCAGAGTGTAGGTTCTCTATGTAAATTCCACAATATGACTTTAAGACTGAATTCTCATTCCTTGTCCATATCATGATCCCTTATCTATTCCAAGATTCTGTAGTTGTCTCATGCAAAGACACTGACATCAGTAAAAGTTCTAAGTACTAAGTATGTTCTTTTAGGTACATTCCCTCATGTACCTAGTGGGGCTCTGATCCATGAGCACTATTGCAACATAAACAAATAATAAATAACAAGAACAGCTACAATAATGATACAAGTGCAGAGTACGCTTTAGAGATTTATAAGGCATATCTAAGAGCAGTGGTTTGTCCTTTAGTTGGTATGGCATCTTACAGAAAACACTTTGGTCCAAAAGATTTTACAGAGCTATGTAATATAATTACAAAGTTAGAAAAACAAGAGCACAAAGGGAGAGAAATTAAAAGGCAGAAGCAAGGGAAAGGAGTCTTCCACCAAATCACATTGAGCAAGATTCTGGTCAGAGTTTAAAAAAAAAAACTAATATAGAAGTAGCTGATATCAATCCCGGCAAGAGTTCTTTGCAAGATATTATCTAGAAATATCCAGGTAAATCTCCAAAACCTGAGAACAAAGGACAACTCAAACACTGAACTTAAAAAAACCCAACAAAACCCTCTCTCTGAATTTCAAGGCTAGAAACTCAGATTTTTTTTTAAAAGAAGTACTATATGAACCTACTGAGCTGCCTGTAACAGTTGCAAAAGGAGAATTTACCAGATGAATAATGTTAAATTGCCTATTCTAAATATTTTATTTAGTTTATCATGTTTGAGTTTTAATGTTTCACGCCAGTAAAAGAATAAGCATGTACCATGTAAATATAATCCATCAGAATTACACCAGTTTGTCACAGAAGTGCGAAACTTGGAAGGCTCCTCAGATCAATCAAATCCACTATATACTTGTCCTCCACAGAGCCCCTAAGTGTGTAATTAAAATTTAGGGGCAAAAACACCACAAGTGCAAACTTTACAGAAGTTTTTAGGCAAAAAATATGTCTAGGTTTTTTTTCCTGTAAAGTGAATGTAATGAAGCTGCCAGGTGGATAGCTCTGAAAAACAGAAGTGATCTCTATAGCCACAGGACAAATAAAGCGTGGGCAGTGCTACTGCAAGCCAAGCTTCCCCCGACACAACTCTGCCAAGTGCCTCAAGCCTGACACAGTCAGACCACCTCTAAGGGTGAGAGGGCATTTTAAACTCCATGCCCATTCATTACGTAGCCTCTCTGTTAAGGCAGTGAATATCCTAAAATTGACATTAATTTATTTTAAATTTTGGCATTTCACGCTGTGATGCATTTTGTCACATCACTTCCAGCCACAGCCCAGTCTTTCAGGTTACTCTAGGGTAAATGGAACATAAAGAAGCCTAATGCAACCATGTTATATGACCAATCAAACTGATATATACACACACAAATATAAACACACCAGACACAGATACTCAGTTTTAAAATCTTGCTTTCATATTTTCACCACGGTTACTTTTAAAACCCAGTTATCTCCCAAAGACCTTCAAACAATAAAATAGGAAAGCTTGTAAAAAAGTGTCATTGGTTTACAGCCAGCAACTTCTCTTTATGCTGTTGCTCCTACTCCATCTATTGTGTGGGTACTGGCAAGTAGCCCTAGTTGCTATTAGCCAGATTATTTTTATTCATGCACTATAAAAAATCCTGTGCAGTTAATGAATGAACTATGGTACAGAAGTTTATGCATCTTCTTAATTCCAAGAAACTGATGCATACATGAACTCAGCACCAAAGAGTCAACGAGGATGAAATCCTACAGGTTCTCCTTTACATTTAATAGTTCATTTTCAAATGAGATTTAGATTTAGAAAGTATACTAGATACTGACAATAATCCTAAATCTGCAAATACATCCATACATGCTCATGCAAACTTTGTCACCAGTAATAAAGAGTTACAATTCTTTTGACAAGGAAACCAAATATCTATTTGCTAGGCTTATATTTTGCTCAAAAGGATTTCCGTTTAAGGCATGAAGAATAGAAAAAATACTTAGTAAAAAGTCAAGAATAACCACACAAGATAATTAACATTAGGGTAACATTTTATGATACCTTTAGAGTAAAGAGCATCACTTAACTACACACAGAGCCACTTTCCAAAATAATCATGCAATAAATACAATTAGTATCAACTTTAAGGAAACACAAAAGCAGAAGTATATTACAAACTAGAAGTGTAATTATTATAGATATCAACGAGCATTTGTTGTTTTTTAAATCACAGAGAAACTGGAATCCTGTGGATCATTTTTTTTAAATTTAAATTTAGCATTATATATTTTATATACAAACTGATCTATAAATATTACTTAATTAATCCTCATAATACACTTTTAAGGGAGGCAAGTCCTATGCTGATTGCAAACTTCTAAACTGAGCCATAAACCTCTCTTTATTAATTGTAGTTCTGTCAAGTTTTACAAATATAAAATGATGACACTGCCTTTTAGAGAATTAATAGCTCTTAAGCAAGGCGACAGAAGGTCACAGCGTCCAAAAATGTCACAAATACACAAAACACCAAAGCAAAGAGGAAAATATTTTAAAATTTCTTAAAACAAAACAAAACCAAACAAAACAAAAGCAAAGCAAACAAAAAAAAACCCCCACAAAAAAAATATAACAAACAAACAAATCCCACAACACACCTGAAGCAACTCCACTGAAGTAAAGCTTAATAGTCAGAATTCAATTCAGGGTTTATTTGTTTAATCCATCAACCCTAAGAAATATATAATTTTTATAATAATTATCACTTGCTACATCACAATTCCATTCACACCTTAAGCAGTTCTCACCAAAATTCTTCAAAATCTTGTCTAAATTTGGACTCTCAACAACTAGTATATGTAGAACTTCACACTGTCAAAAGGACATATGGGCTCAAAACAACTTTTAGTGACTTTTGCTTCTTAGGCTGACAGAGGCTACGAACATTGCAGAGGTGAGAAACTCAGTCTCTTGAGTGGAGGGTGCAGTGTACACTGTTCTCAAGTACCCCCCTAGCGGCTGGCTGAAAGTAGGTTATTGCATGATCTCCACAGGACTTGTGAGATGTATTAAACGTATACTATAATAGGCAGTTCTGTAGAGTATGGCGGGAGGGAGAGATAAAACATAGAAATACTCAGCTTTAAAAGATGGTAGCCCTGAATGAAAGGATGGGTGTGTAAATTCCATAATATCCCACTTCAACCAGTAATTTTGCCAGGTGTATCTATGAAATGGCGAAAAAGACTCACTGCTATAAATTCATGTCAGGGATTGTGCTCATGATACTGAGTAGTAGCTGATCACCTAAATCACAAAGTTAAAGTAACAAACATATTTTTTTTATTTTAATAATTTGTAGCATGAAAAAGGTTTTCATACTCTGTAATCTAATCATCCGACTGGAGTTTGTTTTCTTTCTAATGCAATTTTAACTTCTCTATATTTCAGAAATTAACAGTTTATATGGTGTGTCAGTCACACACCAGATAAAATATCTAAAAATATTTTTTTTTAAATCCCTGCTTCTCAATATGCTGCTTGTTAAGAGAAATCCTTATAATAAATCAGAGAAGTAGTACTGTTATTGACTAATTGCTGTGAACTCTTCTTTTCACATGCACTGCATATTTGTATTGAATATAGTTAAAACATGACAAGTTTCTTTCTCCTTCCACTTATTGGTTAATTATGTGTAAATAAAATAGCCAAGAGAAAGTCAGTCTCATTTTTTCAACTTAGCTCTAAAAGTGGAGATATTTGACATGCATATATGTAATTGTCCTACGCTACACTGTAAACAAATTGCTTTAAAAACATTTCGTAAGAAAAACATGCAAAGAAATTGAGGTTTTACCTGTGGTTGATATTCTTTTTCTTAAATATATATTTGTATATGTATCATTTATATAAATATATAACTGCATGTACGTCTATCCCACCAAACAGCACCATGGCTAAGGAATACGAGAGGTTATCAATATATTTTATGCTTCTTGTATGATATAGGTATAGGATGCAGTTAATTAGCATCTAAGAAATAGTAAATAGTCCATATGGTTGTTGTTTTTATGGTCTCTGGACAACCAGAGTAGAAAAACAATTCTTCTCACATATAAAGGTACCAATAAAACACACTACACAGACAAATATTGCAACATGCATGGTGGTGGTAGTGGGGTATGTGTGGGCGCCCGTGCCTTAAATAACTCTTTGAATATACATGAGGAGCCAGCCACTCAGAATCTGGTAATGCCCAACTCTTGAACCAAAGAATACAACAGCATGAATTGTTCAATTTGATGTGTCGCTTGTCACTTCCCTCATATGTGGCTCTGCATTCCAAGTGCAGTTCGTGATTCCAACAACTGGTAAATTATTGAAATGTTAATTCAAATCTATAATCTGTTATAGTCTTCTTTTTCCCCATAAAACATAAACATAACAAATGAAATCAGTAAAGAACATTAATGAACATTGTAGAAATGTATTATTCCTTTAGTCTTATTACAGAGAAATATAAAACCACCAAATTTTATTTGGGCAAAAATTGTGATCTGCAACTTTCTAATTTAGTTCGATTCTTCCTCACTCCAGACCCTTACACTTAAATAAGTAAATAGGAAATATTTTTGAAAACAAATCAATGGAATAAGTGACATCCAATCCAATATTGGTAAAATGTCAAACTTTTTTTAAAAATCGAAGCATAATATCCTTTTTTATTTCTATCATTTGATTTCACAAGAATGAGATATTCTGTTTTTTTGTTTTACAAGAACTCTCAGCACAAATAATTTAACTTTGGGTCAGAAAAGTACTTCTTAAATATACAAAGTTTCCTTTTAGGAAAATGATTTCTCCATTTGATAGTGTTAAGACCCCAAAATAAATTCAGTGGGAGTCTGAAATGATTCCTGCAGCATAGCAACTAAGTATTTTTTTTCCTTCAGCAGAGACTTCACACCCTTGAGCTCTCCCCTTTCCACAAACTGTCTAGCTGCTTGTGTAATTTCTAGAGCAAGCACCTTTTATCTTCTTTCCACCTTTTGCCTTCCTTTCTTCTTTAGGAAACATTAACTTACCCTTCCTTCTTCAACAAACACCATACACATCTTTACCTTGAATCTACAAAAATATGTCACACTGTCCTGATGCCTAGTTTAACCACACTCATAGTCTACAGGAAAAAAAATGTAAATATGCCGTAATTAATGTTGATTTAAGAATATCATTCACTAGGGACATTGTTAAGAGGTAACTTTATTTTTCATTTACTATATTTTATTAGGACATTAAAACTTTATGCTGGATATTTTTGAGCTCTTAATCATTCTGCAAATTGCAGTACTGTTTGTGATGGTTCGATTACACTTGCTCTATTACTCAAGGAAGTCAAACTTTTCATTGTGGGCTGACCTTCTGTTTTCAGCAAACTTTGTGTAATCATCCTATCTAACATTCATGGTGATTCTTTTAAATAATTTGATGTGGATTCTAAGTGCCACAGGTGCACCAAAAATTATATCCTAGAAGTAATTTACTCACTAATAAGCAGACAGATTATAGATATACATTTCTGCATACATTTTTACTGCAAGCATTTCTGCACTTTCTGATGATCCTTTTTCGTATACTCTGAAACCTCCCCAAATAAAAATAAAGAGGTGTAAGGAACTTCTCAATAGAAACCAAAAATTAATACTTAAGGAATGATTTATAAATTGTACGTGTTAATTTACAAAACCTCGTGCACGTTACTACTGCTGCGGAATTAATTAATGCTTGTTTATTCGCCGGATACTGTGGACCATTTTCCTTCCAAGTGTGTATCACAAATGTCCATGATAATGACCAAAGACAAACAAGAGAAATCTCCTTCAATTTAACCCCTCAATTTATTAGAAAGTTGGAGTGACTTCTTAAAGTTTCTAAACTGCTTATAATTACTAGGGTACAATGAAACATGAACATTTCTCCTTAGAACAGTGATGACAGCAAAAGAAGAATAACTGTTTTGCAGAACATTTACCCTGAGAACTAAACAGCCATCAGCTCTGCATACTGAATTTTACCTCCTTGCAATTTATGACACATCAGTTTTACAGGGGCTTGTGCATGTTAGTAACAAGACTGAAGCTGACAATGTGGATGTGACAGGTGGGGACCTCAGAGAGCAGAGAAAACACACTCAAAGTAATGTGCTTGTTGAGAATATAACAGCTCAAGAAGCAGCCTCCTATATAACATAGTACATGTGTAACTTGGATATGCATGTGAAGTATGTGTGTGCGTGTGTGCGTATGTTCTCATGCCTGTCTTTTGGTAAATATAAATATACTACATGGACAGTATCTGCTTTGTGTGTGTGTGTAATGACAGCCAAACACATATATCCAATGTAAACAAATGGTAATGATTAACAGATATTGGTTTGTATTACCAATTCTAACTGCAGAGGGAAAATGGTAAAAAAAAGAATCATATTGTTGCGAGGTTTTTTTATATTGCTTCTTATCTTTCTTCCTTGAAGTCATTTGCATAGCCAAAAGAATAGCAGTTTATTAATTATTTAACTAGAATTTTTACAAGAGCAAATCTTTGAGCTCTAAAAATGAAACGTATGCCTTAAGAAAGATTAGGAAGAAAGAAATTTTACTACTATAAGAAAAGTTAAGTACAAAATGAAGAAAAAAAAGAAAAATGAAAAGACTGTATCTGTTATAGACATATGTATTCTATTCATCACAAAGTTCAAAGAATAATCCAATAGTTTCCTTACAATTTTCAACCTTGGTAAAGCATATGGAATACTTTAACCACTATGTGCGTGTACAAGAGAAATTTGTTTATTGTTACATTAGCTCAAGGTTCATCACTCTAAACCAGGTACTCTAGCTAACTTAATACACTACATGTGAGCAAAAGCAATCTTTACTCTTCTACCACAATAAAAAGAAACTAAAGAAAACGGTCAGGTATTTTATATAGAGTTGGCAAATGAATTGCATTAAATAAAATCTCTGAAGTAGTTCAACAATTCTAGTGCCGTTTTCTGGTAAGAAACAGTCTTACAAAAGGAGACACAAAGTGTTAAAATAGTTCTTGCTATTTTGAATTTCCTACTTAATTTCATATTCTTATATTTTTATTTTTCTTCATTTTCATTTTCTTCATCTCAGTATTCTTTCATGCCCTTTCATTGCATGCGTGTTTTTCTGCCCACTTAAACTGTTTTCATCTTCCTTTCTTTTCTGTACCTTTTACTATCATATTCAGTAGTTTGAGCGATGAACAGCTTGACTTAGCATATTTTTAACCAGCTGGTCTAGCACCTAGCCTGCATTGCATAGTCAGATACAAGCAAATGTTTATACAGAAGGTAGCTTTCGTGAAAATGAAGGGGTAAAAAAGCCTATGTAGCATGCATACTTGCATTCTTTTATTTACTAAATGAAAAGTTTGAATTCTTTGTTAAAGGAAAACAAGGGCCTATTTATAATATTGAAAAATAAACTGGAGGGGAAGAATATTGGATCTTCAATGAAAGTGTGTACCAATGTATGAGAGAAGGCTTCAAAACACAGCTTAGAAAAGGCAGATTTAAGTGAAAGAAGCAGTAAGTTCTGGAGGTTACAAACTACTGCCAGTGATAGCAAAAACTTAAATCTAAATGTTTAAAGTTCCTAAGTTAGCTAGAATGGGGAAAGACAATAAATAAGCCATAAATAAAAATCCAGCTTTTGACATTCAGTGAAAAGCTGCTGGCAAAAACTTAGAAGAATCAAGAGTTTCCCCCTTTTTTGGATACGTAAAGGCTGATCTCTTGGCAGTTAACTTGACTAAAAATAATAACTTCTGTTAGATCAACAAAGGGTCATGTGCTTTACAAAGCGCCTTCCAAAGTTTTAGGGAAGGATCAGATTGGAAATGAAATCCATGGCTTTCACCCCAAGCAGAAACCTTCTCCATCACCCCAGAAATCACTCCTTGAAGACAGAGAGATGCTAACAATGAGGGCATTCTGCATCAAATATTGCCTCCCATATTTAGTAGAGTGGCTCAGTGAAGGAGTGCGAGAGAGAGAGAGAGAGAGAGAGAGAGAGAGAGAGAGATCATGGTAACGTTCATTAAGATCCCCATTAGGGATCTAAGCCCCACCAGAAAAGCATTACTGGTGAAGCAGTTGTAAAGGACTTTGCAGATCCCTTCAATCTGCTTCATGCAACAAAAACAAACAAACGATCAGCAAACTGACATGTAATCCGAATTGCAAAGGTAAAGCTTCTCCACCGAGCATTCTTTGGGGAGCATCTCACCACTGACACAGAGACTGCTGTAAAAAGGGAGAGTTAGACTTTTTTTTTATACACACACACACACACACACACACACACACGCACACAGACATGCACACAAAAACACTCCACTCACCTTTCAAACTCCTGAGGTAAATCAGGGTCAGTTAGCATGCTGGAAAAGCACAATTTCCCTTTGTCACAGCAGCCACCTATGATCGACTCCAACTGAACCTGTCAAGTGAGTCCAAACCTTCTAAACCGATTGATTTTCTCTTTTTCTCTGTCTGGCTCTCTCTCTCCCACCCCCCTCTCTGAGCTAGGACTCCTTGACCAGTCTCTTAAAGGGGTAGCACACTTAGCAGTAGACACTGTTTCTAAAACTCCCCCCACAGCGGAGCAGCATGCTGCGGCTGCAAGGCACTAGACAACCTCCGGGTGCCTGTCCTTTCCTTTTAATTCTGCCCTCCAGTCACCACAAAATGGGAAAAGTCAACTCCTGGAACGTCCATGAAATCCAAAGAAACCCCCCGAAACCTATAAACCAGGAGTGAACGAACCCCTGCGCTAAGGCAGATCAGGGGAGGAAGAAGATAAAAACAAGAGCAGCCCGATTAAACTGAGGCTATTATCCACTCCCTCCGAGTTGAAATAGGGAAGAAAAGATTAGACACATAAAAAATGTAACCAAAGGCATTTGTACTCAAAGAATTTCCATTCCTCCCTCCTCTCCCCCCCCCCCCTTTTAAAGTCTCCCTCTCCGTCTCTTTGGGGGGAAAAACAACAAAAAACAATCAGGCATTGTTCTGAGGGAAGAAAAGCAACTTTGACAGATTGAAATATAGCAGAGGCCCCTTCAAGGAAACCTGTAAACAACTTGTCACTCACTCTGTCGGTCGCACTGTTAGCTCTTGCTTGCCACAAAGTGCTGCGAACCGTCCTGGCAACAAAACCAAAGTTTCCTCAGCTCCAAACTCCATCAAACAGCCCTGGTGTGTGAAGGGGGAAAGGTAGCCACATGCCAAAACAGCACACACCGCGCACACACAACCACCACCACCACCAACTTTCAGTCTGTCCTCTGGATTTAAAAAAACAAAACAAAAACAAAATCTCTCTCTCTCTCTCTCTCTCTCTCTCTCTCTCTGAGCAAATCAAAGGAATCCCTTAGCTGTGGATCTCTTTAATTTCCTCTGCCCAGGCAGCCGCAGATAACAAGGTGGACAAAGTGTGGTTTTAGAGAACCGAGGCTGGCTGGCAGAGCACAGCCCTCAGAGCGGTTCCAATTATCTAGATAAAAATCTGGCAGACGGGGAAGGTAATCAGGTAATGGACCTTTGACATGAAATGACAGAGGCGCGCGCGCGCACACACACTCACACTCACACACACACACATGCAGAGACAGGGACTGGCCAGTGCACTGCAGCATCTGGTCAACCAGGAACGCGCACACACAACATTCACACGCAGATAAGACAGTGTGAATGCTCCACATCATACACACACACACACACACACAGACAGAGAGAGGGGGAGAGAAAGAGAGAGACCAGCTATCCACTCCTACTGGGAGGGTTCATTCTGCACAAAAGGCTACATTACAGAGCCCGCCCCACTAGGGAAGGGGGGGGGGAGGGGGAGATGGGGGAAGCCTTCTATTGTCGAGAGGGCAGGTCAGTTGATTAGATTTTCTGTGGAGAATTCCACGAGGAAATTCCCTTCAAAGCCGAAGTGATTAACTGGGGGCTATTCTGGAAATGGAGCAGACAATGGCTCAATAGTCTGCGCGGCCAATGTCCAGGCTGGCACTGAACTCACTTTAAAAATAAATAAATAAATAAAAGCTTCCAGTCTCTGTTCTTTTTACACACTCAACCCTCTATTCCTTTCCTTCCAGTTTCTCCTCCCCATTTAGGCTTGGTTAGGTTTGGGCTTTTTTTTTTTTTTAATTTACAGCTGGACAACATTAAGAGCCTTTAAAAACCACAAGGTTTTGACCCCCACAGCAGTTTGATTAGGTCCATTCCCTCCCTGGCTCCCCTTCTCCCTGACACAGGCAGAGAGCAAGTTTACTTTTTTTAGAAGTACACAAGTGCAAGAAGACACACTGACAAGAGACTATATAATTTTGAGCCCTTTCGTGTTGATAGGTTTAAAGAAAAAGCATGCCAAGTCTATTAAAATCCAGCAATATGTCCCTTTAAAATAATGTACTCTTTTAAACTTTGCATATATTGTAAAACTGTACACACACATACAGAGAGGGCATACACTCTAGTGCAGTATCAATACTTTATCAGCATGAGTTGGACATAGCTTTAGTCACAAGTAATAATAAACACTTGTGAGTTACGAACATCTCAAATGTGCATTACTCTACTTATATGGGAGCAAAACATTAAAGCTAAATTTGCAAAGGCACCTTCCATGTTGCACAGAAAAGAGTTTAAAAAAAGAAGATTGTCTCAAATCTACTTCATATATATTGCAGCATTCAGAGCAGGCACATAGAAATTGTCAACTCCTGGCATGAGGTAGATCTAATCGCTCCTCACCATGGGGTAGGGTAAACGGTCTTCTTGAATAGCCCCAGGCAGATAATATTTTCAACAGAGATATTACATTCTCAATAAACTGACAAATCTAGTTAATATGCACAAGAATTTTTGTTTGTTTTTAGTAGATAACCCTTCCTGAATAAGTATGAAACAGACATTAATAGCGGGGCAGCAGCAGATGGGAAAAAATAACCCCACATACTTTGAGGATCATAAACCATTTTAATTAAGCCACACATTACTCTTCTATAGTAAATAAATGTAATTCTACCTAATTTTTTGATACCCTTAGTTGTACTGAACAATACCATACACCACAGAGGGACCTACCAAAATCAGCAGGGCTCTGTATGGAGTAAAGTGCTACTCAGTATGAATATAGGTATAAGGTTTTGGCCTTAGTTAAGTAACTAGGCCAAGCTCAGACAGCTAGTGAGTGACTGTATTAGGATGAGAATTCAAGAGTTCTTATTCCCAATCCTCTGCGCTAATCAAGCAATAATACTGCCTCAGCTGATGGGGACACAGCTGCTATACAGTTTTGTTTTAGAAATTTGTGTGTCCTGTTTTGCACATCTGCAAATTGCAAGTGTTTCATCTACAAAGGCACTAGAGTTCACTGCTTTGTTAAAATGGTTAAAAGTTAGATTACCCCCTGTAATGTTGGCAGAAATGGTGCCAGTTCATGCCAAAGCCTGTAGGCTTCACTGAACACTGACAAATGCAGAGCTGGAAACTAGTCTGGCTCACCTGTGTATTAGCATTGTTAAAATAGATGTTAAGTTGATAAGCATGAGTTTAGTGTTTAGACTTGATGAAATATTCATAGGAGGCTGCAGGTACTGATCTCCCATATAACATCTGTAGTCCAAACTATGTTGTATTGTTTGTATTCTAAACCTCTGTAATTGTACAACTCACCAAACAGGAAAGAAGCATTAATTAGCATAAAGTGCTGGTCTTGCTCACAAGACGACCCACTGAAACCAAATGAACCATCAAAAGATTAAGACTTTGTTGATAGACCCTCCCACATATACCCATGAAGAGCACCAGCACTTGTTCCATCAGTTTGAACCCAAGGGGTAGAAAATTAAAATGGCTGACCAGAAGGAATTGTATCACTCTGCTGTGTGAATCTAAAGACGGCAATATTACTAAGCATAAGTAAGGGATCCCCAAGCTACTTAGCTTGGCTTATCCCTAAAGGACACAGAAAGCCTGCATATTGCAGCAGCTTTTATTACCTTTTGTAACTCATTTGTAAATGTTTACTTTCTTTAATCTTGTAATTAACTGTAATTTCTTTTTCTTAATTAATAAACATTAAATTAGTTTATATAGGTTTGGCTACAAATGTCTTTGGTGAGAGATTTATGGTAAAATTGACTGGAGGTAAGTGACTGGTCCTTTGGGACCAGGAGTAACCTCAATATTGTCATGATGTTTGGTGTAAGGGACCACCTAATCACAAAGGCAAGCTTGTCCTCCAGGGGACTGTCTATGATTTCATGTTAAGATTGTTGTAGTGCTTGAGGAGTTCACACTTGGCACTAGCAACAAAGTACCAAGTGTGAACTTCTCAAGTACCAGTTGGAGTTTATGCCCTACTTCTTAACAGTCTATCCTGAGGCTGATACCCATGGTCATGAGCCAATCCAGATAGCTTGGCATCTCCCATAGATACCTGTCAAATTTGGGTGGTTCCATTTTAATTAATCGTGATGCTTTGCTTTTCCTATCACTGAGCATGGCGCAGGACATTGGTCAGAGGAGGAAAAGCAAAAGAGGCAGAAAAAGAGGTAGGGAGCAGGAGTTTGCTCCATAGGGAAGCCTGAGGGACCACACTCCCTATTCCCTAGCTCTCTTTGCAACTGCCTAGTTTCCCTTTTATTCTGAACTCCCTCCCAGGGTATGTCTATACTGCAGAGTTTTTTCGGGAAAACAGCTGTTTTTTCTGAAAAAACTTCATTTACGTCCACACTGCAATCGCATTCTTTCAAAAAAAAAAATCGAAAGGACATAGGGGTTTTTCCAAGATTGGTAAACCTCTTTCTACGAGGAAGAAGCCTTTTTCCAAAACAGCTCTTTTGGAAAAAGGCGTGTGTGATTGGGGGAAAAGGGAGTTCTTTCAAAAGAAGAGGACAGGGCACAGGTGCCCTGGGGGCCACTCCATCCATAGTAATCACAGGTTAAATGTGAGATAGTGTCCACTCTGAATGGATGCTATCTTTCAAAAAAGCAGATCGCTTTTTCGATGTACTTTTGCTGTGTAGGCGCTCTCTTTTGAGAGAAGTTTTTTTTGGAAGATCTCGTCTGGAAAAGCTTCTTCTGAAAGAAACTTGCAGTCTAGACATAGCCCCACTAAACTCCCTCTCCTGGCTCACTGAGAGGAAAAGAAGCAGGGTCCAGAAAAGAGCAGAAATGTTACCATTGCTATCTTTATGTTTCTCTGTCAAGCCAGGTTTGTCTTAATAATGCGCCCGACTTCAATCACAAGAAGGAAAGGGGGAAACATTTATAAATAATTAATTTAAGAAACCTCTGGAAAATTAACTAAATAATCTTTTCTACAAATCATACTGTCACAATTTTTAAGACCTCTTAGCTCCGGGGCTGTCACAACACAGAACAAGAGGAAACCAGAGGAGTTGGGGAATTCCTGCTCTTCAACAACAGAACATTCTCATTCCTAGCTTTGCTGTTTCTTATGATATTGGAACTTACATCTGTTACTGGTGCAGACCTGAATGTTGCCCATCAAATACCTCTTACCAATATGTTTAGGGAAGAAAGAAACAAACGTTTGTGGGCCAACTCTTTTGTTTGTTTCTTTCTTTTGCTTTGTATTTAAACTAGGTGGCTATTTGAAGGGACTAAGAGGTTTTCACATGTAACAAGTAGTCTCAACAAAAATGATATACAGCCAGAGTGTAATAGAAGCAGTCGAAGATGAATGATAGATTAAAATTTACGTTATGATTCTGAAATTTATCACTCCGATATCACCAGACATATTGGCTGGATAGACAACATAGCTTTAGATAGAAAAACTAAAATATGAGTAACTCCAGAAGATTTCAAGAACTAAATATACATAAAATAATAACTCTGAACTTGAAAATAATTTGGTGTTTACTAGTAAGTAACTCACAAGTGAATTGCAACAAAAACAGGAATTTCAAAACCACACAATACTGACCTAATCCTGCTTCCATTGACATCAACTGCACTGTTCCTACTGACATCAATGGGAGCAAAGTTAAGTCAACAATAACCACGACTGAAATCCTTTTGGACCCTTAGGTATTTGGTCCATATCACTACAGGACATAATCACCTTATAAACTAAGAAATTCATCCTCAACACATCCCTGAGAGGCCCAAAAAATGTTATTTAGAACCATCGTATAGGTAGAAACTATAGCACAGAGTGATTAAGGATCAGATCTCAGCTGCTGTAAACTGGCATAGCTATTGTCAAGAGACCTTCACCAATTCACACAAATAGAGTATGTGATCCTAAGTGTTTTTCCAAAAAATCACAGAGGAAATCAATCACCCAAGACCTAAACTAATGCCTTAAACACAAAACTCTCTTCCTCTTCTAGTGGCTTCTCTTCCTCATTCACTATACCCCTGCAAAGAAAGATAATTGAAATTGTAGAATAATGGGGGATAATATGGATGAATGACTGAGGATAAAAGGAAGATATATAAAGTGTAAATGTCCATATAAGAAAAACATGCATTATATAGGTTACAAATACAACAACACTGATAGTATTTGGGGGAATGTGAGCTGTTTGTGCTCCAGATATCTGAACACAAGCATATTGAAGAAAAGAAAATCTGAACAAAAATGTTCCTAAAATTGTTGAATGATAACACTTCAGATCTGTCTTTGGCAGATACAACAATAAAGTGAAGCAAAGTGCTGGAAAATAGAGCTTTGCCGGTTTTGTTTTTTTCCACTGAAAGTTGTAATAGAGGTCTATAAAGTCCAAGAAAATGTAAGATGTTCCACAGAATGATCTACTGGAAAATTCTCAAAGTGAATATAAGAAATCCTAAAGATTATAAACAGATTTTCTTTGCTCAGCTTAAACTCTATAGCACTGCAGTTTTAAATATGGCCCTTTAACATTTCTATCCCGATTTTTTTTTTTGCGGGCAGAGAGCGGGATGAGAATGGGCTAAGGTTGATACATTTTTTTCTACTGGGAATATTTTGTGAAGAGTGAATGCTTAATTTGGAGGATGGAAATATTTAACTACGTCATACTTTGAATCATATACTTAGGAATAGATATTTTCCTTCCGAAGTGCATGCCTAACTGTCATTTCCATAAATAGGAATTAAGTACATATGTAGGTGTGGAAGTTAACTCTTACTAATATAATGGATCTATGCTGTTTGAAAATACGAAAAGGCTGAATCAGGCTTGTGTAGTGTTGAAGAAACCTAGTGCTGAATAGAATATAGAAAAATGGTTGAATGAGCAAGAGGAGTACTGAAATTATTTTTATGTTTTCAGATTTTCAAATCTATTACATTTCTTTAAGAAAAACCATCTCAACTGTAATTGGTAACAAATGAAACCACCATTTGTGAGCCATTTACCAAGCTTTTCACCAGAGTCATCTATCACCAATGAAAACCAATACAAAGAAAGAAGGAGCACTATACTTTGGGAAAAGGACAAACCAATGAGTTTTCACAAAATTTTTGAATCTTCATCCAACACTGAAATGTAAACTTCATTGAGAGTCTCAAAATATTTTGTTAAACTTTCTAGTCATTTTTCATTTTTGCTCACTTCTGCACTCCCAGATTCTGTCCAAGCCTAGGGGGAAAGGCTTCCACATCAATTGTGGAAAGGCTGTTTAGCCTACCTACAAGACAGAAATAATGGAAATTTCATAGAATCATAGGACTGGAGGGGATCTCGAGAGGTTATCTAGTCCATTCCCCTGCACTCAAAGCAGACCTAAGTATTATCTAGACCATCTTTGATAGGTGTTTGTCTAGCCTGTTCTTAAAAATCTACAATGATAGAGATTTCACAAAATCCCTAGGCAATTTATTCCACTGCTTAACTACCCTGACAGTTAGAAAGTTTCTCCTAATGTCTAACCTAAACTGTCTTTGCAACAATTTAAGCCCATTGCTTCTTGTCCTATCTTCAGAGGTTACTGAGAACATTTTTCTTCCTTCTCCTTGTAGCAACCTTTTAGGTACTAAAGGTATCATGCCTCTCTCTTTTCTCTTCTCCAGAACAATCAAACCTATTTTTTTTTCAGTCTTCCTTCATAGATCTTGTTTTCTAGACCTTTAATTGGTTTTGTTGCTCTTCTTTGAAATGCAGTGCCCAGAACTGGGCACAATATTCCAGCAACTAATGCCTAATCAGCACGAAGTAAAGTGGAAGAATTACTTATGCCTTGCTTACAATATTCCTGCTTATACATCCCACAATTATGTTTGTTTTCTTTGCAACAATGTTACACTGTTGACTCATACGTAGTTTATGGTCAACTATGAACCCCAGACCTCTTTTGCATTGCTCCCTCCTAGGCAGTCATTTCCCATTTTGTATGTGTGGAGCTTATCATTCCTTACTAAGTGAAGTACCTTGCATTTGACCTTGCTGAATTTCATCCTATTTATTTCAGGTCATTTCTCCAGTTTGTGCAGATCATTTGAATTTTAATCTCATCCTCCAAGCAACCCCTCCCAGCTTGATAACAACTGCAAACTTAGTATGTGTATTCTCAATACCATTCTCTAAATAATTGCTGAAGATATTGAACGGAAGTGGACACAGCCCCAATCTCTGTGGAACCCTGCTTAGCATGCCCTTCCAGCTTAACTGAGAAATCCAGAGAATCATTAGCAGTGAATGGTTATCCAACCAGTCATGCACCCACTTTTTAGTAGCTCCATGTAGGCTGTATCACCCTAATTTGTTTATGAGAATATCATGTGAGACAGTATCAAAAGCCTTACCACAATCAAGTTATATTATATCTAACATTTGCCCCATCCATAATGCTTGTTACCCCATGAAACAAAGCTATTAGCTTGATTTGACATGATTTGTTCTTAACAAATCCATGCTGATAATTACTTATCACCTTATTATATTCTAGGTGTTTGCAAATTGATTGCTTAATTATTTACTCCATTATGTTTCTAAGTATTAAGTTAACTTGACTATAATTCCCCAGGTTGTCTTTATTCCTTTATTTTATAGTTTGGAACTATTTTTGCCCTTTTCCAGTCATCTGGAATCTCTCCCATCTTCCATGACTTTTCAAAGATAATAGTTAATGGCGCAGATATTTGCTCAGTCAGCTCCTTGAATATTCAAGTGGGTAACTTCATAAGGCCCTGATAACTTGAAGACATCTAACTTCTCTAAATGTTTTTAACTTGTTCTTTCTCTGTTTTAATGTCAGATTTGACCTCATTTTCACTGGTGTTTACTATGTTAGACATCTAATCACTACTAAAGTTTTGATGAAAACAGAAAGAAGTCATTTAGCATTTCTGTCATTTTCACATTTTCTGTTATTGCTCCCCCCCACAGACTTAATTGAGTAACTCACCTACCCTGTCCTTGGTCATCCTCTTGCTTCTAATATATTTGCGGAATGCTTTCTTTTTACCCATTATGTCTCTAGTAAGTTTAATCTCATTTAGTGCCTTGGTCTTTCTAATTTTTGTCCTTTTTGCTTGTGTTATTTGTTTATATTCAAACTTTGCAATTTGACCGTTTCGCTTTTTGTTGGACTTTTTCTTTTGTTAGTTTGAGATAATTGGAGATCTCCTTTTTAAACCATATTTCTTAAGCCTTATTTCATAAGTCTCTTGCCGTATTTCCTATCTTTCCTAGGCAGTGAGATAATTTGTTCTTGGGCCCTTAATAATGTTTCCTTGAAAAACTGCCAACTCCCTTGATCGGTGTTTCTTTCCCCTTAGACTTGTTTTCCAGGGGGTCTTACCTACCAGTTTGAGTTTGCTAAAATTTGCATTCTTGAAATCCATTATCTTTATAGTGCTGTTTTTACTCCTACCGATCCTTAGAATCCATCATTTCATAATCATTTTAATCCAAGCTGCCTTCCACTTCCAAATTCTCAACCAATTCCCTACTCAACCCAGGGTGTGGAATCTCCATCTCTGGTGATATTTAAGAGTAGGTTAGATAAATGTCTATCAGTATTTGGTCCTGCCATGAGGGCAGGGGACTGGACTCTCGAGGTCTCTTCCAGTCCTAGTATTCTATGATTCTACTCAACTTGTCAAAATCAAATCTCTGCCCAAATGGTCTCCAATGCATTCAAAGAACTTGCTGGTTAATCTATGCTCTACAGTGTTATGTTTGCAACCAACGTCTTGGTACCTCGATCATCACCAAGCCCCATGCTTTGGATGATTTTGTTAGGGGTGTTTTTTTTTTTTTTTTTTTTTTAAGTCTCATCCACCTGTTCTTCCTTCCTAGGTGGTCTGGAGTGGACCCCTATCATGACGTAACCCTTTTAAAATTTGTTTCTGCATGACAGAACCTGCTCTCAAGAAAGCTTCAATCCAATCTAAACTAAAGCTTACCTAAACTAAATCTCAGATCCTTTTGTGGTTCATTCTTCACTAGTCCATTATGCCCTCATTGGAAAAGCAAGTGTAACCCTCACACCTGCTTAGGTGTGATTCACTGACCCAGTAGTAGCATATAGATCAGTCGTTTTCAAACTACGGTTTGCGACCCGGTACTGGGTCGCAAAATATCAAGAACTGGGCTTTGTTGCTGCAGGGTGATCAGGTGAGCAGTAGGGGTGCTAAGGGAGGCTATTTGCCTGTCCTGGCACCGCAGACTGCGCTGTGCCCCAGAAGCGGCCAGCAGCAAGCCTGGCTGTTAGGTGTGGTGGGGAAAGCACACAGGGCTCCACACTGCCCCCGCCCTGAGCACTAGCTCCACACTTCCATTGGCCAGGAACCTGCTACTGGCTGCTTCTGAGGCGCAGCATAGTCTGTGGTGCCAGGAGAGGCAGGAAGCTGCCTTAGAACCCCTGCTGTACCACGGACCGGGAGCCGCTCACTATAAGCTCCGCCTGCCCCAGCCTGGACCCTCCCCCCCAAAGTCAGAGAGCTCCCTCCTACTCCTCAATGCTCTCATCCTCAGCCTCTCCTCAGAGCCGACACTCCAGTCAAATTACGTTGGGTCACAAGCATCGCTAATTTTCTTCAACTGAGTCATGAGAAAAAAAGTTTGAAAGCTGCTGATCCAGACCACTTACGGAGAGAGAAAAAGAACGAGTCTGCTCTACAGAGTCTTAGTTGAGTGCCAGCTGGCTTTTTAGCTCACGCACTAAGCTCCAGAGGTTCCAGGTTCGGGTTCTGTCTCTTGGCATTGCATAAGCAAGGCGTTGCATCCCCACTTTAAGTTGTTTCTCTATAAGTCCAAGTTTTTTGGAATGTATCTTGGATTTATAGCGAGGATGGCCTATACTCAGCCACTGAGAGTGTTTCCCTGGTTTTCTGTGTTAGTCTTTCACACAGAAAAGGTTTGAGAAAAAACATTTGAAAAAGAAGAGCTTTCGTAAAACCACAGAAAAAGAACAGGTGAACTCATGGATAAGCGAAGTATCTGAAACTACTTAAAAACTGACTACATTTCTAAACTTGGGGCTACTATAAGGTGGCAGGATAACTGTACTCAGAGAGTAGTTATTAATGGTTCACAATCCTGCTGG
>CM057845.1:106265975-106311719 GCA_030068395.1 Apalone spinifera | reverse complement strand
ATGACCTCTCGAGGTCCCTTCCAGTCCTAGTATTCTATGATTCTATGTTTCTAGCTGATATGAAAATTAGTTGGATTCCAACATTTTGTGTTTGATTGGTTTTTTTTTTTTTTTTTTTTTTTGAGTGAAGCTTGTACTTGTGAGAGGTACTATACTGGCAAGAGACTTATCTGGAAGGTTAAGCTTATCCACAGATTTAAGGGCTAAATTTACCTTTATCTAAAAGTTAAACTTACCTAGCTTCCCTAAATCATTCCAGAGTGTCTTAATCTTGATCTGAAATGGACAAATTTGTTTAGCCGTCATGTCCATTCAAAAATTGGCCCTCTCTGATGAGAATGTTAACAAGGATGCTACTTGGTGCCAAATTCGATCACTATTACGTGATATAAACAATCATCCTCAATTTACTGGACAACGGTCATTAACTCATTTCATACAGATCACCAATCTCCCAGTTAAAGAAAAAGACTTAATTTATCTTGGGTTGGACCTGTATTTGGATCGAAGGAGAAAGAAAGCTTTGAATTCAGTCACCAAATGCCGGAGCCACGCAGTCTCCAACAATAAAACTCCATATAGCTATAAAAGTAAAAAGCAATTATAGGGCCTGGTCCAAAGCCCCTCCAAATTAACAGTTTTTCCACAACCATCAACAGGCATTGCATCAGGCCTTTTATCAATATTTTTCATTAGAATCCTTCAAGGCTTAAACACCACATTCTTGTCATTTCTCTGTTAACTGTGCTATATTCTACTGCAGCTATTGGCTAAGCAGGAGGCTTGAGTGCCAAGTGGCAAACTACCATGTTCTGGCATTTACATTTCCAATCTGCTTGTCTTTTCCATTATATTTTGCTATTACCAGCCCCTGCAGCAAGCCTTCAAGGCCCACATGCTAAGAAGCCATCAGAGTTAACTCAGTCTGTTTTTCTTTGAGTCAGATTGAGGTCTGTACTATTTGCAGTACAGGTGTGTTTTGGACAAGACCATAAAATCTGCTGCGTGTGGCTAATGAAGAGTCATCGTGGCAAAGTTTTTTCTCATGTCTCTGATCTCAACTCCCAATGCCCATGACGGGCAGTTAGCAGCTGTACAATCTCCACCCAAGTAATGATTCCATTTAAGGGCTGATGTAACTATTTATTATTGCATTACAAGAGTGCCAGAGACCTCTGCAACTAACCACAACTGAAGCCCCATTATGTCAGGCACCATACAAACCTTATTGCCCCACCCCTCATATGGTTGTTTACATTAGGGATGTTAAAACACATGTAACTGAGTAAGTGTGTAACCTCTGAAAATTTCAGTGGTTTCACGGTTACACGGAGGGTGGCAGTCGGCTCCCCGGGGAGCCAGTGTATGCTGCAAGCCAGCTTTTAGCCGGCTCCCACCTGCCACCCCACACTGTTGCCTCTGCATCAGTAAAGAACAACTAAATCGAGAGCTGAAGGTATCCCCATCATCTCCAGTACTTGCAGTCACAGAGTTTCTCGCATCAACTTCCACTCTGAGGACCCTGGAAAAATCCGGCTTACATCAACTTCAGCTACATTATTTATGTAGCTTGAGTTGTGTATCTTAATGCAACCTTCTCCTTTTGTGCAAACCTAGTCTAAGACACAGAGCAATCAATTGATTTGCCCAAGATCATACAGAAAGTCTGTGGCAGAGGTGGGAATTGAAAGCAGAACTCTCAAGTGCAGTGTCTTTACTAAAAAGACCATCCTTCCTCTGCGTTATACTTTGTAAAAATGATCCACAGTTTTTCATCCTATTATTGTGTGTAAATATAAGAATTTACTAAACTGCCAGCCACTAAATAAATTGTTTCAGCAAAATAATGATTTTGAAGTGTATGCTTTTATAATTTTACTGATTAGTATCCTACTTCATCTATCACTACCGTTAGTAATATGGATGTGTGAGTAAGGGAACAAACTGTTTTGTACACACATGCCACAAACAATTAAATGTCCACAACAATACATCCTGTGCTTTGTATTCTTCATAAAAAACATTTTTTGACATTTTATGTGTTATATATTTCACTGGGAAGAACAAAATGTCAATTAAGCAATCATTTTAAAGCGAATTAAAGACATATTAAAAGGAGCCATTAAACACTGCTATTTTATAACTTGCCACGGTAGAAACAGTAATTACTGGATAGGTAAAGTAATGTTTCATTTACAAAAGAATGGTCCTTTTGGTAAAAAAATAATGTTTGAATGGTGCTCTGGTGAATTTCTATAAATAATTTTACTGGAGTGTAAAGCCACTATGGGACAGATCCTGGTTCTGTTGAAGTCAACAACAATACTTCCATTGGCAATGATGAGACTAAGATGTGGTTCTGTGTGGTCTCAGCCATGGCCAAATATGGGAGGGAAGAAGGGATCCGTTTGTTGGAAATCTAAGTCTTGTTTTGAAGAGGGACATTTAGCAATTTTTTTCCAGATCCAAAAGTGAAAATTCAGCATCTAGAATAAATTCAGGATGGATGTTCCAGGCAGGTTCATTTCTTGATCCTAGCCTCTCATTTCAGGGGACAGTTAGAGGTTGGGACCATTGTTGAAGTAGTGTGTTCAGAGTAAGGTAGCACCCTACCTGATGCAAAGTGGATGTAAAAAGCTACCATTCTACGCAAGATGCAGGGTAATGGACACTCAGGTTCAGGATACTTGGTGCTACTCTGCAGCATCTCCTGGCCAATACAGGAGCAGGCCTGACTACCACCAGGGACAGTTTAAGCCTGCCACCTTGTATTTTAGAAGGATCATGGTCTCACTGTAAACATTTAAGGGTGGGCTTAAAGCAAGTAAAAATATAGGTGAATCAAAAAGGATGCATCAAAGCCTGGATGATAAAAACTATTGCTTGGATTCTGAAGAACACTCACAGCTCATTCCCTTATTTCTAAGGAATGTCTGTCAAACAGCAATTACCTCCTCCATTTGGTTACCCCCGACTGGAGTACAACAAAGCTATGGGACTCTTCTCTTGCTCAATAGGTCCATACTTCGGGCAACTGTGCACTTTGTCACCCACTTCTCCACTTAAAAAGCAGCACTTTCTGTTTCGGACGATTAAAATAAAAGTTTGCTGAGGTGTTTTCCTTTTGTTGTTACTTCAGGGTTAGGTAAGAGCAGGTAGTGGAGACATGATGCCAAGGGGTGAATCCTCACTAGCAACCTGAGCATTTTGATTAGCTGAAAATCTAGGCCACACTTTACTAAGAGAAATCTATTGACTCTAATCAATTAAAAAATACATCCCATGAATGTTAAAAATAACCCAGGCCCGTCCTATCTAGAGGCCAACCACTGACTAGATGGCAGGATATCACATGCAGGGACTTGACTGGACTGGCCTTAATGGAGGAACAAGTCGTGGACAGACAATGAATGAATAGTGATGCTCCACTGCTCCCAGTGTCCATAAAGATGCTTTAAGATGGCAGAAGAGAATTAACATTCCCAGGAAGTACACAGGAGCATGTAGGGACTAGGGGAGGGGGAGCACATATCAGAGCTGTGCTTTTCACACCTGTTCAAAGAACACAAGCAACTTCTTATGGGCATTTGAGCATCTGTTCCAGTTTGACCAGTTCATCTCCCAGTTTGCACACTGTCACCACCCTTTCCTGAGTATACTGTGGTTCAAAGTCCAGGCAGGGATTTCACATGTGAGAATGTCACAGAGGAAACGCACCCAATGAATTCTGAGGTTGTCAGTAATTCACTCTAAGGAAGGGGTGGGCAACTATTTTAGACAGGAAGCCATTTCAGAAATTTTTGAAGTGGCCCTGGGCTGCACCGGAAGTGGCCCTGGGCTGCACCGGAAGGGGCGGGGACTCAGGAAGAAGGGGCAGGGCCAGGACACTTCAGTGCTTCCCTGCCCACAGACCCTGATTGGCCTGTGGGTGGGAGAGTGTGTGAAGTCTTTGCCCCTGCCCATCCCAGAGAAAATAGACAGCTGGCAGTTGACTCTAAACATGGAATGACCCTTTCAAGATGGGAGGAGACTTTGGGTGCTCCGTCCACCCCCAGGTCAATCAGCCCCTGGAGTTGGGAGGAGAGCACAGTCTCCTCTCACCCTTCCCCTGTCCTGCAGAAGAGGGGGGCTGGGGAGGCAGAGCCACAGCTCTGGGAGGCACCCAGTGGCTCTTTACTACATTTGAAATGCAGAGCTGCAGCAGTCCCAGAGGTGGCGTGAGCTGGTACTGCTCAGTCTCTGTGGCTCTGCAGAGTCTCCCCTTATCAACAATCGTGCAGTCGACACAAATTGTATTAACTACACAATTAGCCAATTATCCGCTCCTTAAAATCCTTAGTCTCAATATGGTAACATCATCCAGTCAAATTTGACTAGGCACAGATTGTTGAATACACTTTAGCATCGTAGCAGCTACAAGGAAGAGCACTGTGCCTTCAAACCTGTTAAACAGGTGTCCCCTCAATAGTGGGGGTATCTCTTGGGGTATATAAGGCAAGGCAAGGCAAAAAAAAAAAAAAGAGAAAGACCAAAGCCTTACTATGGGTTTGTATCTGCCCATACAAAAACAAACAAACAAACAAAAAAAAAACCAAAAACAAAAACAAAAACAAAACAAAAAAACCACCACACCACACCACACCACACCACAATTTAATTTAATTGAAAATATAGTTATTGGGATATACAAAACCTCCTAGAATTTAATAGAGAATTACAGAATTCAGCTATAGAAACTGCACCATTTCAAAATATCTTTATTAGCGATAGCCCAGATTTTGGGGGAATTACTGTAAATTGCTGCACTATTTTTATAATTGGGGGAAACGCATACAAGTAACCTTTCCCACTGGCATCTGGCAGTTTCATATCCAATTCAAACCAGAACCATTAAGTGCTGTAGTATCCCAAAAATGAAAGGACTATTCTTTTCTTTTTAGAGTAAGCCAGATTTTTTAAGATTTAAAAAAGTTATGTTCAGTTTGAATTTTAGGTGAAAAACTGGACTGGTTATGAGTCCAAACTAGCTCACCTATCTCGAATACACAGGGCATCACAAAGCTTAGAGTACTGAATTTTTAATCATTATAATATGGTAATGCACCAAACTTGTGCACAATAATAGGGATTCAGATTTGTATTGGTTACTAAAACAAAAAAGTTAAGGCAGATAGGCTAGGGGTTACAGTGAGCATACATAATTTTAAACCGTTAGACTTCAGAATTAAGGTGTAATCCAAAAATATGAAATTAAATAGGAAAAGTTTTCAAATGTATCTGCCATGTCAATCCTGATACAGAAGAAAATCCATAAATAGCAATAATAGTTTAAATAAAGATCTTCATTTCCGCGGTGTGAATGGGAAGCAAATACTGCTGTAATACACCGATCGTATCAGTTATTCATAACTTGTTTAACATGTGGCCAATCATCATCAGGTGATTTAGAACATGTATACCGTAAGATACGCAATATAAGTAAAACATAGGACATCTCCGGCGAGAATTACATTCTGTTTTCTTTTTTGGTTTTGTTATTTTGCTCACTTTAGATTTCTCTGTATGGCACTTATAAAGGAATGCATCTTCCTACATAGTGACTATATTATACATACTTATCCTATTGCCCATGTGTTATGGTTTAAGATTCATGTTGTTCTCTGGGTTTAAATACGTAAATTTCAACAACCACATTATTCATAAGAGGAAATCAGATTTGACTACTGTGCTGAATTTCAAATAGGAAATGTAAAAAAAAGAAAAAAAGAATCAGACATCATGAGGAGATAAGTGTGAAGTATAAAGACAAGAATCTATAAAGCTGTCACTAGATGGGTCCATAACAATAAATTAGCCAAAGAGCAAGTACGAAATACTGGGGACTAAACAGACGCAATACAAGCCAAATCAAACAGGCTGGTACCAGATTACTGGGAAAACATCAGTATAGAGAGGAGAAGCAATAAGCAAAGCAGGAGAGATCCATATGTCTCAAAAAGCCTCAGAACTACACTCTGCACTGGCTAATCAATCTGATCAGACCAAGGAACCTGCAACGGAAATCAGTGGGAGTTACTTGCATCCTGTAGCAGGAAAATCAGGACCTTGTTGTGCAAGGGAGAAGCAGGGACCAGCATAAAAGGGTTATTGTCCCCTTCTCCAAAATCTAGCATTGAAAATGGGAGAAGGGACCTCTACATAGAGACTCCAGGCCCCTCACCCTCCTTCCATTTCATCTACATGAGGAAAGGAGGTATGCTGTAGCTATATCAGTCCCAGGATCCTGGAGAGCAAGGTGGGTAAGGCAATATCTTTTCTGAAGAGAGTTCTCTGTGGCTTGAAAGCATGTCTCTCTCACCAAGAGAAGTTGGACCAAAAAAAAAGATTAACCACCTTTCCTGTCTCTGAGGAAAGGAGGGTAATTTCAAGCTCCCTAGTGTGGCTTTTAAAAAATATATTTGACTATCCCTCTCCTGAACTGTCATGAAGGCAGGGCTGGGTAGAATTTTTGCCCCAATGTACTTACCTTGGTTTCCTGGCTTTGGGCAGCACATTCACTTCTCTGTGGCTGTCACGTAGCTGCAAAGGAATTTGCCCCGGCCTTCCAACTACACTGCCATGTGAGGCACAACAAAAGGAACTACCACTCCCAAGCAGGAGTTCCCATTCAGAATACAAAGCTGACTGTGGATTGTGCAGCTCCAGCTGGCTTCACACCACAGAGCATGAGCAGTGCCAGAATCCCATCCATTTTTATACTAGCAAAAATTAACTGAAAGACTAGAGCAAAGCTTCCACTTTCAGCCAACAATATTTGGGTGCAAATACTAATAGTTTTTATTATTAATCTCTTTGTGAGGACTATTTTGGATTATTTGCAATAATCAAAGTAAATAAAGATAATTAATAATAATAATAACGGCGCAAAAACATTGACTATTCAGAAAATGTAATACAGGAAGATATTCACTGTTTCTGTATGCACGGAGCTACTGAAAAGCAGTTCTAAATCACATCACTGGCATGAGGCACTTCCGTGACCTTACACCATTGGATGATTTAGTGTAGAGGAACTCAGTACTGATGTACTTGTACCACTCATCTTCCCAAATATGCCCCCTTCTGCTGGTGGTGCAGGCGCCACTTCTCCTAGCTATCTGCCTAAGCTTCCCTACATGAAAGGAATTCTACATTGGCCATTTCTGGACAGTTTTAGTGTCTTTGTGCCACTCAAAAGAATCCAACTCTGGTAAATTAGGAGCTGATAGATTTGCTTCACAGAAATAAAGAGAGACTGATAACAGAGAAACACGACTGCAATATTACTATAGCAAAGTTTAATTGTGTGCCTGAACCTGTTATAACTTATTACCAGATGTTGTACTTACAAACAGGCATACGCAACTGTTTTCAATGGGACAATGGTAGATTATCATTAGGGATATGATAGTGTAGTCGATTAACTGATTAGCAAAAGCTTATAGGTTAATGCTGTAGACTACATTCATTTCCCCCTCACTCTCTGCCAGTAAAGGCTGGCCAGCAGCCCGGCTCAGTCCTGGCTTGAGCCAGGTCCTGAACCTACCCCCCACTGTAGCTCTGCATTTAATATGTATTAGGAGCCAGGCGGACAGGAGCTGATGATACAGAGGAAACAGCACAGAGTGGCAAGAAGCTCCTCAGGACTGGGGCCGGATTGCACTGGCTGCTGGCCCCATTCCGCAGGGACTATAGAACCATCAAGTAACCGATAAGAATTCATGAGGTTAATCCACTATTCAATTAACCGATATTTAACATCCCTAATTACCATTTAGATGGGTTACACTGCACTCAATAAGAGAATGCATGGCAAGCAAGAATCTGTTGTTTTGGGCCATGCCTGAGGTATCTGTAGTCTCTTTTTTAAAACCAGGCGTCTTAAACATTAAAAATTATAGTTAATTTTCATTCTGCTCTTTCTTCTAACACTGAAGGATAAAAATATAGTTTACAGAACTTGAGTGCATATATCTCATTTTTAAATAGCCAAATTCTCTCACAGTCCTATAAAATTAAAATAAATTAATTGTAGCTACATTAATAATGTCCAGCATATGGAATTTAGTACTATGCTGTTTGAAAATTCTTCAAATAGCAATAATGACCCCATTACCATTCTGATTCAAGAAAATGCAATACAATAAAATTCCTACCAAATAAAAATGGAAGTAAAACTCTTCAAGAGGCTGGAGATGAACTACAACCAGGGCCAGCCTGAGCCATTCGTGCACCCCCCAGGAGCGCGGCGTGTGTGCAGCGCCCCCAGACCCCGGGCACCCAGCGCATGCGCAGCCCCTCCCAGGTCTGGTCCGGTCCGTGTGGCACCCCCTACAATGGGGCGCCCCAGGCAGTAGCCCAGTCAGCCTGTAGCTTGAACCGGCTCTGACTAGAACTCTGATATTTAGAAATGTCCCTTGAAATTGGACTTCAGCTTTTTTTTAAATTTCAATTTTCAAAAATATGGATCTCTTCTCCAAGCCAGTCAGATAGCTCTTAAACCAGGATTAAGTCACATGAGATGAGGTAGGTTGGTAGGTAAGAATATCCCTAGGTTATTGACAGCTCCCCTCTCAGTTCTCTCTGTAGAATGAACCAGAACACTCAACCAGTGAAACACAAGACAGAAGCTCCAAATAAGAACTAAAGGTTATTATATCACTAGAAGATTTACCCAGCATTGCTCAGGTCCTTAGCTCAAATATGATTTTTGTTTTTCTTCATTTAAATCATTGCTCTGAGGTGCAGCTGGAGATAAGGGGTTCAGAATGCAGGGTGCTCTGGGGAGAGAGGACAACCCCAGCCCTCTCTCCCCACAACAGCTTGTGGCCATTTGAGAAGCACCTGTTCATGGCAGCTGCAGCGGGCAAACCCAAGGAAAGGGTGCATGTCCTCCAGCTAGGGAGCAGACAGATAGACAAACAGACACACACTCTAAAATATGTAATAGATAGCTGTCCCTTTTTCCACCCATGCCTCCTACTGGCCCAATGGGGTTATTGCTGTCCTGGTCCCCATATCTGGCTCCTTGCTGTCCCCCTGTGGTCATTTTGGAGTATAACACCCTATTACCAGACCCCTCCCTTTCCATTTTATGAGAAACAATCGAATTCCATGCAAATCCCATTTTCCTGGTACAAACAAAGCCTAGTCTTTCTTTAAGTTATGATAAGAGGAAGCTGCACACCAAATTTGGTGGTCCTAGCTCTTATCATTTAGGAGGAGTTCTTGAACAAATGGACTCATAAATGGACAGACAGACAGATGCACATATCTAAAATATATAGTAATAAAAGAAGATAACACACTCATTGGCTGACCATAATCTTAAGACACAATACTTACCTAACAATTTTTGAGAGGGACTGACTATAACTTTAGCCTTTTTGTGATTTCAGATCCATCATGCAAAAACAAAAAACAAAACAAAACAAAAACCCCCACACAACACACCACACCCAAAACAAACCACCACAGACACTATGACTGGATTTAGAGATTCTCATTTTAGGAAAGGAAGTATGGTCAAATGATTTGAGACTCAGATTGTGGGTTTTGAATACCTGAATTCTAATTCTATTTCAGGCCTAGATGCCATAAAGCCGCCTGGTATTTAATTTTCCCGTGCCTCATTTCCCCAATTAGTAAACCAGGATATCACTTATCTTGTGGGACAGATGATAGAAGTAATTGCTTAAAGTTTTTATAAACACTGGCACAATTCAAAATATTATATAAGTGCTACAGTATATATCACTATCCATGATCAGAATTACCGAGAAAGGTAATGCAAAGGATGTGGAATCTTCCTTGGTGAAATGGTGGTCTTGACTTCCAATTTTTTTTCTCATGTAAAGGCTTTATTTTCTTTAAAATCACTGCTAATGCATTAGAAACTTCACTGGAAAGATTGCAAAGATTTGCAGAAACCAACAGGCTTCTTCAGTTCAGAAGATGGGGTGGATCTCTCCGGGGCTATATTCCATGACTTTCCCTTGAGTCCTCTCATAAATCTGTTGCTACTAGGTTGGCTGAGATGGTGGAAGGGATGGAATAGTACTTATTACATGACCTGAAATTGCAGTGAACTTTCACTTGAGGAGAATTCAGTGTTTTCTCAAACCTTCTTTCTGTTCTTTTGGATTTATGACTGACCTAAAGAGATCAGGCTAACACTATGGGCCATTGTATTTGATATGCTGGTTGGTGTGGTATTTGGATTTAGGTCAATTGGAGATTATATTTTATGTGAATGTGAAAAAGCCAATGTGTGACTTATATGAACAAACTAGAAGAGGTTCATTTTGGATGCACATCCTGACATTTGAGTGTTTATCTGAACATTTTCTGAAAGGATCTACAAAGTGGGCTGAAAGTATTACAAAACCTGGCTTTTGCAAACCAGACCAGAAATACCACAAGAGAGCCTGTTTTTTAAGTACCTTTTATTTTCTGTTTCCAATTGTAACTGGAATCAGAAAAAAGCAAGGCACAATGAAAAAGACACACTAACAACAGCAACAAGAGACAAAACTTTTTCAATTCTAAGAAAAGTCTCTGTTCAAAGAGAGATAATGATGATGTATCTGTATTACCATAGTGACCAGTCAGGGACCAATGTGCTAGGTGAGGTACAAATGTAAAACAAAATTGACAGCCCTTCCCAGGGGTGCTAGAGCAGTTTTTATAGCAGGGGTTCTAAAGGCAGAAATCGTGTATTTAGATTGTTATTTCTACTTCAAGTCATGAGGCGCAGCAGCACCTCCAGCACATCTGATTTCAGCTCTTTTGGTTCTTCCCCCAAAAAGCATATAAAAAGTTTGGGTGCACTACGCAAATTATGTATCTTATTTCGATTTTATTTCGAAATAGGCTATTTTGAAATTTGGCGTGTCTACATGGTTCCAAATTTCAAAATGAAGTGCTATTTCCCTTATTCCTCCTGCAAGGAGGTTTAGAGGGATGGCAAAATAGCACGTCTGTTATTTCAAAAAATATTTTGAAATAATGGGCACATTCCTTGACCTTTGGTATCCCGAAATAGCTTTGCAGGATGCAGAAAAAGCTGGATTCAGACAGATCCACGGCGGAGCACAAGGAAACAATGAGGCAATAGAGCTCAGCATGACAGGTTGTGGTCTCAGTACACCAGCAATCTTAGTGCTATCTGCAAAACACTTTACAAAATATAGTTTTAAGGAAGGATTTTAGGGAGCATCATGAGATAGCTTTGTGGATTTTTATGGTGAGCTCCTGCCAAGCACAAAAGAAAAGCACAGAGGTGCTTAATTGAAAATATAATAAGTGGGCAATGAAAGCTGACATCATGGGCCAGCTGTAGGCATAAACTGATATTTTGACAGTGAATAAAAGATTACAGGTATGGTGGGGACAGGCTATGAAGGACCTTGAGAATGAAGATAAGCAGCTTATATCTGATTTGATAGAGAATGGGAAGCCAGTTGACTCCAAGAGAGGGGTGACATATTCAAAGTGACTAGCTAGGAATATGACCCTGCATCACTATTCTAAATGGATAGGAGAGGGGCACGAATGCAAACATCAAGACCTGATCAAGAATCCCCAAATACTTCACAACTCACACACAAATAAAGCTGCCTCTGGTGTAGAATAGAACAGACATTATCTGCTACTGACACTAGCAAATAATTTTTAGAAAGGTAACTGGGAAAAATAAATTGCAGAGATGGTTTTGTAAGGTAGAAGGAATCACTGCAATTGGCTTGTCTGCACTAGACAGTGGATTGACACTACAGCGATCAGTCCACCAGCAGTCAACTTATCACATCTATGTAGTTGCAATAAATCGACCTCCGAGTGCTCCCCCGTTGATTCCACCAGAATAGAAAGAATAACTGGAGTCGATGAGAGAGAAGCCCCACCAATCTTTTCATATGCAAGACATTGCGGTAAGTACGTTGACTTCAGCTACTCTGTTCGCATAGGGTATGTCTACACTGCAGAGTTTTGTTGGAAAAATAGCCACTTTTCCTACAAAACTTGAGGAACTTCCCCTCTGCAATTGCATTCTTCCGCAAGAAAATCGAAAGAACAGAGGGGTTTTTCTGGCATTGATAATCCTCATTCTACGAGAAAGAGCTCTTTCACAAAAAGGCGTGTGTGAATGGGAAGAGGGAGTTCTTTCGGAAGAAGAGGAAAGAGGAAAAAGCACAGGTGCCCTGGTGGCCATTCTGTCTATAGCAATCACAGCTTACATGTGAGACAGCATCCATTCAGTCTGGACGCTCTCTTTCAAAAAAGCAGATCACTTTTTCGATGTACTTTTGCAGCGTGGACGCTCTCTTTCGGAAGAATTTTTTTCAGAAGATCTCTTCCGAAAAAAGGCCTGCAATCTAGACATAGCCATAGTTGAAATTGTGTAGGTTAGGCTGAAGGGTGTGTTTGTATGTGGGGGAAGAGGGGGTAGACTAGGCCCAAGGTATATGTGGTGTAGACTAGGCTTAAGACACCAGGGCTAGCATTTCTACTTTTGCAATAAAGGGTCTCTTAAGATTTTTAATTCCTGTGGGCCTGATTGTGACTGACTGTCCCACAAGCGGAAGGAGAGAGGAAAAAAAAGCTCCTGTATGAAGGGTCACCATCATGCAGGTAGGAATCTCAGTGTCTGTGCATGGCAAGTGGCACTGCCAACTAGGCACCACAAAAAGGGCAGAAAGCAGTGGGGCCATCCACCCAACAGCCCATATTTTCCATGCTGTCTCTGTACAGCTTCAGCAGTTACAAACCAAGCTGTACAGAGACAGCATGGAGAATATTGCAGCTGTATGGGTACAGCTCCCAGGATGTTGGAGATGCTACTGCAGCATGTTCATTGGGGGAACCCTTGCTAGCTCAGACAGAATCCCTGAGGGAAGCTCTGACTGAAATTCAGCTTCTTCATGTCCCCTATTCTTGCCTGGGGCGCAGCATAAGCCACCAGGTTTGCTCTAAGAACAGTAGTGGCCTTGCTACTGTTTGTACCTTACTGGGTTCTGTTGAACCCAGCAGCTGAGGTTGTTAGTGAAATATTGCCTCAGTATTAACCATATTGTAGCCTCTCGGGGTGATTGACTATGATCTGAATCTTGATAGAAAACTGTTTTGCAGTTGGTTTGGGCTTTCTTCATTAAGTTCAGGTTAGGTTCATGAAGGAATGTGCTTGCCAAGAGCGCTGTGCTTTAGCCTTTACATCCTTCATGTCGATTAATAACCTATTTACAAGGATATTCATAGTGAGTTTTTTGCCTTCCTTTCCTACCCCAACACAACACACACCTATCATTGTATTCTCTCCAAGTCACATTCCATTAGATACAGTTGCAGAGGTCACCATAAAGTATTTTCATTCTTTATACAAGCTCACATGCCTTCTAAAAGGAGTGTATGGCTCTACAAGATCTCTGTTCTTGGAAAACAAGGCACAGTGCATAAAAACATCACCTTTTCTTCCTTCCTAATTTGCCTATTTGGTCCCAATTCAGCAAAGTATTTAAGCATGTGCTTACCTTTAAGGGTGTACTTATTGTCCCACTGTGCTGCATCACTGCCTATATGTTTAAATATGTAGTTTAACTCCTAATTACATGTTATAAATATTTTTCATTTGGTTTATTTTTGGAAATTAGAAATGGGGAAGAGAGGATTAGGTAATTCAGTGTACCACACTGTTGCTGAAGGATTGTTGCTTACAATTACCTCCTAATGCTTTATCCGCTTTTCAGTTATCCATATAAGAGGGCTTCTACCCTTTTCTCTGTTTTTGAATATTTACCCAGAAACTAAGTGATTTAGAAGCCTAAGTCCAATTTTCAAAAGCAGCCTGGGGCTCCTAAGTATCTAAATCCCTTTGAAAATGAGACAGATTCCCAAGACACTTGGGTGAGTTTGACATTTTTATCCCATATCATTAGCAACTTTTCTGGCTAATAAACTTACATTTCTCTTATACTTAATACCATCCCCTTACTCTCAGATATTAATGCCACCTTTTTATATTATTTGGTCAGAAGATTGTTTATATTCTAACACCTGGTAAATATGATAATCTGAATGCTAAATTGCATGTTAAAAGGACTTCCCTCTCACAATACATAACAAACAAATACTAAGACTGGGACAAAAGTTGTCCTAATAAAGCCAAGAAATCATAAATATTATCCTATGAAAATGTTATTGAAGGCACTAAGCCATTTTGCTTTCTATAACATAGACTACATCAACATACATCTGTCCATTGTGGCTATGTTACTTTAAGGGTTCAGATGACAGAATGAAAGATGCAGATTGGCTATCTGAAGCAATTATGAGGTAAAGAAGTTTTTAATCCCTGAAATCAGATAAATCATATTTAGCAACTCTACCACTGCAGTTCAATTTCTTTAATATGTTTCACTTCTACTCTGTAGTGCAGATTTGACTCATCAGCCTTAAGGGGACAACAGTTTCTGCAGACCCCCAGGCAAAGTGTGGGGGCAGAAGGAGTGAGTCTGGAGGCAGCCAGCCTTCAGCACTATCCGGACCACAGTGCTGGGTCCTCCTCAGAACCATGGAGTGAGCAGTACAGCACCCCCGCCTCCCCAAGCAGTCCTAAGTGCCGCTCAGAGAGCTCTGTGCAGCACTCCAGCAGTGATTTAAAGAGCCCAGGGATCGGGCCACTGTAGCTGCAGCAGTAGCAGTAGCAACAACTGGAAGCAGTGGGCCCCTTTGAATTGCCAGGCCCTGGGGTAACTGTTCCCTTTGCCCTCACTGCCCCCATCAGCAGGCCTGTTCAACCTCCCTTATAATGTCATTAGACATTTTTGAAAGTGTATTGGGTCAGATTTCAAAGGTACGTAGGCACCTAGTGAATTTCCCTAAACAGGGTAGGTGCCTATATTTATCCATAGGTTCCTAAACTGCTTAGGTCCTTTTGGAAATAATGCTAGGCTCACAGCTGCATGTTTAAGCACCTAAAAGTATCTGAAAATCTGGCCCATTATTTGGAGTAGTGATATTCATATACAAATTCTCCCTCATCCTTCAGAAAGTACAGAACATTCCTTTCTTGCCAAGTTAAATCAGGCAACAGCAAACTTTTAAATTTAGTATTTAATTAACTTCAGTGTCAAATTAAACTTTTTTGAAACCTTGATAGAGAGTCTCTCAACATTAAAAATTAAAACTTGAGGAAAGGAGACGGTGCATCTAAAGGTTAGAGCGGGGGATTGATAGTCTAGATTAATTAATTATTTTCCTGATCTGTATTATTGATCCTAGATGTAACTACCAGCAAGCCACTAAACTTCTCCTTACCTCAGTTCTCCCCTCATAAAAATGAGTATGAGACCATGTATCATCACTAAATACTAGATACATTGCAGAGTCGGAGGACGTCTAAAATAATGTTTGAAAGTGCTTTGAGATCTTCAGATGGAAGGAGCTATATATGTTCAAAGCATTTTAAAGAGACAACTGAAGAATAGGGAAAGCAAATGACAAGACTAAGAGTGGGGAATAAAAGGGATTAATTTCCACTCGCTGCACATAAACATAGTGAACAGTCTACCCTACAAACATTTAGCATGTTGCACATGCTCAAGAGAGCTAGTATTTCAAGGTGGATTTTCTGCACACCACTAAGAGAAGCAAGGAACTTAGTTAAACTGTCATCTAGAGTTACAGAGCATATGCAGGCTAGGAGAGTTTATTGTGAGGCTAAGCCTTGCAACAGTGTAAATGAAGCTCTTGTTGCAGGGTGCTAATCTTCTTAGAATTCTTATTAAAAATGGATGATTACATGTGCTTGCAAACAGCCAAGCATCAGTTATTGATTTACTCAGCATACGGCTCCCAATGAATTTTTGCAAGCTTTTTGTAAGAATAAAAGGGAAAAAATGAGGGTAAATGTGTCAATTGAGCAGCTTTTGTTCCTCTTTCCCTCTACCCTACAAAAAACATAAGCAAACAACAACATTGAACTTTCAAGCCAGAGAAATTATATTTCTTGACTTTCTGTTTTCTCTTTCTGGCAGCAAATGGTTAAGCCTCTGAATACTGCTAGAGGTGCAGCAAAGGAGGGATGAATACAACACACCAAGTGATTACAGCTGAAAACATGACTCTAATGTAGGGAAATAATCAATTATTTAAATATGAATTATCTACAAAGTTATCATTATAATCATGTTTATAATGAACACATGTTTTACCAATTTAAAATAACTAAGTTTTCTAATCTTAGCAAGCTTGAAGAAAGTCTGTTAATTAGATAGAACATTTCCCTTTCTGCATATATATTAACTGTTCATTCTATTACAATTCAAGAAAGTTGCTTGCTGCTGTATTATTTTGGGATGGGTGCTTGCCAAATCTCAAAAACAAAGCAAATGTGGGCCTAGGTAATACTAAGATGGGAGACTACTAAGAAAAATCAGGTGGGTGAAGGTTTTTAATTGCCCCTGAACCATGAAATAGTATTTCCTTTCTGTTCCCGAGATTTTGCAGTGATGACTTCACTGCTCTATTTCTTTAATAGGTAAATGAATTCCTATTTCTGGAATATTTGTAATACACTTTAAGTCTGATCTTGTGAGATGCTGGGCTTTCTTATTGCAATGGGAGTTGAGGATGCTCAGTATCTAACAGATTCAAGACCTCTGGGATTTCCCAGGATGAACAGGGATATCTTATTTTCCATTTTTTCCAGGTAAGAGAAGTCAGATCTATTCTTTCATACGAGGCCTACAGATAACCACGTCTTGCCACTTTGAGACAGTCAAATAGAATGGACTCTAAATGGGTTTACATCTTGAAACCATTGGGCAGCTAATGTTACCACAAAATGTGATGGCCCATTTTTCAAACAGCATTTCATGCAAAGAGCACATTATGTTAGTGACCTTTTGTCTGGATGGTGCCTGTTAACTTCCAGGGGGAGTCTAAGGTAGTGCTTCTCAATCTTTTGTATTGGTGACCCATTTTAAATAGCAAGCCTTTGGGTGTGATCCCTACTCTTATAAATCAAACAACACTGTTTTATATTTAACACTCCTATAAATGTTGGAGGTGAAGTAGGATTTGGGGATGGAGGCTGATCGCGCATGACCCCACATATAATAACCTCATGACCCCCAGTTTGAAAACTTCTAATTGAAGGCTTCTGTTTATGACCCATAGAGTCCGAAATGGTTTCGTACCAGGCTACTTGAAAGACTGACTTTTCCTCCAAGTGATAACTTCACAGTGGTAATCAGCTGATGCAATGTCTATAGTCCAGCTTATGTGGACATAACATATGTCACTCGGGGGCATGAATAAACTAGGGTTGCCAGGTGTCTGGTATTGACCTGGACAGTCTGGTATTTTCACCTCCTGTCCAATAAAAATATTCAGAAAATACCGGACACCTAAAATGTCTGGTATTTTCTGGGTTTTTTTTCCCTGCCAGGAGACTAAAATACCAGACAGCTGGCAACCCTATGACACACTCATCAACTGGGCCCAGCCCCCAGCCCCGGATTCACCCCCGGAATCCCTGCTTACCTGGTTCCGTAGGGAAGCTCCCTTCTGGCTCGACCAAGAAAACAAGATGGCTGCTGGCAAAAAGCCTAAAAGATCTGAGCAAGCGGAAACAATGCCTTCCCTGGGTCTTAGCGCTCAGCCTCTCCTAGTCCTATCCCTATTCTGGCTCTGCATGCACTTTAAGGGGCTATGCTGTTTTATTTTATTTATTTTGCTCAACAACTTTGGTCTCCCCCCTCCTTTTTTTCCCCCCTCAACAGAATTTTTTCCCTGTTTTTTTTGGGGGGGAGGGGAGTAGGAGGAGGGAGAAGGAGAGGCGTTCGGTATTTTTGGTTGAACCATCTGGCAACCCTAGAATAAACTATCCCGCTGAGCAACATAAATTACACTAACATTAGTGCTTGGGTGCACAGGGCTCTGTCAGCAGAAGAACTCCCGCCGACATAATTTCTGCCATTCACAGAGGTTATGCAAATGACAGGAGAGCTCTCTCATTAGCATAGAGAGTCTTCACCTGATGCAGTGAAGCATTTTGTGTGTGTGTAGAGATACCCTGATGGTCTTGAGATGATTGAACTTAAAAGCATGTGGGTTTAAAGGATGTAGTGAACCAGAGGCAGTGTAATTTCAATGGAGGTTCTTCAGTCCTAACACCTCATCTGATCCCTTGACTGGTCTGCTGAGAGCCCAGATTTGTTACCTTTTCGGGATTAATGCAAAGCTTACCCCTTCTTCCTCGAGCTCCTTTGGTAAGGGGTTGCTTAAGGGCTGTGGGCATTATTCTTTGTGTGACAATGCAGCTAAATTGCTTCTGAGGGCCTGTTTGTTTGAGAGAGTTTTTTAAAATTATCCTGTACATACAGCAAAACTTGCTTTCAAGAAATCTAATCAATAAAATAAAAATAGAATTTTGAAGCACTTCTTCTGATGTCCTTTCCCCCTCTAAGGTATGCATAAGTTAAAATAATGCAAGCTTTACAAACTGAGCAAGACACCGAGTATCAATAATAAATTGGTCTTTCAAGAAAAAAAAAGTCTTTCACAACACTGCCATTGTTGACAGACAAGACCCCCTGACCATTGTAATCAGTACTTGATGTTGCAATTAACATTGTTGATCAGCTCTTCTTCAGAAGTATGTACACTGAGACATTGTATTTTTACTCACTTTGAGTGTTCTGACACACAGACCAGGGGCTAGAGCAATTCTCCATTTGCAGAAAGTATCAGGAGCTCATGTCCAGTTGGGGATCATAGAAGACATGCATGTATATTTATAGCTTGGGGTAGGAAGGAGGCAGGGTCAGATCTGGACTCACCATGCCCTTTTTCTGCCAGCCTCACAGAAATCCCTGAGGGTGGGTATATGTCAGCAATCATGCTGCACAAATCAGGGATAGAAGGATTATGAATACTCTCTCAGCAGTTCATTTCGATGGTGCTCTCCCAGTTGAATGAAAACTTCCTGTATAGCAGAGGAACTTTGGGATTACTGACATGCCAGGAAAGCAGAGGACCACAGCTCCTGGAGAAATTAGAACTACAGGGATTAGGAGGGACTATAGGGACATGGAAACAAAACTGAAATACTAAGATCCATACAGACAACTCTCAGTCTCTGTGGATTTTGTTTTTGCAATAATTCTCTCAATAGTATCCAAAAGACTAGAGACTCCATGATGAGGGTAAGGAGCAGTAGAGGCCATCACTACAGTCTATGGAAATGAAGCAGAGACATAAACGGGACATGTTTCAGGCCCACAGCCAAACCCTAGTTTGGAAGATTCCAGACCCTCTCCCAACCTGACAAGCATTCCAACTCACTCAGGCTTTCAGTGTGGATAGGGAGTGAAGTTCATCTCCTATCAGACAAAAAGTTAAAATTGTAGAGTGCAATTAGCCACTTGAGTGAAAAGCAGTGTTATGTCAGTGCCCTTGTATTCTCAGTCCAAAAACTATTTCTTAACTGCTGTTAATTGGTAGCTTGTCACACTAGGCTTTTCCCTAAGCAGTGAATGCCCACATTCACATACTCTTAAAATCATCACTGAAAAGCAGTTCACATTACTGCCATTGTTAGCTCAGTAGATCGGCTGTCTAAATTCCAGCTTTGCATGTTTATTAATTAAAAGGTGACTAAAAATGACATTATCAAAGGCAGCATTAAATTGCTTTCTTTGTTTTACAATGGTTACAAGTTCCAACATGGAAGTGAAAAGGCCATACTTATTACAATTTTTTTTAAAGTAGATTATCACTTTGTTATCATATACTAGATGCAAAACTAGAGGTCACAATTGAACCCTCCCTCCATCCCTCCCCCCCCCCCCAAAAAAAAAAGAATAGCTAGCTTTTTCCTGTTCCAAAGGACAGCGTAATTGTTTAATCACTGGCACATCGCTTTCAATCCAATTCTCAGCACATAGAGAGAAAACACAAATGGATGGAAAGGGCACAGAGGCATTTCAGTTGATTGATGGTAGGTCAGTGGCTGATGCATGATAGTTTAGATATCAAACCCAACAAATTAAGAGCAACACATTCTGAAGACATTATGTGACTTAGACCCTAATCAGAGCAAATAAAACAGCTAAGAAGTGGGACTACCTTCTTAACCCACTAAGAGTGCTTTGCCAGGTCAAAGCTTAGTACACAATATTGCAGGTTATACCTCCCTTAACCGGGACCTTCTTAACCGGCAGGACCACGGATGTTCCTGGACCACAGAGTCCAGGTATAAGGAGGTTGGGCCACAGGGGCAAGAGTGATGGTGGGAGGAAAGAGTCGGCCAGGAACCCTATGTTAAGGGAGGGGCGGGCGGCACAGCAGGGAGTTCTGGTCCCTGCAGACAGGTGGTAGCGGGGGCTAGCAGCGGCCTCAGAGCCATGGCAACTGCACCAGCTATGGAACCCCGGCAGCCCCAGCAGTTACACAGCCCCAGCAGCCACGGAGCCCTAGCCACTCTGGCTGCTGCAGAGCCCCGGCCCCAGCAGCCAAAGTCCGAGCAGCCGTAGCTCCAGCAGTCACAGAGCCTCAGCCTCAGCAGCCATAGAACTCAAGCCTGAGGAGCCAGGGCCGGGCAGACAGCAGTGGGGCTCGGCTGGAGTCTGAGCCAAGGGAAGCATGGGCCATGTTGGGAAAGACCTCCCCTCATTTGGCAAATACCCTTGTTTGGGACCAGTCAGGTCCCAAGGGTGCTGGACGAGGGAGGTTAGTAGCCCAGCAACAGGGACGGTATGCTGAACTGCAGTAGCAAATGCACCTTGAGGTGATTCTAGTATCTGCAGAGAACTAGAACTGTCAAGGCACAGAAGGTGAATCACTCCTTGCCAGATTCATATTGCCTTTGTCATCCTGCATATCACCTTCCACCACGAGTGATCCCACTGACTTCCAGGTACACCATGGTGCTATTTAGCAAAAGATCAGAATCTGGCCTTTGATTTCCAAACATAAAGGAATGGTCATAGGCAACTGGTGACTGTGAGGGGAGAGGGTGCAGGGAGGGACACCCAGAGGAATAGGAAGGGGGCCTGAGGGACCACCCCATTTAGCAATCAAAATTTTGGCAGGGGGACAGAGGAGCAGTGCACCTCCTGGGTGCTACCATGAATCACCTATGGGTCAGGTTTCTCTAATCTATTATTTGCCAGTGAGAAAGTCACAGCAATAGCACAAGAGCAACAACATAATGTCTTTTATTAATGACTTAATTGCACCCTTCGATATACATGCATAACTCAATAGTCTTTAGTGGAAGCTGCATGCAGAATTTGAGGGCTCTTACTTTTTTCTTCACTTAGATTAATGCCTCAAAATATGTTATTTGCAGCTCAAATCTTTTAAGGCCTTGAGCAAATGGCTTCACAGAATATACCATACATTACAATTTTAAATCCATATTGGCACTGTCTCTTGACAGATGCTTTTGAAAAGTAATTCCTCCAATCAAATTATTCTAATTAGTTGCATTTTGTTTGTTTTTAAATGAGAGGAAAAACATTGAACTTTCAGTACAAAATGAAAAGTGAATACTCTTTCCGAGGTATGTAATCGGCTCTACATGAGACACCAGCTTCTGCAGATGAGGAGCCCAAGTCAACATGGACCAGAGAACTGCATAGTTCATAGGACCAGATCTCTTTCAGGTTGACAGTACTGATTATGATTTCACTAGTACCATTACAACATATGCAGAGGTCCACAAAGCAAAACTAAGATCACAACTGGGGTAGACCTGGGATCTTCGTTTTAAGGAAAGGCTTGAATGGACTTGAAGACTACCTGCTTATTACTCTTAGAACTAGTCCCCCTCGAATATATGTGGGAACCACAGCTGCAACAATGTAGCAAATCATGGCACAGCAGTTTTGTTTTTTTTCAGTCTCCAGGACCGGCAATTCATCACCTTGCACAACCACTAAAATACTTTGGTTTTTTAAAAAACAACAACTAAGAGACTTCACAAATATTACTAACTTTAGATAGAATAGAAAATATAGAGACAAATATTTCAACTGCAGAATCAGCCTATCAACAAGGAAAATCTAGGATTAAAAATTACACTTCTTTCAACAGTTTTCAGGCTTAACAAGTGCACATTATCTACACAATGTCCAGAGATGCAAAACTCCCAGTAAATGAGCTCAGCTCAATTACATGTTTTCTTTTATGATGGCAGTAACCATTTCAATATTCATATTTAAAATAATGCATTTGTTTAAGTGCACCGGATTCAAGCTACAGGCAGTGCATTTACTCCCTAGATGCAGTGTTTTTCTTTTCAACCAAAACTGCAAGGAAAGTAAATACTGTCAAACCAGACAGGAATCCAAATTGCCATCATGACAACTTCATCTTAGTATGTCAACATACCAAGTGTTTCTCCTAGATACCTCTAAGGGCCAGATTCAGTGACCCCCAGAGCCAGGGTAGATTTCATCACTAGAAGCAGCTCTTTCCACTAGCTACATAACAAAAAGTTGTTCCTTAGAGAAAAGAAGGAAGATGAAAAGAAATGAGGAAAGAGAAAGATAGTAAGAAGAGAGGGTGGCCAGAAAAGGATGCAGAAAGATAGGAAGTTAAAGAGAAAGGCAGGAAATAAGAAACAGAAAAGAAAAAGAGACAGAGCACATTTGTGGAATGGAAGAGGAAGAGAAGTTTAGGTTTGAATGATTGTTTTATACAGAGGACCCTGACATTTTAGGGGGTTTCATGGATCATATTCTTTATTCTTCAGATTATTTTATTTTATGTTTATCTATGTGCACACTTGCTGTCACTCAATTGTCTGATATGATTGACTCTCCCCTCGTGGATCCTCGGCACAAAGTCAGTCTGAGGCCATATATGATCATAATTTGCTGCAGGGCCTCTTCTTTCCAAGCAGTTCTGTTTTAAATTGTACCTTGCAGGGTTTGTCCTTTTGTCCAAACTTTAGGTTCCTGCAGCAATTTATTAATTTACCAACCACCACAGGCCGGTGGACACTGGGAGGAGGGGTTAAGGGAAGTCGTCTAAAACTGCTTCTCTTTTTTTCCAGAGGCAGCTTTAAAAGGCATCTGTCCTCATTTATATCCAAGAATATCCAATAAAAGCTAAAACAACAAATCTTCAGGAGCACTATGGGTATGGAAAAGACCAAATCATCAGAAAGCATTTTTGTTTGATCCAAGGAGACAGGCTGTTTTATTGCTCTATGCAGATGCTCCTACTTGGATGGACAAAATGTCTAGAACAACTGGACCGCAAAGTGACATAAATCCCAACGGAACAAACATATATCTATTACCTTTGGTATGTCCAGAATCAGTCTTCACGAGGGATGATTATGTAGCGACCTGAGATCTGTCAGTCCATTGTCCTGTAACACGTTACTAATGCTTGTAGACACAACTCCTGGGTGGGTTCATGTGCACCAGTGTGAACTAAATAATAAAAAAAACTAGCCTTATGCGTGTGCTTTCTCGTCTCTGTGTTATAACAATTAATTTCTATTAAGTTATTGGTTGTATACAGAAAGCATTAGGGAGGGACATGATGCAAAGGGATACATACTGTACAGAACATCTATAAAGCCTACTACTTTGCAAAGATACAAGCTTTTCAGACAGATCACAGGTAACCATAGACAAACTCTTGGACTCAATCTGATAGCTGAATAAGTACACTACATGGGATGGTAACTGGTAAGGAAACTAAAAACTGAAGTGGAAAAAAGCCTGTTTCTTAATATAACTTATAGCTACCAGAAAAAACCCTTTTTCATAGATGCTAATGGTCAGCTGCAAGTAATATAGGCAGTCATCTGGTCTTAAGAAGGGGAATGGATCACTACATCTCATCTAATAAAGTCTATAGTCCAGGTGAAAGTATTACAAATGTTACAGACACAGAGAATGTCCTTTGAACAGCACCACACCCAACTCAAAATAATCCATCCAAACCACAAAGAATTCATTTATTTACAAAAGCTTTATTCTTCCAGAAGGAAAGGAAATCTACAGAAAATGAGCTTTGTACTGACAACTTGACATGATGCAGATAAGAAGATCTTCTCTCCTCTGTACACCCCAAAAATAAAACCAGGATTTATAGCATACCAGTGACTAAGAGGATCATGAACCAGTTATTCAAAAATATGGAATGCCTTTATAAAATCTCAGAATGTGTTTGGAGCTCTGTTCATCCTGGGTGTTTGGCCCCCCTTTATTACATGACATGTATGAAACTAACTATCACGCCACAAGGCTCTGTATGATAGGGAATACACTGATTTTTAAGATACATGGAACAAGATGAGCTGCTGCTAACCAAACATTGCATAACAATGTCCACAACAAATCCACAAATGTCCATAACAACAAGTAGGCATGCTGCTCAAGGCTTTACAACATTAAAAATGCAATATTAATTGAAAAAAAAAGACAGTTCACTAACATGCTCTGTTCAAACAAGCGGCATAACATTTACGCTACAGGACAGAGCTTCCTTTCCTTTTAAAATATCACCTTGGTTTATATCTTTCACACGAGGTTTTTAAATGCACGTTTGTCATGGAACAAGATTAACACTCACAACAGCCAGTTCAGCTGAAGCAGCACCAGGCTTTATTCTGAGAACACAATGCAGCACCTTCCAAGTAAGGAGCCATGCAACTATTGTGTTGAGTAGATCCTGACTAGCAGAGGCTAAGGCAGGGCAGACAAGATACAGCTTGAACATCTGGCCTGCCACACTGCTGGATTCAGCATGCGGCCTGCCCTGACAGGATCCTCAGGCACAAAGCAGCCAGCCACTTTGAAACAGCCCCGTGCCGCTTTAAGCAGCAAGCTGCTCCTTGTGGCTCTCTGTTCTAGGTGCCGAGGGGAGGGAGAGGCTTCACAGAAACTGACCAAAGGGGGCTGAGAGATTTTGCTAAGGGTGGGGGCAGTGCACAAACCCTCCCTTTTCCCACAGTGTCTGGAGCAGAGAGCCACAGAGAGCAGCCAGCCATTTTGAGCAGCCTGGGGCTGCAGCAGGCAGGGAGCCACCCAGGTAAGCACCTCCCAGGCACAGCTTGCCTCTGGGACCCCAGGCCCAGCGTCCTCTCAATTCCCCACCCCAGGTCATGTCACCATTCCCATCCTGCTCCAGGTCATAATTCCTTCTCAGACCTTGCACCCTCTCCTATACTCCTTCTTCAGTCCAGAATCTTCTCCTGCAGCCATCTTAGACTCCATGCCCCCTCCTGCTCTCTAGTCCCCTACCCTGAGCTCCCTTCTGCACTGAACCTCTATCCCAGACCCCACACTCCCTCCATAGAAAAGTGTGTCCCTTTACCATTTACTGAAATCTTGGAGTGGCCCCCATCAAAAATTATTGAGTTAAGGCTTGGTCTACACTACAAGTTTAGGTCAAACTTAGCTGCATTAGGCTGATTTCTATAAACAAAGTCCATGCCACCAGCCCTTGCTAAGCAATCACATGGATGTGACAATGAGCCCAGGTACTGATTATCTAGTTTACATGAGGATCGAGTGTATGCAAGGTTTTGTGATGATAACCCTATCTGTTATAAAGCTGCAGAGGGTAGCCATGATACCCACAAAAGCTCATGATACCATCTACATGTTTTGTTAGTCTTTAAAGTGCTACCAGACTATTTGTTGTTTTATAAGTTTATCCTATCTGTTATGTAGATGATAAACTAAGAGGTTACCTGATTGTGTTAGTTGGGATAACATTTGTGGGCCCTTTTGTCTGAGTTGATAAGTTTTCTCAGTGCTATTTGGACATCATACAAATGCTAAATTTTGGCTGTAGAATATAAGACATATTTGATAAGGTTGGATGGAATTGCAAACACAGTCCATAGTTGGCACAGAAGGGGCTTCTGTGAGCTAAGACATGGGCAGAGTTGTAGGTACATTTGCTAAAAGGAAGAAGTGAGACCCAGTTGTCCTGGTGATAATTAATGACACAATGAAGATATTGTTAAAAGATCTGATTAACCCATTTAGCTTGGCCCATTGGTCTGGGATGATAGACAGAAGAAATATGTAGCTTACCGTACCGTACCGTACTGTAACTTAAAAAGCTCTTGTCATTCGTGTGAAATGAATGGTAGACCCTGGTCAGTGAAGATCCTAGATACACTTCAAGACATGAGTTTAAAAAAAAAAAAAAAGAGCTAGCCAGCTCAGTGGCATAAAAAAGTGTGGTCTCTTCAGTGAGATATATGGAAAGTGGGAAAAATATGATATTTTAATCAGGTGATTGATTATGAATAAGATGATCAAATGCCCTCCAAAATATGTAGGTCAATGATAAAAGTCCATAGAAATGAATATCCACTGTCAAAATGCAGTTAGCAAAAGCAAGAGGGTGCTGAAAGGCCCAGACAGAAGAATCTTTCTTCCAGAGCAAATATTGCAGGGAGTTCATGTGTCTTGATGAAGAGCTGAATCTGTGGCCACCAGAAACTTTGAGGAACTAGTTTACATGTTTTAAAAAGGGGCTAATATGGCCTGCCAGAGGAGAATCATGACAAAAACTTGACTACTTTAAGTCACATGTGGTGCTGAAGGACAGAGATGAGACTCTAAAAATAAAGGATACCATGTTTGATAAGGTAGTGAGTGAGGAAGCTGGTCACTGGTGGCATTCTGAGTCAACGTAGCTTCTGCTGCCAATGCCGTTAGATAATGAGGACTGGCTGAGAGGTATAAAATCCCCATGTACTAGTGCACTGGGAAAATTACAAGGTTTGAGGATTATGTAAACATTCTTGATCTCTATAGCTTTCACCTAGGTATTCCCCATTAGGGGGCTTCTGGATGCTCAGAAGGTATGTCAAAACATTGCTCAGGGGGTTTGCAGCACACAGATATTCTATGCTTTTGTGAGCTGTTAATATCTGGATGAGAAATCAGACAGCCATGAGATGGTAGCACCATTCTTCGAAGGCAGCTCTAATTGAGAGTAGTATTTTATTGCAGATCTCATAAATATGTTCCATGTGTGTTAGTTTAATGGCGTAAAACGCATGTGGATTAAGTAGATTTCAGGGCCTATGTTCATGTGATAGTATAGTTCTGATCACTACATTGGACTAATTTGCCTCAACTATAAAGAGTTTTGCTGCATCCGAATGTACTAGAAAGGCACAGACATACATTCCTCTTTTATGTGGTTGAAGACAGACTGAGTTTCCCAAGTATAGGCAAATTGAGCATTCTCCCAGAGCTGTGCAGTCATAGGGAATACCAGTCTTGCAATATCCATAATGGAACATCAGTAAATATTTGAAATACTGTACCAAGAAAATATTAAACTTTATGAACATTTCTTGGGAAAACCTAGACATTCCATGGCAGATTTGACATATTTGCATTTTTCTAGTTTTGCATATAACCTGAGATTTTCCAGCACTAAGTGAATGTGTTTTTCCAATTAGATAAGAACACCACATAGGTGTAGTTTGACTTCTATATTGGGGGGGGAACATCTCCAGTAAGGTCAATGGGGCGACACTTTTGGGGGAGAATTTGAAACCTGCCCAAAGCTTGTAGTCTGGCATAACAATGCCACAATGCACCCTTTACCCTCAAAATACTCCCCGTGAATACAGTCCAGGTAGAGCATCACAAATTGCTCTAAAATGTCCCTAAAAATGTCATTAATAAAATATCAAAAAGTAACTGGATCATCTGAAAGACAAAAAGGCATCACCAGTATTCAAAATGTCCACCACAAATCCAGAACATCATTTTCTATTCGTTACCTTCATGAATGATAAACCCTGGGAACATCACACTTGAACACCTTCATGGAGCATAGTCTACCAAATAATTTATTGATATAGGACAAAGATTATCCATTTTAATGGCAATTCTATTAAAATCATGATAATTGTTGCATAAACATAGTGAACTATCTTCCCAACAAATAGGATTGTGGCATCTGCTCTTCAGGTCAATGGATGGATTAATGATTTCTCATGATTTTCATGGCGGTACAATGAGTTATATTCCAAGAAGGCATAGATTTGTCCAAACAGGATCTTGGTTTCTGGTTGGAGATCGATGTGACATTCCTAAGACTGATAAGGGGACTGTGTCCACATTCCTTTTATTCACTCTATTGGCTAGATTTCAGTATTTTGCTGGGAGTACTGGAACTTGGTTAGGATCTTGGCTTAACTATTCCAGAGACATGATTTGATTAGGGAATACTTTAGTAGTTACTACATCCTGGACATCAGCAGTGTATAAAGCACAATAAATCTATCTGCATCACCTTCTAGGATTTTGGTACTCAGTCCCATGATTCATGACTGTTGACAGTAACTTGAGTATGTGGCTCCTGTAGTGTCAGCCAAGAAACAACAGTTAGAAAATATGGTGATTTGTCCAAGTTGAACAGGAGAATTTCATAGTGATCCTGACTTCAAGAGGGGCAGTCCCATGGGCAACCAGGCCTGAAGAAAACAGGTTGTCATCAATAGACACAACATAATTGGGAGTGGTTTTACACTAAATTGTGTCCATAAGGGTCTTTATGGCCATGACAGTACTGGAAGCACCAGAGTCAACAAATAGATGTTGCATCGGGCATGGAAGCTGGTGAAGGCTGAGTGAAACATGGATGTGCAAATTGTGCTGTCTTAAGGTAGGCAGTGTATCCAGAGCCACTAGAGGGTTCTAGATGTTGAATCAGGGTGAATCATTTAGAGGGACAGTTGTCATATAGTGGTTGTCAAAGATCTCAAAGGGCAACATTAATAAATCAGGTACAGAGTTATCCCTATATCCATTTTGCTATGGAGTAAACTGAGGCACACCAACAGAACAAGTGACTTGTCCTAGGTCACTCTGTACCAGTGCTATTACCAGAAACAGAGATGGCTACTCCCTGGCTCACATGCTGCCTTTGTTTCTCTTCGCTTCTGCAAAGTGCTGAGCAGCTGACCCCAGATCCAGGAAAGCATTTAAACATATGCTTAGCTTTTAAGCAGGAGTGTGCTCAGCAGGCTGCAAGACAGAACCCTTATTGCATATATATATTGGACACCCATGTGCAAACAAAATGCGATTAACATGTAGAATGACCCAAGAGCCCAAACAATTTCTTTAAAAAGGAAAACTATTTATTTTTAAATTATAAGGAGAGGGGACCCTCCTGAGGAGGAAGAAAAAACCCAGCAAAATAGATTTTAAAAAAAAATCTGTGAAAGAAAATGCATGCTCACCGGCTGAGAGTTTGCATGTTAAGTGTCATCTTAGACGAAGTGTTTACAAGCCAAGACAACCCCATGAAAATATGGTTTATAATGGGCAGTGCTAACACTGTCTCAGCTATGGTGGTGTGAATGTTGCCATTATTTCCAGAGTCCCATACTACCCTCATCAAGCCACTGTTAGCTTCAAGGGTATTCTGTCATAGATGGGAAGAATTCTTACCCTAGAAACCTTGGCTTTACAAAAACAATGTATTTCAAAGTATGATCATTCTTTTATAGCTATACAATGGCTGACAATACTTCAAAGGTAAACAGAGACAAGAGTGGATTGAGGCTATAGCTTAGAAGGGAGGTGGGAGACATTTCTGCGGAAGCACACAAACCTTTTTGACATTGCTTTTTATGTTTAGTACATTATGTTTTCTTTTCTTTTCTCCTTTAGAGTTACAACAAAAATTAACAAGCAAGAAAACTTAAAGGAAAAGCCATAAAACTATTTGGATAATAGAGATGTATTAACCATCAACTGTTCTGAATTCAATTTGTTATTGTAATATTATTTGTGTTATGGTAGTGCTCAGGTTATGCTAAACAGTTTCCAAACACAGAGGAAGATAAGGTCCCTGTCCAAAAAAATGTGCATTCAGAGACACAGTGGGTGTTGAGGGCATTCCACACACCCCCAGGAAGCACTCAATGCCTTGTAAGCCAGGGTACTTAGGCAGCATCAATAGCTCCGTTAACCACTCAGTTGCACAACCGAGCAAAGTAGTTTAATAACCGAACCTAGCTATTGTTTACATTCAGCTATGTCCATCAAGGGGGAACCCCCCCCCCACTTACTCCAGTTTCCAAATGTTTTTGTGCTCTGTGTTTGGTTTCCTTGTCTGTTCTTCTATGCTACTATGAGATCTGATGGGCTCCCATATGGAGAACTCTCAAGGTTTGTGTATGTTTGAGGGCTATGGGTGGATATAAATAAAGCAGTTCACCAGCATCTCCAGATATTTTAGGTTAAGGATTACCTCACCACCCTTTTCCCTCCATATCAGCAGACTAACACTCTTCAGTTGCTGCCATTCCCACTTGGATCGCTATTTGCTTACCGCATGTCTCATTCTAAAAAGTGGAGGGTGGGACAGCGCCCATGCAGCAGGACAAGTCAACTACATCAATTAAGACTTCAGAGTCTCATCATGCAGACTGGCATAAGTAAGGTAGACGGGGAACAAGCTCCCTTTACATAGTGCCATTTACATTTATTTGAATTTTGATTGATATGGAGAGGGATAGGCAGAAAGCAGTGATCATTGAGGGGTAGATTCTCATCCCTACTTGTGTTGAATTTATAGTTCTCTGGACACATTAACTCCACTGGTGTCACTCAGACGAAGGTACCATTCAATACAGGTAAGGGGATGAGACTTGGAACCAGAGAAAAGAAGGCACAAAATCTGGATGAAATTGCACAAGCAGGCTTTTTCAAATATCCTATTAATCCAAAAATTCTGATTAACGTGATTATAATGAAGAAAACCAAATCCAGATTGATGATTCTTATTGGGCATAAAGACATTTGATAGTGCTATGCAAAAATGGAATTTCTGGTTTGAAGAAAGATATATTTGCGGCTGTTTAAATGGCGAAAGAGAGAAAACACACTGGTAGCGTACGTTGGCTCCATCAATCTACTATCACATGCTCTCCAACTCCCTAACAGCACCTGAAGGATGTTGGCATCAGGGCTGCTACTCAGAGCTGATCATCTTCAATGTCCAACCAATGGCCGATGATAGGTGCAATTCAAGCCATACTCAGAGGCATGTTTTTAGCATTTTTTTCAGAATGCTACACAAGGATTTAACTGCAAAACTCCCATTATTCATAGAACTTGTGAGGCTAAATCCCCACATCCCAAGCTGAAAACGTAGCCTTACATTTCTCTCTGGTGCCACTCCTGATCTATAGTGACAGATCTTTCATCATGAATAACATTATGTCAGGCTGTCCAACGATTCCTCAAACTGTCAACAATGCTTACAGTCAAGTCAACCTAACTTTTTAAAACTTAATCAACTTCAATCTGGATGCATAAAAGTTGAATGCAACAGAAAATGTGAGGATTCACAGCCAGTCTGAATGATTGGCTGGCCACATTTAGCTGCTGAAACAGTTATATAGTGTAAAAAACTTTCTATAGCAAGAGTATCTTTAAAAGCTGAAATAATCCAGAGGTGGCAGGTCGTTCAGAAAAAATGTAAAAGAGTTGTTCAGAAAAAATGTAAAACGGTGACTATTGTACAAAACTAATAAAACTCTTTGTGTCCATGCTTTCTTCTGTTCAAATCTGACTAGTAACATTACTCCTCAAGGCTTGAAGACCTTTAGTTCCCCCATTTCCCTTTTTATTTATTTTTTCCAATTATTAGTAACTTCAGTGCAATAAAAAGTTCCACACTGGCAGCCTAAAGAATGAAAAGCTCAGACTAGCCACAGTTCAGGTCCAGCAGAGGCACTAGCAGAGAATACTTCAACAAATTACCTACTTAAAAGGATACTGTCAGTATGACATCATTGAAAGAGCCCTATTAAAAATACTGTTTGAGATAGAGTGTCTTTTCAATATGATACATGTCTTGAATGCATTTTCTTTAAATTCCTTTAAATAGTTTTGAGAGGTCTTCTACTCCTCTGTTGTTGCTTACAAGGATTTTCACCTGCATAAAGTTAAGTAGGTGCCAAAGTGTTTGCAGGAACAAGGCTTATAGGGGAAGACTGACCTGACACTTTTTCTACACAAAGAGCTGACATATGCTCCAAGTAAACAACTTGAACAAAATATTCAGCTATATTCATCTTCTGTGACCTATAGCAGGTGCAGTAATTTGAGACAGAAAAATCATTTTCAACTGTCCCTTTACACCTGCTCAGTAAGAACCACGTTAAAGGAAGGGACAGAAATAGAGCACTGTGAAATATTCATTGGGAATCACTCCATTTACTACTATGTTTAAAAAAAAATGTGTTGCTCTTCCTTGCAAATGAAGCCTCCACTACTCCTCTACCTCAAAAGGTGTCTGCGTACATGTGTGTGTGCGTGTGTACACAAGAGGTGATTTCTGCCCATGCCAGAGGTTCAATACTGGCTAGCTCATGAGAAATCTGCCATGTTTCCAGACCTGTTTTACAAACCCAACCTGACTGACTGTTGCTGACAAGAATCTTAAACTTTAGGGTGTTTATCCAAAACACACTGAATTGCTGAATCTTTTGAGGTTCACTCATTGAATCATGAGTACTACAATATTTGGGGGTTTTCTCACAGCTGCAGTTCATGGAATCAAGGGATTGTGGCTTGCGTAAAAAACCCGCACCTCACAACAGCTGAGTTTGTAGCACCTGTGGTTACAGAAAAAATCTGGGGAAATGTAGAGATCTGAGTGCCCTCTCCCTTGACTCAAACTAGCAGATGCTTACAAAAAGAATGAAAAATGTATTTCTTTAAAAATCCCATGACTTTTAAGCCAACCTCATGATTCTTTGGGATCTGCTCTATGATTTTTGAGTATTTGGGACTGGAAATATTGTGACTGAATTCCACAGACTGAGAAAGTCTATCAACTAAGTAGCCAGAAGAGCCTTTTTCTATGGTAGTGATGTCGCTTTAAAGGATCAGCAGATCTAGAGAAGTGATTATTCCCCTTTATTCGGCTGCGGTGAGGCCACATCTGGAGTATTGTGTCCAGTTCCGCGGCCCCTACTATAGAAAGAATGTGGACGTATTGGAGAGGGTCCAGCGGAGGGCGACCAAAATGATTATGGGGCTGGAGCACATGACCTATGAAGAGAGACTGAGGGATTTGGGTTTGTTTAGTCTGCAGAAGAGAAGAACAAGGGGGGATTTGATAGCAGCCTTCAACTTCCTGAAGGGAGGTTCCAAAGAGGATGGAGAAAGGCTGTTCACAGTAGGACGGATGGCAGAACAAGGAACAATGGTCTCAAGGTACAGTGAGAGAGATCTAGGTTGGATATTAGGAAAAACTATTTCACTAGGATGGTAGTGAAGCACTGGAATGGGTTACCTAGGGAAGTGGTGGAATCTCCATCCTTAGAGGTTTTTAAGTCTCAGCTTGACAAAGCCCTGGCTGGGTTGATTTAGTTGGGATTGGTCTTGCTTTGGGCAGGGGGCTGGACTTGATGACCTCGTGAAGTCTCTTCCAGCTCTATGATTCTATGATCTTTACATGTATGTTTAATGAATGCAACAGAGAACATATATGTTATTTGCATAGGGAGCATAGGGTTGGTTCCATTGGCTCTTCAAAACCCAGGGATGTGCCTTATATCATGGATATTTCCCTTACAGATATTTCTGCACCCATTTTACATCTCTGGAGCATCGTACAAAGGTTGAGGCAGAATGAAAAATACCCCAGATACTGAACTATTAGAACCACTCCTGGGAAAACTCAACTGACAAGCACGCTCTGTGATTCAAGAAGCCTACTACACCTTAAAAATTGAAGGATAGCTTTATGATCACAGAGAAAATAATGAGTGAAACAGAACTGAAAGACTCCTCTCATTTTGATGCCAGAACACCATGGAAAGAAATACAGGAAGAGAGAAGTAAAAGCACTTTGTTTGCTAATTATGCCATGAATAATTTCTCTAATGCCCATTTGTCAACCAACCTACCCTCACTTGAGTCATGGACACATGTTGTATTCTAGAAAGTGCTTAGCTAAAGGCATACACCCATGTGTTTTATGCTTTCTTTGTTGGCTAGCTAATGGCAGATGGATTTTAGGCGTGTGAGTGTAAGGAGGGGGGATATTATTTAGAAGGATGTTAGAGAGTGAAAAAAAAAAGAAAGGAAGAAAGGAAGTGGTCCATTAGCATTGCATTTACCTCTAAGGGCCCATCTAGGCTAACTTCGCTCATGTCCAGGACTCTGTTATAAAACAATTTCCTTCCCCGCTACCAAAATGGGTAAAATATGACTCCATTTTAGCATATAAACAGATAAGATGTTAGCCATGTCCTTTAACAGTGACCAGTGCTTTAGAATGATTCAAAAATATGGCTAAAACATCATTAGGTCTAATCTATATTAATAAATGGAACCACATTTTAAAGTAGTCAATAGAAACCATTACTGTAACCAACAACATTGTAGTCATAGTGCAGATGGGGTCAAAAGCAGACTAGCCCCCAGTCTGCAATTCTCCCTCCATTGTTACTCAGGAAAACACATGGACTTCAAACAAACTATATAAGACTAGTGCCAGCAAACACTGAAAACAGGATCACAAAATCCCCTGCCCTCTGTAAAAGGCATATTGTGAGTTCCTGAGTTTGTAATACATCGAATACAGACCTTAGTACTTTCAGTGTTTATTTAGACAAGGATTTGTTGAGGGACAGCAGTCCTGGCATTATGGAAAAGATTCCCTGTTTTTCCCTCACAGTGGTGTGCAGTTCTTTATACCAGGCTAATCTCTTGGGTGTGTCCCTATGATGGACAGTTTCTTAACAACGTTGCATGACTTCTTTAACTGAGTTTATTTTGATGTTCCAGAACAAGAGCTTATGAATGTAGCCATCATGATATTGTCAGGGCCCATGATCTCTCTCCCTTTCATGAGTTATCATTTTACCTGCCATTTGGGGTTAACTAGTGTTGGGATCACAGCACTACAGAACAACAACAATCTGAGAATAAAATGGTAGTAAACTAGTTTGGGCTGAAGTGTTGAGATCACATCTAAAGCAAGGTTAGGGCCCAAACTGTAGATTTCAGATCTTCATACAAAGTTTAGGATTCTTCATCTAGGATTTGGCTTGGTTCTTCATAGAAAGTTAGAGGACACATGAAAAGTTTAGATCTGAATTCAAACTTCCCCAAATTTGATGATGTTCAGACTCAGGTTTTTGGTCAAAACCCATTGCTAATCAAAAAGTTTAGCAGTGTTCTTTGGATGAGCATCAAGAAAGTTGATTAGGTGCACATGTACTATTTTGAAAGGGGGCCATATAATAATCAAAACAGAGAGGACACAAAGCCAGATCCTCAGATGGTATATAGCAGCATAGAACCATTGACCTAAATGGGCCTATGCCAGGTTACATCAGACAAGCTTCTGTCCTAAAGGATAAATGGTTATTTGAACCTTGCTGTCTAGAAATAAGGTTACAAAATTCATGAGACTAGACTCACAAAATATATTTACTTCCTGGTTTTAGACAAGTTGAAAATACCTAAGTTTTTCCCACAGTGATGATAAATAAATAATTACGATAATACCTAATTCTCATATAACACTTTTCCTCCATAAATCTCAAAGCACTTTAAAAAGAGGCCACTGCCACTATTACCGGTCTAACACACCATGGCAAGAAGTTCCAAGGCACATGAACAATGAAGTTAACAAAAACTTTTCAAACCTCAAATGGCCAGGCTTTGGTTCAGGCTTTGATTGAATCTCTGCATCAGTTCTTATGTTACCTGACCCAGTGCACACATTTCCATATAGAACTTCTGGTAGGGCTGTGAGTGAAAGGAAACTGCCCTACAGAGCAACAACAACAATCTGAGAATAAATGGTAGCAAACTAGTTTGGACTGAAGTGCTATGGCAGGATGTGCTAAGATGCTGTGCTGGCTGGGAACCCTTTGTGGAGCCTACCAAGTGATTCATGTCAATATAAACTCATTAGGACTGAGACAGCTCTCTCTTATTGCATCCAACTTCCTGCACAGCTGTCAAAATACAACATAAAATTACAGCAGCACAAGTTATTCATGCTAACATATAGCATAGAATGAGGATGATGCAATATGTCCACCCCTCGGTGTGGTCTTGTCAGTTTCACAAGCTAAGCTGAGTTGGTTTAGATGGGTACTGAGATGAGAGACCTCCCAGAGAAACACCATGCACTGCAAGTAGCAGGATGTGTGGCACTCTTCTCTGAGAGACTGTCTTGAACCAAAGCCTCTGCGTTATTTTGGGTGGTGCTGTTTTGTGGGCACAGCTGCATGACAGCAGACAGGCTACAATGTAGTTTTTTGCACTCTGTCTCAAAAACATCTGTGGAAACACTAAGTATAGGTTGGACCTCCCTGGTCCGGCACCCTCAGGACCTGACCTGGTATAGCAAAATCCCTGATGAGGGATTTTGCTATACTAGAGGAGATCATTTCTGGATACCCTGCTGCTAGCCCCCATGCCCAGCCAACTGGCCTCCCAGCCGGCTCTGCACCTCCTGCTGGCCCTGTTGCAGGGCAGCCAAGAACATCTTCCAATCCCACTGGACAGACCTGCTGCTACCTGCTGAACGGCCTTGCCGTCAACTCACTGTGGGCAGCCCACTACCCTGCCAGCCCCCAAGGGATCTGTGCCAATAGCCATCCACTGGGACTCTCTGGACCTGTAACATCCGTGCCGGATCATGGATGTTGCCAGACCAGAGAATCCCGGTTAAGAGAGTTTCAAGCTGTAGTAGCAAACATCAGTTGAATCTATATACACACAGAATAAAAAGGCCTTCCAAGCAAGGCTACAATAACTGTACATTCAAGGTATCAGGGCATGATAGTCCATGGACTTTTTCAGTCTCTAACTTATATAGTCCTTCATTTCAGGAAAGTTAAATAGAGTTGGGCCTGTCCTTTAAGCAGAATTAGAATTCCTTGTTATCAGAATGAAAGAACAAAATTCCCCGTAAATGGTCCTACCATTTTAACAGGATTGAGGCAGCTATGAGCCTTTTCTTACTAATACTTCCAAAATCTCTCTAAACAGTTTCTCTCACTGAGCTCCTTCAGAACCAAGATACAGTCTCATTCTTGAGGTTATGTTGGAGACTGGTTCTGAATCTTTTCCTCAAAGCCACCTGCTTGGTTTTTGATTCTAGAACTGCCTAAACTCTTAAACCAAGTACTTCATGGTCAGGCTGGAAAGTCCTCCTCCTCCCACTACCATTAACTTAATTTTGCCTTCTCTTTATTTCCTATTGTTTGTTCTTGCTGGAGGCCCCCACCTTCCGTGACTGATAGCCTAGGCAGTCTCTCCCTGGAGCAGTGAATCTGCCTCCCTTTTCTCACTAAAAGCACTTTCCTTATTGGGTTGTGAGCTCTGTACATACCCCGGTCATCTGTCATCTTTTGAACAAAATCTAAAACTGTGGTCTTGACCATTCATGGGGACCTTCCTCAGGAGCATAGATCTTGAAGTCCTGCTAATCTGCAACTTAGTTCAAAGAGGATATGAAATTCTTTACTAAACTATAGCAGAAAGTGAACAGCATTATCATGAATTGCTGATAGCATTATCGTGAACTTTTGGGTTCTCTTCAGTAAGGGGGAAGAGAGTCCCAGCCCGTTGCCCAAGGTGGAATGGTGTGGAATATCTTGGTCATTTCTTCCTGATGACCCAATCAGCCCTCCTGGGGCTGTTTCTTACTTCCCTTGCTCTCTCTTCAGTCTGAGGTGTGGTCACAGCCTGCTTTTCCCCAGCAGGAGTTCCTAATCAGTCCCAGCAGCTAAGTCAGTCAATTAGACATTCCCCAGCTGACACACTCTACTGTCCTGTAACTCTCCATCAGCAGGGAGTAGAAGAATGAAAACAGTCAGGCCTCTATCATCCTTCTTAGATCTTACCATGGTCCAGAAACTCTCCTGTGAATTGCTTTGTCCCCAGAAACTGCACACTTTTTCCCTTTAGTCAGCCAATTGCCTTCCTTACCTGATTGTCAGAGACACCTTTTGAGCAGATCTTCCATTTGGACTTTGCTTTGCAGCTGTTGAGGGGCAAGGCCCCCTTTGTCCAGTACTGCTCCTTCACTCCCCTAGTCTCTGTGTAGGGTCGAAACCCTATCACATAACCTCATTCTAAAAAAAGGGAAAAACGAGGCATAAATAGGCTGAGTGAATTGCCAAGGTCCCACAGAAATCCTGTGGCAGGCCAGAAATAGAACTGACATCTTCTGATGCCTTGTCTCATGTTTTACTCCAAGATCATTATTGCTTCTTTGCATACACACTAACTAAATTTGGTACCTTCATTCATCCCAACTGCATATTTGTATTTTTAAATTTGATGACTGTCATTCCTTGTCAAAGAGAGCCAAGCATCATCAATGAGACAGCCTTTAAGAGCTCATTCCGGACGAGAAAATATAGAACAGTACTTTAACACAGCACAAAGTGGAGACTGTAGGATTGTTAGCCTGATATTTGTTCTGATTTGATCAGTCGTCCATGTTTGAAAGCTCAGATAAGCTAAAACCAGTAACTTCAATATTTTTGTGACTTTATGTCATAATCCATACCACCACCAGATAGCAAAACATTATACATGATGGCATAACACCTGGAGAAAGCATTATGCTTATGAAAAGACTGTGGATTTAGCCAATTCAGTTCAAGGGCTTCTGAGGCTTTCTGAGCATTTTAGCTCAGCTCTATCAGCTCTAGTTATTACCTCAGCCTTTCTCTGGCAAGCTACAGAAAACGCAGCCAATAACGTGGTTGCATTGTCTATTGCAAGCAACAGCGATGGAAAGGCCTAATAAACTGAAGCATGACAGGAGACACAGGTTAGTTTCTTCTTTTAAACCACGACCCTGTGAAGGTAACTGAAGGAGAAAATTTTTAAAAATAAATCAGACTGTCCTGTATTCACAGACATCCACCTTTTGTGCAAATGCAGTCACAAAACGTGTGTCAGGGAAACGACATTGCCACTGATGGGAGACACTGAAAAAAAGTTGTATTGCGCACACAGAAAAACAGCCCATCTACCATATAAGCTGTCACTGACTGTTTAGCCAGAAGTTTTAAATGACTCCTTAAATTCACAATCTCGGGGGCCTTGCTGCTTAATAAAGACTACGGGGTGTTGAGAAGCACAGTATATTATTTCATTAAGTGCTTTTTGGGAGAAGGGGATTTAGAAGTAAAACTGCTGGCTTTGTGTGGCAAGGTCATGACCTTTGACAAGTTTGGAGCTTATCTCTTTCATCTTCCCACTCCCCTGGGACCCCTAACTTGCAGAGGAATCGAAGCCGGTAAGCCGGGGCTAGACAGAATTCAGCATTGTTGTGGGGCTACGTTCTCTCTCTCTCTCTCTCTCTCTTTTTTCCCCTAAACAAAACAGATCTGAACTGAGCCAAGGAAACAAAAATGTATTGTTCCTCGCAGATGGAAGCGAGTGTCGCCTAGGTAACCAGATTAATCTCCTTTTTCTCTCCCTTCCTCTCTTGTAGTGCAGTAATCGGTGGGCTCTTTTCACAAAAAAGCCAGCCTCAAAGCTGGGGCTCTAACTAGGTTCCTAATTAGCTGCAATTTACAATGAAGACAACATGATGAGATAATAGAAATTTGCAAAATAATGACATACCTCAGCAAAATATTCCTCCTCCTAAGAACCATTTTTATACAAAAACAATAAAGAGGGCCCTTCTAAAGCAAAGCTGGAAAATGGTGGTATATTATGTGACACAGAACATTATTGTTCGCCTCTTGTTCCCCCAATCAACAGCTTATTGTTTGGCATCTTAAATAAAAATGACTCAAATACAGGCCACATAATGATCTCCATTGCGCTAATACACTGTATATACAGAGTAGTCAAAAATGTACCCGAGCCAAAGCCAGTGGGGCTGATAAAGTAGCGGGGCCCCGAAAGGTAATTTACAATACAATGCAATAAGTATTATTACCAGTCTTAATCACACATATCTTTCTGATTTCTGTCAGGATGCGCTCTGACATCAAAAAGGGCACCCGAACAGGGGGCAGCTAGTTAATGAAATATGATGGTTCACATTTGTTTTCATGTGGTGGTTAGCTCAAATGAAGCAGCCTCCAGACTGTTAGCCAACAGTATTCTCTTGTGTGACATCAAAGACTGCCATTCAACCAGGGAAAGGGGGGGAGGGGGAGGGAGAATCACAGTGAGACAGCACAGTGGGAGGAGCTCCTAGAAACTAAAAGAACCATTAATAGTAATCTCTACCTTATGTCCAAAAGAAGATAGAACACAAAAAATAATAATCCAGGGGCAACTTGTCACCGATTTCATGATAAGTAACATCAGCACCTACCCCACATTTTGGACAAATGGGTGACAATCTGTTGGTGAGATAGGATATGCTGGAAAGGGACAATTTGTCATCAGTGACACAAGGAACGCCTCCCCCATGCTCTGTATGAATTCGGATTATGGCAAAGTATAAATTTTTTTTTAAAAGGCCAAATGAACAAAAAAGTCTAGTGTGGTGTTTGATGTCAGTAGGAACATTTCATAAATGGCAATCGATTGCCTAAACCTGCCAGGAATGACAGAAGCAGCAACAACAAAAGCAGTCCCTTGTTTATTTGTGGGCTAGTAACTGTGAACGTTATGGCTGAGAGTACTCGAGATCTATTGACCAATGGGCTGCCCCATAAATAACTGCAGACTAAAAACACATTGGGCACAGATAGAAAAAACATTAGCTCCTCAGCCCCTTTGGATGCTGAGTACGGCAAGAAGCCTAACACCCTTGGTAGTGTAATTAAAAGGAATCCACAATGACATATTAGAGAGAGAGCAAACCAACCACTGTAGAAAGGACATCTAATTCTATTTGTGCAACAAAAAGCTCCAAAAGTAAATCCCATGCTCTATTATGGGGCAGAATCATCCAACAAATTATAACAATGTCATATATTTATACAGCACCTTTCACTCAGAAGGATCTCAAAGCACTGAAAATATACGCACAGCACACACAGAAAAACATCCATCTCTGAGGTAAAGGCCAGCATTGAATATACAAATGACGAACAGCTTGCTACACCAGAATCTGGAGAGGGAGTTTTGGACAAGAACACCCAGCCTCTATTGTTATGAAGAGTGCCATAGAATCTTAAAAACACCACACAACAGACTGGTTTTTAAGATCTTATCCAAAACAGCTCACACAACAAAATGGAGCAACTGTTATTCATTCAACCTACTGCTTTCTTACTATGTAAGTGACTCCTTAAATAACAATGTCCATCAACACAACAGCCGTAAAATAATAATTAAAAAGAAACACACAGATTTAAATGGTAGAGAAGAGCTTAGTGTAGATTTCAATCCTGAAACTGAATATGCTGAACAAATGTTCCTTATTTTGTACAAACATCCATTAAAAAAGAAGAACAAGATGGATATATGTAAAATATTTAGAGGACATTCAAAATAAAGAATTGAGGGCCCAATTCTGACACAGTTACTCTCACTACACAGCACTTAATGCGCCCACAGTCTGATTCCATGGAACTCTCTCAACAGAAGGGCATCAGACTCCGACCCCGAGAGAATGAGTGACATATACGAATCAGAATTACAAGTAAGAAACCCCTCATTACAGGAGTTCTGACCACCCTCAAATTAAACTGACTGCACTGATAATGCCATCAACTCCTATTTTCTGAAAGGAAGTTGTAGTTGGCATTCAGCACCTTGTAGCATCAGGCCACATACAACCTAAGATGACAATATAGACCAGCTATGGGCAACCTAGGCTAGCAAGTGGGCCACATGAGTAGCCCTCCATCTCAGTGGGCCACAAGATTGTCATAACCAAGATGGTCTCGAGGGCGAGGGTAGTTTTGTTAACTGCACTTGCATACCTAGAATATACGGGTGCGACAACTGAATTGTAGCAGTGATTTGAGTGGATGCAGAAGGGAGCACACAGCTCTCACGGTCAATGTTGTGTGCAAGGTTGTGTGCAATCAGCACACACCTCACTTCATGTGCCCTTGCTTTATGTGTGTGTGGTCATTTTAGGTAGGAAAAAAATAAGCGAATGGAAACTAGCGGAATCTGGCAACCCTGTGTGTGGGCAATGGTAAACAAAATGTCTCGTGGGTCACACACAGAACCCCGATGGGCAACCGGCTGCCCACCACTGATATAGACCATACTCTGGCTTTGGAAATACGAATGCAAAGGCAATGGGCACTCTCTGCTCACATATGTATTTCCAGAATATGCCACTGTATAACTCTACATAATGAACAGTAAAGTGCCAGACCCTGAGTTGGTGTAAATCAAAATAGCTCCACAGAGTGATAGAGAGCTATGCTGATTTACACCAAAATCTGATCCAGACTCTTTGAGGGGAGAAGGAGAGTAGGGTGTTTACTTGTTGTTTTCAAACAAGTGCATGATTTTCTATGCAAGCCTGGACATAGCCTGTCCTTTTCATGTTCATTTAACAAAACCAACTTTGTGCAAAATATATACCTCTAAAGACAGAAATAAGTTTTTACCTCCAAGCACTCTCTCCTTTGGAGTTTGTACACTGCTTTTGCTGAACCCATCTAGAGGTGTTTCCATTGCGCTCTTAGCTAATCCTGTGTGAAACAGTCACAGTGGATGCAGAATTTAGAAAGGCAATACTGTAGTCACATAACAGAGCTACAATGTTACTGTTGTATCTGCATGAGCTTGTACGATCAACTCTGACATAAATGTTGTATACATAAATCTTAACTATTTCATATAAATACTTCACCCCTTCCCCCACCCCACTTTTTTGCAGAAATTAAATAATCCAGGAAGAGTTAGTTCTTGGCAGCTACAGGGCTAGATATCATAGTGTTTACAAGAACACAACACATGCTGAACTCAGTGGGAATTCTACACAACAGCAACTGCAGGATTGAAACTGTATGGGGTGCTGGAACAATTTGTCTAGTGGAGGTGCTGAGAGTCATTGAACCAAAACTATAAGCCCAGTCTATGTTGGAAACCACTTACAACTCCCCTAGTTCCAGCACTTATCGGACTGCAAGCATTAGCCCTCCCCACAAGTTCATATCCATTCCAAAATCTACTCCACTCTGCAGAGTTGGGCTTGATCCTGCAACCTTTATTCATATGGAATAATTCTCATTCAAAATCAATGAGGCTACTCATGTGAGTAAAAGTGGCAGGATCAGACTCTTAATGCCTGTATTTTCTGAACTGCCTGGCACTGAGTCATTTCCACAGAACAAATCTAATTGAGATCGACACCATTCCCTTGGAAAAGCACCTGGGTCTTTGCAGCCCTGAGCAATTCCAACAATAAAAATTTACAAATCGCCTTTGAAATATTACTCTGAGCATTCTTCAGCATGAACAAAACCTGTTGTGTGATACTACTGGCTTGCCTTGATTTTATTAATTGCCATTACTACTGTTGTGTAGCTTTGAGGAGATTAATATCTCTCAGCACATATGCCTTACCAGTCAGCCTTCTTGTATTTCCCACCTTTGAACCATCAGCAAACATACAAAAATCGACACAAGCAAAATGGGTCAAACCTGATCCAAGCAAATCCACATCACTAACTGAAGTTAAATATTCTTCAACTCTTTTCCTTCTCCCTCCACCTGGGGCTCCCAAGGGAGGCAGGAGGAATGGTTTAAATCAATAACCAAGGGCTTCAATTTTACAAATCCTTAAGCCATTAGAGCTCAGAGGCCTCCTTGCAATCGTCCTAACCTCCCCCACCCTAACACACACATATAAAAGAAATACTCCCAGCCTGGAATTAACAACGTTCATTCAATGCTCTTTACTTAAAGGAAGAAAACAATTAAGTGAAACCTTGAAGTAATCTCATTCTGCCTATTTAGCCTCTTCATCCCTCAATGTGTGGTTAGTAAGTGTTGCAATCAGGGGCTAGGGCCTGCTATCATTCGGCCTTAATTAAAAAAGACACAAGCAGTGGAGCTGTGAATTAGAAATGTAACAACGCACTACCCCTGATTAATTCGAGGCTCATGTTGGATTAATAACTCCAAACAAAGAACAAAAGGAAATTGTTATGCGAATTGCAGCCCTCCCAGGCCAGACAAAGGTCAAATCACAGGATTTCAATTTCATCCGGAGTCGCTTAATCAACTCCCTCGGAAGGAAGACCATATGCAGTTCTGAAAGCTGCCCATTGTAGTCGTGTTGTCACTGGACCTGAGAGACGGCACAGAGATAATCCCAACTATTCCCAATCTTTTCTCTTTCTTTCTTTTTTTTGTTTCTTCCTTTCATTTCTGTCTTTCTTTTTTTTTTCTCCATATGACAAAAACCTCATTATTGCTAATAAGGGCCCTATCCAGCAGAAAGCAGCTTTTGTCACTGCTGCTGCCCCAAGGAAGCAACTTAGGTCTCCCTACACATGCAGCTGCAGAGATTGCTCCTCATTTTGAGGGGAGACTTCTCCAGCTGAGGCTACGTACATTTAAGTCTACATATTACACAGCCGCCTGTGACTGCCCCAGGGGAATAACAGTGGGGTTGGGGGGGGGGGGCGCGGAGACAGATTGAGTACATTCAATGCAACGTCTGCATCCTAATGCAGAGTCCTTGAGGTTCAGTGAGCTAGGGAAGATTTTTAAAAGGTCATTCTGCCCCGAAGATGTATCCTTGGCTGAAGCAGAGCCACAGGGAAGTGTAGAGAACCATGGAGTCAAAGATTAGCTTGTTGTTCACCCTAGACAAAGTGACGATGGAGCAAAGGAGCCCTCATCTTTCATAATGAAGAAAGTATATATCCCTAGTGCCCCTCCAGTAAGCAGAGGTACAGGCCTCCACAAACACTCTCTTTCGATCAGCCTGGGCAGAATGGCCCTGCTCACACCACCAATAAAAGGTTTTTCTTATTTAAAGAAAAAAGAAAACAAGCTGGGCCTCAGATCCAGCCACCTCCATTCTTGAGCCCCTGTAGATGGGGGTAGGAATTCCTCCAGGCCTAGAACTGGAGTGGCTTTAGTAGATTATACAGACTCAAAAGTGGCTACAGCATAAGGCAGGTCTTGGCAAAATACCCTCTGTGGGCCCGATGCAGCCCGCCCAGCTGCCAGATCCGGCCCACGGACTTCCTGCCTGCCCCCTGCATGCTACTGAGAAATAGGGACATTGCTGGGCTATTTGAACAGATGTGAGGAAGGGAGGAAAGGGTTAGCACACAGCTCCTGCCACCAGCATAATCCCATTGGCCAGTTTTGGCAAATGGGAGCTGCCTATTGTCAGCCGGCAGGTTGCAAATCACCCTCTCCTCCTCCCCTCAGGCTTGTGGCAGTTCAGAAATCACATGCCCCCCCAGCCAGTGCTGGGGTGTGGCTGGTGGGGAGTCTGCTAGGGAAGGCTGCTGGCTGGGAGTCAAGCAGGTAAGTCTCCAAGCCAGAACCTGCCTCTAGCACCCTAACCCTTTGCCCCACATAACTCAAACCCTCTGTCTCCCCATATCCCCTCCCACATCCTGCACCCCAATCCCCTGCCCCAGGTCACAGCTCTCTCTCGTCCTCGGTCACAACCAAACCCTCTGCCCCCTCCTACACCCATATCTGCTTCCAGATCCTGCACTCCAATCCCCTCCCAGCATTGAAATGCTGAGGGAGATTAGAGAGGCTACCAAAATAAAGAACTCTATAA
>CM057845.1:106238663-106265875 GCA_030068395.1 Apalone spinifera | reverse complement strand
CTAGATGGACCTTTGGTCTGACCCGGTACGGCCGTTCTTATGTTCTTATGCCTCCAAGTCACAACACAAACCCTCTGCCCCACCCTCTCTATCCGTATCCCCTCTCATATCCTGCACCCAGTCTCCTTCCCCAAGTCACAACCCCCTCTTGCCCAAGGTCCGAACCCCAAACCCTGCACCTTTGTCCACTAACCCAGGTCACAACTCCCGCCTTCACCTAAACTTCCTCCCAGACCCCACTCTCTCTCCTGCACTCCAGTCCTTTACTGTAAGCTCCCTTCTGCACCCAACCTCCATTCCAGACCCCGCACCTCCTCCATTAATACAGAAGAACGCAGTCCTTGACCACTTTCCAAGTTCTTGGAGTAGCCGCCCACCCCTGTCAAAAATTATTGCCCACACCTGGCATCAGGAGTAGAGGCAATGGGAGGCATGCAGCTCATGTACAGCTCTCACTGGCCTCCTGAATGACTCTGCTACTCCCTGCTATGGACCTCATCTGCTGGGAGGTCAGTTTGCCCTGCAGCTGGCAACCATAGCCTTTGGAAAAATGCCTGGTCTGGAAGGTGCAGATATTGTCCCATGGACCAGACCCCAAAAGGTGATGTTAATACCTAGTAGCAGTGGATCAGAAACATTAAAGATCTTTTGGAAGAAACTGACTTTTTTTTTAATTAATGGAGATATTTTCTAAAATGAGTCATCAGCATTTGGATTGGGCTGTAATTTCTTGATTTCCAATTCTATGGAACATGTCTAAAAGCATGAACAAAAAGTTCTGTCAAAAAAAAAACAACAAAAAAACCAACCCCTCCTGTTTGATCACCTTGAAAACATCTTCATTCTTAAGGGAAGTTCAGAGCCAGGTTTGACTTTGCAGCATGGGCCCATCTCTGCTCAACACTAGCAATAACTCCTCTTGCGCGCTTCCCATGCTGCTGCTCACCCAGTTGCTGTCATTTGATTGGCTCCTTTGGTGGAGGTATGGTTAGTGAATTGTCCAAGTCTCTCATGTCCAATCCAGCTTTAAAATGATATCACCATAAGTTACTAATATGGTTCTCAGCACTGCTCATTTTCCCATCATTCTCTGCTCCCTTTTATTCTCACACATATATTTTGTAACGTTCAAGAAAAATCAGGGAGCAAAACCCTCCTGTGCCAATAACATGGAGGTCAGAAGCTCAGGAAACAAGTGATTTAATGCACATACCCAGTTACTGCAGACGCTTTCTTTCCTCCATGCTACCACAAGATCTGTGATTTTGTTTTTGGCTAGTTATTTCTGTGCTATTGAGGGGAACCTGGGCTTATTTCCTAGTAAGAACAAAGGCAAGATAGGGCAGTACTGTACTTTAGTAGCATTGTTCTACTACAAGATCCTGGAGCAATACTGAGCAATTCTCTATCTCCCTGTCATTACAGAAAGATAAAGGATTGCTGGGGATTGACCCTGCCTGACAAATCTCCTAACTTCTTGAAGTCATTGCTACTCTGTGGCATGAAACAACTGTGTTGTCTTAAAAAACATCAGTGATGGTAGCCTTATAATACCATTAAAGACTTCATCATTCTTTTTAGTCAGCTGACTGGTAAAGATTATTTTTGGAAATACACCCTGCAGCACCTTTTGGAGAACCACTAAGCAATGTTGGCAATCCATTAAAGCCCTTTTCTAAATCAGTGGTTTTCAACATCTTTTCACCCCTAAATTTTTTGGAATGGAAATGCAGACTCCTTTGGAAATCTTAGAGAGTCTGCAGACACCCTAGGGTCTTCGCACCACAAGTTGAAAACCACTGTTGTAAATGAAAAGCAAATGTTCTTGCTTTCACTCATTATGTACGGCCAGTTCTCAATTTCATCATGAGCTTGCCACATATTTGGTGTTCTGCTTAAAGACACAATTCCTGGAGTCAGGTGAATATGTGAGAGATTCAGCTCTGATTTCAAATTGAGGTTCTTGCTCTCATGATTGCAAAGAACAGCTTGACTACTTGTCCCCAGTGCACCCTAAAGGCTCAAAAATCAGGCAAATAAAGGCAAATAAGATGATCCCCACATTTACTATTTTAGGACAATCTCATGATTTTAAAGCCTGACTTTTTTTTTAACACAATGATGTATATGACATGTTAACAAAAGCAATACAAGAATTCATCTGTAAAGATAACACAAATAAAGGTTACATAGCTAATTCTCTCCTGTAATGACAAAAGACACTTAATATTATTATATCAACTGAGCGTACAATAATATTGTTGGGTATTCCCAAGCAAGGAAGATGTAGTCCGTTCCCACGTTCTTTGGACTACTCAAGTGGATCAAAGGGAGTAGAACAGGCCAGAGCATCTGGCTTATAGTATATAACGAGAAGCACAAGTGGCATGCAATCACATAAAGCCATCTTCTGAAAAACCTACTGGCTCCCCAGTTTTTCAGTATTATTTTAAAAATTATGCTCTTCTTTTAAAAAAAAAATCCTCCCTGGATTTATGTCATTTCACTTTAAGGATCTCCACATGCCCTCTTTCTAGGTTTCTTCACTCAATCTTATCTAGTCACCAGCAAAAGAGCCTCCTTCTTGCCGCTTCTGTCATGTGTGCTATCACCTTCCTGAATCTCTTTACCTCACCAATTCTTCATCTCTTTCCAAATCTCAGCTGAAAACGGCCTTTCTTCTCTTGCCATGAACTCTTACCTCCCTCTGCTATTACAATATTATTTAACTTGTAAAGTGTTTTTTAAAATAGCCTCTATGAAAAACACTCTACAAAACACAGTAGTATGGTGCTGTGTGCCAGAAAGCTGGTGAGCCAAATCTGATGTATGTCTTTTTTCTAAAGACAATCAGCAATCGTCTTTTTTTCAGTGGTTAGCTAACTCACTCCAACCCATGGCCAATACTGAAAACAAGCAGCTGTGTGGAGGCATTAAGCTGGAAGGGATATCCAACATAGAATGTTTGCTAGAGGCTCACTTGTATCCCACAAACAGAAACCTCACTCACCGACAAATGAACTTATCGAAGTGCTACTAATTTTTGCCTGATAGAATCAGAATTCTGAGTTTCTACCTTCTACAAGGCAGCAAATCAAAGTTAGCTTTTCCTTAAAACCACATTTTATCATCTCCCCTTGTTTACAGTTGAGGAATCAAACTCTTGCAAAGCATTGCAGTGAACTGCTAAACAGCTGCTATAGTCCACCTCAGAGGTGATTACTTTTCAGTGGCACGTGGTTTATATAGGACCGGATCCTGCAACCTTTATTCTGGTAAGTAATCTTCATTCAGATAATTAGTCCCACTGACTTCAATGGGAAAGAGTTTAAAGTAAGAAAGAAGACCATTTATCTTGCTGCATGGAAAGACATTAGCAGGATATTATAGTTAAGTATAACAGAAATCATTAAAAAAGAAAATGAACAATTGCCAATGATTACCAAAGATAGCGCCTATGTCAACTATATAGGCAAAATTGGTGTAATCTCAGGGTACATCTAGACTACAGGCTTTTGTCAACAGAGGCTTTGTTGACAGATACTGTCGACAAAGCCTCTGTCGACAAAGAGCGTCTAGACTTCATTATGCGGCTCAACAAAGCAATCCGGACTGGTGGGACCAGCTTGTAACGGAGCAGTTGGATGACCAGGCTTGGCTCCGAAACTTCAGCTCTGTACCTGGCTTGGCCCCACCCTGCAACAACAGGACACCCACCAGCGCCCTACCATCCCAGTGGAGAAAAGGGTAGCTATTGCCCTCTGGAAGCTGGCCACTCCTGACAGCTACCAGTCAGTGGGACACCTGTTTGGTGTGGGGAGATCTACTGTTGGTGCCGTGTTGATGTAGGTAAGTCCCTCGGGGCAGTCCATGAAGGGTAGGGGGACTGTAACAGGAGAGGGTGAGGGGGGGGGGCAATGGACGGGAGGTGGTGGAAGGCTCCTGGCCTCACTCCACCCTACTGCTGGGAGCAATCGCTGGGGGGGGAGGGGGAGGGAGGGACTCCTGGGATCTTGGGAGGGAGTGAGAGGGGGGAACATCCCAAGGACTTGGGCAACCCCTCTAACTTCCTATTCTGTGTGTTTGTATGTGTCTATTTCTGCAGGTGTGTGTTTGTATGTGTCTATTTCTGCAGGTTGCCATCAACTCAGAGCTGCTGAACAGGATTGTCCATCTCGGAGAGTGGACGGTTTTGCTGGGCTGGGATTCCCAAACTGAGGAAGAGCGCTTGATGGAACTCACATTCCCATCCGTGCACCGCCCCATCAAGCAACCCGTTATATTAACAGAAAAGGGTACTTCTCCATTGTGCTGCAAGTCCTGGTTGACCACTGTGGACTATTCACGGACATTTGTGTGGGGTTGTTGGGCCGGGCATGGCACATGATGCTAGGATCTTCCACAATTTGCACCTTTACCAAAGGCTGCAGGCAGGAACCTTCTCCCCCCAGTGAAACTTTGCTGTTGGGGACCTACGGATGCCGATCTACATTGTGGCTGATGTGGCATACCCCTTACGCCCTGACTCATGAAGCCATACACTGGCCATCTGAACCCGAGCAGGGAACTCTTTAACATGCACCTGACACGCACACATTTACGGGTGGAATGCACGTTTGGCCGGCTGAAGGGAAGGTTTAGATGCCTGCTTCCTCGCCTCGACATGGGGGAACACACTATCCCAGAGGTGGTGGCTGCATGTTGCGTCCTCCAGAACCTGGTAGAGAGCAAAGAGGAGGCCTTCCTCCCAGGCTAGGGGCCAATGGCTGAAGTGGAGGGGAGGAGGTTTGCGTAGCCTCGGACAGCTGCCGTTCGTCAAGCCCATCAGGTGGGAGTCCACATCCGTGGGAGACGGCTCTGTGTGATGGAGCCCAATGACTTTCCGCAAGGTCTCCCCAACAGGGCCTGTGGGCCTGAGCCCCCCATCCCAAAACCTTCCCTCCCACAAGCCATCCCTGCACCAGCCTCCGGACAGTTAAGACACACACACCATGTTAAATCTCAAAAATATAATGTTTAACAACAATTAACATTAAAATAAATAACTGTAAAAAACAGAACCGTTCAACAAGTATTCAAAAATAAACTGTTTTTTCAACTCTAAAACTGTTTTTAAAACTGGGAGAGGTGGGGGGATGTCACCCTGGAGGGAAGGAGGGCGGGCAGACAGCTTAAGGATGATGGCGGTATCGCCTGGGCCGCAAGCCTTTGCCACCTTGGGTCCGTGGACCCTGCCGTCCTCAGGCTTGAGTCGGGGCTGTGCCGGTGGAGGGGGCTCCAGATGGCTCTGCCCTAGCAGGGAGGGAGGGAGGGCAAGGCTGGAGGGGTGGCAGGGGCTGAGGGAGAGGAAGGGCGGTCAGAGGGGGCTGGAGCTAGATGAACAGGAGTCCCTAGGGGGAGAGGCCCTGCCAGACACTGGCATGCATAGCGCTCCACTGGGGGAGGAAATCCTCCAGGAGCCGATCATGCCAGCGAGCCTCCTCCTTTGTCCTTTCCGCCATGGTGTCCTTCATTCTCACCATGCTGTCCTCCATTTTCTCCATGGCCTCGACATGCCTCCTCAAGAGGTCGTTGTAGTCCCGCCAATGCGTGAGGGTGCTGTGGGACCGGGTGGGTGGTGGCACAGGTGTTGCCCGGCATTCAGCATCAGCAGGTCTGGCTGTGGAGGAGAAGAGGGAGAACTGATCAGTGTCAGGAATTCACACTGTTATTCAGTCCTTACAATAAGGGATGGGAATGTTGTTACAGCCAGGCCACGTCTGGCCCTGCCAGCTGCCCCAGCCTCACAGGGATTCCGATGCGGCTAGGGCAACATCTACCTCCACTCCCTACAACCCCTCCCCCCCACCATGGCCGTAAAGGCCAGGGAAGTGTGCAGCTACAGTGGGTCACAAGATGTAGGACATGGGCCTGGAGCACCATGGGTCTCCCAGGGCCCCCACACAAATACCCACCGCCTGCCCACCTGCTTGCACATGCACAGAGATGCGCAAACTGTCCAGGAAGACCAAGACATGTGCACATTGCTCTGCATCCTCTCTGCTCCCACTCCCCCGTTCTGTGTCTGTGACCCTGACTGCACTCACCTGATGTTCCCTTGCCAGCATCAGAGGATGCCTGCGAGGCCTCCTGGGTCTCAGGGACAGGCTGCAGGGTCAGGATCATGGTTTCTGTGGTGTGCTCCTCCTCCTCCTCTTCTCGTGGAACCGCCTCCTGGCACTGCTGCACTGATGTGTGCAAGCCTGTCTGCATGAGCACCAGGGCAGACATCAGTTCCTGACCACGCAGGATGCAGTCGAACTCTTGATAGTAGTCAGGGTGCACTGGGGCTGCACCTGAGGTGAAACTGCGCTCTCGGGCCTTGATGTAGCCCTACCTAAGCTCCTTGACTTTGGCCCGTACTTGCTGCAATGTCCTGGGGTGGTGGTCTTTTTGTGCCAGCCCCTGAGCCATGCGTCGGTATATATTCGCATTTCTGAGGCGGGTGTGCAGGGCCTGGAGCACTTCCTCCTCCCCCCCAGAGTTCTAGCAGAGTCAGGACCTCTGGCCCTGACCAAGGCGGGGGCTCTCTTTTTTTTCCTGTAGAGGGCACCCGAGATGGCTCCTTCGAAGGTCCTTGGGGGCCTCGGGGATCTTGTGCTTCGCACATAGCCACATGGCAGGGAGGTAGGGAGAGCTGCATGCTGACAGTGTTAGTCTGTGACCAACTTCCTGTCAGAATGGCTGCCCAGGGTGTCTGTGCCTTTAAAACATGGCTACAGACAGGAACAATAGAGGTTTTCCCTGAAGGAGGACTGTCCAGCAGGGGTTTTCCTTGGAGTCTTTTTTTGTCAACAAAAGAAACACCCGTGTCCACACTGCCCTTTTTGTCAACAGAACTCTGTCGACAAAGGCATATTCCTTGTAAAATGAGGTTTAATGCCATCGACAAAACTGCTGTGTTCTGTTGACTTACTGTCGACAGGACGCAGCAGTAGTATAGACGCAGGTAAAGTTTTGTCGACAAAAATCTACTTTTGGCAACAAAACCCTGTAGTCTAGACACACCCTCAGTTACCACTGTCTGGTTAATATGGATAAATGCTGTTTTTTAAAGGTAATTACTGTATAGGGAAGGCACACCAAAGTACAGTTATAAGTTTAGTACTGCAAAAAAAAAATCCTTTTAAGATCATCCACTGTGATTTTCCTATAAAACAGATATGATGCTTTTTTTTTTAAACTGGGTTGTTGGGAGACTTAATTATTAATTTCTGTAAGGCAAGCATCCATCTCAGGACTAGAGATAGAGAATCTTCCAGGGTTAATTTGGAGGAAACAGTATCTCCAAAAGTGCCCAAAACTTCCTGGATATGGGTCCAGTTTAGCCTTCATTCATCTTTTCCATTTCTTTTTAAGATCTGTGTTCCCTTCTTTGATAAATTTGATTGAAAGGTGTTACATAAGTTACACATGCTTTGTATACTTGGGCAGACAAGAAACTTTATCTGGTGACAAAGTAACCTCAAAATCAAGTTTGGTGTATTTGCTTGTTGGCTAGATACTTCATCCATTTATCTTTCCCTGTTGGTAGGGTAAATTGTCATTTTAAGACCTGAACTGCTTGGTCGGTAAGTTGGTAACAGATTATTGGTACAGTGAGATAATTAAAGGATCTTAGTTCTTAAAAAATGCTGATAAAACAAAAATCCTTCTCTCTTTTTTTTTTGGATTACCTTTAGAACTGAAATCAGAGAACACTAAATGAATAATAATTTGAGCCTTCTGTGAACGATAGGAAGATTGAATCAAATTTTAACTAGACTCTATATGTAAATCCCTCAGGATGACATAATTACTATTCAACACGTACCTTAATTAGCAGTACACATCTATTGCATAGTATTTAGCAGGTTTAAAACAGCTTTATTGTCTGTTGAACAGATATTCCGTCCTTGTTAAAAAGAAAATAATCCTGATTTTCTGAAACCACAAGAAATTCTCTTAACTAAGTCAACAAATGACCTGTAAATTAGTGCCCCTTTAGTCAAAAGTGTCTTTTGTGTGCCTAGTTTAATTTCACATTAAGTTACTGAATGGTACATTGATTTATTAACATATGTACTTTTTTTTGGTCTAAAATTATTACAATTGTACACAGGTTGAACCTCCTGGGAGAAAGTAAGGCCCTTCCCACTACTCCATGCACAAAACAAAATAAATGCCAAAGTTGAATTGAACACAAATTACATTAGGATACCAGTTTAATAATTATATTCTTATTTATTATTACAATTATTTCAAGATATGTCTGAATTACTGGTTTAGACTATGAAATGTAGTTGCTGCCATGTTAGTCCCAGGATATTAGAGAGACAAGGTGGGTGATGTAATATCTGTTGCAGAAGTTGATCCATTAAAAGATGTTATCCCCACCCACTTTGTCTCTCTGGTTTAGATTATGCCAGGAAACTCCCATGAGAAAGTCTGCACCGGAAAGCCGTAATAACCAGACACGTAGTGAGAAAGTCCACTCTCATTAATTTCAGGATCAAAGACTATGGGTAGAGCTAACATTCAAGATGGAGGTTTTATTTCCAGCTCAGGAAGATGTATATAGCATAGTGCGGCTGCATTTCTGTGGAGGCAGGAGTTTGTGTGGAGGCAGGCAGGCCCGTACGTAAGGAGGTGAAAAGGGTGCAAAAGCACACCCTGCCCCACGGTCCTCCATGTAAGCATGCTCCGGCTGGCTAGGAGAAGGCAGGAGCAGCAGGCTACCTGAGCATCCCTCACCCATGATCTGGCTGGCTGGGAGAAGGCTGGGGCTGATTTCCCCACTTACTTGGGGGACGAGGGAGGTGCATTCACACCCTTGTGGTCCACATTTACAAAAAAAAAAAGCACCTCCCCACAGAAATTCCTGGGTACAGGCCTGGCAGGTGTCAGGCTGACCCCAGTACCATCCTGAAGCACAGCCTAGATCAGTGGTCACCGGCCAGGAGATCAGGATCTACTGGTAGATCTTGGAGCCTTTGACAGGTGATCCTGACTGGTTTGGCCAAGAGCCTATCAAGTGCTGGCTTTTCATCTGCCTCTCTAAGCACTGCCCTGCTGCTCCTGCCCTCTGCCTTGGAGCTGCCCCCTCACCCCTGGGAGCCTCTTGCTTACAGTGCAGGGCACAGGAAGACGAGGAGGGGGAGCTGATGTCACAGTGCCCCTCCTCCCACACTGTACACCATCTCCACAGAGCAGGGGGGCAGGAATGGAGAGAGTTTGCTGACTGCCTTAGTCCCCTGCATCACCACCCAGAAACCACCTGTGGTAAGCGGTACCTAGCTGGAGCCCTCATCCAAATCTCAGCCCCAGTCCTGAACCTCTCCTGCACTCCAAACCCCTGCTTTAGCCCCGAGTCCCCCTACACCCAAACTCCCTCCCAGAGCCTGCACCACTCCTGCACTTCAACTCTCTGCCCAGGCTCATCTCAGAACCCCTCCTACACTCCAAAACCTTTAGCCCAAGATCAGAGTCCATATTCCCCCCCCCCCTGAATCCCAGCCCTCTGCTCCCAGCCTGATAAAAGTAAGGGAGGATGGGAGAGGGAGGAAGGATGAAGGAGTGAGCAGGGGCAGGGTCTCAGAGAAGGGGTGGGAAGGAGGCGGGGCGAGGGTGTTTGGGTATGAGGTAGATCCTGGATTGCACTTAAATTCAAAAAGCGATCTCATGCTTTAAAAGGTTGGAGACCACTGGCCTGGATACTTCTCTGATTGAGTCAGAGCATAGAGATGACAGAGGAACAGAAAACAGACCTCTTCAACCACAGAGTGGCATAAATAAAAGAAGAGGACCATCCTTAGAAGTCTTACAAAGAGGGAAAAAGAATATGATCCTAAAAAGATCTCCTAAAATCAGGCACAAGAGCCTGCATAAATAAATAAATGTTGTGTTGAGTATTGCCAACCCAAACAGTTTATAAAAACCATGTACTATAAAAATCCACCTCAAACTATAAGATTGATTTAACAGTCACGATAGTTATACACACACACACACACACACACACACACACACACTCTCTAGATCCCTTTTTATTAAGTTCAATATTTAAACTTTTAGGTACAGTCAGGTCACATTTTCAAGCTTGTCTCAGTACCTGTAAGGACTAGAAACTTTTTTTTTTTTTTGAAAGTTGAGATTTCCAGGAATTCACAGGAGCTAAGGCCTTACAAGAAACACCAAAACCTGCAAGAGGCAGAATAAAATGGGCTCACAGCATTGTTTTTAAAAACCTATCTTCTTGTTATTAAGACAAACTCAGGAATCATAAATTTGCTTCCATAAATTAGTGCATGCTGACAGGGATGCCTCTTGATACTAATGTATGTCTTCAGATTTCTAAGATGTAACTACGGGCACACCTGCAGTGCGGGTGGGTGCCTAGCCTATTATCAAAAACACAAAAACAAACAAGGTATTGCCCATGAATATATCCAAGTCCATCCCCTCTTCAATAGCCTTAGAGTAGGAGAACAAAGATGGGTTTTGTTGTATGCTTGGAAGTTATATAATATAGGCTCTTGCAGTTACAGCTGGCTGCAAGAAAGAGGTTCCAAAATGGAGAACTCTCTCCACAGAAACATCCTTCCAGCAATTCCTGCTCATTTATGTTGAGACACCAGCTCAGGCCCTCCTGCTGATCTCAACTGAAGCAGTATGTCACAGGGGAGAAAGCCATCTCTAAGGCAACTAGATCAAAAACCTTTTAGTGCTTTTCATAGGTTAAAACCAACACCCTGAATCCCACCCAGAAACTTACAGGAAGCTTGTGCGTGTTGTGGAGCACTTACCAAAAGGAACTACAAAAGCAGCCGAGGACTCCAACAGGAGTCTATTAAGGGAATCTCACGGTGGAACAAGTGGAAAAAGCCATTGGGCACTAGATTAAGATGAGGCAGGATGGGTCGGGGAGGAGGACCATGTCTGTCTGACAGAACACAGGGTTCCCAAGGGAAGGGTCAGCTAATGAGGGACATAGTGTTTATGATGTTTTATTATTTTGTGTGATCTATACTCTCCTATGCTTTACAGGATTAAATATAAAGAGCATCATGAGATTAATAGGATGAACAGTATGTGTGCGCATTAACTGCTTCACAACTATTGCATGCCCCTCAGGGAGTTAGACTATCAACCAGAAGCTAACTATTGTGTGGGATTCATGGAGGACACCTTCCCATAGTCCCTGACTGCCTGTGAAAATGTGAAGGACAGAAGAAGCTTTCCTGCGCTGGAAGGTACCCCACCTCCCAAAGAGTCAGTACCTACCTTCACAGGAGAAGCCCTCCTGTAGACACAGCACCGTATACCCCACGGGTTAGATTCTTAGAACTTTCCACACCCCCGAGCAACAAAGTTCTACTGACTTAAGTTTGTAGTGTAAACTGCAGCTCAGTGTATAGTGAGCAAAAGTTCGTCCTACTGGGGTTGGCCATGATCGTGACCACCATAGAGAAGCTGAGATTAGGCCACCAAAATCTGTAGGCCCTTATCTCCAAGGGGAAGGGGGGGGGGAAAGAAAGGAATGTGTCTTTGGGAAGGGTCGAATAATCCTCCTTGCCTACTCACTTTGATGTTAAAAGTTGGTTGGGAGCCACTTCACAGGGAGGCAAACTTACCTTATTTCTTAGTTTAATCCACAGAATTTGCTGCCTGTAACACTTGAGGCAGAGGGAAAAGGCTCAATCCATCTATAGGGCAACCAGCAATTTAAGGGATAAAGGGACACCACCTACAGTCCCTAGAAACCAGACATGAGGTGGGTGGACCATATTTCAAGCTTACATCCAAAGGCTTTGGGGTAAGAAGAGGCATGTAAGAGCTCAGCCCCATTAATTCTAGAAACAGAAACTGAACAGGATGATTGTCAAACAACTCCATGAATTTTTGACTCGCTTGCTGACCAATTGTTTATTATACAGGGGTCCCCTGTATCCATGGGGGTTTCATTTTTTAAAAACGTGATGGATACTGAAACAACGTATACTGGGGAATTTTTCCCCATAGGAAACAGTGGAATGGGGAGGGTTTTGCGTACTCACCACACTTGCCTATGATGCTTTTTTACCTAAACAGTATTTCTTTTTATAATGACAAATTGTACATTACACATTTTACACAGAAAACATTGACTAAAATAATGTAGCCCCCCCATGAACATCTTTCAAACATACAGAACATTTTAATACAGTAAATATAGATCATTTATACTGTACAGTATAGTATAAAACAGTGTTAATTATGCTAAACTTAGGTAGGGTGGCAAATGGGTTTTCTTGGGCTGGCTTTTCCATGAATGGCTTTTTGCAGAAGTTTTTTAAAAAAGATTTTATTGACATCTGCTCTCCTGCACAAATCTTTGAATGATAGATCTCTCGGTAGCAAGCCACTGCCTCACTGAGAGGCCTGGAAACTTTGGAAGACTGTTCACAAAAAAAAGGATCATCACTTTGTAGGATTGTCATCATCCAAGCCAGCCAACAGGGTGGTGGGCAAAAGGAGGATGCTTCCCCAGGACCCAGCAATTTAAAAGGGTCCAGGGCTTCCAGCACTCTCAGTCACTACCCTCAGCAGTTGCAGTGGCCAGAGCCCTGGGCACTTTATATCACTGTTGGAGCCAGGCCCAGCCTTAGAACAAGGTGAGCAAGGGGGTTGCTTTGGGCCCCGTGCCTTCAGGGCCCTGTGCTGCCCAGCACCCGCCAGCTTGGTGCAGCCATTTGCCTTGGACCCCACAAACACTTTGGCCGGGCCTGGCCAGAGCCTCCAGTGTGGGAGGGCTGGAGTCACTTCTCCTCAGAGCAGGGGTAGGAAGCCTTTTTTGGGTCGGGGCCACTGACCCACAGAAAATCAGCCGGGGGGCCGCACACAAGTGAGAAACAAAAAACATAGATAAAAACAAAACAAAAAACCCACAAAACCCCACCCCAACCTCACTGATGTGGCCCCCAACTGAGGAGAAAGATACTCCTCACATTCCCCTCACACACCAGAGTCTAGGGGGCCCCAGCCTAGTAAATTTGAGTTGTCCCAGTCCTGTGGTAGGGCAGCTGGGATGCTGGAGTGCTAGTGTAGGCTCCCCATTGCTGGGGGAAGGGCCATGAACCTCAGAGACCACATCCAGCCCCCGGGGCCTGAAGTTCCCCACCCCTGCCTCAGGGTCTGGTGAAATCTCTTGTCAACCCTGCCATCATCTCATCCAGCAATACAAGAAATGGGAGAGATTCTTTGTAGTCAGACTCCTGGCTTCCTGCCCTGCCATTGTAGGTTACAGCACACTGCACTAGTGTCAGCACAGGTGAACGTACAGCACAGCATTCTGATCTTGTGGTAAAAAAGGGGCATGGTTTTACTCCATGGCTGTGTCTAGACTGGCATGATTTTACGCAAATGCTTTTAACGGAAAAGTTTTTCCGTTAAAAGTATTTGCGGAAAAGAGCGTCAAAAAAAGCACTTTTTGCGGAAAAGCATCCGTGCCAATCTAGACGCGCTTTTGCGCAAGAAAGCCCCGATCGCCATTTTAGCCATCAGGGCTTTTTTGCGCAAAACAAATCTCAGCTGTCTACACTGGCCCTTTTGCGCAAAAGTTTTGCGCAAAAGGGATTTTTGCCCAAACGGGAGCAGCATAGTATTTCCGCAAAAAGCATTGATTTCATACAGTAGGAAGTCAGTGCTTTTGCTGGAAATTCAAGTGGCCAGTGTAGACAGCTGGGCACAGTCTAGACACAGCCCATGTGTCTTCATTTAAAGATCTGCTTACCATAACAGTAAAAATCCACCTACCATCATGTCTTTTAACTATATCCTAGTGACTATTCAGTATTATAATCTATTGCACATACGAGCAGCAAAAATCTTGTATTATTTAATGTGTGTATATCATGACAGTGGTGTGCTTATCTGAGAGAATTCAGATTTTTTGCTGACACTGAAAAATTATATTAGAAAGAGCAGTGTTTGGAACTCAGTTCAATATGAAGTTAGCTGAGTCAGTTAATCAGAAAAGCCCTTGAATGCAGCCAAAGTAAGGATGTTGGATATAATGAAATTAAATAGTCGTGTAAACACATTCAATCTTGTTGGTTACATAACTATTTGATAGTCACTGGGGGCGGGGGCAGCAGCCAGTGCACTCCCAGCCCCACTCATGGGGAGCCCCCTGCCATCTCACGCTGGTGTCTCTGTATCAGAGGCAGCAGCGCAGGGTGGCAGATGGGAGCTGGTCCATGCAAGAGCAGTCAGTTTAAAAACCAGCTCCCTGCACAGACTGGCTGTGGACAGAGGCTGGTCCAGCAGCAGCCCCTTCCGCATGGAGTCTGAGCTCCCTGAGGACAGAGGCTGCTCCAGCACCTGCTCCTGCCTGCCCCACCTCCCTGCCTCTGTAGGAAAGCCAGCTTCCCACATGTATAGGCACCAGCCTGTCCCCCTCACCCTCTGTGAGGTTTGGAGGGCAGGCGGATCCACTGCTCATGGGGAGTCTGTTTAAAGCCAGCTCCTCACGGGTACCAGGCTCCCACTCCCCACCTTGCTGCAAGGGGGGGGGGGGGGGGGGGGAATGCATGTAATCAGTAGGATTAACCGATAAATTTAGGCTTATCGGTTAATTGTTTGCTCGACTATATGCTAACATCCCTAAGCCAAAGCATAATTTTTCTAAGCATAAATGGCATATGCTCTTAGGAAATATGCACTTCGGTGGCATGCATTGTATAAGAACATTGTGAGAGAACCAGGAAGCAAAACTGTGCAGTACTCACACCCATGTTAAGAAGATGTAACACTAAGTATTATCTATTGCTCTGAGTCCTCACCTCACAACCTTATAAAGTTCCCTTTATTAATTATTTGTACTTCAGTAAGGCTGAATGCTCAAAATGAATTGAACTCTTACCTTCCAGAGATTTCACTGAAGTTTGAAGCCTAATTCCTTTTGAGCTCTCAACCCAAAATGTCTATGAGCCCTCGTCATAGACCAAGATACTACTGTGCTAGCTTTTGTAGAAACATGTAACAAAACAAAACAAAACAAAAAGATAGTCCCCTGTCTCAAAGAACCTAGAATCTCTTACACGAGTTTTACACAGGTATTTATGTTAATTTTTTGCTAGAGAAGGAACAGTAATAGCATTCCCCCCTCCCTATCTTCCCTGGCCTCCTGAAATGATAACCACTGGTCTAATCAGAACTCCCTCCAGCACACAACCCTAGGGTGCGAACAGGCCTTACTTCTTTTCAAATCACCTCCTCTTCTCTATAAGAAGATATATATCTTCATTCAAAGAGAAACCAGAGCTAGCCTGGAATCAAAATTAGGATTGCAGAAAACCTAGCCTGACAGAAAAATTTTCATGTTTGAAAAGTGGTTAGTTTTTAATTTGGATTAAATTATTTCCAAAACGGTTGAAAACCAAGAAACTTCTGTGTTGTAGTAATCCATGAAAACACAATTGAAATTGACAATAAACAGCAAGTGAAAGTTGACCAGTCTAGTTTTACTTGCCAAGCTGACAAAGTAAAAAAAAAAAAAAATAAAACTAAACATAATTGCAATAAATAAGACTATTAAATAATTCACTTTTAGTAATCAAAATGTTATTAGTAACATGAACAAAGTCTCTTTAAAAGCATAGAAGAAATTTTATCTTGACAACGAGTCAGATTTTCAAAAGTGCCCATGTGATTAAGGAGACTAGGCCCCATTAACTTTCAATGATGCTTAAGTTCTTAAGCCACTTTTGAAAATGGGACTTATGTGCTTTTGAAAAGTGTAAGCAATATCTCTATTTTTATATCAAAATAAAAAATCATAAATGGCGATTATAATGTCGCATGTGTGTGTCTGTCACGTCCCACTGCCTTTCTGTGAAACAGGTATGAAATTAGCTCTGTGAATGGCAATAGGAAATATACATCTCCAGAAGGAAATCAATTTGACAAAAATGTCAGACTTAAAGAACTGGTTTTCTAAAAGTGAATTATAGTAAGTAAAATGCTGTCTATATATTGTTTGTTGGCACAGCCAGTTTAGAGGGTGTAAATAATGTGTGATAGCATTATACAAATTGCAAATGCGTTACTTAATATTATTAAAGAGCACAACTAATGAAACAGTAGCTACAGCAAAATTAGGATGGTAAATAATTAATTTACTTTGATTATATTTGCTTGTTCATGGGCCCATACAGCAGATAATAAATATATTTTAAGTAAACTATTTCTTCAGGGAATCTGAATACAAATGGATTAAGTTTGGTGTTCCAATCAAGTTCAATAGGATAGAAGGAAACACTGCTGTCCTACAAAAGGTAAGGCTGAGGTGAGTAAGTGGTATTTTGGCTCTGTTAATCCTTTTATGTGGGGCATGCAACACAGACATCTTGATCGTAGATTTTCCAGGGACTTGCAGTCAGAAGCAGCACACATGCAGCAATGATTAAGAGGCAGATCAATGGGTGATGCCGATGGGAGAGGAGACAAACGGGGCAGCTGCCTTGGGGCCCAGTGCTTTAAAAAGGCCCAGGAGCTCCTGGCCACCACTGCCACTATCTCAGCAGCAGCAGCAGCTGGAATCCTGGGCTCTTTAAATCACAACCAGAGCTCCTGGCAGCGCTGAAAGGCTGGCTGAGGAAGGTTAGCCCCAAGCCCAAATCCATCTATCCAAAGCTCCCCCTTCTGGGGGAGACCGGGGTCAGCTTCCCTACAGGGCCCCACAAAGTCCGTCATCAGCCCTGGGTGCTAGTAAAGCACATAGCTGATAGCCTGCAGTTAGTCATCTACTTGGGTGGGCTTGGGGTGGCTGGAATGGCCATAGTCCCAAGAAATGAGGTTAGGGATGCAAAGGGAAAGAAAGTCAATGTACTTTCTAGAGTTTGGAGGGAGAATCCATTCTCAGATGAATTTTTAAAAAAATCTGGTAGAGCCTCCCAAACTTTGCTAGACCTGGTTGATCTTAATTATCCTCTTGCCTTTTTCTTTGAGATCTATATCCTGTGCTCAGCCTCAGTCTACTTTCCATGCATGCAGCATTTACTCTGCTTTGAGATAAGGCATTAGACTACTTCCATTCCAGCCTCTGAAGGAGGTAGGCTTATAAATGGGCAGCACTAATAGAAAACAAGAATACATCCAAAACCACAAAGTTCAACCAAGGTTTTTATTTACATTCAAAAACATTTGATCATCTTTTCTCATTTTTTTAAATTATGTCATTGTTTCAATTGCCCTCAATTTATATAAAGGGGAAGCGGGTGTTTAAATGCTGGAAGAAAAGAATCTTATGTCTGTCAGGACCTGAAACTAGTAGTAAATCTTGTGGAAATCACATGTATGCATACATGCTCTTATATATGCTAAAAGTTAATAGGTTCAGAGTATTTAGAAAATGATTTAGCTAATTCTCCAAACCCTAAGTTCTGAATGGGTCGAGGATCTCCCATCTCTAGATGGCCAGCATACTCCACTAGAATGAAATAAAGTGTCTACTCAGAGAGTAGGAGCAGACAACTTCATGATTACACTATTTCAGTGGGTTGGAAGAAAGACGCTGTAGTGTGGAGTGCTAAGGGTTCCATGGAGATCAGGTCTGAATTTGGTTTTCACTAACCCTCTCATACCATAGGATATTAGAAGTTCAAGAGGAGGAAGATTGTCTGATACTTTCTAAGAGCAGCTGGTAATATCCATGTGCATGAAAATCACTTCTGGTTTCCAAGAAAGTCTCCTACATGAGCAGCAAGCCCAGCACGTAGGTTAAAATTGCACTGGCATATCGACGATTTTCAAAAGACGTGATATATAAATATGGACAACGGCAAAGCACTGGATCTACGAGAATGACTGAGAGGCAGAGTTGGCCGTAACTACATTACTGAGTTTTTTTGTTACCCCGTCAGACTTAGCCTCTCTGTTCACAGCCATGTTTCACTGGCGAAGTGAATTTGAAACAAGACAGTTTTTCTCCTTGATCTGCCTAACTGATAGATGTGAGCCCAAAAGTTCATAAAATATCAGTTTAAACTAATGAAAAAGGTAAAGATTTATTAGTTTGATAACACAGATACTTTCAAATGTGTTCAGTGGGACAATAGTTTGTGGATTTAGCTCCAAAATAATAATAATTCCTTTCTAGTTTACAATGATTTTTCCCTCTTGGTGCGGGTTGGGAGACAAGGAATTCCATTCATGCGATAGGATCTGACTGCATCAAAAAGCAGCCAGGACTTCCCCCTCCATTTTCCCCTTCCCTATCACAATAGCCCTGAAAACAAAAGACAGATTATTAGGTTTAAGTATGTATGTAGCCCATTCTCCACATACCCTCTTCTCCCCCCTCCTCTTTGGCACATCTGGCAACCATGTGTGGCAAGTGCTAATGAAGACTTTCCTGAGTGAGCTACAATTAGTTCCAACTGCTGTTCAGCTCTCCCGGGCAGTCCCAAGAAAAAAAAAAACCCAAAACAAATCTTCCCTTCACTCTTAACCAAACCTCCTCCTGCTCCTGGGATTCTTCCTCATCATCACACTGCCGAAATTAAAACCCAAAGTGTAAGCAAATACTTTAAGGCTCTCTTCCGCTTGATTTTTTTTTAAATCAGCAGTTTATTCATTTTGATTGAACACGACAGGCAGGCAACAGTGCTTCTACGCTCTTTACTACAATAGAGAATTGTTAAACAGATGTCCATTTCCCCCCTTTGCTAGGCAATATTATACACATAACAGTTTTATCTGCTTGAGCAGATCTAATTTTGTGTATGTCTGTCTATGTGTGTGTGTTGCCATTTGGAGTGATTAGAATAAGCTGCACAGAAGCAAGATGTATTGTGTACAATTAAGTCCATCCCTAGACAGTAGATTTTTGTTTACTCTTGGTCCCTTCTCCCCTCCTCAATCAAACTACTAATGGAGCTGTTTTAAGTTTCAACAAGGACCATATTAACTGCTGGTCTCGGCACGAAACAGAATGCGAAACCCCAGCGCCTGCTAAAGATCTAAGCATGAGTCTCCTGATCCTGTTTTACATGTCTTAGAAATCGCCACAGCCCTCACCTTCAAAATTCCTAATGATTTCCCCTCGCAGACAGTCTCAGCCTAACATAAAATTTCACAGCGTGAGACTTCACATATTCTTTGTCATTTCTCTCAGCTGTGTCACAACATGATTGCTACTGGCCCAGCCCCCCACTACAAAGTATGTTCCCACTAAACAAATACTCTTGATAATTACTGTAGAAGTGATGATATCTGCATACATCATATTTCACACAATTATACCTTATTCTCACACACGCGCGCACACAAAAGGCATGACCCTCCTACTACTTTCGAACAGTATGGTACATTGAAATGCACAAAAAGAAAATCTTTACATTCCAAAAACAGAACAATGGCAAAACTGATTTTTAAAGGATTTATTATTTTAAAATATATACGCATCTACTTGCTAAATTATTTCTCTGAGCAGATGATAGGCTGGAGTAATGCAGGGAGGGAGGAACAAAAGGGGTTTTAATCATGGCTCGGATTAAGGAGTTGTATAACAATTGCTTTCCCTTCAGGCACATATACTGTATACGCTCCCTGTAAGTGATCAGTGGTTAAAGAAACAAAGTGCACTATGAAGCATTTAACATAGGGACAGTGGCATATAGGCTAATGCTTTATTAATGAAAGTACAAAGAGCGTCTTTATAGTTTGGGATACAGAAAGGAATGAGGCTTACATACACATGCACAAATACAACCAACTATTTGATCTCCTCCACTCATAAAAATGTATACCCTGATTTTTTTTTTAAATATGCCTCATGCCATGCCATTGTAGATTTGATGGCCTCCTACTTAACTTAACTGCCTATGTTATGGACAAATCTATACCTATGCACACATATTTCAGCTACAAAAATAAGTATGCTAAAATATTGCAAAACTGAGGACATTTTTCCATTCTCTCTCTTGCTATAATAGATATAGATAGATAAACTTTGCAAAAGCTATTTTTTTTAATCAGTAACGAGTGCTAGTCATAATGAGTCACCACTGTACCCACTTTAAGGAGGAGCTGGTGCTAATGCGTGAATAATTATTGATGCAATTAAGCGCCCAATGTGGTGCCTGTTAAACTGTTTTTGGCACGTGAGGAATACTTAATGGTTCTGCAGTATTGTATGATGACCCAAAAAAGGTTTTAAAGTGCAGAGAGCTCCTCTGTATGTTATTGCATAGGGCTGATGCATTACTTGGATCTACAATTGGTATGATATTAAATAGCATTGAATTGCTAGGGATTTGCATCCCATGCAATGCTTTATTCCTTTGGTGAGCTGAATAATTAGCTATTTACAGATTCAATAAACAGTAAGCTCACCCATTGACCCTCCTTCATATAGACTGTCTGGTTCATAACCCCGCCAGGGACTTCCGGCTGCCTAATGGTCTCTTTATGACCGAGTGGTACAGCTGTAAATCAAGCTGATCCCTTCTAGTTGCATTGGCATTTCTAAAATGCAGAAAGAAGTAGCCTAACATTACACTCAGCATCTAACCCTTAATATTACACCTCCCAGAGGGAGAAATTCATTCTTTCACGAGTGTAGGTAAATACATTTGAAATAAACAGTAAAATTAGTCAATCAAATTTAAACCATTTTGTTCCATTATGTTGTATTATTGAAGCACACATCCTAACCCCATCCTTTCATGGCAAAAGAAAGATGTTTTTAAACAATGTATACAGATGTTCCAATTAAACACAAAGTCTTGAGCCCCCTCCACACATTCCATCCTTATCTCTGATAAGTACAGCAGAACCACTGTAGATATTTGCAAGGCACATATTCATTGGAAAAGCCATAAAAAGTCACCTCTTTTGAATAACTCTTCACTGTTTCAGGAGAATGGCATTCACATCCTCCAAACGGAGGAGGCCGTCTCTTTAAATCGAAGGGCTATGCCAGGACACCTCATCTGTTAGTTTGAGAAACACACACACACACAAAACGAGACCTTCTTTCTATCATTTTAAACTCCTGCTGACCTTCCTCCTCAAGCTATTCCAGAATCTGCCTAGGACAATTAAAATAAATTGTTAGATAGAGGCTGATATTTCATCTTAGCACTGTTAAAATGTGGACATTGCACTTTCAACGTTAATCCTAAAAGGAATCCCACACTTGTGGGTAATAATCACAGTTCATGATTTTAACCAATGAGCTCACATGCCAGGTCATCCATTCTCAGTCAGCCATCAGGAGTGAGTAGTGCTGTCTACCATGGAAATAAAGAACCAACCCCTTCTGTTGGTATAGGGTTCTGGAGCCTTCAAATACAAGTCCAGAGCTGAAGTGAGGGGAAGGAAAATTACAACAAGCAAAAATTACAATTAAGTAAAACACAACTAAATCCAATGTGCAGATTTCCAGCTAAACACACTGTATGACTCAAATACCTAGGCCTAAAAGCTCAAATGGTTTACAGCCACTATAGAAAATTCAGAAGCGCATGATGTGAAGAGCCTTTTTCACCAGAAGGTGGGGAGAAGCCACATGCGGAAGAAAAAAAAAGCAGCCTTGTCAGCAGCTGAAGCACTACAATGGTAGTTGTAAGTCTGGCATCTGTTCTCAGTTGGCCAACAGACTTCCTGAATACACCATTTAACTCCCTAGCTGCAAACATGGGATGTTTCCCTCTTAGCACGGTTTTTTGAGGATACATTCACTAATACCAGAGAGATGATCAGATACTACCATTACACCTGCCATAAAGCAGCCTATCAACAGATACACATCACTTTTAAATATCCTGGATCAGCGAACCCAAGTAAACAAAATATTGTACTAGAGTTAACAAATACAAAAAGGAAAATGCAGAAAAGCTGAAAAATATACTCCCTGAGTGAGAAGCTATCAAGCCTTTGAAACCAAAGAACCAGAACATTTAGAAAGGAGCAATTTCTATCTAAATGTTTGTTTTCATTCATTGAAAATGTAGAGACAGAGTCCCCGACCCTGCAACTGACTCTGCCCTGGCAGATCTCCTGTGCCCACATGCAGCTGAGTTCACTTCCGTTTTGTTGCAAGTGGACCAGGGTGAAATCCTGATGCCATTACAGCCAGTGGTGATATTTCCATTGACATCACTGGGGTCAATGTTTTACCCTTAGGGTTTTGGAAGCGCAAAGCTTCTCCCAAGACCAGGCTAAGTGTCTATGACGATATCCGGATGTGTATACAATACACACAAATATAGATCATTTTGTTTTAAAGAAATAAGGCTGAAAATCCCTTTAAAAATCTAAATTCATCAGAGTTAAATAAAAGTTTCCAGCTTTGGCCTTCCTCCTTTATAAATTCACAGCCAGCTACAATTATGCCTATTCTCGCAATGTGAGTTTTCTTACAGTGACAATGGGGATTTGGGGAGATCTTTACAAGAAAGGGTCACAGAATTATTATTAAACCTCTAGAGGCCTCAACCAAAATTAGACATTGCACATCTGCTTTGCAAACTCTCAGGAATCGTGATATTTAGGCTTTTGCTTCACCCACCAGGCTCCTACAGTTATGTGGTTACAGGAGAACTCCATCTTCCAATAAAAAAAGTATGTTTCTGGACATCATGGCCACAGAGATAAAGTTGAAATGGCAAATCCTAAAACCTCAAAAATATGAATTAAAAGCAAATTAAAACCAAAACCAAAACCAAAAAAAAAAAACCCAAACACAAAATATATTTATTATAATAAAAATTGCATGATCTAAGCAAAACTCTTTATTTTAGATAGGGCTGGAAACCTGATTTTTAAAAGCTTGGAGTTGATCACAATAATACATATACCCAATGAACGACAGTTCCTGTCCCACTGAGCTGACGCTAGATATAGATAAAGGACTTGAGAGAAAACAGAGGAAGAGAGAGCTCAGATGACTTGTCCACATGGGAAATCCATGGCAAAGCCAGGAATGAACCCAGATCTCCTGAATCCCAGGACAGTGACTTAATCACAAACTCCTCCCTCCTCCTACCGAAGGTAATGCCCAAGCACACATAACAGCCTCTGCTTAGCTTTAAAAAAAAATTTTTTCATCTTTTTTAAGACAGGTCCTAAAGAAAAACTATTACATTAAAAAAAACAAAAATATCCTCCTTTTCAGTCCAATTCTAGGCAAATATTGAATAGGATGCAATATTGAATAGAAATGCCCCTGTAGGTTTCATCATCACTTTCACAGCCAGTGGGATTGATATGCAAGCTTGATAGGGGTAGGCTTCTCATAAGCCCTCCTAGTTGTCTTGCCACAGCTTTTTGTGGGAGACGACAATCCTGAAAACTGATTTGAAGAGTGGTGCACATCATAGCAATTTACGACGGCCAGACAGTAAATGTGAAAAATTGGGACCCTTTTTGGAGATGCAAGGGTATAATTGCAGGTTTAAGACAAAGCCCTTATTATTAGGCAGGTCCTGATAATATAAGGATGCCTGGTCCCATACAGAAATTCCTGGCCACGCACACTGGAGGATTTCAGCACAGACCTACAATATGTGACAGGGCTTAGTAACCCATGGTTGCCTTTATTTTCTGTAACAAAACAAATTATGCAACCAAAACTTGCTACATTGCTTGAGTATATTGACACAATTGGGACTTCAACCCCAATTTTACTTTGTGTTTTTCAAATGGCTTTATGTAACTAAAGATAAAGCACATGCGTACACACACAATGAATTTGAGCCTGATCCAATGTCCACTCATACTATAAAAGCCTTTTTGTTTTGAGTAATGGGCATTGGATCAGGTCCATTGGTCCTAATTCTGCAAAGTCCAAGTGCCTTATGTGAGATGCCATCCTGAGCAATCTCTTCACTTCAGTGGCATTTAGAATCCAGTAGGATCGGTTTCTTACAAACTATGATTTTCTTCAGTAAAACAGAGTTTGTTGCAGTGGATTAAGTTACATCCTATAAAAAAAAGCAGGGAAAATGAACCAAATGCATGCTGTTGGTCATAGGTTTTTATAAGATGAAACAAGGGGGAAAAAGGCATTATGTTTGTATGCTATTTCTGGGCCTTTTCGCTGTAACGGAATGAGTGGTATTTGCATCAGGAGTTACCATATATCCTAGCAAGCAACATATGTACAGTTGAAAAAAAATGATGACAGCAGCAGGTTCAGTGAAGTCTCAGAATCTCTGTGTGACAGGGACCTGCTAAAGGTTTGGTTTTATTTAGCATAGCTTAAAATGTCATTGGCATATGTGTTTCTCAATTAACACCAATTTAATGCACTCCAGAAGTGTTCTATTCTGAGTAGTCTTCATAGTCTACAAAGGACTAACCTGACATTTCAGTACAGGATATGCAGCCCCATTTATGATCAGGAAAATACATTAGGAAGGTTATATAGTTTCTCTGGCATTGTGTCATGTTGCCTTTAATGATAAATACAAAAGTCAGAAAATCCTACCAATCGGCACTGCTATACGGAAATTATGAGTTTCCCCAACCTTCATGAGTCACTCATCTATCCAGATGAAATGGTGCCTCCCAGCAAATGCAGAAATTCAGCAAGTGGAATCTTTGTGCATGTCTCGCTAACTTTTTATGCTTTGCTAAAGAATTTCACAAGTGAAAGTAGTTGAGCGATAGTCATTTATTCAAAAAGCCTGCACTCTTTGGCAAATATGCAAAGAGAAAAAGATATGATGGCAATAGCCTTCTAAATCATAAATACAGATGTCCACCAGCATCCCAGGAGCCCGCGATTGGAAAGCTAGAGATTTATTTATTAACGACAATGAATAATAAAGAATAGGACATTGTCATTTAGTATGAGCTTTACACATTTTTAATGCCTACTATGTATTTCAAAGAGCATCCAGGATGATTAACACTGTCTTTGGAATATATATTTCACAAAATCAAATGGGCCAAATTCACTTCCAGTAAAATGTTCTTGACTTCATAGGAGCTGCACAAGAGATCAGTTTGGCTCACTAGGTCCACTCTGAAATCAATATGAACACAGTATGCATGCAAACTATATTAAAAGGAAGTTAGGTTGCAAGCATTAGAAAATTAGGAAGTGCTAGAATTAAGGTGGCCCATAATTCTGCCACCTTAAGTAGCCGTCCTGTGCACTGAAGGAGGCAGGAATCCTGGGGGAAAATAGTATGTGATCACAAAATTAAAGACTGCATCATAATATTCATGCACTAAGGATCCAAACCGAGATTGGACCTTAAATCTGGCATTTCCCGTCTATTGTGGACCTTTGGTCTGACCCAGTACGGCTGTTCTTATGTCACATGAGTGCTTGACTTTGCACCTTTATGTACTAACTGCCCTCCACATCATGCTTCACCCACAGGGTTTGACTCCTGAAATTTCAGTATGGATTCCTATAGCTTGAGTTATAAGGCTTACTACATTAGCTGGTAGCGGGAAAAGGCTGTTTTCCCTAAGGTCGGGGATAGGTACTGGCAACTGGTGCTGGATGGCCAAAGGAGTCCAGTTCTTTCTTTACTCTCCCTTCCAACCCATGAGTTGGGAGGGGAGAGTGGAAAGCTGGGGCTATGTGCTAGGTCCAGATAGGTGCTTTGGAGGAGCCTAGCCAGCTCTCCCTTCCAGCTGAGGCACTTCCCCTCTGTTTTATTATTGTTAGGCAACCTAAATATACGAGATGCTACAAGTGCCTACTGAAATTAATGTTTCTGAATGCTTTTTCTTTAGAACTATATTTTCACACACATAAAGGTACACTACAGAAAAATGAATAAGTGGTTATTTATAGATACACACTCGTGTATGTATACATACACCTAGAGGTGTTACTACTACAGATTTTTTTAAACTCACAATTGGGTAAATACCTGTATTCTGGGGGTTAAACATTTAACAGGAATTGCATGTCCATGTCCAAGACCAGAAATTTGTCCTTAATATGATCATAAGTGAACATAAAGTCATGGCTAGGAGTAATTTCTATGTACTTGGCAAGAAGAAAATCAACGTGAAGAGGAACTAATCTACAAAAGGTGTGGTGGTTCAGTTAGGTACCCCAGTTTAGGAAGCTTATCCCATCTTTCCAGTCCTCTCTGATCTCTAAACTGGAAAGAAAACTTGTGCTGAAAAGTAAGAGAGAGGTAGCCGTGTTAGTCTTTAAAATGCTACATAGTCTGATCTTGCTAAAACAAAAGGAAAAACTAACATGATGGTTTAATAGGTGATGAGCTTTCATGGGCCAGACCCACTTCCTCAGATCAGATCTGAGGAAGTGGGTCTGGCCCATGAAAGCTCATCACCTATTAAACCATCTTGTTAGTTTTTCCTTTTGTTTTCTGCTGAAAACATATACAGTTGTGAGATCTCCCACATACTTCCTGATTAAGGCAGGTTGGACATAGCACAAAACCAGTTTTCGTTTTCCCTCACATTATTCTACTACTTTGAAAACGATCAGACGGGTATACATATTTGGTTTTTGCTGATACAAATAATGAGGAGTGCTGTGGCACATTACAAACTAACAGATGAAGTGGCATCTGATGAAGTGTTTTTTATCCAGAATAATTTGTGCTCAAATAAATCGGTTAGTCTTTAAGATGCCACAGGATTCCTCGTTGTTTTTGAAAACTATAAAATTCAGAAAACATAATTCATTCACGATACACTCCTCTGTATAAGAACACACGTTCTTGCATGCCAATGTAGCCAAATATCTGCTGCTTCAAAAGAGTTATGGTTTGAGTTCAGTTCAAGTGTTGACTAGAAATGTGCCCACATAAAAGCAAAGGATCCAAGGCCTCTGTCTAGTTATGGCTAATTTTCATATTTTTCTAAACTTAGTTTTTAATCCCTTATCCCTCAAGCATGATATTCAAACAGCACAGAATACCAATTTTGTTATTTATAGAATCACATTTCACAAAAAACTAGAATAAGGACAAATGCAAAATACTTGATTTAGGAAAGAACAATCAGCTGCACACATACAAAATGGGAATGTAATACTAAGGGATCTAGGAATCATAGTGGATCAAAAGATAAGTATGAGTCAACAGTGCGATTCTGTTGGGGAAAAAAAAAAGCAAACACACGTGTTATATAAGAATGGTCAAACTGGGTCAGACCCATCTAGCCCAGTATCCTGTCTGCTGACAGTGGCCAATACTAGATGCCCCAGA
>CM057845.1:106214607-106238563 GCA_030068395.1 Apalone spinifera | reverse complement strand
CAATTCCTATCCATCCTGGCTAATAGCCATTGATGGACCTAACCTCCATGAATCCCTCTAGCTCTTTTTTGAACCCTGTTAAAGTCCTAGTCTTCACAATATCCTCTGGCAAGGAGTTCCACAGGTTGATTGTTCGCTGAGTGAAGAAAAACTTCCTTTTGTTTGTTTTGAACCTGCTGCCTATTAATTTCATTTGGTGATCTCTAGTTCTTTTATTGTGGGAATAAGTACATAACTTTTCCTTATTCACTTTTTCCACACCAGTAATGATTTTATAGACCTCTATCATTTCCCCCCATAGTCTCCTCTTTTCTAAGATGAAATGTCCATGTCTTTTTAATCTCTCTTCATATGGGGCCCGTTCCAAATCCCTCATCATTTTTGTTGCCCTTTTCTGAACCATATCTTTTTTGAGATGAGGCAACCACAGCTGTATGCAGTATTCAAGACGTGGGCGTGCTATGATTTTACATAGAGGTAATAAGATATACTCGGTCTTATTCTGTATCCTTTTTTAAATGATTTTTAACATTCTATTTGCTTTTTTGACTGCCGCTGCATATTGAGTGGATGTTTTCAGAGAACTATCCACAATGACTCCAAGATCTCTTTCTTGAGTAGTTATAGCTAAATTAGTCCTCACCATATTGTATAGTTGGGAGTATTTTTCCAATGTGCATTACCTTATATAAATTAACATTAACTTTAATTTGCCATTTTGTTGCCCAATGACTTGTTATAAGCAAGACACAAGTAGTAATTCTTCTGCTCTACTTGTCACTGATGAGGCCTCAAGTGGAGTATTCTGGCCAGTTCTGGACACCATATTTCAGAAAAGACGGACAAACTGGAGAAGTTCCAAAGAAGAGCAATGAAAATGATTAACAGTTTAGAAAACATGACCTATGAAGGAAGATTGAAAGAACTGGGTTTGTTTAGTATAGAATGAGAGCGGACATGATAACAGCTTTTAAGTATCTAAGTTTACTACCTAGAGTGGAAAAAAATATTCTTCTTAACCTCTGATAACAGGTCAAGAAGTAATGGACTTAAATTGCAGCCAGGGAGGTTTGGGGTTAGACATTAGGAAAAGCTTTCTAATGATCAGTGTGGTTAAGTACTGGAATAAATTGCCCAGTGAGGTTGTGAAATCTCTCTCATTGTCTAACCAGCTCTTAAAAATCTCCAAACATCTGTCAGAGACGGTCGACAGTGCTTGGTCCTGGCATGAGTTCAGGGGACTAGTCTTGAAGACTTCTCAAAGTCCCTTCCAGTTCCATGATTCTATGATTCTATAAAGACCTTTACAAAATTACAAAATCCATACATGCTACTAGGGTTGCCAGATGTCTGGTATTGACCCGGACAGTCCGGTATTTTTGCCTCCTGTCTGGTAAAAAAAAATTCAGAAAATAATACCAGACATTTTAGGTGTCCAGTATTTTCTGGGTTTTTTCCCTGCCAGGAGGCGAAAATACCAGACAGCTGGCAACACACAGCAACTGGACCTAGCCCCCGGGCCTCCTGAGTCCGCAGGGAAGCTGGTTCCGCAGGGAAGCTATCTTCTGGCTCGATCAGGAAAACAAGATGGCCGCAGGCAAAAAGCTTCACAGGCTTTTCTTAAAGGGGCCATGTGGTTTCATTTTTTATTGCTTTATAACTCTCGGGGTCCTTTTTTGGTCCCCCCCCCTTTTTTCCTCAACAGAATTTTTTCCTCTTTTTTGGGGTGTGTGGGTGTTTGGTATTTTTAGTTAAACCATCTGGCAACCCTAAATGCTACATATCCACTATGAACTTTCAGTGTGACAGAGTGAGAAATGCAGCCACTCAAGTACCAACAGTTCCACGCCTACAACAGTTTAAGATGGGAGTTAACGTGGCTTTTTTATATAAATGAAAACCACACACAGAATTAGGTGGATGTAATGTAATAATTATGCTGAAGTTGACCAGGGCATATGAGCAGCCCTAGATCAAACCATTCTACCTGTGGTGTATATAAGACACCTGAAAGTGTTAGTATGACAAAGATAGCTTTCAGAGGAAGCAAGAAAAAGTTATGCCTGTAAGATATGAGCAGAGTTTGTGTTGTGATGTTTCTAACTCAGTAGTTCATTGGTTCAGTACTTTGTGACTTGATATCCTTCTAAAAAATTCTAGATCTGAAGTATTGTGTAAATTCATGGAAGGTTTTCTTCAGAATATTCAGTTCAGTGATTCTCAAAGTCGAGCTTTATTGATCCAACCTCATTTCTGGACTTAATTGCTCTTTCTCCAAACACATCACTTTTTAAAATATAATCTCACAAACATTGCAGGATTCTCATTTTCCTTAAACTTCTCACTCCTGCCACCCCACCCCCCGGAAAGCTGTACACCAAACAGATATCATCCATTAGTTCAGTGATTTTTCAAAACTTCTTGTATTGGTGACACACACACCCAGCCTCTGTGACCCACTTTATAAATTTAAATAGGGGGTTAATTTAATTTAATGGAGGCTGACAGCTTGCAACTCACTTGCAACCAACTTGTGACCCCGAAGGATCATGACCACCCGTTTGAGAGCCCCCTGCTTTAGTTTATGCCTAGAGTTATCTCTTAGGAGGGGAGAACTAAGGCCAAAACCTGCCATACACCTCTGGGAGACTCCCCAAGGGTAACCACTACCCAGGGATACCTGGTATCTCACCACAACCTATCCTTATAATGAAGCAGTGTTGTCTGTGCCTGCAGCTTAGCTCCCTCCGCAAGCCTCACTCTGAGTAGGCGGGTGACAAATCCACCTCAACCTCCAAATTCTCAGCATGCTCCCTGCAGTGTCCAGCCTGTAAGCACTGCACAGTCAGAGAAAAAACAGGTTTACTATTCCTATGGGGACACTGTATACACTAGCTTGTTTGAATCAACTAAGGATCAACTCTTATATCTCTCAGCCTGAGATACATTTATAGTGGAAATAATTGTAAATTTATTATCAAAGTTTAAGACTTAAAAGATAGTGGGTAAAAATAATAATGGAAATAGAAATGATTACATATAAAACAAAAAAGTACAACACACTTTCTAGAGTCCAAACTTAACTTGAACAGACCACACTGTTACCTAAAGTAGTTAATCTCATCTAAAGCAATCTTCTAGCATCCCTGATGACCACGGCTTGGATTGCTATGAAATCCCTCTGGCAGAGATGGATACTTCCTGAATGCTTGGCTCCTGTTTGTCTGAAATCAGCGAGCTTGAAAAAGATTGAACCTTTGGGAGCAAATCTACTATGTTGTACAGGAAAAGTAACAATAGATAAATGTAGACCCAGGTTTGCATTTTATGATTTTGTGGTATGTGTCACCATTTCTGTTTCCATTATTCTTACTTATTATCTTTTAAATCTGAGCTTTTTATAATGAATTCATGATTATACTTGGTATAATTATATTAGAGTGGTGTGATATTATATAGGAGTGGACCCTCAAGTGGATCAAGCAAACACGTGTTTATGTTGTCCCCTAGGGGAAAGGGAACCTGGTAATTTCTGTGAGTATCCAGTGTCAGGGGCTGGACATCACAAGGGAATGCTTCAAGGGGTCCAGGGTCTGGAATGTACCTTTTGTTAATCTGGAAGGTAAAATAAGGATGGCAGAGCCCTGAGGAGCTTGTTTTATAGTGTCAGGGAACCGATGCCCAGTAAAGCTCCAGCAAGTCTTCATCTTGTTGGCAGAGGATAACAGGTCTTGACTCACAAGTCTTGAGCCCCCTGAGAAAGAGTCACACCCTTCAAAGCCACAGAAGATCCTGACTCAGAAGAAACATTGCACTACCACTCCTGAAAATGAGGGTGAGGGAGCAAATTTTTCACAAACCTCACTTTTCTTCACTAAACTAATGCAATACGTGTTTGATATTAGAAAACGTTGCCTAACATGTTGTCCAGCACTAATTTGAACTATCCCATTCCTGGTATTGATCCCTGAGATACCCAGATATTAAACTCGTCCACTTAGTTCTATTTTCGTTGCTTTGTTTGCTTCTCGTTGGTTAGCCAGTTTTCAGTCCACAGCACGATTTTACCTTGTACCCCAGGGCAACCAAGTTTCGTTAACAGCCTCATGTGATAGATGTTATACAAAGCATTGTGAATGTCTAAATAAATCATATCCACGGTTGTTCTTTAAACACTTTTTTCTTAACTCTTCCTAAGAAGGAAGGGAAGCAAGCTAATTAGTTAATATTTATAGAGTGCTTTGAAGATGAAAAGCGCTATGTGTGTTTAAGTATTATTATAATACCTGGTGGTTCACCTCTGATTCACTCTCCAAAGTTGAATGCAATCCAGTACCAAACCACAGAGGAACATCACAGGGAATCCTCCCTTCCCACCCCACCACAATCTCCTGCTTGTCAGGAGATTTTCAGTCCTGCTATATGCGAGATCCTCCCATATCTCTTCCCACAAAAAACCTGTCATTCAGACTGCTAAGAATTACTGATCTTGTTATATCTACTTTGCTTTGCAGGGCCAGACTGCAAATACATTAGTCGCATTGGTTAGCACCTACTCCCACATGTAGCCCTGTGGGAGTAGTTGCTCACTGTGGTGAGTAGTGGATTCACAGACCCACTATACAGCACATGTTTGGTTTTGAAGGCTGGCTTCCTCTCCCACCTCACACATGTTGTGCATAATTGTTGTTTGTGCTGTAGCTGTGGGTATTCCCTGGCACTCCTTGTCAGTAATGGCTTTGTTTTTGTTTTCCATTTTCAGGAGAGTATTGTGGTTGTGTCTATCCCATGTGTCTCTGGTTTGGTTTTGAGCTACACGGTTTGCTTCCCCCCCCCCATCTCTCATCATTGCTTTTGGCCCAGTTTCTTGACAGGAAATGCGAGATTTATTTTATCTGGCCTGAACTACATTGTTCCTTCCTGACTACTGGTGTTACTTCACTCTAAATAACATGACTTTGTGCTCACTGCCTGCCCAAGGTCAATGCCTAAGGGTAATAGACACATTTAAGAGCAATGGGGGGGTGAGAGAAAGAGAAACGGGGGTGGGGATAGAGGGAAATGACAAGAAATTAAGTTGTGATATAAAAAAGTTTGGTTTGGAAAGGATTCACAGTTCGCTTTCAGCCAGGAATGAAACTGAGCTGGTACAGAGCTCTTCTAGATCCTGACATAATGAAGAGTTAGTATTCCAGATGTTAAAACTTTTCACAATATACTAGCAAATAATTTAGATTTCAGATGGGGGAGGGAAGTGGCTTTTTCAAAACCTGGCAAACTTAAATGTTTCAAGTGATTTTCTGAAATTTCTGTGATAACATTTTCATTCTTTCAAACAGTGTTAGAAACCCAAATACAATAGCACTGAGCTTGTATTTGAGAACTATCAAGTTACTTATACAAAAGAATGAAACTGATCCCTCTCTAAGATGAAAGAAATCTGAGAGCCTATACACGACATAGGTTAAACCAAAATTGTAGTTTTTAAATGCTTTATGCTCTAATTAATTTGATGTTTGTAAAAGACTAAAAATGTTAGTTTCCCATGAAAACTACCTTTTAAAAACTTAGGGGCAGATTCTCAATTGACTTAAAATGCATAGCTCAACTATGGTTACTGAAGCCTTGATAATTTACACCAGATGAGAATCAGACCCTCCACTTGAATCTTGTATTTATTAAGATGTAGTTTGATAAGCTTAGGAACAAGGCTCAGACTCTTTCACAGAGGTCACGGATTCCATGACTTTCTGGGACCCATGACTTCTGCAGTGGCTGGTGCTGCTGGAGGGTGCACCAGCCGCTGCTTCGGCGGCCCTGGGGCTAGCCACACTAGCTGCTGCTCAGGTAGCCTTAGGCATTTGGTCCTAGGCTGCCCCGGAGCAGCAGTGGCAGCCCAGGCTGCTCTCCCACCCAGCATCAGCAACAGGGCCCCAATCTGCCCAGAGCAGTAGCTTTAGCAGCGCAGGACACCAGTCTGCTGACCTGCCCACTAGGAGCGCCTCCCCCCCGCAACAGCTGTGTAGCCCTGAAGCACCTCCTTCCAGAAGCAGTAGCATCCACTGGAGTACCCTTCCTTCCGCCTCCCTCCCCAGCACCTAAGATTTAGTTAGGGATATTTTTAGTAAAAGTCATAGACAGGTCGCAGGCGGTGACTTTTGTTTACTGCCCATCTACTAAAAATACCTGTGACTAAATCATGGCCTTACTGCTGAAGACGATTAGCTGACTGGGTTACTTGCAATAGCAAGGGACTGGGCTCGGTGAACCAAGAGGTTCCATCCTGCTCTATGAGCCATGTCCCTTTAAAAACTTACAGTCTAATTGGCAAGCTAATTTTTTATATTTTTTTTCAAGTCGCCAATGTAAATGACCAAAAGCCTCCCCATGTACATGACCTAGAACAAATTTAGAATGCCAATGTGTAATGCTGTCTGCAGCCCAGCACAGGGACTTGTATTGCCAGCTTCCCAGCCTGAAACCCGTTCACGCTGAAAGTGAAACAACTTTAAGTCCCCTCATTTTTTTCTTTTATCCTAAACATAGGAATAATATAGAAAGGTGATCAGATTAGCAGTTTCATCTTACACACATGCAGACCCCAAATACGCCGGTTAACTATTTTCTTCCTGGTTTGTACTTAGGGTTAGTTTGGGCTGATTCAGAATCAGTTGCAATAAAACACCTTTGGGAAACTAGTTGCTGTGGTATTTTTGAAAAGGATGGGGCCAAAAAGAACACAACATCTCGTAAGAATGCCTCTTTTCACTAGATAGTCGATACAACGTTGAGCCTAAAGCGTGTCAGAAATCTTTGGATAATAATTATTTTATCTATTGTCTAGGATGCCAGGCCTGAACCAGAACCCCATTGTGTTAGGCGCTGTACAAACAGAACAAAACCACAACATCTACCCGAAAGTATTCATGCAAGCCAAATCTGAGCCTCTTGGGATTTGCAATCAACACTAATCAAAATGGCTTTGAAAAGGAAAAAAACTCTCAAAATCTGAACTTGAATAAATATAACTACAAGTCAATAGCAAAATATTGTTCCAGGTCTTCTCCTACTTGAAACATGAGGTCATATTCTATCCCTGGAACAGGTTCTGCCTGGCTCTGTGGTACAGGAGTGGCCAAAGTAAGTTCTGAAAAGCCCTACTTAGCTCCCAAGAAGTGAAACTCCCAACTTTCTCCTATTTGCAGCAACACTTAATGTTTTTATGGGTGGCCAACTCCTGTCCTTCCCAAGGAATGCAGTCCTTACTTGGCAGCTGGTGGGTGATGGCTTTTCCTCCTCATCCCAGGAAAAGAGCTGCTCCTCAATGATAGACTATGTGGGAGAAGAAACGCAGAGATCCTTTCTTTGGTCACACAAATATTGGAGCATTTCTGCCCCAATTGTCCTTCTTTCCAATGCAGAAAATGCCAGGGAGAGTACAATCAATGTGGACCTAGTGTGAGCCTAGAGGAGACTGGGACACATACAGAGGTTGGATTTCTCATTGACATGAGGTTGCATCTTTAGTGACAACCTCCTGTCTTTCCCTAGGAGCTTAGTCTGTAAATGGAAGTGGGGCTGAGGGAAGCAAGGATGGTACCACTCGCTACAGCTTCACTGTTACCTTAGATTTCCCACCACCATTCCCCAGTCACTTGTAATAACGCATAGACTGTAAACCCCTTGGGACAGAGGCAATCTTTTGTTCTATGTGCTGTATGCGCATAGGTCCACACAATGAGGGTAGACCCTTGATTAGCTTGTACTCATATATCATAAATCAGTAATAGTGGCTCAGCTAAAGATTCTGAGGACATGCAGAGTCCATTCTTTTCTATGCTACCCTTCCTCAGAACCCCTCAGCCTAGTGCAGCATTGACTCACATGGCCTTTTAGAGCCTAATAAAGGCAGACACAATCCTCACAGTCTAGCCCTAAAGGCTTACAGGCAGATTTTTAAGCTATTCAGGTGCCCAGGTGGATTTTCAAAAGCATGCATTGATTTCAGTGGGTTTCAGGCATCTAGAGGCTTTTGAAAATCCCATTAGGCACTTAAATATATTTAAAAATCTGACTCTTAATGCCCAGTTCCTGGAGTTCAAAGACAGCATCGAATGGAGAATAGAGAACAGTCAATAAAAAGGACCTTAAGTTGGCAAGGGCTATTACAAAAGTGCAGCAAGGAATGCTTATGCAGTGAAATGTTTAGGAATATTGAAAAATCCTTGAAATGTGGAAGGGCTGCCTAACACCACTGCGGCATTGTCTGTTATATTCAGTATATTCATTTGATACACTTTTTTTTTGCACTGCTATTAAATTGAGTCCCTGTTAATCATTCCAAAATTACAATACCTTACAGTCCCTTCTTATTCTTGGGTTCAAACAAAAACTACATTGCAATATTCTAGTGTCTCTCTTGTGATTGTCATGATGGAAGCAGAGCCAATGCAATTTGCCCATGTTTTACTAACCACCATCTGGCAGGGATATGGTAACATGCGAATCTTCACAGGACTCTTGTTTTTCTGCTATCTGCTGGACAACTAAGGAGATCATCAGGCTGCTGGGATGAGTGCCAGATGGTAGGCAGGTATGTTTATGAGTTTAAAATTCTTATTTTCTTTTAGTGCTTGTACATGCTGTTCATGTAGAGGCAGGAAAAGTGAATGGGGGGAAGTAGATGAATCAGACTAGACTAGACTACAACTGCTCAAAACCACTTTGAAGTTTCTCAAGATGTGGCCGTTTCACAGGACTCCCTTAATTTGTTGTTCTTGTTCCACCACGCTTAAAGGTTTTAACTGAATTATTCTTTTCTATGTTCTTACTCAATGGCACACTCTATGAAAACTTGATTTGGTTTGGAACACACCTGCTTAAGAGTCCCCTCTTTGTTTACTCCCCACATAGGTCTAGGGTGAGGGAAGGAGAGTCATGTATCCCTGCCAGCAGTCATTCCCGGTAGCTAATTTAGCGACAGTACTGTGACCAGCTCCGGCAGGGAAGTCACAATAACACAAAGCCTGTTGTCTGGGTGGAGAGAGAGAGTTATGAAAGAAGAAAAGGCCTAAGACCTTTTAGTAAGGTATTCTCTGGGCCTCCCCATATCCAAACCTTGGAGATTCTACTTCCTTCTAGAAGGGTACGACTTAGGACCAGCTTCTTGTTTGCAAGTGTGTGCACAAAGCGGCGTGGTGGGAGTAGGTTTATGAACAGGGAGCCTGGCAGTAGAATAATCAAGCTCCAGAAGCTTATTGTAAGAAGGTGCTTAGGCTCTGTGAGCTCATCCATCATTCTACTTCTCAAGTTACACCAATGTAAATATTCTACTACCCTGAATAAAGTGAACCTAGTGTAAAACTGTTATGATGGAATGGAGAATCATTCCTCTGGATTATAAACACTTGCAAAATCCATAAGAATACTAGGTAACTTCAGTATTTAAGATCATTTATGAAGTAGCATATCTGAAAGAAATGTGTTGCTATTGTTAATTATGCAAAATGACCCCCCCAAAGAACCACGCACATCTTGTGCCTGTCTTACTAACACAGGTTGTAAATCATGTGGTAGTTATTGAGGGGACAGTGCTGTGATTTATGAAATCTAAAAATGTGCACTGGGATTTCCCCTTTTCCCCCCCACCACCTTAGGTAAGGTAATTACTATGGAAATGATCTGCTAGTTTATTAATTAAACATCTATAGAGATGACACACACGTTCTCGCTCTCTCAGTAAGCCTTGGCATAAGGCAGTAGATAGCATTTTGGCAACCAGCTAACAGCAGAATAGGCTGGAGGACCTAGACGTACCCAAGCCTTCTTGACACAAGAACGGCTTCTCCTCCCTATGCCAGAGGTTCATTTGGTGCCAGCTCCAATACTCACCCCCTTCCAGGGATGGCTTCTATCCATATTGGCAAACAAAATCATAGAGAAGAAAATATGAAATTACTCTTCAGAGTATAAGTGGAGGGATGAGCACAGAGCCAAGCTAAAAGTATCCAAATGTGAGCTCCCACACTGCTAAATGTCACTCTGAAATATGTCTCACATGCAACAAGTCAAACAAACCGTTTCAGGCACAAAAGGATGAGGGCACTGTGGGAAGATATGGCAGACCATTCGCACTGCAGAGAATACAACACTTAAAGCAGCATTGCACAAATTACAAATAAAAACAGCAGCAGACACACCAAGATAATTAACACCCTAAATGATAACTGGCTTTCAAAATCTTTCACCAAATATATGGGGATGTGACAGGAGGAGAAGTGAGCCCAACAGTCTAGCAGGTAATGAAGACAATCTGTTTATTCTAGTCTCAATAAGGCACCCAGGACTTGCTTTGGAATAGCTGCAGTGGAATAAACCAGGGGCTTAGGATGACAATGAGGCTACATTTAGACAACGGGGCTATTTCAGGTGTAGATTTTTTCCATTCCAGGTGCAGAATAATTTTTATGTGCACCTAGGCATGTAATAATGTGCACCATGAGTAGAAACAAAAACTGAGCTGTGAGCACTCTGCTAATCATCTGGGCAGCATTTGACTTTCTCCTGAGCCACTGCATAAGCGCACAGCTTCCAGGGAACACCGGTGAGACGGACTCCCCAAAGTTACTTGGGTGAGGAAATACAAATAAGGAAAACGGGATGAAACCCCTGCTGTTTGTATAACACCTTTTCAAAAGTTATATTTCAGCCTGCACACCTTGTGTGCGACAACTCATGGGAGAAGCCAGAATGACAACCCTGATGATGAAGAGGAAGATAATGACCAACATTTCAGGTTGCCCTGTAAGGGATGGTGAGAGTATATGGATGCTCAGATGCTCACTCTGTGTTCCGTCTCTGTTTTCCTGGGCTGTTGGATTTGTAACTTTGCTAACTGTGATAATAAAACAATTACAAACACAGAAGGTTTTTCCTAAGGGTGGGTTGCAACCAAGCATGTTGGGGTTCTCAACCAAACAATAATTTAAATAATGCTGGGCCTGAGCTTGGAATAAGAATATTCCAAACCTCAAGAGTGTTAACTGAGAAGTAATCAGTATAAAAATGAATACACAATCACCGTATCAAGCAATATCAATCATTCTTGTGCTCTTCTCTGATTCCTCTCCAGTTTATGAATAGCCTTCTTGTACTGGGATCATAAGAATTGAACCCCACTAAAAATAGCCCTTCCAATGATGATTCCCTATTTACAATCTGAAGCTGGTCAACAGTATGTGTGTTTTGTTTTGTTTTGTTTTGTTTTAAGATAGCAAAGTGAGGCAAGGTCCTTTGGAGTTTGCTTAAATCATCAAAACTAAGATTGTGTTGTAACATGACAATTTCCCAAAGTCTTATACCCCAGTTCAGTCTTTTCTATATTTTAATGGTCTTACTGGTTCTTGTTAAAATGACCGTGCCTAATACCCTTTATATCAGTCTTAAAATTTAACAACATTAAGGTCAAGTCTAAAATAGAGACTGATATCAATGTAACTACGTTCCTCAGGAGTATGAAAAATCCACACCTTCAGCAAGATAGTCATACTGACTTAACCCGTGGGGAAGCAAGAGAGCTTCTCTCATTGACATAGCTAGCACCAGGATAAACTGTGCTGATGGGAGTAGCTCTCCTGTTGGCATAGAAGCATCTTCACTGAAGAGCTACAGCTGTGCAGCTACACCTATCCAGGCTTTTAAATGTAGACCTGCCCTGACTTCAGTCAAGTTATTCCTCATTTACACTGCTGCAAATAAGGTCAAAAACAGGCCTCTGGATTTTACAGACCTGGAACACGAGGTTCTCCTCTTACCATGTTCCTGATAAGGGCTTTACGCTACAAAGAAGTGTTCCCAATAGCTTGGATGACTACAAAATATGCTTTATTATCAGTGTCAGTGATATTGAAGTGCCTAGAAACCTCAAGAAGGCTGGGTTCTCACTGTAGTAGGAAGTGTACAGACATATAGCAGACATTCCCTGCCTTGAAGAGCTTCCAATCTTAGTCTGAAATAAAAATACCTTCCAAACAGGCTCCATTTTTTACTATTGTATTTAACCAAGTGAAATCACTGAAATTGTTATTCACTTTAGCAGACAGAGATGGGACACCTTGAAAGCACACAAGTCACTGTGTGTCTTCCTTTCCTCGCACCTGAACATGCTCCTCTCCCCCCCAGCGCTTTCTCTTCACTCATGAGTCTTATCAACATCAGGAACAGAACTGGGCCAGCTAGTTAAAAAAAAAAAGTACACTATTTAAATAAGCCTGGTGTCAGTAAGTTGACCAGTGTAGACAGAAATTTCTCTCTCTCAGAGCCAGATGGCAATGCCGTTGTATAGATTTCCTTTAATAATTTAGTCTACTGTCCAGATTTGTTAAAAGATTCTGTTCACCCTTCACATTGTCCAGGAAAATGATACCAGAAAGGTGTTACGAACAGCAAAGCTTAAACATAATTGTAGCCATTATGATGCTGATCCCAGCACATAATTGCGATCACAATATGATGCATCAAAAGTGTCTAACTGTTAATACCATTTAAAGTCTTTGAGTGATTTTTTTTTAAGTACAAAGCCACTAAGAGTAGGCTTACATAAAACATTTGCAGATTGCAAGCCCCGTGGGGCAGAGATCACATTTTCTGCTGTGTTACGAATATGCTGTCAACACATAAATATTACTGCTGTGATTTAAAGCAAGCAGTTTGTGTTTAAAAGTTAAAAACTGATTTTTTTTAACTCTACTTATCTGTGTTTTTTTGGCTACCCAAAATGCACTATTGGTACTGCCCAAAAACAGTCATTCCCGCCAACAGTGGAAAAAGTAGACCTTTTTCTGTTAGATTTGGAAGTTCAAGATAGCTTCATTTTTACATTCAGAAAAGGCTTTATGCCATAACTTTGGCATTTTTTCCCCCCACTCTCCCACAGCCTCAATACCAAGGCACAATACCATTAAGGAACCAGGCCACTGCTAAGTATAAAACCTGAAAGTTAGCAGCCTTAATTATCCATGTTCTCTGCATTTTTTTACAACTCCCCCCACCCTGAACTTTTAAAAAAGTAATGTCTTTTTCTCCTTGGTCAAGGCCTGCAGTGGTCTAAACCCTGGTCAACAGAGTATGTGCATTATGCTTTGCAACTCAGCAGCGCTAGGTAAGATAACACAAGGCAGCTTTTACCCACAAAGTTTCCCCCAGGCAGCCTCTGCAAAAGGGTTAATGACAGATGTTTCTATTAAATCTGACCTACCTCTTAATTTTGCTGCAGCCTGATAAAATCCTTGCTTTGTTCTTATTCGCATGGGCACACGGACGCACTCCATAACAAACAACACACAATTCCCCACTCAAAAAAAGGTCAATTCATTTTAAACTGATGTGCCCAATATTATTTCTAGTTACATTTTGAAGAAAAGGCTTCTCTGTACAATGCTACTATTTAAAGAGAACTAAAAGCTCTGTGTTCTGAACCCTTGGACATGATGTACATCTGTAGGCAGCACTGAATAGTACCAATAGAAATCAATAACATCTCCTTACAGACGACCAAGTGGAATGACACTTCAACCTACCTGAAGTTCCGTGATCCCAAATGATAAATACTAAACTCTATAGGACAAATGAAATTTTCTTTAATGGGGATTCTTTAGCAGGAGAAAAAACAATAAAAAATCCCCTAAGAGTTATATAACACTGTTATTTGCCCATTTTTAACATCTATCTAAAATTTGTTTCCACCATTCTAAGATGGGGGGGAGGGGAAGGGGAGGCGGATGACTCCATGGATTGATAGGATTTGGAGGACTTAATGTGGCCAGTAGCGTGAACACACTGGAAGTCAGTACTGACTAAAACTTCTCTCTCACCTCCCTGAATGGCTCTTTGGTGGCTTATGTGACACAGATTCATGGTCTCAGTCCAGTTCTTAGTGGTACTGTATTAATACCACATAACTCATCCCTTTAATCAATATGAATTGGCCCTAACATTGTCTGTCTCAGCGGAGAGACAATATGATGAAAATGGTACTCTTGCTAATGGTTGTTCCACCAAGTCAGGTCTGTGAGACTGCTACTTGAAATGGCACCTTTGAGAAAGCATAATTTGGATAGAGGTAATAAAGGCAATTGAGAGGACACTGACCAATGAACAGTAGAAGATTTTAACATTCACATTAACATCAGGAAAAATTCTGGTATGTCTAAAACATCAGCCCTCTGGCAGGTGGGTTGCTCCTGTTAACCCAGGTAATCGATTAACTGGTTACCCATTCACAACCCTAGTCCCCCCACGGCCTGCAGAGGTTGGGCAGGCACAGGAGCCGCTCCAAGCTCTGGGTTCCCCCACCACCTGTGAGGGCTTGGAGCTCCAGCATCCCTTGGGGGCTTCGAAGTATCCCATCCACCCATGGCAGCTCAGACCTCCCAGGGTCTCTGCCCACCGTGGCAGCTGGGAGTTCCAGGGCACTGCTGCTGCCCAGGACAAGAGATAGCTCTGGGGTTGCCATGTCACAAGGGCTGGTGAAGGGATCCTGCAGCTCCTGGTCTGTAGGCTTGAATTTACAGAGATCACTGGAAATCATGAATTCCCTGTATTCTGTAACCGCTGTGAAAAAAATCATAGACTTAACTATAGCTCAAAGAAAAGCTTGATGAATAAATTACAGAGTTAAGTTTTATAGCCTGTGCTAGCGGAGGTCTGACTAGATGGCCACAATGGTCCTTAAAAATCTGTGAATCTGTGTGCTGAGAATCCTTGAGAAACTTACGGTGAAAATTGGCTATTGGGCATGTGCAGAAGTCTGGTTCTTTAACCAAAAAAAAAGTAGCTGAGCGTGAATCATAGGATTGTGAAAGACAGTATGCAATCAACAACTCCAATACTTATTCTCACTTTTTCTTGTTCCATGACACATCATGAAAAATTGCTGTTGTTGTAGCTCAGTATCTATACCTATATATATTTTAGAGTGCATCTATCTGGATGTCGGTCTGCGAGTCCATTTGTTCAACAACTCCTCCTAAATGGTAAGAGCTAGAGGCACCATATTTGGTATGCACCTTCCTCTTCTCCTAACTTAAAGCAAGGTCAGGGTTTGAATCAGAGCTGGTTGGGAGCCCCATTCCCGCCTTCCACCTGTAGTCCCACTCCCATTCTGCCCCTCCACATGTGACCCTGCCTGCCGGCCCACTCCTTTCTGCTCCTTCCCCTGGACCCTGTCCCTGTTCCACCTTTGGTCCCCCCATTCCGCCCCTCACTGTGGCCCCAAGACAAGAGAGGATCTGTTTCCCCACTGCACCAGCCTGAGGCTGTAGCCAATAGCGAGAGCTCCTCCAGTCGCAGAGCCACAAAGGGGGTCCTGGTGCTGGAGGCTCCCCGACCTCCCCTCAGCTTCTGCCAGGAAACAGGGTCAGAAGCACGGGTATTTGCAGGAAATGGGGATGGGGGCACAGGATAGTTCCCATGCCACTGCCTTGTCCTAGGACCCCTGGGCACAGGCCCCTTAGGCCCAATGGCTAATATGCCACTGGAAATGATGCACATACACAGTGGCCATAACAGCACAATCACAGTATCACAAGAATGACAGTATCCTCCAGCTCAGAGAAAGCCTTAAATATTATGGACTGTAACAGTTCCCAAGAAATTACAGTAGCATACTGAGTCAACCACTTTTCAAAGCATTTGCAGGCACTGCTAATTCCTTGCTGTAACACCTTAAAAATATCTCAATTAAAAAGTAAAATTAAAGCACACTGAAAACACACCACATCAAAATAACGTCAATTACTTCTGCCCAACAAATCACTGAGATTCAGGCTTAGCTTTAAGTTAGCAACACAGGACTAACTTTGTGGAATCAGGACCTTAGGACTGAATAGCCCCTGTGTATCCTGGTGAAAATGCTCTCTTACTGAAGACCATACATCCTAAGTTTAAATTGATATTGGTGCCATGTACTGTACATCACACTTAGCTGTAAAAGCAATGTCCAATGTAAACCCCCAACATGCGCTCAGTATCACGCACATTTACTCTAATGGAAGAACCCTACTCTGTGTTCAGCATAGCTTCTTTTATGCTGAAGGATCCTAAGAGTGCTGCAAACTAACTTATTACATCCTGTATCACTTCTGCTAAAAATGCAGCTACCCCTAGTGCCCAATGCAACATCGTGTAACCCCCTAGGAGATTCCCTAGATTCCTGAGGCTCTGTCTGCTGGCAGCTCAGGGACAGGCGCACTGAGTTTGCCTTGGCTCCCCCTCCCTACCAGGGACAGGGTCAACCCGCAACCCATAGGGAGTGAGATGCCCCTCCCAGAGAGTGGAGGAGGGGAAGGAGGAGTTATGGTTTGGAGAGTCTGGAGCCAGCCAGGGCAAGGGGAGGGCTGGCTGTGTGGGAGCTAGTAAGCCCCAGGCCTGGATTCAGGGTTTTCCCCTGAGAACTAGCCTCTAGGGACCTGAAGGCAGGATCTCTCAGCTGGGTTTTATTTCTCCACTGTTGATTCCCAGTTTGTGGAGTTTGTTGGGAGGCTTCCCCAGCCAGGCTGAGTTGGCTCTCCGGCTCCCTGGGTGACACCAGTCACCGCATGGTCAGCTCTGCTCTGCCTGCTGTGTGTAGAAGGTTTTGGTTTTGAATTTTGGTGCAGTTGTGTGGCCTACACCTTGAGCCCTGCACCCCTTTGTGGTGAGGGGAAATTCTGGGACCGTAGCAGCCTGATTCCTGCCTGAAGAGGATCCCTGCCAGAAGGGATCTTGCTGGGCACCGGTGATCCTAAAAATAGTGTTTTACCCTGTTCTGTTATATTTGTCTCCTGTTTAATATACTTGTGTTTATCATCATGTATGTGTTTGTGTTACTTTCTGGGAGTCTCCAACTATCTGGCAAATACATGGGGATTACCCAGGGTTAGAATTTTCCTCCCAAGCTGCCCTGGTGACCCTGCCAGGAAGGAGTGAGGGGGGTGGAGGCACCGCCAAATAAATCCATCGGAAAAAATAAAGTTGAGTAGGTGGCGGGACCTAGACCTATCCATCAAAACCTGTAAGGAGATTGGCTTTACAGAAGGTAACCAGGTGGAGAGGGGGCGCTACAATCTTATAACAGCGCACAACGCCACTGTCTTAGATGTGGATCAGCAAGCACTGAAGAATATTCTAGCCAATTGAGTTTGCAGAGAGAATTAAGGAATGTAGAAAGCACAGACCAGAATATTGTAATTTGGCTGGCCATTAGAACTAACTTTTACTTCTGGAAAAAAAAAAGCCATGGTACCTTTAGTGAGCACAAATGTCAGAACTTCATTTTTACAGTTCAGCCAAAAGGTAGTATGAACAGTGTCCTCTTAGACCAGGGGGCACTGGTGATATCAGTTAAAGAACTACCAACATATCTTTGCTTTACCTGGATGTTGTCTGCCCAAATACTAACAGTGTATAACCCATCTTAGGCCTTGATTTAGGAGACCACTTAGGCATGTGCTCAAGTTGATCTCTATGCAGGAAAGTACTTGAGCAAATACAGAAGATTTAGCCTGCATATAAGTTCCATTAATGAGACACAAGCACATATGTCAGTGCTGTCCTGGAAAGGGATGCTTTCCTAGATCAGTGCCTTAAACTTGTAAGATCTGCTATAGCCTGAAACACCAAAATAATGTATTTCAATTATAAACAACATGTAGATTATATGAAAGTTGATTCACAAATACTAAAATATATAGAAACTAGGGGGCTGTACCCCATGCTTGCTGCGCTCACCAAACCCTCTCTCCTGAGGGGTAGGCAACTCTCGCCCCCTCCCCCCCCCACTACCAGGGAGGACTGGGTTGCGGCTGCGCCAGCCGGGCCCCCTTCCTGCCCCCCTGCCAGTCCAGGCCCCTTCTCTCTCCCACTCACCCCTGCCAGCCTGGGTCCTTTCTCCCTGCCCCTCTCACCCCCGCCAGCCAGGTCCCTTCTCCCTCCCCCCACCCAAGCCTAGCGTCCCCCCCCCCCCCCGCTCCCAACTGCAGCATGCACCAGGCCCAGCTCTAACCCCGGCGGCTGGGGAGGAACAGGTGCAAGTCTTCCCCGCATGGGGTGCAGCGAGGAGCAGATAGTGGTGTGTGCACTCGGCAAACTGGGGCACTGCAGCCTGCTGAGGTGGGGAAAGCAGCAGCATGGGGGGCCGCTGTCCCGACCTCTCCCCTGTGCAGTCCCGCCTGCACTGCTCACTGCCCCAGCCCTGCCCACAGAGGCCAGGGCCACCTGGCCACCTGCTAGGAGCAGAAGGGAAGGAGCAGACAGGTCAGTGCGATGGCTCCCGTGGGCAGCTCGGGGTGCTCTGGCAGATGCGGTAAGTGCAGCTGCTCGGGACGGTGTGAGTCTCTGTGGGGGGCAGCCGGACTGTGCTCCAGCTCCCCAAGAGCCCGGCAGTGGGGAGCCCCCAAGAGCCTGCCACTGGCACATAAGCCTGGCTGGGAGCCCCATTCCTAGCTCCTGTCCCCGGGCTGCTGTCCCGAGCACCACACCACCACCTCTTGCCCCTGGGCTGTCATGGCTGCAACATGGGGTCTACTAGCTACTGTACCACGTTTCTTGGCATTGAAAGCTCTGTGGGGTGGGGGTAGAGGAAGGGGAGTAGGGGCTTGCTTTAAAATAGCAATTCCAAGTGGTGAGAGGGAACAGCAAGGTCAGGTTCAAGCTGGGAGGGGGGAGTGAGGGAGGAGGCAGGTGGGATGCAAAGTCATTCTGTCATGCCACAGGAAAAACTTTTTTAAATATATAGAGAGATGTTACTTTGCCAGTTTCAGAGATTATACATTTTCATACATATACTCAGAGAAGGACATTTATGGGTGTATTTTATAAATAACCAAAAAATAAAGGTGTAATACTTGTTGAAGTTACAGAGCCAGAACAATTTGTACCCTTATATGAAGAAGAATTTCATACAAAGAAGAATAGCATCCCTGGATACATTTAGGTTGACCACAAATCTTCATAGGCTTAGCTAAATTAGGTACAGCTAACATTTTCTTGGAAAGTATTAGTGCCACCAATTTGCTCCACATAATAAATCAAATCACCCTTCCTGTACTGTAAAACTCCACATCTTTGTAAGAGCAATTCACTTTAAGGGGGGGAAAAGAGGTATGTCCCCCCCAAAAAAAACTTTTTGGAAATTAGAGCACTTTGGCCCATTACCTGGTGGTAGATGTGTAGCAGGATATTCTATGTACACTTCTCTGCAACAGAGAGAATGCTCCTACAGGATCCCCTGCTGCCTAGGAATGGATGAGTACAAATATGTTGGAGAAAAGATGCATATATGCTCTCTTCGCTATACATAAAGCATAGTCTCAAAGAGGATAATAGATCATGCAAAATAAAGGGGTTAAGAAAATTCTCTCCTGTCCTTCAGGGTATAAGAAATTTTGGAGTAGTTTTTGGAGATGGAAACCCCGAATCACAATACCCTTGTGACAAAGCATATGAAACAGGCTACAGTATAGCTACAGAACATCCCAATAAAGTAAAGATGGATTGTGCTCCAGGTGTGTCATCACAGTTATTAAAGTCTTTTTCAGATTGTTTAAGCACTACACAAACAAATTATTGTTTACAGCTTTGTCAACGATACCCGAGGCACAGGAAAAAGAATGGGATAGTGACTGAACAAGCGGGGACACATTGGCAAATGTGTGGGTTAGCGCTTCCGATGAGAATGTGTGTCTTGAGCCATGGAATGAAATGAAGAGCCCTCATTGCTAAAAAACTGCTCTCTCGCCTCAAATTTTGAAATATTTTTTTTTCTGGCATTAAGATTCATTACATCTGATAGTCTTCTTCTATCCTGAACTCCTTCAGCCAGGTATCAACTGTATTCAGGGCATCGCTGATAGCTAAAGGAACCCGAGTTTCCCACTTCCTGCATGTATTAAAATCCAATAGCTTTTGACAGTTTTCGGTGCTCTCTCTTCTTTGGTTCCTGCTCACTTGTTCTAGCTTACTGACCTTTTTTGAAGTGGCATATTTTGAAAACACCAATTACTGGACAAGCTCTTTGTTAACATTACAAACTGTGACTTGTCAATGAAAGGAACATCACTGAGCTGAGAGAGTAACAAATATTCTGTGGCAGAACAGTGCATCTTCTAAAGAAAAAGCCCCTATTTAGATGGCACAGCAGAGCCATGTCCATGATATTATGTATTAATACAGTGAATTGAAATGCCAGATGACTCCGTGGCAGTTAGAGCGACCTGTAAGCCTCCTAGGAGGGCAAATTCTTTTTTTTTTTTTTGGTCCCTTTCCTCAACAAGCCACTAGACTTCATAATATATAAAACACAGGAAGAAAAGTTGAAATGATGTAATGATCCCTCGAGGCTGCTTAAATAAACACTATCATTACAATTTAGACAATCGGGAGTCAATTCCATATTAAATACTCATCTCAGGCAACAACTGCCAAATAAATAAAGGATTCTTGATATATTCCATGCAGCCATTTACTACCACAGCCATTGTCACTTGACAATCAGGAGGAGGAGTCTGCGATGCCTAATACCGCACCAGCCACATCTGTCAACAACTAGATAGAGAGTTCCACTGAGCAAACAGACTTGATCCCTACTTACAAAAAGTCTCTCTTTGTCCTGCCTCAACTGAATCTCTTCTAATCTTCCCGAACTATCTGCAGTAGCAGCAGGAACTTCTACTGGAATCAAACATAACAAAAAGTGCCTTTCTCATTTCAATATACTGTATATAAGTTTATGCTGCCCATTTCTATCTCCCTACCTCCACCCCAGAATAGCATGACTGGTATGAATCATAAGCACAGTCACATTATGTTTGTCAAGCAAGCAAACATAATGAAAGCTTTAATGGTGTCTAAGCCATCTGAGCTCACACAAGTGCAAACACTGGTGCCTGTTATTGCAGAAGAATCATCCACATTGCCTTCTAGTACGATCAATAATATTTTCAAGACATGATTAGGAGTCCCAGTGGTCCAGGTCTGAAATGCACAGCCCCTTTGGGCTTCTCTCAACTAATCAGTAGTTTTCAAACTTTTTTCCCCCTCAGCTGAAGAAAATTGTTGATGCCCATGACCCAACATAATTTGACTAGAGTGCGAGCTCCAGGGTGGGGCTAAGGAGGAGAGCTTTGGCGTGTAGGAGGCGGCTTTGGCTTTGCGGGGGAGGGGGTGGCAGGGTTGTGGCAGGGGAGGGTCTTACTTGAGTGGCTCCCGGTCAGTGGTGCAGCGAGGGTGCTACGGCAACTTCCTGCCTATTCTCGCACAGCAGACCACGCTGCGCCACTGAAGCAGCCAGCAGCAGATTCCCAGCCAATGGGAGTGTAGAGCTGGTGCTCAGGGCAGGGTCCATGTGCGGGGCCCTTCATCCCCTCCACTTAGGAGCCAAGCTTTCTGCTGACTGCTTCTGGGGCACAGCGCAGTTTGCGGTGCTAGGAGAAGCAGGTAGCCAGCCTTTCCACCCCCACTGGTCATCTGATCATCCTGCAGTGACAAGATCCTGACCCTGAGTTTGAAAACCACTGAGCTACATTATTATGATTGTTTATTTTTACTGCGGTAGCACCAAGAAGCCTCAACCAGGAAGCAAGGACTTACTCTATTAGTACAATAGAAATCAATGGCACAGAGTATTATTTTGATTGCAAAGCTTTTATATGATTCCCAAATAAATCAGTTGAAGTTACAGGTGGTCAGCACCTCCAAAAATCAAACTCGCCGTAGACAGGTAAATAAAAGTGACTTAAGAGCCTACTGGCATCCAGGTTTGAAAGCACTGGCCTTAGACACTGTGTATACAACACCTTTTTCGTAACTAGCCATCTTAAATAAATAGTACATAAGCAGTATCATCAGGTAAGCCCACAGGACACCCTTCATCTCAGGGAAAACAAATGAATGCAAGATCTCCAGCTGTTCCAGCATCAGGAACTGCAATATTTATTCTGGAAGGAGCAAACAACAGATGCAGTTGGATGGCAAGGGTTCATCTGGTTCTCTGCAGCACATGAAATAACATTAAATTTGCCATTTTGATGTGAAAATAAAAACCATTTTGATGCAGTCTAGATAATCCTAAAAGACAAACTTCCCTTTCTAAGTATGGGTGGGGAAGGAGTGGCCATAGGAAAGTGCTTGATCAGGAAAACTTCTCTTATTATCATTCATGAAAGCAACATGTTTTAAAAAAACAAAACAACAACAACAAAAACCGAGATGAGGTAGGTTCTGTAGCATCTTGACAACACCTTAATTTGCAGCTTTTTCCCTTGATTTGCGGTCATGTGGCATAATACACTGGGTACCCTGTCATGAGATTACATGAAGGGCATGGCCCTGGGTGGGCCACATCTGAGCCTGTGTGAATGCAAAAGCCAGTGCGCCCATGTGGTTGTGGATCAGGGACTCCTGGCTGAAGAGCAGGGGGCTCTTGGCCCATTCCCAGAAGGCCATGGCTAGCAGGGAGCAGAGTGGAGCAACCTGGCCAGAGCACTTCAAACTATTTCTGGTCTCGAACAACTCTGTCAAGAGCCAGAACTCACACAAGCACTGACCGTTCTCAACCCCAGAATAACCTCTGAGTGTCCATGGGACTGCCCCTCTCCACTAGCCTTAGGCTCTCAGCACTCAAATCCCTTCTCCGCATCCTCCTTCCCTATCCTACAATCTTGCTCCCTGGCATTCAAACAGAACATGCAATACTACAATGTAACAACATGCCACATGAATGATTTACAGTGATATCAGACATTTGGTCATTGCCCATCCACCACAAACTGAAGCCTACACAGATTTCCACTCCTAGCTATGTCACTGGATTCCACAAAACCACCTTTGCACCCTGTAGCTGAAACATAGTTTCACTGAGGGCCGTTAAAGGCCTCTCTGGAGCTCTTGATCATGCTGAGCAGGCTCTTACTCCCTAAGGAGTCCCTCTGAAGTCAGAGAGTGGCATTCTGGCCTAAATGAAAACATTGGTAAAACTCCCATGGATTTCATTTGAAGTAAAGTTCTACCCAACGTTAGATGAGTCACAATCCAGCCATCTGTTGGCATTGTTATGACGGGGTTCACTTACCAAACTCAGGACAATTATGTTTCTGTAGCTAGAATATTTATATTACAAAAATGCCTGTGGCTATCCGACCTCCCACTGCCAGTCTCTCCTAACTTATATGTCACACAAAGTCAGCTACAATGAATACTTGGGCAGGACACATCCAGAATGCTGCAGGAAGTGATGGCTATGAATCAGCAAGTAGCACTCCCTTTCTGGCCAGTACTGAACCAAGGTTCTGGCAAAAGAAAACTGTCATTCAAGGTGCCGTTTTTTAGATGAGTAATAAAAGGAGAGTTAATTACATTTTTCGTCTACTAAAGACCATGATACTTTTTGAGAGAGAAGAGTGTTAAATCTAGTATGGAAGCCAAAATCCAACCTCAGTAACGCCATTCTGTCTCTAACTATATTCCCTTATTTCAACTATTCAGTGCTTAGTATTTCTCATCACACACAGGGCTGAATTTCATTGACAGACAAAGCGGCGCAACAGATGGGACCCAGCTGACTGAAGTAGTAGGGATACCTAGGTAAAGATCTAGAACCAGCTGGTAAAATCTGCGGAAAATGGGCTCACACCAGGAATGAAGTCAACTGGCTAAGAGTATGTTGGAACTTGAACACTCCTATTTCAGTATCTCATTCATCCCTTTACAAAAGGGAAGGAAAAAACTGCCTTGATATTTGCTATCAGAACTACACCCATTCCTTCTTACTTGTTCTTCCTTGGAAAGTATGCCAGTAATTTTAGATCCAATTACACTTAGTTGCATTTTGAAGCAGGGACTGTTTGTGTGTTTTCTTTTCTAACTGTGTAACAGTATGGGGCATAGCACAATAAGGCCCTGGTCCTTGATTAGCACCTCCAGG
>CM057845.1:106177578-106214507 GCA_030068395.1 Apalone spinifera | reverse complement strand
GGCCTCCTTTGCATGACTTTTCCGGCAAAGGGGGCCAGTCTAGACGCAGCCCATTTGTATAAACCTGATCTTCTGCCTTTTTATTCCTGCAAATTAATGAAACTAGAAATTATAATTCTTTAAATTCAACTTGACAGTTTATACATATTCTGGAACAAATCCAAAATTCATTCTAAGTTGCTTCCCTTCCTGGCTGTCTTTGGGGTTTTGTTCTTCATTTGAGGTATTTGCCCCACATTTTTCAAGGCCCATGTCACATATCTGAGTCTTGGAAAGTTATGAATTATAACTACCAGATTGCATGACCTGGACAACCAGCTTCTGCACCTATTTGATTTCTCTCATTGTCTGAGTACCTTCTTGTCTGCCCCTGCTGAAATATCAAGAAATGTTCTTCATCAACATACACTGTCATCTAACACATGAATCCTGCCAAGTTTTCATGTCGTTTTATCAAGAAAATCTTCCTTTGGGGCAAGGGGAGAAGAAGAGGTCATTTTTCATCTACGGAAGAGTGAGCAACCCTTTTCCTTTGGGATCAAGCAGATCTTAATTTAACAAACCTTCTTGTTTCCCGTTACAGTGCTGCTGCTTTGTGGATCACAATAGACCAGACGACATCACAAACTGTTAGAAGGGCAAAATGATGAGAAATACTTTCAGGTAAGCAGCAAGTTAAACTCTAAATAAATACTGGAAAAAAAAGAGAGGCAAAAAAATGTAGCAGTTTTTTCCACTTTCTATGGGAAACTTGCCTGGTTTTCTGGAATGATGGGCAAACATCAAAAGGATTTGATGAATTCAGACAAGTGAGCCCAAAATATAGATCTTTATCTAAACTCTTTAAAACTTTTGAATCTTCATAAAGGATTTGGTAATCTCCCAGGAAGAGGTGTATTGTGAGATAGCCCTTTTTCATGGAACCAGGAATTGACTCATTAAATACTTTGGCCCTTCTTCTTCTATTAGCCTTTTGGCTAATATCAGGTAGTTTGGGTAAAGTAATAGACTCATAGAACACTAGAACTGGAAGGGAGCTTGAAAGGTCATCAATTCTAGTCCCCTGCACTCATGGCAGGACCAAGCACCATCTAAATCAGGAATAGGAAATAATTTTTAATGGAAAGGCCACTCCAAGAATTTGGTAATTAGTCAAGGGCCACACTCTTCCATTATATTATTGAAGGAGATGTGGGATTGCGGATAGAGGTTGGGTTCAGAAGGGATCTTGGGGTAAGGGATTGGGGTACAGGAAGGGGTTTGGGATCTAAGAGAGAGTTTGGGTGAAGGTGGGGGTTGTGACCTGAGGCAAGGAATTGAGGGGCACGTGTGGATGCAGGGGTTTAGGTTGTGACCTAGGGCAGGAGATTGGGTGCAGGAGTGGGGGCAAAAGGCTGGGGGAAGGGAGGGACTGGGGTGCCAGAGGCGGGCTTTGGCCAGGAGATGCTTACCTGGGTGACTCCTGGTTAGCAACCCAGCAGGTTCCTTGCCTTCCATGCCCCAGAAGGCCACTCAGAGCAGGGCCATGTGCGTCTGTAAACAACTGTAGCCTGACAGGAGGCGGGAAAAGATATTTTGTGCTCTGCCTGTTCTTCAAATGGGCAGCTTCCATTGGCCAGAAACCAGACAATGGGAGCTGCAAGACTGTGCTGGGGATGGGAGCAGTGCGCTAAGCCTCTCCTCTTTCCTCCCCGGGCTGTTCACAGACAAACCAGGCCCTGCAGTTGGCTTTTCTGAATGGCGTGCGGAGGCAGGACAGGCCGGGAGCCTGACAGACTCCCACTGCACCCACGGGTGGGACCCATTGGCTTGGTGGGGTGGATCTGGCCTGCGGACCCTGATCTAGATCACCACTGACAGATGTTTGTCTAACCTGATCTTAAAAATCTCCAATAAGAAGTTTTATTTTGGGTTTGGGTTGCCAGAGTGAGGCTATACTTATTCTATCCTAATGCCTACTTTTGTCCATTCTCAGTTGGAAAACAAGGTAACCAAAACAACAATCTCAATGCATTGTCCCTTCGTGGAAATTGATTGTGTTACTGTTTGGTTTCCCTTGTCCAAAACATCCAAGATAACCCCATGGAAAAATCAAGGTCAATGTACATTATGGAATTCAAGCCAAATGCTGTTTGGCAGCTTATTGGAGTTAAGTATAGCCCTGAGAATTATAATGAATCAAGCAGAGGACTACTTTGCTCCACTTATGGTGGAATCTGTTGTACGTCAGGGCCCCCACAGAGAGAGGCCTAAACCAGAAGCCCCATTTTAAATCTTTTCACATTTAAGCAGGTTCAGATTCAAGCCCCCAATCTGAATTTACTGATACTGGTTGAGGGTTAGCTAAAAAATCAGAATGGACTAATTTTGCAGTACTAATTGAGATGCAGCCTGAATTTTTGTCTCAAAATCTCAGAAGAATTGTTGATCTTAAACATTTGGGTCAAAATTTCATTTGTAGCTTGTGAAATTTCTATTCTGTCCCATTCAAACCCAAACTGTAGAATTGATTTGGCCTTTAACCCTTGCCTAACCTGGATCCAGACGCAAGACTAACATAGCCTCTTTGCTTCTCTATTTTACAGGTTTGTTTAATTACTCACTTGTCATTTGGAAGTGTTCTACACTAATGCTTTCCCTTCCTTCCTTGTCACTGGAATCATTGTCTGTGTAAATAACACAGAATATGTAGAATGTCATCTCCTATGCTTCCTTCCTTCCTTCCATCATGAGTAGGGTAATCATTACTTGAGCAGATTGAAAATTGATTTTTTTTTAAATTGTGACAGTTATTCATTTTTAAAAGCTTTTGACCAGCTTGTAAAGCAGTTGAAAATTTTTTAACTTTCTAAATTTAAATCAATATTTTCCACAAAAAGTTTTTCCATGAACAATTTTCTGCATTTTTCAACTAGCTCTATTAATCAAAAAGATCTCTCAGATAAAAATCTCAACACTAGACATGGCCTTCAATGGAGAATCATAGAATCATACAGCTGGAAGATACCTCACAAAGTCATCGAGTCCAGCCCCCTGCCCAAAGCAGGACCAGTCCCCAACTAAATCAACCCAGCCAGGGCTTTGTTAAGCCGAGACTTAATAACCTCTAGGCATGGTGATTCTATCACCTCCCTAGGTAATCTATTCTAGTGCTTCGCCACCCTTCTAGTGAAATAGTTTTTCCTAATATCCAATCTAGACCTCTCTCACTATAACTTGAGACCATTGCTCCTTGATCTGCCATCCATCACTACTGTGAACAGCCTCTCTCCGTCCTCTTTGGAATCTCCCTTCAGGAAGTTGAAGGCTGCTATCAAATCCCCCCTCATTCTTCTCTTCTGCAGACTAAACAAATCCAAATCCCTCAGTCTCTCCTCATAGGTCATGAGCTCCAGCCACCTAATCATTTTGGTCGCCCTCCGCTGGACCCTCTCCAATATATCCACATCCTTTCTATAGTGGGGGGCCCAGAACTGGACACAATATTCCAGATGTGGCGTCACCAAAGCCGAATAAAGGAGAATCATCACTTATGTGGATCTGCTGGCAATGCTCCTCCTAATGCACCCTAATATGCCATTAGCCCTCTTGGCTACAAGGGCACACTGTTGACTCATATCCAGCTTCTCATCCACTGTAATCCCCAGGTCCTTTTCTGATGTTTTATAACGTATACAGATTGAACCCGCTGGACCATGGATGTGGCCAGACCATAGAGTGCTGTTCTAGAGAGTTTTAACCTGTACTTGTTTTTATGTAATGAACGTTCTATACCACACACACACACACACACACACGTGGCCCAAACCACTATATCTTATGATAGTGATATAGTAGTGTTTGGGGGTAGTGGAGTATTTTATAAAGATAAAGTCTGGTCAGTGTTGTTAAATCAAATTAGGAAATCCTAAGGATCCTAGTTCCTTTACTCCCATAGCATGGCCTCTGTTCTTAAATATAGCTGTACAACCCCATTTAAATGAACACTGCTGAACCTGACCAAGTGAGTTTAATAACTGAAATATATCTCCCCCCTCCCTCCCACATTGTTCTTGCTGCGCTCATATTTATCCTCAATTAAAGATAAATAAAAGACAAAACAAACCCCCTCTTTCCAAAACATGATAGGCAATCTGAGGAATTCACAGCCACAGGAGGGCATCAAGTCAAATATGCGGTTGTGCATAGTAAGATATCCACTAACATACTTCAAGGCATTAGATTATGGTTTGCAAGCATTAAGAAGGAACTGCTTCTTGCCTCTTCTGCATGAACAGTGTGGCACAACTGGTAGGTAAAGAACAGGGTAGCTTTCACTTTTCTATGAATTTGGATAGGAAGAGTGAATTGAGTTCATTTTCTTCTGTTGACCACTGCCAGACGCAGAATGCTGGATTTGATAGACCAATGATCTGATCCACTAGAATAAGCCTATGTGGCAGAGGTACAAAGGTACAGCTGTTGGCACAGTGGATAACAACAGAACAGATTTTTTTTCTCATTCCATTTTCCTAAGATTTCGTTCTTATCCTTCTCACAACCTCTACAGATTAGGCTGTTCAGGAAAGAAAAAATTAAGATGGTAAGCAAACACCCACAATCCAGTTTTCTGGAGAGTATAGCTACACCGCAGCAAGCAGGCTCGAGTTTTGCAGCACCTGCAGGAGGTTTTTGGGACAGAGCAAGGAATTAAAAATCTTGGCACATCCCAAATGCTCTCATTTTCACATTTAACATTATCTGTCCACTTCACCATTTCAGAAACTTCAATCAGATTATTGCCACAAAATCCAAACAGCTCAGGAATGGATAGAGTTATAATACCAGCTGCGTTCATTCCCACTGTTTGCTTCTTGCACTACAAACCAGCCTCCTGTTTTGCCTTCGTCACACTAATCCCTGCATGGGGAATGATTTAAGGGATAGTATCTTATATCTTCAATTCACTTTCATTTCCCTGTTAGGGAAAATATGCCTCTGTGTGGCTATTTCCCAACACAGATAAAGTAGAGATGGATAAAGATTTGAACTACAGAATTGACCCCAAACTCTAATCAAGCTTCAAAAGGCCTTCCTCTATTTCCATTCTCATCCTTACCCATCACAAACTTCATTTTGAAAAGCGTTTTTGGTTTTGTGGCCATGACCATAATAAGAAGTAATGCAATAAGAAGTAATGCTTTACACACATTAAAAATAACCCTCACAACACCTATAGAGGCATGGGTAAGGATTTTACAGCTGGGAGAAATAAAACAGAGATGTTAAGTAATTTGGCATAGGGATTAGAATCACTAAATCAGTATTAGAATTACAACTCAGTTGTTCATGACTCTCAGTCCTGTGCTCACATCATGCCATTCTCTTTCCTGGATGTCAAAGTACCAAAAATAAAATAAGGGATTTGGGGCGGTATTTCCAGCCTAGAAATAGTCAGCAAGTTACATACATCTTTAAACTCTTGTTTAAGCGACTAGTCAAAAAGTCTATCACTACTTGACTAGTCGCTTCTCCCCTGCTTACTGGGAAGGCAGCAAAGGGGGGAAGCAGAAGCTGGTGTTGAGGAAAGCCAGTTTAAAAGCCGGTTCTCCCCAACACCATCTCTGTGGGAGAGGGGAGGCAGAGGTGCAGCCGGGGACCAGGCAAAAACCAGGACAGCCGAGTCCTGACTCGTGCCCGGTCCCCCACTGCGCCTCTGGCTTTTAAACGTAGCAAGAGCCACTCGGCTCTTGCTATATATAAAAGGCAGAGCCACAGAGGGGTTCTGTGCTACGCCTTTGCCTCTTAAATGCAGTAAGAACTAGGCGGCTCTTGCTACCTTTAAAAAGGAAGAACCGCAGTGGATTTAGCTTCTCAGGCGTTGGGAGCTAACCCCGCTGCAGCTCTGCAGTTTCTCCTCTTATCTACTACTTGATTAGCTGATTAAATGCAATTTAACGTCCTTATCTTGTTCTATGAAATTTCCAACTAAACTCCCAGACAAGAAGTTTTATTATATCTAGAAGTGATTTGATAATCATCCAAACTTTGGGGTGTTCATCTGAAACAAGCCTTCAGACCTTTTAAGACTCTTTCGTTCTCATTTAAATTAATATTTTCCTGCAGAAATCATGATCTATATATGCCCCGCTTTATGATGGAGTTTTTTACACAAGGATTTTTTGATGCTTCATTTATCTGAAATTATTCCTTAAAGAAAAGTTACTGCAGGTGAGGTTTAAAAAAAAATCAAATCATTCCCAAATCGGATTGCGTAGAGTATCCATGTCAAGAAAGAAATTATAATCCCCAGGGTACACAAAAATCAATGTACTTTTCTTTGTTCTCAAGAGAGTTCCACCTTAAAAGATATTTAATAAAACATCAAAGCTTCCCATTTCTTCAAAATTCCACATCAGATCCAAGCATCTGATGCAATTAAACCAACAGTTAATTCCTACATGGAGATGATATACTTTTAAAGACATTTTCATGCGAGTGTTATTACACTCCCTGCTCCCTTCTCTCCCCATCCGCTTTGCTCTGTGTTAAGTGAAGAATGAAATCTCTAGTTTAGCTTCAAAATGGCAATTTTAAGTCTTAATGACCTTCACATAGCACTTTTAAACATTATGTTAAAAAGATAAGCCTTTGAAAATTTTAAAATGTGGGTAAGCAGGAAATATTTGAATAAGTAATTATGAAGGCTAAAGAGAACAGTACTATGTATGATCACCAGAGCAAATTCATAGAAATATATGGAGAGTCAGTCTAGTTTGTTGCATTTGTTATCAAACATTCTCTCCCCCCCCCAACATTCCCCACCCACCTCCAGAAAACGACCACCACATTAGGATCTCTAATTAAAAATATGAAACTTGTGTCATGTCTTTTTTTGCCAAGGACTTTAGCAGGATTAACTAAACAAGATTTTAATCCTGACCTCCAGCAATGTCTGGCCCATGTTACTTCTTATAGTTTCCTCTATGTGTTCATTTGTTCTAAAAACTTTTTCAGAAAACACTGAACAGATGAAAAAGAAGAAAGAAAATTACAGTTAAGTTTAGGAAACTAATAATTTAGGAGTTCTGTGCTTTTTCATTTTTAGATGCCGGGTATGTAAATAAAAACCTAAACCAATAGGAGCACTATGTATTGTCAGATAACGTACCGAGAGATCATGTCTAAAAACTCCAGACTCCACTTCACAAATTTAAAAAAGCTCAAAAACAAACAGGATTTCTTTAATAAACTTAATTGTCTTGAACTATTTGAATCCAGCCCTCATACATGCAATTCCCCTGTAGATGAAACCTGAGCTATAGGTAGGTTTACGTGTATTTTTTAAAATAACTTTTTACTTTTAAAATATAGTAGACCAAATTCTTCGAAGGTAAAATATCAATGACTTTCCTGGCATTAAAGCAGGGATGAATGGGGGCCACGCTCTTATTTTACATTATTATTTCTATAAGTTTATCACTAACAATGTAGTTCCATCTGAGTCAGTTGACCTGCATCCATATATGCCAGCTGATGATCTTTTCAAACAATAGTTTTGAGACCATCTGAGTTGCATGTGAAAAATGCGTATTAGTGGATGTAAATTTTGCATGTATGGTTCTGGTTCCATGATTTCAACATGTGACCCTGAAACATTATTCATAAGGTGATAATTAATTGTGACAATGGGGCCTAACTTCAAAATGTATCAATCCAAACATCACTGAGTTTGGAGCTATTGAGAATATAGGTCTGGACCTGAATTTTGCAACCCTGGTAATAATTAGCATATTTATTCATTTTAATGTTTGCAGCAAATACACTGCTGCTGAAAATCCTAATTATAGACTCAGCAACACAATACAGCATAGTAGTTGTTTCCTTGTGGTCTGAACCAAATAAGTAAGGGCGTCTTCCAAGTAATTTCATTGGTTTACCCAGGCCCCTTTTAGCCTTCTCCGCTGTATATCTGAGGATTGTAGAGGTGAGCTTATTTCATCACTCTTTGGAAGAAAAATGCAAAGCTAAAATCTGACTTCATTTGATTTACTCTGCAAGGCTGTTTTTTATTAAATATGTTTGACTGCTATCTCTAATTAAATGTAGAATTAATTTTGGCAAACTAACCACAGATGCAGTTTATGTTCAATTTTATCAGACAGATTTATTTATAAGCTGTCAACTTCTTGAAAGACTTCATTTTGGAGCAGTTTTAAATTGCTAACAGTAGCTGTAAATGGGGCTACTGTTCTCTTGAAGACTAAAGAAGAAGTATGCTATAAATGTCCATTCCATCTGTGAGGAATCATAAAACAATCACATTCCTTTATTTTTTTTCCTCCTTAGGACTTTTATTAAATTAGTTCAACTCAATTAAAAATAACTTCAAAAACATTTCAGGGCCTTTTGTTTCATGGAATACTTGGAACTCTCTGCACGGAACGTCACCCTTTTAACTAATCCCTTTTGCTAAATGGAGGAGAATAGTGGTATTGTGACTTCAGACAGTGCTTTCAAGGGTCTCTACTGTACCGAATTGAGGTCACTGCAAGACAATGCCCAACACCCAATAGCCATTCAAACATTCTTCACAACTCTATCAAACGTGTCTTTCTTTCTCTCTCTCGCTTTCTCTCGTGGCAAAATCAGAGGACAATGGAAAAAGCCTCCAGGACCATTTATGGTCACCATATTTGCACATGACAAAGTCTATTCTTCCTAGTTTGCCAATTCCCTGTTTAAAAAAAAAAAAAAAGAATGAACCCTAGATAGATTTTCCCACCATTACAGTTGTTCAAACTCAGTTCAGATTTAAAAAGAAGAAAAAAACCCATGAAGGATAAGTGCTGTTTGAGAAGGCAGTTCCTTGTGTCCTTGCCAGTTTGGCATTAAATAAAAAGTAGAAGCTAAATTGCAAGATTAAATATGCTACATTATAATCCATATATGCGTGACTGAGTATAAAATGTAGTGCAAAGTAGAAACAAGTGATAAAACAGGAGCTACTATTCCTCATCTTATTGTGTCTGGTTAACAATATTATAAAATTTACCAGTTGTCTGAACAACAATGCATGAACCTCACATACACAATTTTGTTTTGTTTGTGGTTGAAGCTGTTAAACTCTTCCCGCCAAAACTAAACAAAAATCAACTACTGCACATTAGTTAATGTCTGTTGCTCCTTCAGAAACAGTCCACTTCGAAGTTTTTCATCCTCAAACAATTGAGAGCAAGAGCGAGAGGTGCATTTTGCAAACTATGGTGAGGTCAGTGCCAGAATGATATTCATTTTAATTAAGAATGGGATTTTCAGGTCAATTACAGAAATGTAATATTCTTCACAATGAGAAGTGTTGTGAATGGAGATGTGCCACTGTGTGAAAAGGTTTGTATAGAACCACTACATGCTCTTAGACTTTCCCCAAACACACCCATGCACATCTTTTTGCAGTTAATCAGAATTAGCGTACCCCTGACATTGTAAGGGGAGTGGGGAAACCTGATCTGCAGATAGTTAAAGGACTGCTTTTTCTGTTTTACTCTTCATTAGCAAAATATTTCTGCTGCAAGTGGAATACCATGCATGGGACTCTAATTTACTTTTCCATCTCTCTTTCTGCGTTTTGAACCTTGGTGTTTTCATGGCATTAAATATCTGCAGATTTTCTATCTCCTGTCCCTGTGCATTAATGAAACTCAACCTCATGGCACAGATTTGGCTGATGGTAAGAAGTGCTCCAAAACAGGAACACACTTCACTTCCTTCTCTCCTGTTCACACCTCTAGACTGAAAAATGAAATGCCAGTTGGTGCTCATAGACCTAAGCAATATGGAAGACTGATATCATGAGGTCACTTTCAGATAGGTCCAAAAGATATAAAGCTGTAGGCCACCACTCAAGCCACAATAAATACGTGTTCCATGCCAGTGGAAAATTAAAGAGCAAGGTCTTCGATTAGAAACTAGTTTTGTCCAGGTACCAGTACAGTCAGACTACAATATTGCAGTGGGCCTCTTGAGATATCTTACTTACAAAAATCCATCTGACTCTTGGGACCAAATTCTGCCTTCAGACATAAAGCCCTGATTCAGGAAAACACTTAATCGTGCACTTAAGTCCATCCTATTAAGGAAGAATCTTGAGCATGTGTTCAACATTCAGTGCTTTCCTCAGTATGGATGTTCATTTGACACAGAGCCAAAGTGATGCATGCTGAAATCAACAAGTGTTTAATGTTTCAGGACCCTCAAGATCTGTTTGAAATTGAGCTGCTAACCCACCTTTGAGACCTATGGATTTCACTACAGAGTATGCAGTTTCAGACAAGTGGGAGGAGGAGAGAGAACACATTTTAATTTGAATTATAAATGGTGAGAATTAGCTAAATTCTACCAAATCTGAAAGCCAGTAAATTATGTCTAAACTTTTTTGCTACAGTTCACATACACAAAAACAAGCAAATGTATGAGCTACCTGACATGTAAGTGGAAATATCATGTGGGGCTTTCTGCATACAACTGATAGCCCACCCCAAACTACAAATTTAAAGGCAGGACTGTGAGTCCCTTTGAAAGCGCATCTCTATATGTTACTTTTGACCATTTCCTTTTTTTTTTTTTAATTAAAAAATTGTTACAGAATACCTATTAAGTGAAGAATAAAAGAACCTGACATGACATATGCAAATACATGTTCACGCAATATTTAAAATGCATATTTACTTCATTGGCCCAATGTCTCTTTTGGAACTACTACACTTGCTGGGTAAATACACATTTAGACAATTTTAAGAACGTGTTTTACTTCAGAGATGTCACTTTTTATTCATAATTAACAATGAGGTAATGTTTTGAAAGAGATAGACTTTACTTTCTATGCCATTCTGAAGTTCTACTTAGGGGATGCTCAAGTTGCACTGAATTTTAAACCACATTAGGAAACCTTGGACATATTTACTGGGCAAGTCAAGTCAATATATTTGTACATCTCCCTGGAATCCCCCAAAAAGTTCATTCATCAAAATGCAACTGCTTGCAGTAACAGTCTTGCTTGCTACCACTTTTCATGATTTGGACTGTCCTAATGATGCACTACATGAATGGAAGACTTCTTCACCTCACACAAACCAGGCACTGGTGTCAGAGTTGCCTTCATTTTGAGTCTGAAACTTTGGAGAATCTAAGAAGCTTTGCAGACTTGCTCCCATCTCCAAACCCCAGGGGAAACAATGAAAAGAAAAGTGCAGGAAAAGGCAAAGTCTTGCCTGTGGCCTCCTGTTCTCCAGCTACCAGTGCTGGCTGGGCACAGGGAGAGGTTCCTTTCAAAGGTTGAAGCAAATCCTTCATTCAACTCCCACAGAACAAAAAGGAAGAGCAGGAGGAATCTGAAAAAGAAAAGTCTACCAACACTGCACAACCTACTTGACCCTCTTTACATATGGTTAAGCCAGTGGGCTCAATCTAGCATTATATGTTAATGGGAACGGTCAAAGCGAGACATGCTGAGCATCACAAACAAGAGCTGCATTTTGCTATGTGTCTTTACCGTAATACACAAGTCTCAGCTTCATAGATTATGGACACCTATCCAGCCCTGGCCTCCCAGGTGTGCTTTGAAAGGCCCTAGCAACATTCAGTGCTGGACTGAGAGAGCAGCATTCTTAATGAATCCCTGCGGAATCTGATATTATTCAGATTACACTCTCAGTCAAGAGTTAATGTGAACCAGATTTGTACTCAATTTCACACACATTCAGAAAGAATCAGAGCTAGTTACACGTGGCCCAGACTGAGCCAAAAGGTGCAACCTCAATCAAGACTACTGTTTGACAGATCCAAGAAAAGAAAGATGCTTTTCATTTATGATGAGGTTTGGGGAGTGGGAAGAGGCAGGTGAGAGAGGTGAAAGATGGGCATCCCTTAAAGTATCTCCCCTCTGTTCTCGGATTCCTTGCTATCTATATTATACATCGTTAAAGTAGCACCAAAACCAGCTGCTTGAATGGATGATACAAATGTACAGTCAGTGGTGATCTCTGGACCAAAATGTTAAGTTGCCTTCTGCAGCTGCACATATGTTGAATAATTAAGCTATTTCTGAACATGTCCCCCAGGCCTTTGCTAAGACTGTTATGCCTTTGAATCAGATACAGATAGTAGGCAGTCTCTCCAATTCTGCTACTTTGGGAGTGTGCACTATAGACTTGAGTTAGCACCCTGGGGAGTGCAAAAGAGTCTTTCCCTTTGATTGCAGTGGGTTTTAGGCCTGGGCAGTGGGTACAAGAGGAAGGGGAAGACAATTGCCTTCACAAAGTGCCTAGCTGGCCATGCCCACATGCCACCCCCTCCCAAATGCAGTGCTTTTCCCAAAGTGTGCCTGAGCTTCAGCCCCTCTGAGGTTGGGGCTGTGCCACCAGCTCTCTCAGAGTCGGAGGAGGGGCGGGGGGTGCTGGGACCAGGTGCTTCCTGCCCTCCAGTTTTAGGGGGGCACCCTTCCTCCTTGTGATCTGGGGAAGGCTGGGGATCTGTACCTTCAACCCTTCCTATGCTCCTGCGGCTGGGACCATGCCCCCTCTTGCTGGGTGAAGGGTGGTCGGCCCCTGCAGTGGGGTGGCTTGGCTCCCATGGGTAGCAGGGGGTGTGGCTGAGGATTTGCTTCCCACAGCCCTAGATTCACCCACTGCCCATGACTAATTCAGGGCCTATGTAAAGCAACTGTTCCACTTCAGGATTATTCCTATGAATGTCAAAAGTCGCACATGAAGGTTATGCACAGAACTAAAATGAAAGCAAATTTTGTTTTTGTTTTATTTTCTCTCTTCTCATGTGGCAAGGTTCCCCAATGGGAGAACAATCCATAAATAAAGAATGTGGCAAGAGAAGTGGGATTTTAACTGACAAGTGCTGCCTATTCCGGAGCAAGGAGAAAAAATTGGAAGATGGCAATGACTGAACTGCATCTCCATTAATTTGTTCCTAAAACAGTCACCAGTGAAGCCACTGAAATATAGTACAGAAGTTCATCACCCTTTCAGGCTTTGCCTGAACACAAGATGAAGAGTCTTCACTTGTCCATTGTTATTATGGGATCCTGCTACCTGTTCCACTGTCTATGGAAAATATAAAAATAAAATCTCTATAATATGCTATTTTGCTTAATGCTAATTTGCTACCTCAGTCATTTCCCACATAACTAAGTACAGTCAGAGAGGGACTAGGAAGATACCAAGCTCAAAACAAGGTAGGGGAACAAAACCAACAGACTGCATCCATGACAAAGTTACACGTTCACTGCAGTCACTGGGTGCCTTCAAGTTGCACAAACACAGCAAAGTGAAAGATAAAAAGAGGTCTTCCTAAATTATTGAGTCTTAAAAATATCATTCTGAAATGGACACTATTCTTTAGTTTAAAACAGTCCCAAGGCACTGCACTACCCATCATCCCAAAGGATGCGCAAACACCTTTGTCTACTAGGTGCTACTTTTGTGCCTAAAGTACCAAAAAAGTACACATTTTGTGCATGGACTCCTACACATTTAAAACGGATTATATCTGTTTAACTAGTAGAGGCACAAGCTAAAGCAGTATTAGCCGGGTCTAGATCAACACAAGAACTCCACACACATAAGCTGCAACAATGTAACTAAAGGGGCATAAAACCACATTTTTAGTTATATTAGTACAACCGTGTATGCAGGCCTTAAAACCTTTACTCCTTTATACCTCAGCTGACAGCATCTTCACATGCAAAATGGCACCAAAAATGGCACTGACGAGGATCATCAGAGAGAGAACACCTGGATGCTTCATTGTAATGCCACCTACACTGTGTTTGGAAGTGAAAGACACCTTGGGGGACAATGCCTTGTTTTCTTTGCAAAAAACCAGTAGGCTTTCAAAAGACCTATACATTTGTCTGTGTTTCGGTATTTAAGGCCTGCTCCCACAAGTTCATTCACATGGTAGTCCATTACACCCACAGGAAGCTGGGCTGGAGTCATTTGGGTTCTATGCAGTGGGAGGGGGTCTTCCAACATGGATGATTTTGCCTTCGTTTGTAAAGACATGTTTGTCAGTTTCTTCTTGGAATCATGAAGAACTTCTACTTGGCTGCTTGCTTTGGTGATACAGAAAAGTGTTGCTATCTAGTGTGAAATAATCCAAATAACTTTTGGAAGCACTTTATGTTTCCAGAAAATATCAATTTATGGATGTCCTTATAAATTAATGTGATTCCCTACAGATAAAACACATGCAACCATAAGTCCTTTTAATAACGAAAAGAGGATACCTGAATATAAATATAAAGATGCTATATTAATGCAATGCTTTATTTTTTATGGGAACAGTTTAGTTTTTCACTGTCCTTCCAGCTACAAATGGCCATGTGATATTGCAAGAAAAGTGTCATATGCTTTCAAAAGGGCTGAGAGTGTGCTTTAGGCATCATATTTGAAAGCAAATCATCGGAAGCAAGGAAATTGACATTTAGAGAGAGAAAAAATTACATGACATTGAAATATCTGAACTAGAGTGGTAAGAACTGGCAAAAAAAATCACTTGACAAATAAGATTGCTGAAGATTTGTTTTGTTTTACAAACCGTTAGCAAGTCTAAAAAAAGCCATTGGCATTTCATGAAAGAGCAAATATTACACCCACAAAAATATACTGAATGAGCATTATTAAGGTTGCAAAGTCTAACACTCAAAAGTTAGGAAATGCCAAAATGAAGTTTGCCTTTACAACCCTTCAGCTACCCTTTTGTCCCTGATGTTATCAGCTCAGGTGGTTTCCTCTTCCAGTGTTCCTGGGCAGCAGCAGAGAGGTGAATAAGAGCATAAGGAAAGCCAGGCTAGGCTTCCTGAACTTAGTTCTGGTGCTCTGCTCCATCCTGGCCCATAACAGCTGGAGCAATAGTTACAGAGAAAGTCTGTTTCATCCCTGTAACCCTGGGCTGGACCATGCTCAATTGCTCTGTGGGAATAGCACATGTGCAATCTGGGCAGATGTAGGAACTTTGAGGCAATGAAGCATTACACCTAGTCAGAAATTGCCAATTTGTTGAAACAAACTTTGCAAAGAAATGCATGGGTTCTCAGCACGACTTTTGTTGGGAAAGTTTCTTAGGTGTAGAATGGAATTTTTGATGAAAATGAGATGCAATGCCACCCCATGGATAAGGGTCTCAGCTGAGGTATGTTAGATCCAACTTCAAATCGCTGTTCCATCAATTTAGAGCAGGGACTTGAACCAAGGTCTTCTGTGTTTAACTCACACCTCACCCCAGAAGAAAAGGACAATAAAGAAGTCTTCCAAGAAGGCTAGAGTGGCTGAAGAGAAAGTGGCCAATTAGAGGCCAGGAAGGCCTACAAAAGGGAGCTGAAGAACAGAGTTGCAGTCATGGTCTCTGGAGCCTTCAGGGTGTACAGATGGTGAGGCTGGCAGGCTAGCTGGCCAGGGAAGCTGTCTCTAGGAGGGAAAACTCTGGAGGCCCCACTCTCATCCAAAGTAAGGAAACAGATTCAAGTCAGACTAACAAGGGACATTACAGAGGGCACTGAGGTGGGCCCTGTTAAGGGTGTACCTCGGAAGAGGTTTTGAATGATTCGTGCCAGGCTGTGAGATTTGGCCAGAGGGCTGACTAGCCGAAAAGACAGATAAACTCAGACAATACAGGCACATACATTTGGCCAGACAGGGTGCTCGCAAGAGGCAAGTGCCACCCCATTATACAGGGACTTCACCACCAGGCTAAAGAGTCAGCCTTTTCAGCCACAGGAATATTTAATTACCTATGCCAAGTAGAATATCCCCAAGAGGAGAAATCTATAGCTCAGCTTCAAGCCCCGTTCACAATCAGGCAGAATAGGGAATCGAACCACATGCTGAGGCTACAACTCCTTTCACAAAACAGAATTCTTCTTTTCCAGTCAGTCCTATGAAGCATAATCAGTGATTCTAAGGGGATGGTGCAAGCATGATCTGGTGAGCACCAGGAGCTATGAGAGGATCGAGCATGCTCAGCAAGAGCAGAATCTTCAGAGATTTTAGCTGTACAAAATGCAAGTGCCAAACTTGAAGCCCCGGATAAAAAAATACTCCTTTTCTTTGTAACACAGGCACAATTTACTTTTCTCTAGCCTTGTTCTTGGAAATGCTTCAGCTGTTTTGGAAAATTTCCACCTGAACAGCTACAATTTTGGAATGTTATAAGCAACTAAGAACAGGTATTAAAGTGCCAGGCAGATAGATGGTATCACCAGTCCTCCCTTAAAGTTGTATTTACATCGGTAGCACTCCACTGAAGTCACTATAATTATATAGCCCTCTATAGAATAGGGATTCATTATTATAATTTAAGAACAGCATTTAACAACAATTCTTTTTTAAGTACATCTTTACAAATTGTCGTTCTAGCCTCACACTTTGTACATCTCTCTCTATATATATATATATAAAAACGTATCCTGTGGAACAGAGTGACATCATTACATCACTCTACATCACACAGGCTCCGCCCTCCCACAGGCTCCCTGCCTCAGATACTCCTCAGGGACAGCACAAGTTGCTCCATAGCCACTTGTTTGCACCGCTGTTCTTGGCATTCACGGGTTGCTGGGCCAGCAGGCTCAGGAGAGGTGCCCCACATCCCTGGCCACCAGCTGCCCTATCCTCTGCCATGCCCCAAGTGGTCATGTCCTCAGCCCAGCGCCAAGCCACTCTGATGAGACCCAAGCCCAGCCCCCAGACTGCCTGCCTCTCGCCCACCAAGCCACATGCAGGGCTGCAGCAGCGAGTGGTGCTTCTGCAAGGCAGGAGAGGAAGCACCCGGCACCATTGACCCGAGCAGACCAGGTCCCCTTTGCTTGGCACTGCAGCCTCACTCTCCCACCTCCCCCGTGTGATTAGAGCACCAGCTCTGGCTTCCCATGAGGGGTGGGAGGGAGGAAGAGAAAGCTCCGAGCCTGGCTGCGTGAAGAAGCAACGCTCCCCCTCCCAGGCTGAAGGAACAGCAGCATTCGAGCACGCTGTCTGGAGCCTTTCCCTGCGCTCACATTGGCCAAATTCCATATAATGGGAACAGCGGGAAGCCAAGGCTAGGACTGGCCTGGAGCCCAAAGACAAATAAGAGCCTCCGCCCCCTCATGCCCAGACCCTGCATGCCCAGCTCCTCATTCAACCTCCTGCCAAGACCCTCTCCCCGGCCAGACATGCTTCCCCCAGATTGTTCCTGCTCCATACCTCCCACCCAGACCTTTTACCCTTAGCCCCTCCTGCACCCCATCTCCTGCCCTCCCATCCCTATCCCACTCACTGGCAGCCCAGTCCCACACATTGAATGCCTCATTTTTAGCCCCTCCCTAGAGCCTAGGGGGACCAAAATCCACTAACCCTGGAAACTCAGAAGAGTTAATCTGTCCTGAGGCCTTGAGGCTCATTCCTCCCTGGGGATGGAGCACCAGGGCAGTGAGGTGTTTCAGTTGGGGGCCTCATCAAGCCACCAGGGTTGGGGGGTTTTTGGAGCAGCTTTTTATTCCCCCTTCTCACTTGTGTGCTTCCCAACTGATTTTTCTGTGGGTCAGTGGCCCCGACCCAAAAAAGGTTCTCCACCCCTGCCATTAATAAAGACAATGTTGAAAGCTTTTTGTGTTGGACATAACATTTTACTTTATTTAAAATGAAGCCTGGCCAACAAGGCCCCAGTTGGGGCTCAGCACCCATCTGGCCGCAGCGTCCTGTCCCTAGCTCCGTCCCTAGGGCAAGCCCTGTGGTCCAGCCCCCATTTGGCCAAAAAAGGCCTGGTGGTGGTCCCCCTTCCTTCTACGGCACGAGTAGGAGGTGAGGCTACAATTCAGGTGTGGCAGACAGAGGGGCATTGGGGAGTGTAGAGAGCAGGGGGCATAGCCCTCTGCTAAGCATAATATAATTATAAAAACATAATTATCAACTGCTATAACAGTTACTATCCTAGATTATATTCCCTTATCCTACACATACACAACAGAAGTCATACAGAATTATGTAAAAAAATTGCATAATAAAAGTTCAGAACAGACAAACTTGCTTATACTGGAAATGTTTACAATGCAAGACTTGAATGAAATTTGCCAAAGGATTCACCAAGGTTTGTGAGTTCTTAGTGAGCTAAGACTGTGTTCTGATTAACTCCTAAGTAGACAAAACTTGACAACTTTGAGATTCAGGTATATTCAAATAATCTTTTTGACACTTTCACAATGAAAAAAGTGAAAATAAACAAAAGCAAAAAAAGCAAAACTAAGATTTTTAAAATTGTTAATTTTAAGTACTACTACTAACAGAATGTTTTTAAATAAGATTTTTAAAATGCAGTTTAAGCAGAAAAATAACCTGTTTTCATTCAAATATTGCTAAAAACAATGAAGAAAAAGGAAAATAGAAGTTACGTGACAGAGAAGGGTAAAACAGTTTCTCTCAATAGACTGTTTTCCAACATTTACAACGAGCTTTGAAAGCTCTTTAATGTCAATAGAGAAATAAGAAGTAGGAAAACTGGCCAATAGAGAAAAATAGAGGAACAGTAAAAGAAATAAAAGATGACCAGTTGGAAGTAAAATAAAATTCATGTAGCTGCAATAGTACTGAGGATTCTTTCCCCAATGTGTTTTTCCCTTTAGCCATCTTCAGTAAAACACCTGTTGTATGTGACAAGTTTTGCCGTCACAGCGTCAGCACAGGGGTGTTTGCTTCTGTCGTGGTCATCAGCAGCCACATTATTTTGCTGGTTGAAATGAAAAATGGGTTATGACTATTGGGGAGAGAAAGGTCGGGGTGGAGTGGAGGGAGTGCACAGATAAAAGACAAGGGAGTTCTTAAGCCGCAGTTGCACTGTAAATTCAATGTTTAATAAAGACTGTGGCATCTTATTAAAAACTTGAGACAAGTGTTCTATTTTAAAGCAACTACATAATCGTATTTGCTTTCCCAATTCCCTGTCTTGAGGCTAACTAAATGAAATCCTGGATTTTACCTTCTCTCAGAGTTCATGCACTCCTGCTACTTAGTTTCTAGCTGAGTTCAAAGTCCTCCATTTGTGACACCAGTTTGTTTCGGTGAAATTGACTGCAGTGTCCAAACAAGATGGCTACAGGCAGTGGCAAGTTATGGCCAGAACCTCTGGGTGTGAAAATCAAGGCTACAAGTGGTCTCCGAAGCTATGTCTACACTACAGGGGTTTTCCAGGATACCAGAGGTATCTCGGAAAAACTCTGCCGTGTCCAGGGAACGCATCTGCTCTTCCACTTTTTTTTGCGGGACAGCAGATGCACTTTTTCAGAAGCCCTGTCTTCCTCCTCCCATGACAAAGAAGCGCTCTTCCAAAAAAGGAGTTTTCTCTGAAATTTGTCCTACTCAAGTGGGACTAACAGGATTCTGGAGCTTCAGGGGGTAGCTGAGTTAGTCTGTTACAGAAAAAAAAACAAAAAACAGTCTGGTAGCACTTTATAGACTAACAAAACATGTAGATGGTATCATGAGCTTTTGTGGGCACAGCCCACTTCTTCAGATGACCGGAGCTATGAGTTGGGGATATGAAAACTCGAAATAAATAGGAGAGGGGAAGGGGAGGGAATGGGAGACGGAGCATCATTAAGTATCTGGAGAACGGGTACTTAAACCTAAGCAGGATTCTGGAGCGCACCTCACCCTGTAAATTGAGACTAAGAAAGACACTGAAAGGATCACTGAACTAGTGTAGACCCAAGAAAAGGAATGAAACTCTTCTGAAGTCCAAAAATGTGAGTTAGCTTTTCTTTTTTTAATACACGTTGAACCTCCCTGGTCTGGCACCATGGGGATCTGACTTGTCCCAAATGAGAGAATTTGCCGGACCAGGGGGAAGTATCCTGCCACCAGCCCCCAAATCCCAGCAGGCACAGTGCCGCACCCTCCTTCACCCCCAACCTGGCTGAGCTGCTTGATCAGCTGCTGCCAGCTTCCTGGGCAGCAATAGGTTCCAGCTTCTGCCACGGGGCTCTGGCACCATGCATCCGGGGACAGCCATGGGGCTCCGGCCCAGGGCCTGCATTCTAAGGGGCTGTTGTGGGGCTCCAGCCCCATGCTGCTGTGGGGCTCGACTCCAGCCCCAAGCTCCCAGGAGCTGGTTCCCCGGCCCCACACTCCTGGAGAGTGCCAGCATAATCCAGCCCCATGCTGTTGAGGAGCTGCGGCCTCAGCCCCGAGCTCCCAGGGGCTGCCATGGGGCTCAAGCCTCACACTGACCCAGGCTGCTGGGGGACTCTGGCCTGGTCCCATGCTTCCATGGGCTGCTGGAGCCTGCTGCGGGGTTCCAGCCCCAGTCTTACACTGCCCCCAGCAGGGCTTCCGATCCTGTTGCCCAGGCTCTGGCTGGCCCTCTTGTCCTTAGACTCCTGGGATCTCTGGTCCAGGAGCATCCGTGGTCCTGCTGGATGTTGCCAGACCAGAATGCCGGTTTTTGGAGGTACAACCTGTCGAGTTTATGCACCTCTGGACTTTCAAGTTTTAATGGAAGCAGAATGTCAGACCCAAACACTCCCAGATGTTGAACAGGTTCTAACCCAGGCCTTCATGTGGCAGGTTTGACCCATCTTTAAAGGAAGCCAATCCAATACATCAGATGTGAAGCATTTCATACTTTGATGGTGTTAAGAAAACTAACCTTGAACTTTGTGGCTAGGCATTTGAACTGATGTATTTTTAAGGTCAGTTCCTATCTCTCCTTCTCACACGCCTTTGGCTGAAGCTTCAGAATTAGTGGAGCCTGTGAGATATAATCCACAGAACAATGGCTGCAGCCACCACCTTTTTTGCAAACACCCCTTCTTTTATTACGTAAGAGCCTTAAATGAGGTTTGTTCCAGACTATTAACCTATGACAAAAGACGGCAGAGTTAAGATTTCACTGACACAGAGAACAAAGGAAAAGAAAGGGTGTGACAATTGTGATGACAAGGTTGCCTTGGTAGTTTGTGGTGTATGAAATGAAATTAAAATACAGTTTCTGAAAAATATCTCTGGATAAAACAGGTAGGGTGCTATAAGCAAGCCTCTTTGGTTGAGCCCATCAAAACAGGATTTAAGTTCAAGAGTCCTCATTGAGGGCCCAACTCTGTGCAGTACTATCCATAGTGTAAACTGTAACACAGGTGTGCATGATGCTTTGCAGACAGATCAACTGTATCTGCATGCCACAAAGAGCTATATTCTGAGACTACTACTTCTCTAAAAAACAAGCAAAATAAATATTAAGCCACAGTGGCATTTGCTCAGATTTTATCTACAGTACAAATAACCAGAACTAGTTAAGTGACATTTACATCACAACCTGATCTTTCATGCTAGACAGCATCAATCCATCTTTTAATAGATTTACCCCACAGCTCAGGTAAAGTACTAACATTTTTTTATAATCCAGAATTAAAGCAGTTCAAATCTTCTCATTCCACAATGTTAGAGAAAGGAGGATTGAAATTAGATCCAGAGATGGGGGATTGTTTTTGTACCTAGTGTTGGAAGCTCAGGCTTGAACACAAATATCACCTTCTGTCAGAGGAGTTTCATTACAGGGGCTGTGGCTTACCCACCCTTGACACTCATTTGGCACAAGCATTTTAATGCATTTCCTTCTACGTAGTTTAACTTAAAAACTGCACACAAAATCATACGGAGTTTTGTGTCTAGGTTCCCTCCCCAAAGTTCCCTCCCTTAGCTTCTGGTCAGCACAGATCCATCTATACATTCATTCTTCCTTCCTTATGCTGAGCTTTCATAAGCTGAGATATTTCTAATTACCACCCAACTGGTAGTGCCTCTGAACCCTGGCTGGGAATTAACCTCTGAAGCCCTAGGCCTTTATCTACTAGTGGGACCTCCTGCTAGGGTTGCCATGGACTGTGGGATGAATCACAGCTTTGGGATTCCCTCTAGGGGGCACCACAACACCAATACACCCTGTCACATCTCCTGAGATTCAATATCAAAGTTCACACAGTATACCATTGCATGTTTCTGCTGAATAAACAGTATTACCGCACCATAGTGGGAGTATGTTAGCAAGTGGAAAGACAAAACGAGACCAAAAAAAAAACAAAACCCAACCCACCACCAACCAGCTGTAGTGAACACAAAATATAATACTACATTGTTTTCTTTTGCAAGCTTCTAGAACAGAATATTTTGTGGGGGTCAATCCAAATTAAAAAAAAAGAAGAAAAATTTAAATGTGAGAGTCAGGGTTGTTTTTTAAGTTTTTGTTTGGAAACATAATATAGCGATGCATTTACTAGCTGCTGTGATTATCAAACAGACCCTGACAATTAACAGAGAGACTGTGAAAATGAAAGAAGTAAGAAAAATGGAAATGAATCACAGCTCTGCCATAGCAAGAGACAGATTTTTCTCAAAAAAGATGGACTAGAATGGATAGTATTCCAATACACTACATATTAATGAAATGAATTAGCAATGTTACTATTATCCCATATGGTTAGTCACGTTTGACAAAAAAACACCCCAAAACAACCCTCCTTACAGCTCTATGAGACACTGTTTTGACATCATGTTTCTGTGCAGCACTTAGCATAATGAGATCCTGGTTCCTGACTGTTGTGCCTAGGCACTACTGCAATACAAATGATAATCAAGTCAAAGCAAATAGGCCTTTTGCAGGAGAGCTGCCCACAGTCACTCTGACATGACCGGATTGTAGCCAATGGAACCATGTAATACTTACATCAACACAGCAGTGGAAAAGAATGGCCATTCTGTAGTGCTCCATGAAACACAAGACTCGCAGACTCTATCTGCCATATACATCTGTGAGGTCTCCTCTCCTTGGGGCAGCAGAACTGCCTTGATTCCACCTAATTGGACCTAGTGGCCAAAACTTTCAAAAACAGACACCTAAAGTTAGGCTCCTAACTGCATCATTAAGCATGATTTTTCAAAAGCGCTGAATCCCAGCAACTTCCACTGAAGTCAGATTGCTTATTTAAAGAGCTACATATGGACTTAAGAGACTGACTTTAGGGACCCGTTTTTTAAAACCTCAGCCTGTGCGCTCAAAGTTGGACATTGCTTTGGACCTGTATTTTATTCTGTTTTGAAAAATGATATTGTGTGTCCCATTAACAGACATTTCTCTGATAAAACCTCACTTCAATTTTTCAAATGTTTAAAACTCTGTAGACTGCTCAAAAGATCTCTTTGCTTTTCCTGATCAGATAAATATACCGCAACATTTTCAGTGAACACCTTGCTTCATTGCTAAGTATCTTCCAATGATTAAGAGAAAGGACATTATCATTTCAGTATTACAGAATGTGATTAGCCAATGACTCTGAACACGTATTCAGTGATCTCGGAACTCCATACAATAACTATGATTTTACCTTAGCAATCCTGACATAACAGACCTCTTGAGGGCCTGACAAAAATTCAGTGCTTATGTAGGAGACCTCCATCAGCACAGTCACTCTGTTTCATTATTATCTTTCCCCCAGGTCCTCCCACACTTTACATAGTGGCTCTATGTCAGTGTTTCTTAAACTTTTTAAGACCAAGGAACACCAAACAATAATTTTTTTTTTTTATGAGGAACACCAAGGATTTTTTGTTGAAAAATAAAAAATAAAAAGTTGGGGGGGGGGGGGGGGGGGGGGAGGATTGGGGGAAGTTATTGAGAAAAAAAAGTTTGCCTGCACCTTTAATGGTGGCCATTTTGAATTCTGTTGTTCTCCGCGGCACACCTCCGACTGCTCTATGTAATACCTGCATCCACACAGCAGTGGAAAAGAACAACCACTCGGTAGTGCTTCATGATACACAGGATGTGTTGACTGCATCTGCTATGCCTCTTTGAAGCCATCTTATAATAATAATAAAAGAAATGAAAGAGAAACAAACTCCAATAACCGAGTGTGCCATCATCACCTATGCACTCATTCTCAAACCTAGAGGAAACATCAGTGGGCGGTTTGGTAGGGCCAAATATTGCAGTTGCAACTCAAGCCACAATGCTGGAAAGTTTGACACTAAAAATTATCATGCTTCTTACAATTGGACACGGACTTCCAATTCAGAGGAGATAAATGAACAGTTTACTGATTTACTGGAATTACCCTCAACATATAGCCACCCCCGAAATATCATTAAACCACAGTGCATACAGTTGAAAACAACCAGCATCAAGTAACTGGCCAGCAAAAACCCAGGAGCAGTTGGGAGGAACCATTTCTGGCAGTGGTGCAAAGAACCATGCCCTTGTAGATATGCATTTTCCAAAGAGGCTTAATGTGGATGAGCTCAGATTAAGACAGAGCATACCGGCTTATCTTGAGTATTTCCCCACACAACTGTTAGTTTTAAGCTCTTCACCTTGTTACAACATGCTACAGTTTTTGCTGTGGTCTTGTTTGTGAAACAACTGAAGTCACCGACCTCTATTGTTTGATACATTTAATTTTATGATATTTGACTGCATTATGATTGTGGTTTTAAAAATCACAATAATTTTTAGTGTCAGATAAACTGAGGTTCCATATGATGGAAGAACCCCCACACTGGTTGCATATGAGCTGAAGGCCAACAATTTTTTTCAGGTGTGCCAATCACTGCGCTTCTCCTCTCTCCCTTTACGCTAAAAATTTCAAAATGCCAATGATTAATTACAATTAGAGAAATTGTATCGAAACACCCTTTGGTGGATTGCTGAATTCTGAAGTTTACCCTTATCCTGTAATATAGAAAACTATAACCAGGCTTTCTAATCACCCCAAAACTTTGGAAAAAGTTAATCAGGATTTATACTTCATTCACCAGGTCCATCTCTAGTTTTATATATATATAAACCCAGAGAAACCATGCATATCTTTCTATGCCTCTGCAACACCTCTGCTGAGATGGAAAAATCTTCCTTGAAAGGAGTAAGTATCACTCTATGTAATATTAGTCAGGATCTAGTTATGCTTCAGTCTTGAAATATCTGTGCTTTGCGTTAATTGTTTCCCTTAATATCTATTTTTTGCATACTTCATCCTGCCGGAAAACAAAGAGTGGAGCTGAATCATTTAAATGTGTGTGTGTGCACATGCATGTGTTTTTAAGCGTTCACCAAGTCCATACTGGATCTGTATTTTATCTGCATTTGTTTATAAACAATAGCACTTGTAGATATGTGATTAGGGTTTTGGAATCTCACACAGTGCAATATAAGTTGATCATTACATTGATAGATATTTTTTCTTCATCTCTATGAGCAGGACTGCAAAACTACCCATTAACATTCTGAGGAATTTTTGGCTTGCTCCTAAACATCAGGAATTGATCACTCCTGCAGACAGGATACTTGAGGGGCCAAATGATCCAGACCTGATGGCCCAAACGATTTGATCTGGAACGGCAAATCTTATGTTTCTATATTTTATATTAGGGTAGAAAAAGAAGTAAACAATGTGCAGCATAAACAGCTAAATGGCTCCAGTTGATTGTATGAGTTCGACACTGGTGCCTAGAATCAAATAATGGTTTTCTGACTGTTATGAATGGCAGCATGGTGTATTTCATAGGTATAAACTACTTCTTACTCCTACCCAAGCCCCATGAAACTGAGACCTTGTACCACCTCAAGCAAGCCTAAACAGAAAAGAAGAATGAAACAAGAAATGGAATCTCTTCCATCTCTGTACAAACATCTTAGATAACTTACTACGTCACATCGGGTTTTGTCATTGATCATCTCTAGGATTTTGTAGCTGAATAATTGCTCTTTGTTTAAAAAATCAGGCACTTTCAATAGAAAACACCAGTTCACAGATGTTATGAAAGTGAAATATCTGAAGCCTTTTTTTTTTTTAATTTGCACCTGGGTAGGATGAATAATTTCTGATTTCTTGTTCATGAGTATTTTTCCCGACTAAACTGTACGCTGACTATTCATTTTAGCCTGAAGGTGGCCTAAAAATAATCTATATATGGCAGAGAGAGTAGATAGTATATATGGTGATGTGTACTAGATGTAAAGGAAAACCAGCTTGGCTGTTCCAGAACACTAGCAGTGGCTGTGATGACAAATGCCGACCACTGTCATAATAGCTATTATTTATAGAATGTTTTACACATTCAGAGGACAGTACAGACATTATTTTTTTTCTCTGAAACTTTGTAGGTAAATATTCTAATCCCCATTTTAGCTATGGGGAAACTGAGGCTGAATGTTGAAGTGACTTGCCCAAAGATGTACTACAAGTCGGTGGCTGAGCCACCATTAGAACTTAGAAGGCACTTTCCTGTCAAATTCATGTGAACTGTTATTAAGTTTTTTAAATGTAAAGAGTCTGGTTGACATACCACAGACAGGAGGACAGAATCATGTGGATGGTTTTAAAGGCACACTTCTTTTGTACATTGTTTTAAAAAACCCACATAACATTCACAAAAAGGTACTTTTTAACATAAGCAAAGCAGGAGCTTCTTATAACAGGCAGGAGTATTCACCACTTTGTACAAGTAGGAGACAGAGCTCAGTCACTTCTCTGAAAAAAAAAAAAAAAAAAAAAGCGTCAACTTGCAGTCCCCAAAAGAAAGATACTGAAAGGAGTTACGGCTTCTTTAACTTAAGAGGAGCCAAGACCTTCACAGGAAGGAAGGACAAAGCTAAGACTGCTGAGAAAAGAAAAGAATTGAAAACAATTAGTGTGTTGATGTCAGCTTAAAGAGGGTCACTGCAAGATCAGCCTTCCCTGCATCTGTTCTTTAATTAAAAAGAGAAAGATGGCAATGTCCACTACTCATCACTATGGTAACATTCAAATATCATACAACTTGGTCTGGCTACCCACTCACTACTGAGTGAGATTAGCTGAGCTGCAGAACAGGTAAAAGTTCAAGAGAAGGTTGATGAAACTTGACAAGAGTATAGTAATGTGTGACAAACATATTCTCTATTGAATAAGCCACAAAGGGCGTTTTAAACCAAATCAAAATCGACAGAGTGTGTGTGTGTTGTACAAAGTAAACCAGAAATAATGACAGGAACATGCCAAGGATGAAAACAGCAAATGTCATGTCAGGAAAAGGGTGAATCAGGAGGAAGAGAAGAAATTAAAAAATGTTTTCAACAGATTTCCATTGTGCTTATATACCAATTGTCTTCAGTGTCTGTTGCCTTTGTGCTGTAGGACTCTCTGAGCCTGCACCTGCACTTATTGCTTATTAATCTTTGTTGCTGACTTAAATTGCTATGAAAAATATTTTTCAAAGTGTTTTTTCCACTTGTTCTAATAATGATTATCGTATCCCCTTAGTTAATCATAGTTTTTTCCCTCCATATCCTCCATGAGTTTTCTATTTCCTCTCAAAATACTTTTTCAGAACCATCAAGAGAATGGTGCGCAAAGAGCGATGTCAGTTTTGCTTTCAGTATTTATTAGTATTGTAATTTTTCCCAACTGTAGCAATAAAACTAAAATATGCACATAACAGACCCCCAAAATGTATAAGTATAGCAGTTAGAGATAGAAACAGTCTATCTTTAAGCCTTCTCACATCATCTGCAATGTCAGGATAGAGTCCATGTTACATTTGAGGCATCACTATTAAAAAGTGTCTTCAATAATAGGAGTTTTGGGTAAACCAGGAATACAGAATCAAGCCCATTATAGGAAAACCCACTACAGACACTTATTTGTACTTACATTTTCATACTTTCAAAGCTCTGGCACTGCAATAATATTATCATCAGGGTGTATGTTACTTTATTATGGTGTATGAACACACACAAATTCTCTCCCCCTACTTAAAGCAAGCCTGTTCTCTTACAAATTACCTTTAAGGCTCTATCACATCAGAGAGAACCATGGACCACTGAGGTCATGTCTGAGGAGTAAATACAAAATAGGCATGCCATAAAAAAAATCCTATTAACATAAATGTTTTTAATGATCTCTTTAAACATTGGGTGTTCTTTAAAATATCTGTGCTAGGAATTGTTTTGGGAAAATTTTATGTACTGTGTTATGCGGTGCTCAGGGCTAGAGTAGAGGTTCTCAACCAGGGATACATTTTTCCTTTGGGGTACACAGAGGTCTTCCAGAGGGTACATCAAAGATATCATCTAGATAGTTGCCTACTTTTAAAACAGGCTATATAAAAAGTACTAGTGAAGTCAGTACAGACTAAAATGTCATAGAGATAATGAATTGTTTATACTGTTTTATATACTAAGCACTGCAATGCAAGGAACAATATTTACATTCCAATTTATTTATTTTGAAATTGTATGGTAAAAATAAGAAAGTCAGCAATTTTTCATTAATGTGTGCTGTGACACTTTCTATTTTTATGTCTGATTTTGTAAGCAGGTAGTTTGGAAGTAGGGTTCCCAGGAGTCTGGTTTTGAACCGGACAGTCTGTTTCTTGAGCTTTCTGTCCGGGAAACTAATTGAGAACATACCGGACATATAAGTGTCCAGTATTTTCTAATTAAGTAAGTTTTATTATCATCATGACTATCAGTACGTAGTTGCATACTGCCTGGCTGGTAGACACACTCATACTGCGTGAGCATGTCTACCAGCCAGCTAGTACGCAATTACATAGTGTAGAGGAGGGGGATGCAGGCGGGGCCAGTATGGAATCCCCGGGGCTGGACTTGCCGTGCACGCCACTGGGACCGTGCGTGGGACGGGCAGCATCCCGGGATTTGCATGCACCTGGGCCAGCCCTGCTTCCCGCTGGCTGGTTCCCCCCACCCCCCCGCCCGCCAGCCCCACTCCCCCCTACCATCTCCTGGCCAGCCCTGCTTCCTACCAACCGGTTCCCCCCCCCCCCAATCTCCCCTGGCCAGCCCTGCTCCCTCCCTCCCCCCCAGACAGCCCCGCTCCCTGCCGGCCAGTTCCGCTTCCCCCCAATACCCTCCCAGGCAGCCCTGCTTCCCACCAACCATTCCCCCCCTCCTCACCCCATCTGAGATCAAGTGTCTCCGGTATTTTTTTGAAATCCTCTGGTAACCCTATTTGTAAGTGAGGTGAAGCTTTGGGGGTATACAAGACAAGCCAGACTCCTCAAAGGGGTACTGTAGTCTGGAAAGATTGAGAGCCACTAGACTAGATGATCATAATTGTTTCTTATGGTCTTAGAATCTATGAACTTGTGCCCAGCCTCTCTTATCTTAGAGCTTTTTTAGCTTCTTATCTCTGCTCCTCTAGTGACCTCTCGGATCTAAACCCAGATTAATTCACCTTTCTTAACTGTGGCTATTGTAATGCATGTAATCATCAACATAAATCTTTTATTCTTAGACTGCATATGTCATAACGTGACTGAGGGTCCCTGACCTTCAAAAAAAGTCTGGGCCATCAGAACTAGAAACAACATTCAGTTTAACATACTCATCTTTGTACAAAGGGCTACACTAACCATAAAGCATTACTTTCTGCAGGCCTGGTGACTCTCATTCAGATATATGACCCAATGTTATGAATGCAGTAACAATTGCACCACATTGGCAGGGATTGGCGAGAAAAGCCTAAGGGAGTTAGGTACCTAGTTCCCATTGAAACAACTGGACCCCTTACTCCCCTGGGGTCCTTTGAAAATACCGACCATTGTGTATATAGAGATACAACCAGTAGAAAAAAGCCCCACACAATCTGACTCGGACTTTCAGAAATTAAGAGACACTGGGACTACAAAACCAAGAGAGAAATTCTAGCCACCCTAAAGTTAAAATGGCAAAACATTCATGGACTTCAGTAGGGCCAGAATGTCACCCTAAAGGTCAGACCTCTATTTCCCTGTATTTCAGAAGGATATCCAAGGGATCTCTCTAAGGCTACATCTACACTACAGGGGTTTTGTGCAGAAACAACCATTTTTGTGCAAAAACCCGCAGTGCATCCATACCTCAAGCGCATTTTTTGCACAAGTAAATTTACAGTAAATCAAAAGAACAGAGGGTTTCTGTGATGTAGGTATTCCTCTTTCTATGAGGAATAACTAATTTTTGCGCAAGAGTTCTTGTCCAAAAAGGTGTGTGGGGACAGGCAACAGGGGGGTTTTGTGCAAAAAGAGCCAATCCAAAAAAAGCGTAAGTGCTCTGGTGGCTATTCTATGAATAGCGATCAGAGCTTTCTTTCGAGAGTGCATCCATGCAGTCTGGACGCTCTCTTGCACAAAACGCATCGCAAAGTAGTATGGACGCGCTCTTGCACAAAGTTTTTGCGGAAGATCTCTTCTGCAAAAAGCTTCTTGCGCAAGAAGGCTGCAGTGTAGACATAGCCTAAGCACTTTGGGAGTGTGATGAGGAGAAGCGTCCACTCCGTGGCACAGATCCTGCTCTCAAGCATTGTATTGGAATCCCTCTGCTGAAACTTCAGGGAGAGTGGACTCTTGTGGAATTCAAGGGGAGAGGAACGTTTACGGCAAAGGACCAGCTCCTGTAGGCAACCTTGTCTCCCCATCACCTTAAACGTGTCCATCCCTATCAACATGGCTTGAAGCTACTGTGCAGTCAGCTACTGCACAACTTCTGGAATTGTTCTGCCACCAGGAGGGAGTGGGTACTGGAAAGCAGCAGGCTGCTCTACTTCATCTGTTCTCGAAAGCAAGAATCTGCATGGTCTCATACAAGGGTGGGCAGTAATTGTTGATGGGGAGCATGCCAAAATTTTAGTAAGTGGTCGAGGGCCACGCTTTTCTATGGAGAGGGTGCAGGGTCTGGGACAGGAGTGCAGAAGGGAGCTCAGGGGAGGAGACTGATGTCAGAGGGCGTTTCAGTGAAGGAGAGGGTTATGATCTGGGCAGGGATTGGTGTGTAGCATCTGGGAGGGAGTATGGGTGCAGGAGAGGATTCTGGACTGGGAGGAGGGGTGTAGAAGGGGGTGAAGGGTCTGGGTGGGAATTGTGACCTACGGGAGGAGGGGAAGGGAATGCAGAGGGTTTGGATGGTGACCTGAGGCAGGCAGAGGTAGTGACCTGGGGGAGGCAGGAGCCAGAGGCAGGCTGTGGTCAGGAATTGTTTACCTAAGCAGCTCCCTGCCAGCAGGCCTGCAAGACCCTGAGGCAGGCTCCCTGCCTGCCACAGCCCCAGGCTGCTCAAAATGACTGGCTGCTCCCTGTGCTGGTGAGCATGGGAGCCTTTGCATGCTGCCCCTGCCCTCAGCAAAATCTCCCATTGGCCAGTTTCTGTGAAACCTCCTCCTCCCCCAGGTGCCCAGAGCAGAGAGCTACAGGGAGCAGCTAGTGACTTAAAGCAGTGTGGGGCTGTGCCTGAGGGTCCTGGTGGGGCGGCCCAGGAGGCACTTCCAGTAGCTTGTTGGGCCAGATCCAGCCCATGGGCCATATCTTGCCTGTCTCTTGTCTAATACTTTGCTTCCTGTAAACCACAGGACTAAAAGGCCTTGACTTCACATGGTCACGCTGGACTTCTAAAACCTATGAATGCCCAGAATATGTTTTTAAGCAGCAGCAGCAGCTTTGCGTTTATACGGTTATCCTGGGTGGCCTCATCTGGTATGTCCTACATTTCAGCACAAGTTTTTGGGGTAGACATGTACCTCATCCACTGCCATGCTCTCCCCCAAAGTATGGGAGCATTCAAAATCCAAACCAGCAGCTAGATCCAAATTTTGAAAATGGCTCATGTCTTTATAATGGGCCCAGCTGGCGATTTTGTAACCTTCACCTCCATTCTGCCGTTTGGACCGTCTCCAGTTCATGATGTTCATCCATTAACAAGTAGGAAATAATACTGAGCAGACAACATATCACAAAGCCATTCCACACACATTTTTAACTAATTTATTCTTCATTTCTCCTGTATTGAATGACTAAATTACAACAGAGGCTCAGTAACCCCTTTTAGTTTAGCAGAGGGCAGCAACTACATTTGAACAGTATTTTAGCCCAATTAGTCCATTAGTCTCCAATGGAGACCAGTGGAGAATGGAGACCAATGGAACAACAATTCCCCAACATTCCTTTTAACTATCAGACCTCTGACCTAGCTGATTTCACTCAGCAGCTCGTGTGATCAAATCCCTCACAGCCAGTCTGTACTTCCCAGGAGTTCCACAGGTACTAACTACATATTTGCAAGCTAGAAGTTGATACTAACTTGCACTGCTTCTGTCCGATAGAGAAAGTGTTTCATGCTGTTATCTGCTGCAGAAGCTTGACAAGAGCCAAAGGAGTTTGACTTCCACCCTTTTCCAACTTTCACTAAATGACTGAGTCACTCAAAGCTATTAGTTGTTATCTCATAGTCTGAGCAGATTTATTGAGTGCCCTGAGTAATCCATGTTTTCAGGTAATTTGGATGCAAAAGTTGCCAAAAGGGACTTTTTCTTTTTTAATGGTAAAATGTTTTCTCTAAGGGAGCATCTACACAGCAGGGCTTAACTCGAAACAAGCTATGCAAATTGAGCTACGTCAATTGTGCAACTTATTTCGAAATAGCTTATTTCAAAATTGGGAACATCTACACAGCACTTATTTTGAAACAGACCAATCTGCCTCCAACTTCCTTTACTCCTCGTACAATGAGGGTTACAGGAGTCGGAGTAAGAAGTCCTCCAGCTTGACAGTATTTCGACATTATTTTGAAATAACTGCCTGCTGTGTAGACGCGGACTAAGTTATTAAAAATAACGCTAGTTATTTCAAAATAATGTTGCTGTGTTGACCTACCCTAAGATAGTGTCTTTGCAATACATCAGAGACCAGGTGGTTATGAGAGAATAAAAACATTATACTAAATACTTAGCTCTTTAATCACTTTCCATCAGTAGATGTCAAAAATCTTACCAAAGGAAGTAGGTATCATTATCCTCATTTTACAGTGGGGAAGCAGAGAAATGAAATGACTGCTGAGCAGAAGACCTGGAAAGAGAAACCAGGCCTCCTCTGTCCTAGCCCAGTGCGTTATCCACCATGTCACAGCAGTGCAAATGATGCAAAAAGTATTTTAAGAGGGTGTAGGATACGATGGCAGTTAGAGAGCAAGAAAAACTAAACAAACAATAGAATAATTATTATGAGGCTAAAAAATGAAAAAAAGAGACGGGGTTATCCCTAGCAAAGAAGTGCAGAATCCAAATGAATACAACACTATTTAATATTTTGGTAGTTCCTTCCAAGACTCTCAAAAATATAATAAAAATAATAGTGTCTGTTTATATAGAGTAGTGTCTAAAGCCAACTGAGTTAATGGAAAGATTACCATTGACTTCAGCAGGCTTTCAATCAGGTCTGGAATGTCCTTCATTCAAATGGATCCCAAAGCACTTTATACACGATGGACCTGCCATAGTGTAGGGCAACTGCAACTGTATTTATCCCCTGTGGTCTAACAAGAACACCCACTCTAGGGTCCCAGCTCCATGCTGTCAATTCTCTTAGGGTGCATCTAGACTACATCCCTCTTTTGACAGAGGGATGTATATTAAACACTTTGAAATTGCAAATGAAGCCGGGATTTGAATTTCCTGAGCTTCATTTGCATAATCGCGTCATGGCGCTCTTTCGAAAAAGCGCTATTTTGAAAGTGAAACCGCAGTCTAGATGCGGTTCTTTCCAAAATAGAAGCCTTTTTCGAACGATCCTGTAAACCTGATCCTGTAAACAGGATCTTTCGAAAAAGGCTTCTGTTTTCAAAAGAACCGCGTCTAGACTGCGGTTTCACTTTCAAAATAGCGCTTTTTCGAAAGAGCGCCATGACGCAATTATGCAAATGAAGCACGGGAAATTCAAATCCCGGCTTCATTTGCAATTTCAAAGTGTCTAATTTATATCCCTCTGTCAAAAGAGGGATGTAGTCAAGACGTACCCTTAGTCAGAGACCTGCCTCTCTACCTCTTCTTACTGAGGTTTTTCCAGGCTTCCCAGTTCCCCGCATACATTGTGATCTTCCCAGCAAGCCAGCCTAAACAGGCCAACATCTGCACTTTGCTTTCTTTCCAAAGAGTTATGAACAGTGTAACTGCCAGCAGTTATAAGTTACCACACAGCTCTTTCTAAGCAAGCACATTAATTCTTAAGGCAAAAGCATATTAAAAATAGAAGAACCTAGACATATGCTAATAAGCTTTTCTAGAGATCAGCCCGCTTCCCAATTCCAACAATGGCTGTGATTAGAATCAGTCCTTCAAATCACACAAAAAGGTTTTTACCCTATGATAAGAGAGTTATGAACTTCTCAACTCAGAACAAGCATAACTATGAATAGTACAGTTTTTCCTTTACATAGTTTGGGCCTTTGATCTTCAATTTAGGAACAGGTAATCAACCTCCTCAGTCTCTAGCTTCTCCTGTCTTGTTTTCCTTAAAAAGAGCTGGAAATTTACATTCACCTCACCTCTCCCACCCTCCCCCCCATTAAGAGCTTACACACAATCCTGGCCCACAATAATACATAAACATTCTTTCAATAGATGGACTCCAAAGCTACTTAAACGTAATTCAATAAGGTCACCCAAGGCCATAGCAGGAAATTGCTCTGTCTGTCACAGACCCAACCCTGCAAACCACTGAACACCATCCATTGCCATTTAACAAGCTCCAGCCTTCTATGAGTATAGGAATCTCTTCGCCCCTCACTGAAATGCAGCTGCAAGTTTAATACACTGAAATTGCCCTAAACTCTTCCACTATTTCTTTGAGGACTATTATTGCTTTTTGTGGTTCTTTTATGGGAAGTTAGATGAACAGATTTTTAATGAACAGTCATAGATGAAAGAATATGTTTTATAATAAGAATGAATTTGAAATTGATTATCATGCTTTATATATATAACAGAGAACCTTTTCCATTTGAAAGATTCTACTTTGCAAATATATATAACACATTTAGAATCACTGAAATAAAGCAACTAATCATTAAAAGGGAGAAGAAATGTTAGCCCCCAAAACCCTAAGGAAAATAACTTATTTTAAGAAAAAGCATCATGCAACCTAGTAGCCATGCAAAAAAGGCTAGATCTTGGTTTATAAATCTGATCCAAAAGAGAGAAAACATAGTAAACTGCATGGTATTCAATTCATCTGCCTCTGAAGGATAAAAGGTTGAGTCAACACTGCCAGGGTTTGAACACGTGATTTCAGGAAGTGGGTGGCTTTACAATTATGTTTTTATTGTACTGTTGTTCAGCACCCCAACCACTTACATAAAGGGGCACTTTATAAATAAAGTTGTTATTAATTATTCAGTATTCCCAAGTCTAATGCATCGGACCTCCAAGGCCCTATTCAACATGTGAAATTCTTTCAACAGATTCCTGACATTGTCTAACAGCACAAGAGGATGAAAGTATTCAGCCCTGGTCTCCCATTGCAGTGAAAATGGTAGGCAATTTTTCAATGGCAGCCCCCCTGCTGGGGGGCATCTGCACCATTGGGTGTCAGCTCTGCTTAGACTTCAGCCTCACTGGGCAGTGCCGCTGCCTCCTGGCCTCACTGAGCAGCTCTGCCAGATGGCGGTGGGGTTGCTGGGCTCTTTGCTGTGCCGCCAGGCAGCCTCACTCCTGGGTTCCTGGTCCTGCTGCCAGGCAGTCCCGTGGTTGGGCTCCCAGTCCCGTGGAGCAGACCCACTGCTTCTTAGTCTCACCTCACAACTAAGCTGCTGAGCAGCAGTGGGGCTGCTGGTTGTGCTGCCAGGTGGCCCTGCTTCCAGGTTCCTGGCCCCACTGCTGGACAATTCCACTGCTCCCTGGTGTTGCCAAGTAGTTTCGCTGCTGGGCTCTAACCAACTAGGCAGCCCTGCTGCTTCCCACTCTCCCCGCCCCCACCCAGTTTCACCACCGGGAGGCATCCCTGTTGCTGGGCTCCCAGTTTTGCTGTCACCAGGCAGCCTGCTACTGGACTCCAGCCCTGCTGCAGGGCTCCCAGCCACCAGCCCTCCACGGGACTCTCTGGTCCTAGAACAACCCTGGTCCTTCTGGTTCACAGATGTTGCTGGACCAGAGAGTCTTGGTTAAGAGAGGTTCAACCTGTACTTCAAGGGTAGGTGCATGGGTGGTTGGTGAATCTTCCATTTGGGGAGACAGTAGCTCCCAGCCCAAGCACCACCCTCTTCCCTGCCCAGGCCCCACCCTCTTCCCACTGTCTCCTTCCTCTCCTCCCTACACATCCTGTGTCCCTGCTCACTGTGTGCTTGTCCCCTTCCAGACAAATCCCTGAACTGAAGCAAATTGTTTTTGAAAAAACCCTCTACTTTTCTGCAATTTCTTTCTCAACAAAATGGAGCAAGTTTTGTACCATGTGCCAGATATGCAGAAGGTACCTAATTAACAGCACTAAATTTGGGAATAAGAAATGTCAGTCACGTGTTTATTAAATACCCTCATAGCTGACATGCAGGCAGCTTGTAAATGGCCCAGACTCCTCTCATTGATGTTGGGGAACACAGAATGGCAAGCACCAGTTAAAGCTAATTGAGAAATGTCTGTCTTTTCTTCACGCAATCAAACAAGTTGTCAGGCCTCACCCTGAGCTGGCATTTGCCCTCTGTGAGGAAGATAACTAGAATCAGACTGCAAAAGTTGCGCCCCATATTCACTTCTTCACACAAACGAACTGAGGGTGCCTTATGTTAATTCTTTCAACAGCAGTAAGCACCTCAGACAATGAATTAGAATTGCCAAAGGACATGCCAGTAAAATACAGGCTGGCTCCTGCTGTAACCCATTCAACTCATAGAACCAAGAAGGTAAAGTGTCCCATTGAGGAGCCAGCTTTATGTATCAGACTGGTAGACCCAATATCCTCAGGGGTGAAGGGACCAAATCCCCAGCCTGTTCTCACCAGGCAAATGTAATCTCCCAACCTCAGAAAAGAGATGAGACTGAAAAGAGTGGAGACCTATCCTACCAATAACTTCTCTCTTCCTAGCCACCACATCCCTCCTCCCTCTGCCCCTCCCCTTTCTTC
>CM057845.1:106113507-106172910 GCA_030068395.1 Apalone spinifera | reverse complement strand
TTTTTTTTTTTTAATCTGCTACTCAGAAGCTGTAAAGCTGCCTGATTTAAATTACAGATGAAAATCCACTCATTCTTCTAACCTGCTGACAAATAAATATTTGTTTGGAATCTGATGAAATGCACAAAAATTTCTTTCTGATCAACAATTTATTCACTGGGTAATTATAAAAGCATTAGAAATTGTCTCTCCTTAAGATAATAGGCCCATTCTGTGGTCCGTGGTGGTTCCTTTGCACCACATAGATAAGGTAAAACTGATCTTCAGCTAGCTGCAGATACCCCACAGAGAATCCCCTTTGCACAGGCACTGCCAACAAAAGGATGTCTTGCATCAGTTTTCCAGAGTAAAGAGAAGGAAATGGGATGTTGAGGAAGAGAGCATGAAGAAGAGAAGGAGAGGACATGGAGGGGTGCATTTGTGATGCACCAGATCCCCAGATATCATAAATTAGGGCAACTGCAACTTGTACCAGTCTTTGGAGTACTGTTTTGGCTGTGCTAGTCCCAGGATATTAGAGAGACACGGTGAGTGAGAGATATGTATTGAATCAACTTCTATTGGAGAGAGACAAGTTTTCGAGCCTGTGCACAGTGTTCTTTTTCTACCAGTATTGAGCAGCGATGCATCAGGCAGCAATAACCTGTGACAGCCTCTTCTCCATTACAGATGAATCAAAATAAAATATTGGATCCTAACAGTGTCTCCCCTCACCACTGCCATATTTCTGGAGGAGAACGGTGCTTTCCAGGGCCTTTTTTCTCTTTCACTGAGAAATATAGGGCACCTCACCCACAGCCCACTGAGATTAAGAGAAAGACTCCCATTGATTTCATTGATCCATCAGGCTGGAAATTGTCAGCCTGGTAGCTGTCTTGTTCTTTGGACCCCTGATCCCTCTGAAAATCTTCTCCGGTGGATCAACGTTCAGCTCATGAAGTACCGTCCATGTTTTCAAACCCAATGAAGGATATTTTCTGCTGAAGAAAGAACTCAGCTTGGTAATTCTTAACATCTTTCCTATCCACTTGACAACTTGCAAAAGCATCAGGCTCACTGCAGTAAACAAATATGCTCAAGTACATGAGGCTTAATCCAACTTCAAATTTAATTGATGGAAAGATTCAATGGTGGATTGGATAAGGGCAGGGTTTAGGAATTCAGGTCAGCAAAGGGCAGGTCTATACCTAAAATACTCTATTGGCAGGGCTGCATCAATGCAACTGCTTTACTGTAGTGCTTCAGTGAAAACACCTCCACTGAGGTATTGGCTATGTTGACGAGAGAACCTCTCCTGTCGACATAGCATTGTCTGTATTGAGTTTAGGTCGATATAACAATGTCATTCTGAAGGGTGGATTTTTCACACCCTGGGGCGACATAGTTTTACTGATGTAAATCTGTAGCATAGATGTGGCCAAAGACACAAGTACCTTCAGATAGCTATTCAGTGATTGAGAGGAGCAAGTGAGTGATAAATACCAGAAACATTTTGAGTAAATGACTTTGTTTGAGGAAAAAACAAGAAGAGAGAGGAGGTCAAAATAAGCCCCCACATCCAAACATATTCTAACTCAGGGAAACCCCATGAACTCAGTTTTGCAACTAAAGCCAATTCCTACATAAAGGTAGAACAGTATAAAACAACGCCACAGTCAGGCAGGACCAAAACATAATATCCAAGTTTAACTGAGCCTACTGTTGCTATTCTGTTTGACAGCTCTGCTTTCTGGCACCATCAGACATATAAGCCTAGTCAAGAATGTTTAATGTGTGAGCAAGAATATTACCGAAACAAAGTATACAGAGTCTAGAAGTCTGATTTCCAATGTGGCTCAGTGGTTAGAGCAATGGACTGGAACTAAAGAGAGCCGGGCTCTATTTGTTGGTCACCATTCCGCAAGTCATTTCTCCTCTCTCTGTGCCACTGTTTCCCTATCTATAAAATGGGGCTAATGATAAAAAGCACTTGCAGATCTAGGAATTGAAAGCACTAAGTAAGAGCTCAATATTAATTATTATAATTATTTTTTTCCAAAGTGCAATTCTAGCTGCACTTTTCAATGTTTACACATTGGTGAACGAATTGTCTTCCTGTCTATCTTGCACCAACAGTCTCTCAGACTAACAAGGCATCTTGCATAAGTGGTTCGATCCTGCAACTCCTTAGGCACTTGAGTTCCCAGTGATGTTCTGTTTAATGATTAAGTCAATGGGAGTTCTGGGTATATACCAAGGAGCACTTGCTGAGTCAGAGGCCAGGATGCCATTCTGAGAGTACAGACCTCAGCAGGAATGCTACAGTTTAAATTCAATAATGTGATTTTAAAGTCTGATATCTCATGAACCAATAAAGCTAAAATAAAACTGCTGTGCGTCACTGAATAACGAGGATTCCCAGCTTTTTAAATGGTAAATCATGAAAATTTTTAGATCTAAATTTCAAACTATCACATGGAAACTGATCACTCAAAAAGGGCAAGCAACAGTTTAACACAAGTCACTTATCCAACAGGCCAAGATCCCAAGCATATGAATGGAGATCCATTCTGTATGACTAGAGTACATACAGAGTGCAGGTCCAGTGTGATCCCTAAGGCCTTGTCTCCCTAAGAAACTTGCACTAATGTAACAAATTTAAAACCTGATTTAGTTAAATCAGTGCAACCCCAATTTGCGAACACACTTTTTTTTTTTTTTATATAAAGAGTGCCCTCTTCCAAGTTACCTCAAGTCTATTATCAGCCTAAGATAAATCAGTAGTGGGCATCTTTAAGTCAATTAAAAATATTTGCAAAAGGAAGTTGCATCAATTTTATTAAATCAATTTCTAAGCCAATTTAGCTCAGCCAATGCAGATTTTTCATGTGGCCATAGTGAGTGTGTTAGATTTGAACCAGCGTGTTACTGTAAGACATAAATGAAGAAAAGGGAAGCTTCCACTCACTGCACCATAAGAAACATTGCCCCAGGAATGAAACTCTGCGCCACAGAACATGTCGGTATACACCAGTGCTTTTGTTGGGTCAAGACAATCAAGTGAAGTAATTAGTAGTTAAATACTGGGTCTTCTTCCTTTAAGAAAGTGGTTCATTCTGTACATTTGATTCCTGAGAGAGAGTCTGTAACCGTCAGAAACAAACAAGGAAGAGTGAAGAAATTAATGTGAAGGATTTTTAAAAAATGTATAAGAATACAGGATAATTGTTTTATTAATTGGGACATATTAAGTGGTGTGTGGCCCAGAAGTGAGAAATTCAAGACTATCCCCCACATTTAGGAAGATAAAGAGGAGATGACTATGGTGTGAAATCAGGGGGAATGAGGAACTGGCTTCCCCTTTTAATAGCAGCATCAATTAAACCCAGGGGAGGCGGGTGCAGTTTACTAGTTAATTAGTCCAGGGATGTGGTCCTTTCATGTGTAATTCAGAACAGGAACACCTGGTGTGCGGCACTTCAAAGCGCGGGGGAGGAAAAAAGCCAAACAATGCAGGATAGGTCACAAAAGAAAGCAACAGCACAAGAACAAAAACTGTTTATATCTGACCTTCACCCTGCTGTAAATAAAGGAAGAAGATAGGGCCCCCTCCTCCTAGCCCCAGAGAACAAACAGCCCAGGGCTCTCTGGGGGAGTTCAGGGGGGAAAAAGACATGGTGGTAACTAATTGTTTTACACCCTAATTAAAAGGAAAAGAGAGTGCAAGATACAGATAGGGATATAATGATTATAATCACGTTCTGATATGTAGCGCCAAAAGACAGACAAAGAAGATGTTATCTGAGTAACTCTTCAGGGCTCTCAAAAATGCAGCTTTTTGCTTAGAGATGGGTGGAATATGTTTGGACACAATCATAGATGGGACATTCCTTAAGATTTTTTATCCGAGTTAAAATCCAACTTGAGCTAGAAAAGGTTCATGATTTTGGTTTGGTCCCATCGCAATAATGGCAGATCCATAAAATTCTTGATGACCTTACAGTGTAAAGTCTCGCTGCACTCCCTGATTTCCATTGGAACTGGAAGCAGAAGCACTATAATAATATTTAACTAATGAAAACTCACAGTGTGAGAGGCAGGTATGATCACTTTTTTTTTTTAAACAAAGAAGGGGAAGCTGATATGGAGGTAAACTGTCACAAGAGGAAGCAGTGGTAAAGGCGGATTTAGAAACCAGTAGTTCCCAGTCCTGTGGTCAATTCTCAAACCATGCTATCTCTCCAGCAGCAAAATAGCACAAAGAAAGGCTCTGAAGTATAAATAATTTCTGACTAGAAGCCAATAGTACTGCAAATCTCTCATAAAAGAGATTGTTCTCACAAAATATCAGGCTAGTTTTGCTAACCCAAAAAGCTGGATAATTTAGATAACTTTCAAATAAATATCCAATTTTTTATGTGCTAACTTGAACTAAACTACTGAATATTTTATTCATCAATTACCAATGAGGTCCATCTATCACAGAAGTGGAGGATGCTCTTGTTGTTAAACCTGGGAGTGAAGCTGAGAGACCAGAGCTCTATTTCTGGCTCTGTTAGTAAACTTCCTTTCTGGGTCTAGGGTAAACCACTAATGGCTTCAATTTGCCATCTGTAAAATAAAACATGAGTGTTGTGAAGCTTACTTCATTAATGTCTGGAAGATACTTCAAGACCATCAGATGAAAGGTGCTACTGAAGAAATATCATGATTTTTAGAGTACCATTTTCAATGGACCTGTTGTGAGACCTCCATATTTAATTCTCCCCTAGTTTGTTTCTGCCCCTCACATAATTGAAATAAAAACAAAAATTCTAACCAACAAGATCCACTTGGCCAATATGTATTTGTAAGGTAAGATGCTAAATATGAAAGTGATTAACAACTGAAAACATTATTGACAAATTTGCTGATTAGCATCATGTCAATATAAGAATGACCCAAGAACTGTGGGACTGAGGGATTAATTAGCATATGGGGTTGGAGGATATAGAAGGAGGAGGAATCCACATTCCAGAATCCAATGGACAAGTCCACCCACATACCCAAAAGTTAGTGACTATTTTCAGGGCTGTTCTCCACTCTGGCACTCTGTGGCTACATCTAGACTATGGGGTTTCCGTCTCCAAGGAACGTGTTTGCTCTTCTGCTTTTTTTTGTGGACGAGCAAACATGCTCTTTTGGGGAGCCCTGTATACCTCATGAGGCATTAGGGCTTTGATGAAAGAGGAGGCTTTTCCACCATTTGGGGCCAAATGGTGGAAAAGCCTCTTCCTCCTTCCCCCCCCCCCCAAAAGGAGAAAAAGCTACGCAAAACGTGGAGTGCATTTTGCGTAGCTTTTTTTGCAAAAACGTCACAGTCTAGACCTAGCCTGAGTTTAGAAGGTGAGGGTCTGCAAAACATCTTAAGTCCTTTGCCTCTATAGGCTCTGCTTACAAAAAAACTCCCCGGAGTCACAGATGCACTGACTCTGGAAGATAGACTGCCACCATCAAGTGATTTCTTTTAAAAGAACCCTGAAAAAAATTCAGGAAGGAACACTTGAATTCCTTTCCCAGGGGTACCCCAAGCTCTTCTGCCTCAAGAGAGCTTGAAAAAAGAAACAAAAGAAAACACAGAAAACAAACTCTGTTTTTGATGGTTGACCTCCCAGGCTAGAGGCACACGCACACGCGCACATCCTGTTTCCTTCTTGACACAAGAATCAAATCATCGCCTTAAAATGGGGGATTTTATTAACAAAACAAAAAGATATACTTGATAAAGCATACTTGGTTGCCAGGTGTGACAGAGCTGTTAGAAAAAAACAGATCAAAACACAAAGAACACTTTTTTTGGGCTATAGCTTAAATATGGTGGCAGGGGGGAAGTCATATGAAATTCACACAGAAAAGTTTAACCAAACAACCAAAACAAAGAAAAATACCCTGATCTCAACTAAATATACATTTCCCCTTTTTTATTCACGATCCCTTCATGGTCCAGTCCACTTCCATGCCCTGAATTCCTTGGTGACATGGTAGCCCTGATTATTGTATATTGCTCCCTCTAGTCCTTAACTTAGAACTCACACCAAGGAAGCAGCAGCTAGGGTATTTATATACAAAAAAAAATGTCAACAGTCTTTCCCATTGATTTTTCTGGTTTTCTGCCAACACCCCCACTAGCTACCTGAGTTTAACTCTCTAAGTCACTGGTTGTTTGCCAGCACTCCTCCTGTCCATCATGACTATAAAGGAAAGTTTATCATCAGTATGAATGCCTTGCCTGAAAGATGGGCCGAAATACCTTCCAAAATGGGTTTATAGCTGCCTAAGGAGAATGAAAAATAAGACAACAGCCATAGATTAGTTGATGTGTTTGGCAACTCAGCCCTTGTCTATGTCTTACTCACACTTATCCAGGGCAGAAATGAATGCCTCTTAGCTATGTTTGCTGTTAGAGATGTGGTGGGATTTTTCTAGGATTTACTTTGAAGATCAGCTTGGAAAACTGGGTTTCCCTCTTTCCTTCCCCAACAGCACAGGAAGATAGGACATACCATGGTACAATCTATACTGATGAGCACACATTTCTTTCTTCGAGATGGATCCGTTTGCCAACTTTGTTTGGAACATGTGTTAATAAACACCAAGCATTTGAATATTATAACTTCACGTACAATGTTGCTACACATGTTATCAGGATTTTAATGGCCAGCAAAATGATGAGTTTTCAAATGATACCTTACAAAGCATACATATAGGAAGATAATTGCAATAGTGTATAGGATGTGAATATTCTGTGTCAGTGGTATGGACAGTTTCTCCTTATTTCAAAGAAACTCTAGAGATGAATGTCAAAGGGACTTCAATGCTAGTTATTGTGGGATACCCCTTTTCAGAAAAAATATGACCAACAATAAATCTTGCAGTCTGCAGGCTGAGAGGAGGTGCAACTAACTGTACTGAACTTGTATACACTCCCCCTCTTTGTGTCAGTGTTTAAATAACACAAGGAAACCAACTGCTCACCACAAACAACAGTAAATCTCAGAAGTGGTTGGGTATTGTAATCCTTTTATATCATTTATCTTAAGCGAGAACAATTGATGGGACAATACCAATACAGGCACAGCTATTGGAGCAACATCATAACAACATCCAATGCAGGAACACCTCAACAGTATTTTCTGATTGTCTTATTTAAACAGAGCCATCGGCCAAACTGGACTATCACAACAACGGACAGGACCTCAGTGATGCAAGTTACTTCACCTTTACTGAAAGCCTTCAGAGCACTGGGAGGATCAGCTGTCCTGAAAAACCTGTGTTTCAGAGCAATGAGGCTGGTGCAGTTAACAGGTCTTACCTGCTACTATGAGTCTATGAGAATCAATGAATAATATGCTGTTAGGTTCCAGCACCTGTGGAAAGGATGGATCAGAGCAAAAGCCAACCTCCCTCTTGTTACCTACCAGCCCTGTGCTTTTGGGAGCCAGGGAAAACCATCTCATCCCCCTTCCCCTAAGCCTTTGCTGGAATCAGACAAAGCAATGAAAAGGCCGGGGATGACACACCTAAACTGCTTCAGACAAGGGTGATACAATTAAGGAAACACCCCAGCCTCATTTGCATTAAAGATGGAACAGAGGGACATCTCATTAGCATACAGAATGGAGAGCAGCTCTTCCAAGGCAGGAACCGCAGTGAATTATGGGATACCGAAAGCAGAGAAGCACTGCCTGATGGGAAATCTCTACTCCAGATGCTAATGAACCTGCTCACACCCAAATGTGTCATTATCAGACCAATTCTAGTAACGATCTTATTGACATCTAAAATACTGAAACTCCGTAGTTGCATTGTGAGCTCGTTCAAGGAACATCACCCATAACCAGGGGTGATCAGTCTCTATTGTCTCTCCTCTTTCTCTTCAAACTATCCCTATAAAAACTCCTATCCTTGCCCCAAGAAAAACTGTTCTGATACCTGGATTTAAATTGCATCAGTTCCATTGAGACTTTTTCATCTCCTGTCTGATCGTGCTGGGGGCTCTGCTCTGCTTGTCTCCTGCCCTCTGGACCCCCGGCTACCATCGTCATCTGGGAACCCCGATGATGTGCCAGCTCCGTGGAGTGGTGAGGTCTCTCTCTTGCTCTTCCTCCCATCAACTACCTCTCTAAGCATAGCCTCCTGAACCTGCCCTATGTAAACTGTTATATGGTTACCTAACATTTGTAATCAGTTTCAATTTAGATTTAATATTGTAACTTTTTGATATCTATTCATTACTCAGAAATAAATAACTTTCATTGTTAAGCTGGTTGCTTCTCTCTCTCTCTCTTTCTCTTTTGCTCACTCTTCCTTAAGGTTAGTCTATAAGGTGCCACAGGACTCCTCGCCGCTCTTCCTTAAGGGGTGTTGTTTTGGCTTCCCCATTCGCTCTGCAACAACGCTTCTTGTACCCAAGCTAAAGATCCTTGTAGTGCCCAAAATCCTGTGGGGTTTGCTCATCATGTGGTTTACCAGTGAATGATTGTGGGGGTGAAAATGGGGATAGGGAGATGCTGAACCTGGGGGCTTATGAGGATGGCAGCTTAAAGTGCTGTTTAATCCAGCCCACTGAGTCCAAAGGCACATGAAGGTGCAGTGTGGCATTGCTGTTAAACCCAGCCAGCTGAGTTCAGGGACATATGAGGGGGTCAGCTTGTGAGTGCTGATTACCCAGTCCTCTCAGACGTGCTCTGTTAGTGGGTGTGAGTGTCTGTGTGTGTTGCTAAGGTGGTAAGAACCCCATCCTGAGGAACCTAGTTCCTGCAGGAGAGCTCCAGTGAGAGGGGGAATTGGCAGCAGGGAGAATTCAGCTCCACATAAGAGCACAAGTAAGCACAAACAACACGCTGATAGAATTGTTAACCTTCCCCCAGTCCCATAAGAGTAACCCTGATAAATGAGCATACCCCAGAGTATTGAGCAAATCTGCTAACACTGTTCTATCTCCTTATAAAGCATGCATCACAGAAAGAGAGTAAACCAGATTCTATAGTTGGAGCAAAGTGCATGGACATAGTTTAAACAGTATGTACAGCCAGAATTTGGCTAGTTTTGTGTATGTGATAGAAGCCACAAAAGTGCGGAGCAACAATACACAATAGCCAGGTCTCCCGTGTGAAGAATCATCCTTACATACAGCTGAAACAGGAAATTCAGTTAGGGAGGATGATAGAGACTATTTCTCTCTTCATGTGATTCCTCAACAGATGCAATCATACAAGGCCCCAGAACCAAAAACGTAATAGGTTTCAATAAGAGGGAGCATCTTCAGGTGGGAATCTTGGATTCAATCTCATTTCCCTTCTTTGGTCTCCCAGAAGTTGTCCTACCAACACTGCATCATCCTAATTACACCAACAGTTACGTTATGCTGCTTGGGGAGGTAGTGTTACTAAATCAGCCTACAGATGCACTTAAATCGGTGGGACCAAATCTAAGTGAAGACACTTCCACAGCTCAGCTGATACAAGATAGTTTACTTTGATTTAACCCTGTAGTGTAGACCAAGTCAAATTTTTCATCATCATTTGTATTGCTTTAGAAATGTCCCAAATTATAATTGGACACAGTAGCACATTTGGGGGGGATGCTTTTTATTTTGTTGGGGGTGGGGGACCTATATGTCTTTAAAATACGAAAAGCTGGCATTAGCAGAATGTTCCCTAATATCAAACACATTACTGTCTTATGGAAGAGTGTGCCATCATCTGTACCATTAACACCACTTCTGACTGCATTGCTACTGTAAGTCACAGAGGTATAAAAGCAAGCACAAAATTGTCTTATTCGCAGAGCTTCTATTTCCTATAATGTGTGTCTGCTAAAATGTTTTCTAAATCATTGCCTTCTGTTTCTGTTTATCCCAAAGATACCATACCGGGAAGACAGAAAATGCAGCACCACCACTATGTTTACTTCAGGTCCATTAATACACACTTCACTCACTTAACTAAATTTCCTTTCTAACTAATGTCTTTAGTGACGCTTGAAACTTGTGCGTGATGAACATGTCCTACCTTCTGGAAGAAACTCTGAAACAGCACGTAAGTTCCTTTACAAAGTCATCCTCATTAAACTATTTGTAATTATAGTTCATGTTGAGTATCATGTGTTTTATTTTTTTTAAAAAAGGTCTCATTTTAAAAGGCTAATAACATTTAGAGAATCTACTTCTGCAAGAGATGCTAAACACCCTCAAATCTCATTGACGTTGATGGACTTTGACAGGTGTTGAGAACAATAAAATATCTTACAGAATCAGTCTCAGCATGGAAGGTAAAATATAAGATTTGCCCGAGTCTCATGTTTGTTTTAAAGGATAAGGTTAAAGCCAAAACCTATGAGAAGATACCATGTTACTTTCAATTCATAAATTGCAAAGTGATCCACAGAATTCCTTCCCCAGCCTCAGATAGATGGAAATAATTCTCCTACCTTCTAATGCTCTGTCTACTGTAACAATGTGTGTGTTCCAGGCAGTGTAACAGATTATGCCCCCACTCCTTTAAAGGGCACCCTGATAATATACAGGGCTAATGTCAGAAGCTATTAGAAACTCTCAGACACACAATATATCTACATCCCCACGTTTTCCCCTTGCGCTGCGCGACAACAGACAACAGGCATGCAAACTGCTCAGCTGCAACTGTTCCAAGTCGAATAATTACAACTTGTCAGAAAGAATTAATTTTCCCATTTCTCATAAAGATGTGTAAAAATTACCATGTTATTATACACTGACACTCTCTGGAGGCAGACACAAAATTTAATTTTGAATTCTTTCCGCATATTAAATTAAATCCATAAATAAGAGTTTAGGCATTCACTCGGAAGCATATGTTCATTGGGAGCGAAAGCCAACACGAGCCTGGCTGTAATGGTTGTTGTAATGTTTTAATAGCTCGCTTCTTCTAAGCACCAATAAATTTACATGATCATAACAGTCGTGGGCATACAAGAAGCCCATTACTGTCTGGGCACAGGCAGCAGCGTTAACAGGATGGAAAAATGGAAAAAGGGGGGAAAAAACCTCTTAAATAAAATTAAGCAACTGCACTTGTCAGCTGCTCCATGATTGAATTTTTAATATTGTGGTCAATTGGTCAAAACAAATAGTGGGATAAATATTTTAATGTATTTAAATCCTGATTCTATGATTAACAGAGTTTTTCACATAGATACATAGATAGATAGATAGATAGATTCAGATTAATGGCTCTGGATTTTTGTTTTGTAAACAGAGAAAAGAAAAGCTTGCCTTAGCACCGCCTCACCCCGCATTTGTTGGCGCTCCTCACAAAACTGCCACAGGCTGCGCTGTAACTCAGCCCAATTGGCAATCTCTCTGCTTAAGGATAGAGGCTCAGGATTACCATAGCTATGGGGGTGTTGCAAGTCAGAGTGAAGTGCACTGGCACAGCTGTGGGTTGGCCCCCCAGGCTGGGAGAGCTGGGTTTACGGCTGGTCAGCAATGAGGTAAATTATTGGCAAAGCTGTATTGATGGCAAGCCTACACATCGACTTCTATTCCTAGGCTTGGCTGCAGCCAGCAACATGACTGCATTACAGAGTAATGGCCTAAGACACTGTCAGCTGTAGTCCTCTGGACCACTGTTAAAGAGTACTGCAGTGTTGTAGGGAGGTTAAATAGAGAGTAAAGGATTGCTCCCTCATGTACTGATTTGCACATAATAGTCCAGCTTCTCCTCTCACCTGCACCAGCATAACTCCACCATAACTTTACTCTCACTCCATGCCACGGTGGCTATAATCGGAAATGGATATGCATTCATGTTTTCTTTTTGTTATTTTTGTATTACATATATTATTACCTGGATATCCCTTCTTATTTGTATTTCTAATTATTTAGAGAAGATAACAAGTTAAGTTGTTCAATAAATGAAAATATTACATAATCTGTTCATCCAACAAGATGCACTATTACTTATCACGATCACTTCTTCTACAGCTGTCTGGACTTCACGGTCTGCTCAAATTAAACTACCACACACACAGTCTCTCTCTGTGTTATGCTCACACACGCACACACACAAACACAAAACCACCACCCATTTAAAACTTCAGTTACTAAAAAATAAAGCTAGTTCCCGCCAAACGTTCAATTCACAACCAAAAAATCTGGTGTACATCCAATGTATACACTCAGACAAATCAAAGCAAGCTAAAAGATAGAAGGCAATCCTGACCCTGAAAATGCAAATTTCCACATCTTTCAAATGTTAAAAGTACTCTAGGATAGAAAATATACATTCAGTCATTACAGGGTATCCCCACTGTAAGTCATCCCAGAATACATCCATTCTGTACTAAATCGCTGATGTTCATAGGAAGTTATGCCTTATGGTCCTCCCACTCCCCAATTGCGCAAAAAAAGTTGCGCAAAAAACCCCAATTTGCACAAATGAAAGTCAGCTGTGGGGAAAAAGATTCCCACTTTAAGTTGTTTCGCTATAAGTCCAAGGTTTTTGGAATGTATCTTGGACGTATAACAAGGATGACCTGTACTTTCACTGAAAAAATAATTTATATAAAAAATAAAAATAGGTAAATACTGCACAACTTCTTCCCCAAAGTTACAGAGATACCCATCGATAGATATACACGATGACAAATCTAAAACCATATAATAGCTTACAAAAACTCCTTAAAATCCACCCAGATTCAGCTCTCATGGAAGTCAATGGAAAGATTCTCACAGACTTCAGTGGGAGTTGGATTGGGGACTTGTGGCTGAATTCACCTCTAAATTCACATCACACCATAATAATCTTTGTACATTATATAACTTGAGAAGTATAATTTAAAAAGAATAATTTGCTGGTCAATCACACCACAGTGAAATATATACAGCAACATTATAGGTAACATAATAAGCATAAGCTAAAGTCATGACTGAAGTTTGCTTACCAACCACATCTGGGGACAGGGTAAAACCTTTTTCTCAACAAAAGGAAAGGACAAACTGATGCCCTAAGCCAGTTGTCATTAAAGCTGATGGGCAATCACCTACCAAATGGCCCTGTTTTGGCAAGGCATGGGGGGAGACAGGAACAAACAGATATACATTTTAGGATTTGTCTATACTTGCACATTTTATCATCATCAAAACCAGCTTGTTCATGACAAAACCCAGAGTGTGTTCACACTGCAATGCGACAAAAGTCATGACAATGCCCAGTTTCAGCAACAAAAATCTTCCACTTTCGCAAGGGACTTTTATCCTTCCCTCTCCTTTTACTGTCGACAATCATGTAGTGTGTATCACAGGGGGCTTTTCTAACTGACATCACTGAACTCCAGAATGTTTCTCACAACACCCGATTAGCCACTCTGGCCAGCTCTTTCAACTCTGCTGCTCTGCAGCCATGTAAACAGAGAAATGGAAATGCACTGTTCCCCCTTGCAAGCCCTGAGAACTTCAGAATCCCTTCTCAGGAAAACAAGGGTGGCTATCACTCAAGTCATTCTCCTGCTTGGCACACCCCAGAGTTTTTGGATCTTACCAGTGTGAGGGGTGAAGAATCGGTGCAATCACAACTGCGAGTGACCTGTAGGAACCGGGATATGTGCGACCACATTTTGTGAGCCTTCAGAGAGAGAGATGGGGTATAAGTGAGACACCCTGCAATGCAGAGTCAAGTTAAAGGAACTCCAGCAGTGGTAGCAGAAGCTGAAGAAAGAAAAGTCCCAGTCTGGAGTTACACCCAAGACATGCGATTGTTATAAAGAACTGGGCACAACCCTGGGTGGGAACCCGGTGTCTACAGGCAAGGACCCTGTGGATACTTTCCGTGACTCAGAATCAGCAGAAACAGGCCTTAACTGACAGGATGAAGTGGAGGACCTCATTGGAAGTTCACGCAGTGCAGCAGGCAGCCAGGAACTGTTCTCAATTCTAGAGGCTCATTTTGACTCTCAGCAGTTAGACATGGAGCATGAAGGAAGAGAAGAGAAGAGAAGAGAAGAGAAGAGAAGAGAAGAGAAGAGAAGAGAAAGTTGCTCTGTTGTACTGTGGGGGAGGGGATAGCGTGGGATGACTGGAGGCTATATTTCTGTTAACTGGCTAAGCCCAGCCTTCATCTGTGTTATGTCCAAAAAGGGCACTGATACACACAGAGATATCAACAGAATCTCTGTGTTGCTCTTTCTGTCAATGGGGGAGCTAACAATGTGGCTATATGTCATGTCAACAGAGGATGGCAGTGTAAACATGATTTGGCAACTTTCTTTTTGGTGACTTTTGCATGTCAACAGTACTTTCGTCACCAAAACTTTGCAGTGCAGATATAGCCTCAGCAAGCGGCAGCATTAAACTCCTTTCGCCACCAGACTCTGTCTCTGTCCTTACAGTCGGAATGAACTTTATGTAGGGATAGCCCTCAGTAAAATGCATTTCAAAAGGTGACTGAATATAATACTGAGGGATAAAAATATCCCCCAAGTAATTTCTCCCTACCTATCTCTCACTCTTTTACCCAAAGGGACAAAAGAGACAGCCTATGGACTTTGGGAGAGATCCTTACCTGAAACTTGGTCAGCAATGATAGTAAAAATCGTTATAAGAATTTTCACCTTGAACCACACCTAGATTAAATTTAGAAAACATTTCATCTTTGTTTCTCTTATAACCATTTCTGACCTTAATGTCTTACATTTGTACTCCCTTAAAACTATACGCTCATTTTATTATTTAATGAAAACTAATCCAGCCTAGTGAATTGTGTTGGTAACTCCACTGAGGGTAGCAGAGTATTGTATACTGATCCCATTAAAGGTGCAATGGACCCAATATATCTGGACTGTCCAGAAGAACTACAGAGTGCAGAACACATATTTTGGGGGAAAATTTGGGATACAGCCTGTGTTGTTGTTATTGTGCAAGGAGCAGCCTTGGCTGTTGGAAGTCAGAGCATGCCTAGTGTATTGCTGACTGGCTGCTGGGGTCAGAGATGCTGGACCAACACTGTGGCTATACACAGACACTCAGTCTGAGATCTGCATGCTGGCAGGCGGGTTGGGAGTGGCCCAGATTACAGCTATAGCAATAAAACACTGTGAGGCATCTAATCATTGTAGGGCAGGGTTGACACAACCCCTCACTGGTTTGGATTGCACCCTAGAATGTCAAAGTTCTAAATTCTCATTTATCTGTCCCATCACTGTTAACTTCCAGGAAATTAGTTCACAATTAGTAATAGTCCATTAATGGCTCCTGTATGCCTTACTCAGTAATCCAGAGATCATGATGTCAAATTTCATCACCACTGCAACAATGGCCATGCCACTAGCTATGAACAATGTGACATCAATAACTGAGTGATGCAGGTGCAGCTGACAGAAGGGGAGATTAGGTGTTGGCAGCTAATATTATCAATACTGGAATAATAAAGCTTTCACTTCTCAATTTAAAATTTGAATTCAGCTTAGACAGACAGACAAAAGCTGCTACATCCTGAAGTTGCCTGGATGATTTACAATATGTGAAATAAATGGGTGTTCTCAGTATAGTTCCAAGCAGACATCACAATAAGTAGCACCTGAAGTCATGGGAGGAGAACTGTGCAAACTGCAATACCATCTCATCCTTCAAGTCAAGTTTGGGGTGCGGGGTGCTACATTGGAGAAGCTTGCACTACCTCTGCTCATGCTGTGCCTGTTCCACATGGAGAACGTTAGTCCCCAAGTTTGACTATTCAGTACCTTTCACTAGCATGTTATTCAGTTTACAAAAGGAAGACATTGGTGTGGAGGGAGGGAGAAAGTGCTGTATGTTTAAACATAGCTATGGGCAACTCAACATTCAGCAGTGCTGGGAAAGGAAATACAATGGAAAGAACAGGAGAGTTAAATGGACTTTTGCTGAAGTTTGTCAAATCTGACAGAGCATGGCAGTAGCTCTTTAAGCACTCATCATTTTGAGTCAGCCAATTCACAGACAGAAAGTGTATTGACAGTTTTGTGTTTTAGTGAATTTTACATCAGGAAGCCTTCCTCATAGTGATTGCACAGGCAAAGGTGTCTTCAACATTAAGGGTGTGTGATGTCTTGGCCACCAAGCAGCCCTGGGTGACAAACTCCCAAAACTCATCATGAGAGGTCTCAGGCAATTGGACCTCAAACTTGGACATAGCCAACCAACTGAAAAAGTCCAATTTGGACAGCAAAGCTCATTGGTTTGCAATCCTCATCTGTAATGACAAATATATATATATATATATATTCTCCTTGATTGGTCCAGCCACATAAAGCCTCTGTTTTGGAGGGTGGACTTGAACCTACCTTGCTGGGCTCTTTCATTCACTGCCATGACCAACATGGAGTTTGGGGCTCAATGGGAATAGAACTCCTCACATCCCTGCACAGGCACAAAATAGCACATCTCCAAGTGCTCAGCCACTGGGGGCCCTGAGGCAGGTATATCCTAAAGAGCTCTCACTGTTCAAGGAACGCCTCCTCAGTCAGGAGGGCCAGCCTGCCAGGAACAGAGGGCTGGGGAAGCTGTCCATAATTTCAAGAGTATTCTCCCAGAGAAATTCTGCTTGAATACCAAGCGATGAGGCAACCCAGTAAAAAAGGTTCTTTTACTCATTACAGTCATCTGGGATCGTGTACAGCTGAAGAGTGAAATTGCCTTTTTAATGAATTGTATCTACCAACATGGCCTCATGTAACTTTATGAACTGCAGCCCAAGTTTTATGAATGGGACTTTATAAATGAAACAGTGTTAACCACTTTGGGATTAATTTCTTAGTATCCTGTGAAGAAGACTCTGTGATTGTAACTCCTTTTTGAATACGCTGCAACTAAAGTGACTCCATATTGTAACTGAAGCCCCATTTTAAACTTTGCATGTTTTACCTCTGTTTCAAGTAAGGTGTGTGGGTGTGATCTCATTTAAAAGTGTGAATGTGGATAGGTATGTAATGAGACCACTCCCCGATGACTGCTGCTCTCCGTGACTAACTGCCAGCACTACCATGATGGTTGAACAATACAGGAAAGCCCTGCAAAAGAACCCACCCAAGAAAGAGAGAGACCAAAAACCCCATCAAGAAAAGGATCAAAGCCATGTCTGCCATTAACTGATGACTCATGATCATACAGTGTCCTGGGGCAGTGGGACAGGTCAGGGTCTATGGAATAAAACATATAGAAAGATGGGTGCAAAACTACAGGATTGGGTCTTTTAGTTCTACGATCATCCGTAAGGTGCATTGGTGCACATCGACACAATCCAGCGCCTCTCCTCGTGTCTAGACTCGAGCCCTGCATGTATGCAAAATTTCTATCAGCAAACATGAGTTGTGGATATTGCCATCTGCAGATGTGGATACCCATAGATAAAGCAGATAAAGTGGATACCCGTGGATTTGTAGGGCTCTAGTCTAGACTAGCATAAGCAACTGCGGCTGGTAATTATATCCCATCTGGAGGGGTGTGTGTGTGTGTGTGTGTGTGTGTGTGTGTGTGTGTGTGTGTGTGTGTGTGTGTGTGTGCGTGCGCGCGCGCGTCAACACATGCGGTGTGGCACAGATATTTCTAGTAGCCAGGGACAGTAAATGAATTCTGCATTCACAATAAATGCAGCATATTGCCTTATCTCCTGAACAAGATTCTGCTAGTTATATTTTTTTAAGAGCAACAATGTAAGGGGAGAATGAACTAGGCAGCACCACATAGGAGTTCTGCTCCTGAGACAGCCTCTCTGGATGGGGAAACTCCAGGGATTAAACAGGAAGGAGAACCATGGACAGTTGCCCTTGCAGCTGATCCCCAGCCACCAGTGTCCAACAGAAAGGTGACCTTGCCTTTGACCTGGATGATGAATGAGACCTTTGGGAGAGAGCAGCTTTCACTGAGCACCAGTGGGCCACTGGTATGGGAAGACCATTGGTAGGCCCCAGGCCATAGACCTCCATCTTGGCCTCAGGATGCAATTGGATAGCTAAGGGGATTGTGATACAAAACTTTTACCTCTAGGTGGCTAGCTCTAATCAAGATTGGCAGTAAAAAGACTTTACTTCCTTGATGGCTGTGCAATGGCCTATAAGAAATGAATCTGTAGCCTCAGTCTTGGTCCTAGTGGGCAAATGTATACCTCACAAAAACCACCACCATGTTCAGTATTAACTGGCACTCTTGCTAAGAGTTTGAGGAAAGAGACTGTGGGCATGGAAAATGAACAAGCTTCTGACCTTTTAAACTTATCATGCACTGCCACTTCCTCTAACTGACTAAATGGAAGACTGAATTTTCTAATGCTCTTAGCTAGGGAACTTGAAATTTGACAAAAGCATTAAAGTTGACAAAAATATTTAAAAAAATAATTCCCCTTCTTTCCCCCCCAAGTTTTCTACAGTAAGAAAAAAAATATTAAGTGACTGCTACTGTGCAATTTATATCGATGTAGGTGTATTTATTGTGTGGTTCTTCTGGAAAAATACACCTCATGCATGTTCTCATTTTGTTATTTTTTTCAAAACAAAAGATATAGTTGACTCATTTACATCTGTTTCTCTATCCCACTACAGAGGAAACTTCTTAAGGGTGAGTAAAAAGTTGTCTTAATGTAAGATATAGAAAATTCAGCTACCTGATGGTAAGAATATATAGATAAAGATAGACAGACAGATAGAGAGATGGGGGAAAACAGCTTTGATGTGACAGCAGAGTCCTGAGGCATTGTAGTAGTCGCTCTGTGTTTGAAAGACAGCTTCTTCTACCAAACCACTCATACAGCAAAATGTACACAATATACTCTCCATCTAGTACTATGCCCTTAAGCTTGGGTTGGAAGAGGAAAAGAATACATCTCATTGAAGTCTATTTTAATTAGAACTGCAGAGAGTCTGTCTGAATGAGCGCCTGTTTTTTCTTCTTTTTTGCTTTAAAACCAAACTAGAGTTTGTAGAATTCCTGGCTGAGGGTTGAAACCAAGTGAAAGGCTGAAATAAACTTGTACTTTAACATCTTTTAGCTGAAGAAACATTAAAATTCCATCCAAAAAAGGTGTACTTAAGGGTGAAACAAAATGGTTTCTTACATCACATCAGTCTATTTCACCCACAAGATCTGCAGACTGGCTCTACCATAAAAGCCAGACAACACTAAAAGTTATACAGCATTTGCTTAGCTGACAAAATATTCACTGATTATTGCTGCTTTTAGCCTGTTCTCTGATCTTCCCATTTATTTGTTTCTCTCTTTGGGTGTTTGCTGTCCTGGCAAGATAAGCCTCGAAATCTTTTTCTGACACTGCTGTTCTACATTAAATACATACATAAGGATTATATATTTGAGGGGGGGGGGAGGGATACCTGCCTGAAAACAGACTTCCTGGAAGTCCATATAATTTCTGTCTGTCTAGGTATTTATATCACACATCGCTGAGATACCAGAGTGCCTGAACTTGTTCCAGGTCCAATAATCTTACAAATTGAACCATGTAAGTTAAAGCTAGAAGGGAGTCGTATTCCGCATTCCTACTCCACTTACCAAATGCAGCAGTGCTCTGTCGCAATAGCATTTTTTCTTGTGTGTAATTCACAATATTTTTAAACATTTCAAGTGACAGGACTTCTCCTACTTCCCCTGAAAAGATTACTGTTTATCTGAGTAATCAGGGCATTTCCTCACCCCCTTTTTTTGCATGTCTGTTTTAAATATATAGATATTTGAGAATTTTTAGTTTGTTTCCAAACTGAGATTGTTGGATAAAAGCTATTCACACAAAAAAGAAAATTCTTTGTAACAATTTTACTACAGAATTCAGTAAGGAAAGCAAACAAGAGAACTGCCGTGCAATTTCAGCACAGGCTTAAGAAAAGGAAGCCATAATCATATCTAATTAGAGTTAAAATAATGTTTCCCTTTGAAATGTTTAATTAGGTCTGTTTTATTACATAAACATTCTTGATGCAGAGCACACTGAGCAAGACGACTCTGATGAGTTAAACAGTGCAAAGTGCTCAGGCGCCCAGTGTGGGGCAAAACCTGACAAGGAGTGGCTGTTGTTACCAGATGTCTGGACCATCAGTGGAACCTCGATGCTTGCTGCAAACAGCAGGCTATCATTTCAACCTTTGTTGCTTCTACTGAAGCCTCCCATCGCGCTTTCAATTTAATAGCATCACAAGGAGACAAAGACATTTCTTACAATGTGCTTTCTGTTCAGAGACAAATCCCATTTAAACTTGATCAACCTCTCATACCCTATTAGTTATTGTTGCCGGTCTGCATGTCCTTTGGCAATGCATGCTACTTGTTCTGGAGGAGGGAAGCTTCCCCTTCTCTCCCCCTCCAGTGCCGCCCTTCAGTTTGATAAAGCAAGACCAGATTTACTGGCAAACTTACAGCCTGCTTGTCACAAGCTCGCAGCAAATTTAATTAACCTTATTACAAATATGGTTTTCTTGAAGATTACATCACAATCTGGTCACGTCTCCTGTTGCTGATTCAACATTTTCTGCGCTTTGGAGACGATGTTCGTTTTTCAAAAAAAGGTCACAGAGTGTCAGAATATCTAAAACTTCACTGATTTTTTCCAAGTTCCACACTCTGATATACCAATATTTTGTCTCATGTGCAGTATTGTTCTCTTACTTCCTGCCCATTGTGGATTCCTTCCTTCACAACATAATGTACTGCCCTTCAAGAGCAAGGATAGCTAAACTATGGACAGAGTTGATGCATGTTTAGCCCCTGAAAACAGTGGATCAAAATCACTGCTTCTGTAAAAGAGAGCAGCTCCAGTGATTAAATTGCTCCCTATACTATCAGTGAATGTAATCCATTGACTTCTAGGTGGTGGGGGGTTGACTCAGTAAGGCTACAAGGTTGAACTCTGAGCAAATTAAAATGCAATATTTTTGTCAAGATCATCAGTAGGTAGGATGAATTTACTAATTCAGATTATAATAAAATAAATTAAGAAACTCTTAAGTCATTACCATGTCAAAACCTTGCTGAGGAGCTAAAACATTCACAGTAGGATATTTTTCACTTACAGTTTTCGGCCAGAATCCGAAATTTCCTAAGAATAGCTTCTTTTGGTGTAAGTTCTACCACCGTACAGCCATGATCTGGATGATATTGAGTAGTTTCAGCTTTAAGTGCTTTGATGCAAGTTCTACCACCATAGTGCCATGATCTGGATGATATGGAGTAGTTTCAGCTTTAAGACGAGGATCCTTGCCCTTCTCCGCAGATTAACAATGCAAAATCTCATATACTGAAATTTCACACCATTTTATATTCAGTTAGCAAGATGGGAAAGCTAGGAACAAAACAATATTAATCTCTCATTGACTGTATTAAAAATTCCCTGCAAAATTCATGTTTGCCTTTGTAACTCTGTTAGCGTACAACTATCATGTGGATGGGTGAGGGAGGTAAGACAAATTAAACAAACAGTGGTACAACAAATATCCTGTGATTTAAAACCTCACCACTAGCAACATACTCCTGATACAGATAAGTTGACTGATCAACACTACATCTCCAACTGAACATGTTCAAGAGATTAAGTAAAGCACAGAGAAGAATTTTCAACAATTCTATAGCTAATAGGAGGCCTAAAGGATTTAGCTATTATTGAGTAGCTTTTTGTTGCGTATCAAAATGATAGGGAGTCATATGAGAATAGATGCATCTTCCACTTACATTTACATGTAGGTACACAATGAGCATGAATGTTTGACCTCTGAAATACAGTATCTGGCACCACTTTTTTTTTTAAAAAAGGAGTTATTCACTGCTATTAAACTCTTATTTATTATTTTACCTTTATGCATAGTAATCTGGAGGTTTGAAACTAATTTCAGAGGGACAATCAAGGAAAGCAGTGAACGCTGTTTCCACCAAGGTCAATTCCCCCCCATCCCTTCATACACACAAAAAAAGCTCCCCGCACATTTAGATAACCAAACCTTTCAAATGGTTATGTTAAATTTAATTAATGTGTAGGTCATTCTAACATTGTCATGTGTGGAGGCTGTGCATCGTTTTAGTGTTTCCCTCTACAACAACTAATACAATCAATCAAAATATTAAATTATTTAAACAGAACAAAAGTCCTTGATCCTTTGGGAATCTGCACACCATTAGTGGTGTGGTTTTTTTTTTTTAAACTTTCTTCATATAATCCCAGGAGCTCTTTCACCAGTATGAATCAGGTCGGCCACTTATTGCTTGAGAGGCCAGAGAGATTCTTGCTTAATACTTGGATTATTTTTTTGCCACTGCTAACAATTCTGACTTTGAAATGATTCACTTAGAATATATTTCTAGTTCTACTAAGGGACAAATAATCTTCTCTGTTTATTTTTAAATGTAGCCTATTTTCCTACGTTATCGGCATTACATTGGCTTTCTTTATATACAGCATTGTTGTGCTTGTAATTTACTTTTTTAAATAATCATTTTAGAGTCTATTCCTAAACAGTGGCAGCTCCATAGTGCTTTTTTGAAAATCTCACACCTTCTCTTTCTTGACAGCTCTTACACACCATGGGAGTGAATGGTGCTTTTAGAAACATTAACTCCCATTTGCAAATCTGTGGGTTTTGAGAAGAGCATTTAGCAGAGTGATTGTTTCCTGGCTTTTCCCCTCGTGCCCCCCAAAATTCACAATGCCTTAAATGAATGGAGTGGGCACAGGAGGGTGTTTAGAAGCTTGAGGGGATGGGGAACATGCTGCATTAGCTCTGCTGACTCCAGGATACTCTTTTTGTGCCCTATTTCCCTCTTCCTTTCTCTCTTCCAGGCAACATAGGGGCATCATCCACACAGAACTAGTTCCCCAGCATTGTGTTGGAAGGCAGTGAACTGCTAAGGTCTTTTCAAGAGAAGAATGAAAACTGAGGTCCCACCTACCTGTATTAGTTTCATTCTCCTGACATTTTTCATATTGGGGAGGCAAACCTTGTACAGGTTGGACCTCCCTGGTCCGGCACCCTGGAGACCTGATTTGTCCTGAATGAGGGAATTTGCTGGACCAGCGGAGGTCCCCTCCCACTGGCTCCCCAGCCCGTCATGTCTCAGTGCTCCCAGCTCCACTACTACCCCAGCCGGCCCCCCTGCCTCCCGCCCTTGGACAGGCTGCCATAGGCTCCAGTCCCTGGGCTGCTGGGGACTCTGGCCCTAGCCACGATTCCCCAGGCTGCTGGGGGAGCTCTAGCCCTGGCTCTGCAATGCTGGCCCTCCTGCCACTAGGCTCTCTGGGCTCTCTGGTCGACGAACATCCATGGTCCTGCTGGACCATAGATGTTGCCAGACAAGGGAGTGCCAGTTTTGGGAGGTGCAACCTGTAGTCTGACCAAACATTAGCTCCAGAAAGGATGTTCTATTGATCTAAATCCTTGTCCTGAACTGCAGTGTTAGAGGTTGCGGCTTTTTTCCCCCCAGAGAGGAAACAAGCTCTCTGTGTAGTTTGTATGCTGATGTATTAAGTCTGTAAAATGCTTTTGGATTCTGTACCATGCATCAAGAACAAAGTCACAACAGTGTTATAGACAGGCTAAGATCAGATCAAAAGGAAATATTTTAAGATGATTCATAAAATCTCTGAATTTATCTCACTTTGGAGCACAAGTGAAAACATCCTGATGACTCAACGCTCTGCCCCCTTTCCCTAAAATCTTAGGAGAAAGAAAATTCTGGTTACAGCTTGCATATCAAATAGCAAAAATGGAAGGCTGTGTAGCAGCCAGATCTCTTATTAGAGTCCTCCCTGGACAGATCACTGGTTTATGCCGGCAAGGAATGGAAGAATGTACTGGCCAACACCCCATTGTCTTGTGTTGTAGTTCTGCATGGAATTAAACTGCAGATTTTTCCTAAAATTCTCAGCCCTTGGGCTCAGAACAGCATCGAGGCTGTGCTCCTTTTGAAACACAAAACAGGGAAATGTGCTCAGTTCTGTGCTCTTCCACAGCCCACTGGCAACTGGCTGAAGCAGTTGGTGGATGTCAATTAAAATCATCTGAGCCGGTGTGGTAGCTTCCTACAGACTCATTCAAATAAATGTTCATGCTGCCATGGAAAGGCATCAGGAGACCCAAGACAAAATGCCCAAGTTAGCTCATTTGACTGGTAATATAACCACATAGGAAACAGGAGTTCAGAAGCACTGTAAGGCATCACATGCCACAGGTCAGCTGGGGAATCCTATGCCACAAGCCTAGGCCTCTAATGAAAACAATTGACAGTACTGGTTGATTTTTATTTAATTTAGAGCTGATGTGTCTCATGCTGTTCCTCATAATACTTAGGAAACAGCAGAACACTCTGTTTAGAAGCCAGTTTGAACACATTAGAGCCAGTATTATTAATTATTACATTCCTAAAGCAAAATAGCTTCTGAGTCTTTTTGTCTTACTCATGCCCTTTGTAAACATGACATTTCCATCTCTCTGTACAGAATCTGTACAGCTGGGGTTTGGCTCTATTGATAATTCCAACAACAGGACATACATCTCAGCCTATGCTTTCTCTTGGAATTTGGTTGTTCCTAGATTTCAGGGGAACCTCAGTGTAAGACTGACATGTCCTCTGCATAAAAAGCCAAGCCAATCTCCCTTATGTGCAAGGCATCGTTAACAGCTCTCAACTGCCACTGAGTCTGCAGCAAAGTGGAAAGCATCTTTCCAAAGGGACCCAAATACTTGCTAACGGGTGTGTCTAAAGAGGACTGTCACCAAATACATCCTCCAAACCCCTTTAATAGCTACTTCCAGCTAATGAAAATGCAACATCAAAGATGATTGAACAAACTTTTCAATTAAGCAATTAATCTATAGCTCACAAAAAAGAACATTCACTTCAGGTTGCAAAGTCAAACATTCAAAAGTGCGGAAATGCCAAAGTTAAGGTTGCATATGCAACATTACATAGTCAGCAGTGGGCTGAATTATGAGGTTTACCTCTTTACATGACAACATACTATTTTCCACAGGACCTCAGCCTCATTCAATATACAGAATAGTCCTGATGCGGAAATGAATCAAGTTTCTGTAGTAAAGGAGGCTGTTGTCTGGAGAACCCGGGGCTCAATTGTTACAGCAGTTGGAAGGTGTATGGTAAGAGAGGCAGGAAACTGCAAGAAGAGAAAAATCCACCTTCCCAACCCCATTTCCTTCACATACATTCTGGTTACTAGTACCAGTCCCAGGCAGTTAGGGTTGCCAGATGGTTTAACCAAAAATACCGAACACTCCCTCTCCTTTCCCCCCGCAAAAAAACCCCCCAAAACACTGGGGAAAAAATTCTGTTTGGGGGAAAAAAGAGGGAGACCAAAGTTGAGCAAAATAAAATAAAATAAAATAAAATAGCATTAAAACAGCTTTCAGTGTGTGCAGAGTCAGAATAGGCATAGCAAGAGTGGAGCGGTTGGGCACTAAGACTCAGGGAAGGCATTGCTTCCCCTTGCTTCAGTTCTTTAGGCTTTTTGCTGGCGGCCATTTTTTTTTCTTGATGAAGCCAGAACGCAGCTTCCCTGTGGAACCAGGTAAGCAGGAGGTCCTGGGGCAGCCGGGGCCTGGGGGAGGGGGGGTTCCTGTTGCTGAGTGTGCTGTAAGATTGCCAGGTGTCTGGTATTTTCGTCTCCTGGCTGGGAAAAAAAAAAGAAGATACCGGACATTTCAGGTGTCTGGTATTTTCTGAATTTTTTACCGGACCAGAGGCGAAAATACCAGACTGTCCAGGTCAATATCGGACACCTGGCAACCCTACAGTCCTAGTCTCCCCCTCTTCCCTCATCTCTCCAATCTCCATGTTCCCCTCTCTCACCCAAATAGCTCCCAACCTTCAACTTCCCTCACTGGCTCCCAGACCCAGTCTCACCAGATTCCTTGTTCCAATCTACTCTTTCCACTCTCCCTCTCCTCCTCCCCTCCAGCTGTTGTCCTCTCTGCATTTGCATCACATGGCATCTTCTTTCACAACGCCTGGGTGCTAGCAGAAGCTCACTGAAAGCCAAGAGACAGACTCCCAGATCATAGTTCTGGTGCATGGAGAAACCATTACAGGAAAAAACCCCAGTGAGCCCCTGTAGTCCTAGGCTTCAGCGAGTATGCTCAGTTGCTCTGTGGGGATGGAGCATCTACCAGCGGCCAGCACTAGGAAGAGTGGGAAGCTTGAGAATTCTCACTGAGGCCAAAATCCCCAGAGATTTTAGCTGCTAATATAAAAATAGTCTATTGAACATTACTCCCGGGGGGATTTTGTGCCAAAAATTCAAAATTCTGCATATTTTATTTGTCAAAATAACACGACATAATCACTCCAGTTTCAATTACTTTGGTAACTTATTTCAAAATATCTGTCAACAAGTATGTCAACAATACAGACAAAAGCAAAAAAAGATTCCCCCGGGAGTTGCGAATTAAAGAAAAGCCTACCGTCACCCAGATCCAGTTGGGAGGTGCTGCAGAGGTCTTTGTCTAGCTCCCTCGGATCCCAGATACCTTCACTCCCATCCCCTGAGAGCCCAGTTGTGGGGCATTGTTGGCCCACACATCTATATCCCTTCCCCCAGAGCCCAGACACTGGGCATATCCCAGCCCAGACACCAGAACCCCCCTTCTTGCAGAGCCCAGTCATGGGGCACCCTCAGCTCAGACACCACTGCCCCCATCCCCAAGAGCTTAGCCACGTAGCACCCTGGGCCCATACACCAGCCTCCACTATCCCTCAGTGCCCAGCCATAGGGCTCCTCCACTCAGACATCAGCATTTGCCTTCCCTTAGCACAGACACCAGCACCCCCTTCCCACAGAGCTTAACCATGGAGCAGTTCCCAGTTCCTTTATTCCCTCCAACTTCTTTACTGTCTCACTGGGGGACATGGTGTGGTATGGCCCTGTCCTTCCTCACCCTTTGCCAGCGATGGCTGGCTGTCCAGGGCCCTCTCCCATTTCTGCGAGAATGAGGATCAAGGAATCTGCAGTTCTGTGAGGCTGAGTGAGTCTCCAGTGCCTTCTAGTAATAGCCAGTAATTGTGAGGAGGAAACAGGGAATTCTGCAAAATTCTGCATTCCATAATGGCACAGAATTCTCCTAGAAATAGAACATCAATGATTTAGATATTGGCATAGAGAGTATGCCTATTAAGTTTGCAGATGATACCAAGCTGGGAGGGGTTGCAACTATTTTGGAGGATAGGGTCATAATTCAAAATGATCTGGACAAACTGGAGAAATGGTCTGAGGTAAACAGGATGAAGTTAAATAAGGACAAATGCAAAGAACTCCACTTAGGAAGGAAAAATCCGTTTCACACATACAGAATGGGAAGCGATTGTCTAGGAAGGTGTACTGCAGAAAGGGATGTAGAGGTCATAGTGGACCACAAGCTAAATATGAGACAACAATGTGACACTGTTGCAAAAAAAAGCAAACATGATTCTGGGATGCATTAACAAGAGTGTTGTGAGCAAGACACAAAAAGTCATTCTTCCACTCTACTCGGCCTCAACTGGAGTATTGTGTCCAGTTCTGGGCACCACATTTCAAGAAAGACGTGGAGAAATTGGAGAAGGTCCAGAGAAGAGCAACAAGAATGATTAAAGGTCTAGAGAACATGAGGTATGAGGGCAGACTGAAAGAATCAGGCTTATTTAGTTTGGAAAGGGGGACATGATAGCAGTTTTCAGGTATCTAAAAGGGTGTCACAAAGAGGAGGGAGAAAAATTGTTCTCCTTGGCCTCCGATGATAGGACAAGAAGCAATGGGCTTAACTGCAGCAAGGGAGGTTAGGTTTCACATTAGAAAAAACTTCCTAACTGTCAAGGTGGTTAAACACTGGAATAAAGTGCCTAGGGAGGTTGTGGAATCTCCATCTCTGGAGAGTAAAGAGCACATTAGTTAGGCATCTATCGAGGATGTCTAGATGGTGCTTGGTCCTGCTGCGAGGACAGGGGACTGGACTCGATGACCTCTCAAGGTCCCTTCCAGTTCTAGTGTTCTATGATTCATGTGATTTTTCAAAGGGAACAAACCAGAAGAATTGGAATTGCTCATTTATGAGCATTAATTCCACCTTGTTGGTACTACTGAAACCTGATGGGATGATTCCCGTAATTGGAATGTTAAAATCAATGGCTATAAACTATTTAGGATGGATGGAGTTGGCAGAACGGGAGGGGAAGTAGCACGCTATATTAAAAATGGCATTACCTCTTTCCAAATCACTGATAATGCAGAATAAAATAATCTTGAATGCTTTAGAGATTAATAGCCTAACATTTAAAGCACATGATGAGATATTAGCTAGTGTCTGGTAGAGGTTGAATCCAGCACCCTCAGGACCTGACTGGTCCTGAACCACAGAATTTGTAGAACCATGGGAGGTCAATATTGTCTAGCAGCATTACCAACATTTCCACTGCCTACTGGGCTCTTAGAAGACATTTAGGGGTAAATTAGAGCTAAACAACAGCACAGAACACTGAGAGCCAGGACTACTGGATGTAAACAAACTTTATGGGACCATGGGAAACTTAACCACACCCGTAAATGGACATCTGGCTAACTAAAATCATGTTGGACCATAGATGGTGCTGGACCAGAGAGTAAAGGACTAGATAGGTGTGTAAGGATCTAGTCATCCTATTCCCTAGTGTAATATAGGTTGAACCTATCTAGAAAGTGTTGGAGAAAAAAGCTGCGTAATCACGAAGGACTTCAAACTGAGTAACGTATGCTGGGGATCTCATGCTTCCAGTACTAAAATGTCCTGGGGATTTCTAAACATTATATATGACAATTTCCTAACAGAAAGTGTGGCGTCCAACATGAGGATATCTGAATTAGACCTTGCCTGGGCAGATGAAGAGGAACTGATCACAGAACTAAAAGTTAATGGTAGCTTAGATACAAGTGATTATGTCCTGATTACATTTACAAAGTGCAAGGATAATAAATCCAGACCAGTAATATAAATACTTGGTGCTTTAAAAGTGCCAGTTTCACAAAGAAAAAAAAGAAACATATGAGCCAAATCAGCTGGAAGGAGAATTTAATCAGAAACATGTGATAAGATAGGCATATAACTGGTTGGAAAACTGTTCCCAGAGAATATTTTCTCAGTGATTCATAGTCAAGATGGAGGGCATATATAGTCGAGTACATGGGGATCAGTTATGGGTCTGGTCCTGTTCAATGTCTTCATCAATTATTATAATGGCATAGAGAGTACACTTATGTTTGCTGATAATACTGAGCTAGGAAGGATTGCAAATACTTTGGAGGACAGGATTAAATTCCAAAATTATCTGGAAAAATGATCTGAAGTAAACAGGATGAAATTCAATAAAGACAAATGCAAAGTACTCCACCTAGGAAGAAACAATGTGTTGCACTCATACAAAATGGAAAATAACTGCCTAGAAAGGAGTACTGAGGAAAGAGATCTGGGGGTCATAGTAGATCACAAGCTTAATTTGAGCCAACAGCGTAACACTGCTGAAAAAAAAAAAGAAGCAAACATCTCTCAGGGATTAGCGGGACTGATGTAAGCAAGACACAAATAGTAATCCTTCTACTCTACTCCATGCTGATTAGGCCTCAACTGGAGTATTGTGTTCAGTTCTGGGTACTACATTTCAGGAAAGCTGTGGACAAATAGGAGACAGTCCAGATAAGAGCAACAAAAAATGACTAAGGTCTTGAAAGCATGACCTACAATCAAAAATTTGGGTTTGATAAGTCTGGAGAAGAGAAGTCAGAGGAGGGACGACATGAAAACAGCTTACAAGTACATGAACGGTTGTTACAAGGAATAGGGAGAAAAATTGTTCTTCTAAACCTATGCAGATAGCGCAAAAAGCAATGGGAATAAATGCAGCAAGGAAGGTTTAGGTTGGACATTAGGAAAAACTTCCTAACTGTCAGGGTTGTTAAACACTGTAATGAATTGAGTAGAGAGGTTGTGGAATCTGCATCATTGTAGATTTTTAAGAGCAAGTTAGACAAACAACTCTTAGGGATGGTCCATATAATACTCAGCCTTGCCATGAGTGCAGGGGACAGGACTTGATAATCTTTACAGGTCCCTTCCAGTCCTACAATTCTATTATTCTATTTCGGGATACAGCAGTTAATAAAGTAAACTAGCATTTTTAGATCAACAGGTCCAAATACCTTGCATCCAACAGTTTCAAAAGTGCTGGATGAGGAACTTACTGGACTGTTAATGTTGATTTTAAATAAGTTTTGGAACACTGGGCAAGTTCCAGAAGACTGGAAAAAGCTAATCTTTGTGCCAATTTTTAAAAAGGATGAATGGGAACCCCAGTAATTCTAGGTGTGTCAGTTGAATGTTGATCCCCAGCAAGATAATATACCTGCTCTTATAGGACTTGTTTGATAAACAATTAAGGGAGGGTTATACAGTATAGTTAATGCCTATCAACACAGGCATTATGGAAAATTGATCCTTGTCTAACTAACTTGCTATATTTTTTGCATAAGATTACAAATTTGATTGATAATGATAATAGTGTTGACATATATACTTAGACATCTATAAAGCCATGACTTCGTATTGCATTACATTTTGATTAAAAACTAGAAAAATATAAAGTTAACATGGCACACATTAAATGGATTTAAAGCAGCCTAAAAGCATAAATGAAAACGGAGTCATCATTGAATGGCTGTGTTTCTAGCAGAGTTCCACAGTATTGCTGGCCCTATACTCTAACATTTTTACAAATGACCTGAACGAAAACATAAAATCCTCAGTGATAAAGTTTGCAAATAACACAAAAATTGGAGGAAGCTATAAATAATGAAGAGGGCTGGGCATTGATACAGACTGATCTGGATCACTGTAAACTGGGTGCAAGTAAGCAATATGCTTTTTAATATGGCTTAAATTATAAGACATTATGGCTTAAATTATAAACCCCATTTGTATATTAGGGACAAAGAATGTAGGCCAGCGTTTTTCAAACTTGGGTCATGGGGCTGCCAGGGTAAGCCACTGGTACGTCTGAGATGCTTTGTTTACTTAATGCAGGGGTGGGGAACCATTTTTGGTCAAGGGCCACTGACCCACAGAAAGATCAGTCGGGGACCACACACAAAAAACCCTCACTGACATGGCACCTGACTGAAGCAGAAAGACACTCCTCACATTTCCCTCACACACCAGAGCCTGGGGGGAAGGAGGGAGAAAGGGGCGCCTAGTAGATTTTGTGTGCTCAAGCCCCATGGTGGGTTAGCAGGGGGGCTGGAGCACCAGCACAGGCTCCCCAATGCAAGAGGGGCCATTAGCCTCGGAGGCTAGATCCAGGCAAGCCAGGGGCCACATCCGGCCCCCGGGCCTGAGGTTCCCCACTACGACTTAACGCGTCCATAGCGACAGAGCCTCGCAGCTCCTATTGGCTGTGATTTGTGATGTTATGAAAATAATGTGATGTGGAAAGCACCCTTCAAAATTGGCGGTGCTATCAACTAAACCTATAATAAAGAAAATCCAAAGCTGATATAGTGCGATTAGGATAGGTGAGCTGATTTAGAAAAATAAATACGGACCCAAACTTTCTCTGAAAACTTGAAATGAGTCTCTTTAGAGGATTTGTTTGCTTTTTTTTTTAATCATTTTTAGTGGTTGTGCACTTCTGCCTTATTGATAGAACCAAAAGCAGCAGTACTTAAATGTATTGAGAAGCTGTTTTCATTATATATTTTTCAGACAAGAAGGAACAGGTGTATATTGGATCTTTGGATGAGTGTCATGGGACATACTTTCCAGACCAATCTTTCAGAAATATAGGGTCAGAGAGTTAAATGGGTTTGTCTGATCTTCCAGATCTCTGTGTTTTATATAAACTGATCTGAACATTCAAGACTTTTTCTATTAACGTAACAGAGACATCTCCTTTAGCTATATTATACAACTTTATACATTTGCTCTATTTCTCTCAAGAAAAGATCTGGAATATCAGTATCGGTTTAGATTTATACAGCACACATAATCTCAAAGAATTCAAAGAATTTGCTTCACAAGTTAGACCCATTTATACAATCAATTCAGTGCTGAATTGCAGCTACTACTTTGGAAGAGCACGGGAGCCAAGCAAATTATTAGCATATAACACAACTCACAAAGCGGGAGTGTAATTTAGTGGAAATTTTGGCCATCATGACAGCCCAATCCTGTTTTTACAGAAAGTCATGGACTAATGTCCACGCAGGCTCTCATCAATTCAAACGATCTCATCCTAGACTCCCACACTGTAAAACACATAGAACTCAAAATAACTAGGACTGGTTGATTCATCCCTCCTGGGATTTGTGCTTTAGTCCAGGAATTCTAGATATTTCTATGGGACCTTCTTAGAGAATTTGACTCAAACAAGAGAATAAGACTCATTAAAATGGTATACTAAGCCCCACCAGTAACCCCTAGAAAAGGTTGGATTGAGGATTACATTGTCATTTTGTGTGTCTTTGAATTGTAGGGTATTCAGTCACACCATTATGCACTCCTGCTCCTTAATGGTTTTACTACCCCTTAGCTTTAAAGCCACTCACTCAAAGTCACGGGATAGACACTCTCTTACAAAAACTGCAAACCTGAAGAGGCTTTTTAGCAGGACGTGCTGAACTGCAAGGGAAACGCCCGCCCTTGCCTTGTGGATCAGTAACTTCTGTGAGGACCACATGACCCAGATAACGGGCACTAATGTCCCCAACCTTCTATCACTCAAGGAGGACTTTTAAGCTTTTTGTTTCTAATGTAGGCAAATGAGCTCTGCAAATATTCACTGGTGTCAGGCATGCTGTGAGCATCCTCTTAATGAGACCATAAGGATGCAAGTGGGAAGAGCTATTTCAGCAGGTCTAAAAGGTAATACCCAACAGTCAGACTTTTTAATTTCACCTAAGTGTGAGAGGGAGAACAAACAGCAGAAAGCATTTAAAACAAGGCAAGAAGCAAAACCCCACCTGCCACCATTCATTAAAGAGAACAGTGCAGCTTTCAAAAATGGCCTAAATCAAGTGAAAGAGTCTTCCCGAAAACAATCACATGCTGTTAAGGGATTTTGTCATTTTTTGAGCACTTTGTCCTTAAAATATTTATCATTGTTTAAGAAACATAATGATCGTTTCCATCCCATCTGCCAGCCTCTACATTTTATGATTCTTGACAACAGATACATAAGTGTTGCCAGAGTCACAGAATCGTATGTATTTAGTTAGGGCTCCAGATCTTCAGCCAAGCACAACTGCCTTGATAAGTTTATTTGAAAAGTTCCCCAGAAATACTACAGTTGCAAGAAAGAAACTAGAGAAAAGATCTTTCTTGCTCTCTCATATCCCCATATAGCTCCCGTAGCTATTATTATTAGCAGTTTTTCCATTTAAAAAAAATTATTTAAGACTGGAAAAGTTCTGCATCAAGGCTTTGAAAAACAGCAACCTCATGGCTCCTTGCCTTATATAAAACCAAGCGGAGTCCAAAGAAGCCTCCAGTTAACAATGTGGATCTCTTGTAGCTACCATAACTGTTCCCACTCCAAAATTCCTGGCTTTCACCTTGGCTTGATCTGGACTTTGCCATATGATTCTGATGCTTGATATTAACCCTAGTCTGGACCCTGAGTATGAATTCCTCTGCTACTCCCAGCCTCAGGTTTGCCTCTGCTTTGACCCTTGGTCCTAACTGCCCTTGTTGGGGGTCCTGACAAAACAAGTTGTACTAGGTAGGTGCAATAGTTCACTTTTCATACTGTGGTAGGATAGTAAAGTCTATTTATAATTTCTAATGTATAGCTAACCCATTAAAAATCAGTTTTATGTTTTTAACATTCAAATGGAGGAAGCCAGTGTATCATTTTTCATAACAGTGATCCTATTTTAACTCCATATTTTGAGGTTTGTGCTTTAATGTAAATCATTGTTTTTCAAGGGAAATGTAATACTTTTAAATCCAGGTATTTTTAATTATATGGAATCATTGTTTGAAAATAATTATTGCCCTTTTTCTAAAATAGCCAGGGAAATTAGTTTTATAAACAAAACAGCAGCCTATAATAATAGTTTACCAGTCTAACAGAACTAAAAAAATTTGATTTCTACCCAACATATAGAATTTGTTAAAAAAAAATAGTTTAAATTTAGCAAAATAAAATCTCCAGTCCCTAATCAAAAAAAGTCAAAATTAGAGTAAATAGTCAACTAATTTTTGTTAGCTTTTTCTCATAATGTGTAAGTAAAGCATGGGCTATATCCTTAAGCTATTTCCATATTGAGTCCTAAGCTTTGAGAAACTATTAGTCACAACAAATACCCATCTAATGGCTTCAATAATATTATAGTAAATAAGATAATTAAGAAGAATCTATGAAATTAAACCCAGGATCTTACAAGTAACCCAAAAAAAGGACAGCCTCACAATCTTTAGGTTCAATACAACTTACATGATTCTGATGCTAGGATACTTCCATAAGGGTCACCTTTTTACCACTTGTTGATTGACCTTCTGATTGAGTTTGTCGGTGTGGGGAAAAAAATTAAAGAGTGAAGTTAAAGAGAACTAGACAAGAGGCTGCAAAAGTTCAATTTAAATAGGCTTGGATCACTGTCTGCTCAGTACCATATCTGTCCCACTCCTCTCCCTGCTGTCTATCACTACCACCACCAACACACATGCACGTGCATGCATATATTTGAGCTTCAAGCCATAAATCTTACCAAGTCAGTCAACTGACAGTTTCATAACATAAAAGAGGTATCTGCAAACAAGATGGTTTCAAACCATTGCTGGTGACCCTGAACAAATCAGGGCCCAGTTTCTTTTGCAGCCTGCAATTCTCCCCTTCAATCACTTAACTGGACAGATTGATGCGACACCAGAGAAATAAACTATGCACTCTCTCTCTCTCTTTCCAGCCTTCTCTAATAATTATATTGGTCTGCCCATATATGGAGAGAAGTCTAGTGTTTAGAGTCACTGGTGGGTTTAGAAATTGCAACTTCCTAACAAAGAAAACTTCTAGCTGTCTCGTGTGTTTTTAGTTTTTGTTTAAGAACTCTTTTCTTACTAAACAAAAACCAACACCACTGCCAAAAAGACAGTACAGTTTAACAGCTTCACTTTAGAGGCATTTTGTAGCATTTTGCACAAGGGCTGGTAAGGGAGAAGATAGCTTTTATTTCTTTAAAGAGCATAAGCCACCTCACCATGTGGTGCTTTTGATAAGTCTATTTTAGGTCTCTTATATGGCCACCAATACAACAGATCAGAGGGCTTCAATATTTAACCTGTTAAGTAGGGAAGTATTATGCCTTTTTTCAGATGAAAACTGAGGCCCAGAGAGGCCAAATTACTTGCACTAGGACACTCAGGAAGCCTTTGGAAAAGCAGGAACTTGAAGCCTGGCCTTTCCAGTCTTAGTATAGTATCCGACCATTAGCTGAGTGGTTCTTAGGCAGGTGACCAGGGCATGAACAGGTTTCAGGGGGCCACAATGCAGGGCCAGTGTTAGACTAGCTGGAGCCCAGGGCAGAAAGTCAAAGCTCCACCTTGCAGGGCTGAAGCCTGTCAGTTGGGTCTGAAGCTGAAGTTTGAGCAACTTAGCTTCGTGAGCCCCCCTGTGGTGCTGCGCTCTGGGCAATAGCTTTGCTTGCTATGCCCTAATGCCAGCTCTGGATTTTATATGCAGAAAAATGTTGTTGTGGCACAGGTGGGCCCTGATGTTTTTATAGCATGTTGGGTGGAGGTTCAGAAAGGAAAAGGTTGGGAACCCCTGCACTAGACCGTGCTTCCTCTGACCCACTAGCAAAACGTCACTGGCTCACAGAATGGAGCAGGAGAGGCCACCAAAGCAGCTAATTGCAGATTCCATGCTTGTCATCCATCAAGCACAGGGGAAAACACACCTTAATCCTGATTTCTTCAGGGATCCATCTGCAGATATGGGAAGAATAGCTGGGAATGGAGATACTTTCTCATTAAAGTACATACGTTTGATTGATTTCCTCTACTCATAGAATGTATTATTGATTATTATTATTACCCATTATTGCTACCATGCAACTGTTTTCCTTAATGAAAGTTAGTCAGAGAAATGCTTTCAAAAGTGATACCAGTGGACATAACTCCTCAAGCAGGACAAAACACCTAAGGCAAAGCAAGGCCAGGGTTGGATCAGTATTGGGATGAGATTTATAGTCTATAATTAATTTCACATTCTGGTTCTCATTCACCAGTAGAATGTTATTCCTTGGGGTTAGAAGAGGAGCCTTCTCTTAGAAGCAACATCCTCAGCATGAACAGCAACAGCGGTAGTGGTACCACACACCTGCAAGCTCTCTCTGTCCTCTCCAAAACAGGAAAAAAAATCAATGTGGATGGGCCATATAGGCCACTCTAGGGATTGTGAATAAAACATGCTTTTTATAAAGCTCTTTTAAAGCTATCACTTTACTTCTGTTACAAGAATAGGGTCTACCATTGTTTTTAAAAAAACAAAACTCTGACTTAAAAGTCCCCAAAGATGACTTGGAATGTTTTGATTACAAATTTCTCCATCGAAACTTGACAAATATAACAATGACACTTTATAGTTCATATTCACACAAGGAATACCACTTGTGAGTACTTGTACAAATAAAGACTACTTCTATGAACAAATTGTGATGCCCTGCTGAGGACACCCAGAAATGTGAGAGTCACTGCGTTACCCTTCTGCATTAACGAACATGAAAGCTTTGCTCTTCCTAAGCTGTGTCATTTCCTTGGCACATCAGCTTGTCTGCTTTCCCAGCAAGCTCTTCAGGACTCTCTTACCTTCCAGGCAAGATTTAGAATGTCAATCAGTGAACCCTAATTCCTGAATTCCTCAAAGAGGTCTCCCTGCAGTGTCCAGTCCCTCCTTCTGGACACTCACAGCAATTATGTGTCTGCTTGCTCCACTCAGTATGAAAACCCATTACCCTGTTCATTGTCTGTGCTCAAAAGGCAGGATGGGTTCCTGAGATGCAGATTCTGATCCCTGGTGGGCTTGTGAAAGCTGCTAATTGTTTAGCTTGATGATTTCATTTACTGTATCTATAAAATGTCTGTTTATTTTCTTTTGCCAGTAATCAAGCCAATCAGACAGGTAAATATGTATTCCTTTGTTTTGGGCAGGCTGGGGGTACAGTTTGCCTCCCAAACACATCTTAACAATATATTTCCAGTACATGTCTATAACTCTTGGTAAACAACCTGTACTTTCCTCACAGAAGGATTCTTGGGACCAGCATGTCACCTCTTTACTTTTGATACCTTACATGACACCTTCTGAGTATATACTACAGGGGTGGCCAACCCATTTAACAAAGAGAGCTGAAACAGCGGTGGAAAAAATGCGAAGAGCCGCACCAGAATTGTCGAGGGGGGAAATAAAAAAAAAGGGAAAGCTCCTCAGAATTGTCAAGACAAAAAAAAGGCTGCCCCTTTAAGAAACAAGCTTAGGCTTTTTGGCCATATCAGGCTCCTGTCGACAGCTGCCATTTTGAATCGCCACCCCGGTGTGCACAGGGGAGTCGTTTGGGGGGCACAGGAGCAGCTTCACGAGCCGCACTTTTGGGGGCCTCGAGTTGGCCACCCCGATATACTATGACAACGTGTTGGAAGTAATGAATGTGCCAAGCCTGATAGGTTACAGCCTGGTAGGCCCACTGCCAGTTGGCACTGAGGGGCTCCCAGGGTCACTCCAGTACTGTAGGATCACACCCAGATTCCACCATCTCTCTCCTTTCTTACAACAGAAATAAGTCACAATACACTGATAGTGCTCCGAGGAAAACCTGGCAGCCTCGCCATGATTTTATTTGATTACCCACTTGCTTCCTTTCCTTCTCCTACCACTGACTTGGGCTAACACATTGTCATGCCACACAATTTATGCTGTATCTTTTTCTCTTTCGCATTTTCAACCTTTTCCCATTTTGGCAGGCCACTGGCTCGCTTTTCAATATCCCCATTCGGTTCCAAAATCATGGAGTCTAAATACGATTTTAGGCCAAAAAAGAAATAATGCCCAGGAAACGGCACATCAAGAGAATGAGAAAGGCATTGTATGAAAGGACATGAGTGAAAGAAGGAAGTCTCAGGACCTGATTGTACACAACAAAGCAGCAAGAATGACTAAAGCATATATACTGTATAAACAGCTTGCCGAGTAAACCATTTTTCAAACATCCTCAGCCCAGGATGTCCATTTACTGCTTTGAACTTATTTAATAACATTAAGCAAGAACACTTAACTATCTAAAAGAAGGGTCAGTGGCATAAATCAGACATCATTTCACATATTTCAGGATCAAGCTGTAAAACAAAATGATTAGTGAAGATGTCTGAACAGCTTTCAATATATCATTGTCCCTTCTGAAGGATACTTAGGCATATTAGTTGACCAAATAATGATTTCTTGGAGTAGTTGCAGCCAAAAAGAAAAGAAAATTAAACTTTTCATTCGTGAACTGCTTTGCCGATAACCTTGATTTATGTACAACACCAAGCCAAACAGACGTACAGCACTGTGAATTTTAACTATGAAAAGTAAAAGCAGGAGAGTGAAGGGATTTCTTTCAAAATGAGTCAGTACAGCAATCATATGGTCAATGCAGGTTATAGCAGGGCCTAGATTTCCAAGGTTGTGAGGGGGAATGATCTCTACTTTTGTTTAGCTCATTATAAAGATAAGGACCAGTGGTAATGCTCACCTATGGATCTGACCTTTCCCTAAAGCTCATGGTAGTTTGCATCTGGGATTTTGGTTCGGCTCCTTCTGTTGTGACTAAAATCCTCTGGCAAATAAGGCTGTAGTCATATCACACAGTCATATCACATCCTGATTCCAACTACAGTCTGCAAAGTCCAAGCCATTCTCAGATTAGTTAAAAAATCCATTCCTCTTCATTGTGTGGATAGTCTTGAACACTGTAAACTAAATACATTAATAAACCCTGGGGCTGAAAGCTTGTGGCTAATTCTTCCTAGAGATCAAAGATTATCCAGACATCCAGAGCAGTCTAGAAAAAAAGGAAGACTTAACCAGAGGTTCTTTGATTTCTGGGGAAACCACAGTACACAGCTCTAAGGGTCATTGTTTTCATGGTGATCCCGGAGGACACTGGAACTTCTGCAAACTCCATACTCACTGGTACACTTGCCAGATACCTTCAGAAAAAATACCAAACATGGCGGGGGGGAAAATTGGTCGAGAAAAAAAAAACCCCAAACCCAAACAAACGAGGACCAAAGTTGTTGAGCTGGGCCAATACCAGACTCCTAGCAACCCTGCTCACTGGCTGTCTCACTTTGAGCTAACTCCTCTGGTGGGCAACTAGCCTTCCTCTCATCACACGGTGGGGCAACTCAGTACTGTGGAAGGTGACATCAGTTTAAGTTTTGGAGCTTCCCAAATTAAGATCCATGGACAAATGGCTGGTCACATGAAGCAGTAAAAAAAGGAATGGGAAGTAAAAGCAAAAGAGTCCAGTTTCTGAAATGATGGGAACCCTTGTTCTCAATGCTTAGGAGGAAGAATAGGCATTTTAGCAATAGAAATGGTCAGACTTATTGTACACAAGAGATGATTATCGAAAACCCCACAATCTTGTGATTTTACACAGCAGATCCCAATTCCATACTCCCTGCCTATCCATACCCACTACCCTACAAACGTGCATTTTTAATGTTTTATAAACGCCTTCTCACACCTTCTCCCCCCCTGACAGAATGATTTAAATTAACTGGTGTAGAGTTGCTGCTCTACTTCCTAGCATAAAATTGTCTGCATTGGACAAAAATCATCACCACCACAAAAATCATCACCACAATTGACATTCGGTGGTTTCTGCAAAGACGCTAAGGAATGAATGGTCCCCCAAAAGGTCAGTACTCTAGCATACACTAAGATTAAGTTAGACATCTGACCATGCCTGCAAAAGAAGTGAATACCCTCAGGAAAAATATTATTAATTCTAGACTATAACAGACTTCACCAGAACCACATGTATAACTAACCATGCCTCCATATTGTATTTATCTGTCCACTATCCTATTACTCCACTTATTCTTGCATTGTCTGTCATCAACTGTTACAGAATTTCTTCAGGGTAAGGGCCACATCTTTAATTACTATCATTTATTCTTTTAGTGTCTATTCCAGTGGCCACTGAAAATTATGAGAAGACTTCCACTGAATTTCATGGGCATAAATCAGGCCTTCGTAGGGGTCACAAGTGTAACTGGTGTTATGGGGGCAAACAGAACACCCCTATGAGTTTAGAATCTGGGTGATGGATTTGACAGAAGATGTGAGACTGCATTATCTATGGGCTTGGAAGGGTTAGATTTTATTGGTGAATGCAGATGATTGTAAATTTCACCATACACACGCAAACAGACAAGATATTTCCATTGATGACTACCATTTACAAATAAGCAAAGTAAGAAAAATGCTGCTTGAGAACTTATTACGGTTAGATTTAAAGATATTTACTTTGTATATTTTGGCATAGAATGACAATGACAATTTGTATTTTAACTATTATAAACCTTTAACTTTTTGCATAAAACATAAGTATGGCCAAACTGGGACAGATCCATGGTCCATCTAGCCAAGTATCCTGTCTTTCAACTGCAGCTAATGCCAGATGCTTCAGAAGGAATGAAGAGAACAGGGAATCATCAAATGATCCATTCCCTGTCATCCATTCCAAGCTTCTGACAAACAGAAGCCAGGACACTGTCAGGGCATGATTTTGAAACCCTGCACATCCTGGCTAATAACCACTGATGGACCTATCCTCCATGAAGTTTTCTAGTTCTATTTTACCCCTATTATAGTCTTGGCCTTCACAACATCCTCTGAGTTCCACGTCAACAGTCATCAAATAATTATTGTCTGGTTGCCAAGCACCCTGCCCCCAACAATTTTCTGCAACTGTGAAAAACTGATAAAAATAAAAGAAAAATGTTTTAAACCCATAATTTTATACAACTATGAACATTTAAATGGCTACATATCTTTTAAAATGGTTCAAAATAATCATGTATTCTCCTGTAAAATTATAAAAGTTAATTCTGCCAAGCCTAGAAGAAGGAGAAGTGAAGAGGGAAACAGGTTAGTACTACTTTTCATAGTTATATATCCAGGTTACTTTAAATGTAAACACACATCACAGTAGTAATTTTTAAATTGCTTTAAGTATAAACACAGTGCTACAGAAGTGGGTTTTAAGAGCATTAAGAATGGATAAGGGTGCAAACTTTAATGTTTATAGCACTCCATGCACACTTTAGGAATTATGTGCACACGTAATATTTGAAAAGCCTTTCTGTGATAAACTCAATAAACAAATTGTTACACATCAATAAGCAACACATCTGGAGAAAGGAGCTAAAGTAGTGGGGGGTGTTTATGAGAAAGATTCCATAGATAAAATCAAATAGGAATTAATGGCTAAAAAACAAAGCAAGAAAATGGCATTAAGGAATAGATATGCAGTTTGTCTATGTACCTAAATTTGTAAAGAACAGATAAACTTGCATATATTGTTAAATGTGAGTTTAGTGGAAATGTCAGATATCTAAAAGAAGGGATAATATTCTATGAATGCGCAGAAATAGGAGAGTGTGGCTTTAAGAGGTAATTAATATTTTACTTTCTACTCACTCAAATTCAGGAACCAAAATTTTACCTGGAAATACAACTCCTTCAATTCAAGAAAAATACTGGAAACATCATTAGTTTCGGGGTGGGGGCGGAGGGGAGAGGAGGCTTCCTGACAGAAATTACAACGGTAGTAGATTTTGACACACTTATACATGCTAAGCAGTACTTCACTCCACAAGTAGTCTTATTCAATGGGACTATTCATGGAATAGAGACCCAAATCAGGAAAAATCCCTATTTACAAATCAATGGGATCTAAATACATGCCTAAAGTTAAGTATGTGCAGAAGTGCTGTCCTGAATCAAGGCCCAAAAGGTACAGGTTGGCTTTACAGAAGGCTATCAGAATCTGGCCAAACGCTGCAAAGTTTTCTCCCATATTCCAGGGGATGGAATCCTAGTTTCACTATCAACAATGAGACTACTGCCACTGATTTCAGGGAGTCCAAAATTTTACCCTCAAAACATTTGGCAGTATGTGAGATGGGGAACAAGCAAATATAAAATTGTGGAATGTATTCACAGGAATGTCATAAGAAAACATAAGAAGCAATAGTTCCACTCTAACTGCCTGTGATGGTGGGGCCTCCACTCGAATCCTGTGTCCCCAATTCCGATTCCCACACTTTAGGAAAAATGTGGTGTGGCCAAATTGGAGAGACAGTCCAGAGGAGAGCAACAAAAATGATTAAAGGCATACAAAGCCTCACCTATAAAGACAAGATTGAAAAAGGAGCATATTTAGCCTTGAGAAAAGAAGATTATGGGCGGAACCTGATTAGCGTCTTGAAATAAGGCTAATTATAGACAATGGTGATGCTTAATCTGCAACAAGGGAGATGGAGGTTAGCTATGAAGAGAAAAAACTTAACTATACAGGATAGTTAAGTACTGGCATAGGTAACCACAGGAGATTGTGAAAACCCCCTCACAAGAGGCTTTTTAGACAGGGTAGATAAACATCTGTTAGGAAAGGTCTAAATGTACATGGACCCGCCTTAGGTTGGGAGAATGTACTACATGAACTTTGGAAGTCCAGACAGCTCTACATTTATATGATTCTGTACATGGGGATAAAAGAGAAAGTAGGGTTACAGCTAGCATTTCAATACAATTATTGCTTGAGGAACCTCTTTGTGTTTCTCAGAAGTACATGTGATGTGTTACTTTGCAGGCAGTGTCTGAGTTTTGGTTCACTTGTCATACTGTAACTGTGACTAGAGTGTTTAAAAAATTTAAAAGTTTGTAATAAGTCTGGGGGCATTACTTGCTAAAAAGGGTAGCTTAATAAAGGGATGCAACAGATTTGTTTTTTGTTCCATTCAAGTTAATTGTAAACTGTGTTTCTGTAACACACAAACCATGGCTTCTCTAGCTTTCAGAAGTTAACCTGTAAATTAAATTTCATTTTATGAGACAAAGTATAAACAATGGATAAAAACTGAGGAAGGAATTGATGTTAGAGCCTTCATTGATGTTATAACCTTCATATAGAACAATAATAATTTAATTAAAATTATTAGTCAATTGTATTAATTTCATAGCAGTTGGGATCCCTTTGTGCTAAGTACTCTTCAAGACAGACAGTAAACAGACAAGTCTTGCAAAGGATGAGAAGTGAAACAGACATGAAGAAAGCCACACGACAGGTGAATGACAGAACCAGGTTTCCTGATTCCCAGTCCAGTACCCTAAACACTAGACCATGTAGCCACTTTCTGAGTTCTTAAAAAAAAAAAAATCATATTAAATACAAAACTAAGTTTAATTGTTAGATTTATTATGAAAAATCTTTAGTACAAATCAATGTCTGTATATTTGTGGCACTAAATTATGTTTTAAATTTTAATTACTGATATTAAACATATTATTTTATCATTTAGATTAAGTGTTATTTTCCCTGGTTCTTATAACAGCATCTATTACTATCACATCCAGTGGGGCTGACAGCCACCGTTGACCCTGAGGCAAGGTGGGGATGGGGGTGAGGAGGGGGCAGCTGCTGCCCCCCAGAAGGAGAGGGGCCTTAGGCAGAAGGGGCAGGGGCAGGTAGCTGTTAGTGCCAACCGGACTGTGGCACTTCCCACCCTTCTTTTAAAGCTGCACGGAGCGTGTAGGGCTGATTCAAAGGGGCCCAGGGCTGCATTGGTGGTGGCCAAAGCCCCAGACTTCTTTGAATCGCTAGGCCTCAGGGCAACTGTCCCCTCCCGGCAACCAGTATGATCATATCGGAGAGTTTTTAATAACTCTGGTTCAGTTAGGTGGACTTCATAAATTCCAAGGCTTTCGGCATGCAAATTCTGAGCAAGGCTTCCATAGAGTTAAAGACCTATATAGACTTAGACTGAATCTGGTTCATTATCTTCTATAATACTTAGCAGCAAGTACTAATGTAAAATCTTTTATCAAAATCTTTACCAGCAAAAAAGGAATATGTAACTTTGGTTGTTTCTATGGATTTAATTGATTTTTAATCTGCTGATGGTAGACTGTAAATATATGCTCAAAGCACACACAAGTGTAAGTCAATAGGAAGTTTTATTAGCTTGCTTTCAAAGCATTATAGCAATGATCGAAGGACTCTGAAGCACATGCAGCCCCACAGTCTGAATGGTTTCTCTTCTCTCCACAGGTTGTTTGAACTCTGCTTCTATAAGGGCCCAGTTCAGACTGAATTTACATTTGACTTCCACACCACAGAAGCCTGTTATGGCTGCAAAAAGTGTTAACATATTTTGTGTCACACAGGGCCCTAATTCACTGCAGAGGAGGCCAATAAAAGTTCTTGTGTACAGCACACTTTTTGCATAAATCATCTCAGAGTAACAGAAACGTTTTTGAAACAGATTATCCTTCCCCTTCCCTCCTGCAGCAAGAGGGAAGGAAGTGGTTGTGTGAACAAAGTCTGCAACTGCCCACTTTTCATGTCTTTCAATGAAGGAGTATTTACAGTTTTGCACACAAACTTCCCAAAAGCCACATGAATGCATGCTTTTCTTTATGTCACTTCTCTTTCTGTCCAACCGATCATACTACCTGTGCACAATGGAAAATCGAAACACCTGAGGTTCTCTTTGCTGCTGCTCCCCCACTTTTCACCTTTCTTTACATTCCCCGGTTCCTGCCTGCCACTTGAAAAGAAAATGACAAATAAATACATAAGAGAGAGAGACTAGCAACATAATAAATGCCCAACCTTAACGTGAAGCCAGGCAGAAAAAGACAGCCTGTTGGGAGGGAAAATGAAGATGAGGACTTCTTTGCAGTCCCACGCCCTGTTTCTTGATCCCATCTATATTGCCATGTGTTTATTGGTAAAGGGCTTGCAGCACCCATCAGCAATGCATCTTCAAAGGCCTAGAGATTTTGGATGAATACTTGAAAGTATTAAATACTTGGAATTACAAGTATGAATACTTGGAATACTTCATTCTCAGGCCACAAAGGGGCTTGAGATTAGATATTTATGCTACTCACCCTAAAGAAGAAAAATTAATAAAAATTATGGAGCTGATCCTCAGCTGTAGACTGTCATACCTCAATGACTGGAAAAATAGCTATTCTTTGGGCTCTCATTAGCAAAATTCTGCCCATTTTCTGCCATTTGATGATGTAGATAGAAACTGTTTGACATGGTCAGGCAAAATAGCTATAGGAGAATGAACACAGGTACATGAGGCCCAAATTAAACAGTTCCATTTCCCTGAGTAAAGTGACAGGGGCTACTCCAAAGCAACCAAATCACCTGAAGTTGGGAACTTGCCAGAACCAATTAAGGCAGGCCAGCCAGTTAAAAGCCCTCCAGTCAATCTGGAATTTGCTAGAATCAATTAAGGCAGGCTAATCAGAACATCTGGAGCCAATTAAGAACTGGCCAGTACTGGTTAAAAAGACTTCCCTTGAGTTAGCTCACAGCACGCAAGGGGATGGAGTAAAGTAGCAATCTGCTGAAGGACTGGGAGGTACAAACACTAGCAGGTACCAGAGAAAGGTCATGCGGTATGGATAAAGATGATGCTGGGGAAGAGGTCTAGGGGATGTGGCCCAGAGAATCATAGCTGTCATGCAGCTGGCCCAGGAGATGTTTGAGAGGGGAAATGGCAAAAGAGAGTAATGAAATCTTACATAAATATAAGGTATAGGGCCTATCTTTCTGCAGGACTGACGACAGTTTTATAGTATACATCTCTCCTTTCTCCCTTCTCTTCTCCTCCCCCCCCTCCCCCCCGCACCTTCTAATCACTTCACTTTCCCCTGCTGAAATACAGCTACTTCTGAGGTGAAGTACAGTGTATGGTTAGCAGAATACTGTACCAGCATGATTTTATTTTTTAGGGCAAGAAGTAAATTATACAGTATCCAACTGAAACCACAGAAGAACTTAGGTAAGCAAAATAAGAACTACACTGGTTTGGAATTTTACCAGGATATCTTTTATGCCAAACAGGTTGAGGGTTATTTACTGAAAGAACCTCATTTTTGTATCTCATACACTAGATTCCCAACACTAGAGAGCATCTTAATAACTTATTAGGACGTTAGAATTCAGTGAGGCACTTAAGCCCATTTCTAATACAGGTAGTAAGTCTAAGTGTAATTCCACAGAAGTCAATGGGATTTTTCCTTTTGTGCTTCAAGTTAGGGGTGTACTGAAGTATCTTGCTGAGTCAGGGTCAAAGGTTGTGTGTGATTCAATGTTCTTAAAGCTAATGAAATTCAACAATCATTGGCAAAAGGCTTTAGTCAATACTTTACGGAATCATCAGAAACCCTTCCTAAAACACTTTCTGCTTGGAAGGAATGCAAGTGACAAAGAAAACAAAGACTAAAACAAATCTACAGATCTCCTGGAATGCACCAGGAAAGACAGCTAATATTGGAGCTGACTGAAAAATTATTAATAATAATAATTAGTTTGTACTACTGTAGCACCCTAAATCCCCAAATAAGTTCAGGGCCTCATCACACTATGCTCAGTATGTACATAAGAGACAGTATCTATCATCAAATTGTAAATATATGTTCAAAATTTAGCCTTTTCCTACATATGAATTGATTTTTATTTCTCTGATTATTATTAGGGATGAATATCAGATTAAAAGATTCCTACAATCTAATTTCACCATATGCACTGTTGGAAAACTAGTCTCTGTAGCTTTTTATTTGTCTTGTATGATGGGTTACTAAAGTCACATGATGTTGTTTCTGATGCATAATTTGATAGAACACACATTCAAAAGGAAAATAACTACAATTGTGACAGATTTTCAGGTAAATGATTAACTTGATTTCATAAAGAATGGCCAACTAAAGTCATGAATATTAATTACAAAAATATTTGCTGATTACTTTCTGTTATTTGATCATCTCAAATTATCATGCTGGTGTAGACTCAGAAATTCCCAGGCTTTCATTACAATATAAAACTAGTGTGGCAAAAGCATCACCCATCACTTCTGTTTTAACTACAAAAGTAAATGCTTAGAGTCACTAGTCACTGGCTCATAAACCAAACAGTTGAAATAATGAAGTAAAATATACTAATAGGATACACTGGCTCACCATTAATTATTTAATCCATGGCAATGTAATACTGTACTGAATTATTTTTCCACTTTTTACCTCTGCTAGGAACTAGCAAATGCAATTATTAAAATAAATTTCAACACGAGCCATTTGGAAAATTGGTGATATCTGAAAGCACTTCTTCCCCGCCCCAAGATAAAAATGCAGTTTCATCACCTTGGCAAAGAACAGTTACTATCTATTACTTACTGTTTACAAGAAATCACTATTTTAATGGTGACACTGCATCTGTCCTTTATTGGAAGGATGAGGGGGCGCCAGAAACTGTCCACTTACAGAAATAATTCTACTGGTCATTAGCTCTTAGTGACCAAAGGTTCATGAAGGTAAACACATACATAAAAACTGTAACACCCTCCCAAAAAGACTGAGCTTATTTTCCAACAAACAAGATGTGTTTGAAGCAACGTGGCTTGCAGTAGAGATGGAAAAAATGACTTGTTAAACATATGATAAGTACCAAGTCTTCCACATTGTCTGTTTCAAGCAAGACTCCCTTCCTCTAATTATGCCAAAGGCATCTGACAGAAAGATACTCTTGATTGCTCCGGAAGTAATAACTACAATTGACTTGTAATAAGCTTGCCACTTCTATTTCTACAGTGTATTGTTATAACAATGAAGTACTGTGAAAAGAGTTAAATGTAAATAGTACTAATATATATTGTAAGATTTGTTAAATTTACTATATAGATATAGATATAGAGAGAGAGAGAGATTATTATCACATCAGCTGTTACATGAATAATTCCAGAGACGACTTACACATAGAAAGGATATGTACTTCAGATTATTCTGGGCCTATGCTCATGTTATAAAAAAAATGTACCAAACTTTATTCCGTTCAAAAATGCCTTATAAAATAACTATAAATAATTTATATTCATAAAAATAAGTTGTTTGTTGCATGCTTTGGATAGGTAAAACCCACAACCTTAAAAAAACCCAGTTATTTGGATAAGGTATAATTTTAAATTTGCTGTAGCGCTCTCAGGGGCTGTGAAATCTCAGGGATATCAATGAAAGTACTTGAAATCTCCACCTAAGCACAAACATAGAAACATATCAAGTAGCACTGGCATGGTTCTCATTGAAGATATTCAAGACTAGGAATCAGAAGTTCTGTTACTGGCTCTGCCAGTGACAACTTGTGCAGACTTGGACAAGTGACTTGCTCTCCTCTGTATCCCAGGTTTCCTATCTGTGAAAGGCATATTCTAGCAGCTACTAACCTCTGAGATCTATGGATGAAACCCATAAAGTACTAAGTTATCCTTACATAATTTTGGCCCTCATCATTCAGTGAGTGCCACATGGAAGGATCTCTCCAGTCATGAGTTCAAAGGATGCCACAGCCCAGTGGTTCCCCACCTTTTCAATCTGTTAAAATTTTATGGACCCCCCTCCCTCCACTCCACCTCCGAAAGGAGCGATGGGAAACAGCGGCCAGCCTGTCCCTTGGCCCGCACTACTTCCTCAGCTCCCACCCCCTCCATCCACTGCCCATCCATGCAAGGGAGCTCTCGTGGTCAAAAGCAGCTCCTGCCTGGGCACTCTGCCCTTAGCCTGCTACGGAGCCCTGGGCAGAGAAAAAAAAACGAAAAGGAAAAGAAAAAGTAAGGATCGGGTCCACTGTGAGACTGAGCGGGGGGGGGGGGGGGGGGGGGGGGGGGGGGAAGGAGGAGAAGGCTGGAGTGTAAATGGCAGTACAGCTGGCAAAGGGAGGATGGATGGTTCCTCTGGGGTATCAAGATGCAGGTGGGAGGCAGAGTGTGTGCAGCTGGTTGTGCATGACGAGTCCCAGGCGAAAATCGCCTGGTGGAAAGTCCCAGTCCCTCAGTGGGCCCGATCCTTATTTTTCTTTTCCTTTCCTAAACTTTCCATGGACCCCTGACAGTACCGTCATGGATCCCCAGGGTCCATGGACTACAGGTTGGGAACCACTGCATAGACACAAAGGATGCCCAGACAGAACACGCTGCAGAATACAGGCCTGTAAACCAGCATGCTCACCATATGAGTTATAGCTCTCTTTATAGCCCCTTCCTCAGAGCTTGCTTTACTTCCAGAAGCACCATTCAAAACCAGAACAATTTGACTCAAACTGCTGGGAAATAATCACCCGAGGGCTTTCCATATGCAGACCCTTAAGAGGAGAGAAGACATGTCCTTACATATGGAAGCCGCTTCTGTACCAGCCTCCCCTTGCCTTATAGAAATCTCCCCATATCAGCAATGTGACATGTAGGAACATCTCTGCATGCTAAAGCACATTTATGCTTTGTCACAGGATCTTTATTAACAAATGGACTTTCTAAATCAGTTACTGTATTCACAAGTAAAATCCCTGCATCTACACACCAGGACTTAACTCAAAATAAGCTATGCAAATTGAGCTACATCAACTGCGTAGCTTATTTTGAAATTGGGAGTGTCTACCCAGCACTTTTTTTGAAATAGAGCACTCTTCCTCCAACTTCCCTTATTCCTCGTGCAATGAGAGTTACAAGAGTCAGAGTAAGAAGTCCTCCAGCTTAACAGTATTTTGATACTATTTTGAAATAAATGCCTGCTGTGTAGATACAGATTAAGTTATTTCAAAATAACACCAGTTATGTAGACGTACCCTAGACAGTTATCATAGCAGTATGTTTTATCAATTAAAATATGCTTTGAACTTTTACAACTTTTTTTCCGAAATACATAAGGGGTCAGTGCTTGCTGATGATCCTCCCCCCCCTTCCTTCCAGACACACAATTTCCAGAAAGCAGGAGAGAAAGTGAGTAAATTGGAACAGAACCTGTTGCAGCAGATTGTGCTGGGCAGAAACAACAATAGTCTGTCTAGGTAAGATTGGTGCCAAGGGTTCTACTAAAATTAGAAAATGGGAGACAGCATCTTGGCTCCTGTCTCTAGCTAGAGACTCAACTTCAGCTTTTACTGCAGTGAAGTGACAGCAGTTTGATTTTTGTCTGCCTGTTCCAAATCACTATGTTGCCCTAGTTTCAACAGAGTACTCTGACTCATCAGGCAGTAAGGATCACACATTGCAGGAGTAGCATGATACAACAGCTTAAATCAGGGCGTTTCAAATGGTTTTACTGGCCATCCTTTTAAAAATACTTCAAGCTGGGCAAAGCCCCTTCCCTAGCTGTGACAATCCCCCAATACCCTTCCCCCTACAACTGTTCAGCTGTGGCGGCAGCATTGCCTTCAGAGCTAGGCACCTGGCCAGCAGCCGCTGCTCTCTGAGCACCCAGCTCTGAAGGCTGCACAAAAGTAAGGATAGCAATACCATGATCCCACTACAATAGGCTTGTGATCACCTTCTGGTTTGGGACCCCCAATCTGAGAAACACTGGCTGAAATGACAGCAGCGAGGGTATGTCTTTCGGGCAAAAAGATGATCCAGTTTCAAAATGGAGAGAAAAACAACAAAAATCTAGGACCAATATTTCCTGAAAATAGATCAAACTTTTAGAAGACTGGACAAAACTGAACCTTTCACAGATTAAATTACTATGTTGATTATATGTGAACCAGTAAAATTCAATGTGAAAGAAGACACATTAATAATGCACATAGCTATACTTATATCACTCTTCCAAACTTCAGGCAAACAGCACGCCTATTCAACCACTCTTCCTTTCCAGGCTTTCTTCCATTCCAAATATCATCCAGTGTCCTATATCTCTCTGAAGTAGACAACTGCCACTAAATATATACAGGTGAATCCCTGAGCCTGTTCTACAATCAGTACCCTACAGTGTAAATGTTCGGTGCAGGAACCCTGTTTTATGTGTCTTTTGTAGATCTCCATATCCACTACTCACACCTGGCTGCTCTCCCTAGCGTAAGGTTAACAACAATTATTAACATGCATATTTTATAATGAATGAAGGTGAGGATTTTCAAAGAAGCCTAAGAAAATGATGGATCCAACCCAGTGAAGTCCAAAGGCAATTGGACATTTGCTCTTCAACAGGGAATTTCAAAGAACCCTAAGTAGTGATTTTATCATAGTCCTCCCAGTGAAAGGCTGTGGAAGAGGCAGTGACAGAACACAAGGAGCACAGCTCTCAAACCCCAGCTAGAACTGCCAGGCTCTACTTCCACTCCATTTAAAGTTTCATAACAAATCATCATGCCCTTTGATACACCAGAGAAATCCAGAAATAAGCATCTTGGACCTTGTGATCTTTCTTTGCTTAGGGCATGAATACGTGTTACAAAACGCCCATATCCTTTTAGTTCAAGATCAGAGAACTTACTTTCTGAAGAAAATAAAGCTCAGCACTCACCTTGCTTTTCCTCATTGGAATTATCTAAGTTCCTTAGAAAAAAATCATTACATGATAATTTAAGAGTTTTGCACTGTCCGAGCAACACTGCAACCACAAAAGGAAAATAAAAACTGACTTTTTATTTTGATTTTTTTGTTGGAAAATAAAAGCTTTTGTTTAAAAAAAAAAAAAGAGAGAGAGACCCCAGCTTTCTGTCAATCGCATCTTGATGGAGACAACTGACTGTTTGGCTCTATTTACCCTTTCTCTTTATAGTTCCCACACTGCTGTGGTTTACTATGCAACAAACATTTTTAAAGAATGACTTTTTTATTAAAGCTGAAATGTGGCATGTTTTACACAAAATGAATAATAAAAAGATACTCTTCACCCTACTGTTTTAAGCTGGGTTCATAACTCAAGCCTGCAGTTTATGAAACTATCATAACATTGCTATATTACCATAAAAATACTTAGAAATAAAACATTTGTTCATAAATATATGTAGTAGACAAACCATGTTTAAATGTTTATTTGGGGCCCATTGACCCTTATTTTTGCAGAAATGAAAATAAAACAGCATTTTAGACTCCTGGAAATGACAATATCATGTTATCTAGATAAGTAACCAAAACCGTTATTGAAATTCTGATAGCATTTGCTTTACTGGTAAAGGAAAATTACCTGTAATGCATAGTTTAAATAATTACTTTTAAACAAAAGCTTCTTTTCCACATTGCTTATTTATCTTTCGAGACCAACTCAGCAGGGCTATGTATTTTATTAAAATTGCCTTCAGACTGCTAATGGTGGGGTGTCTGTTAGCACAAGAGAAGTGATGGCAGTTTGACTCCTATTCCTAATATTGGGAGTCAGTCCAGACACTTAAGAGCCAGAACTCTGCTGTGCATTTGACTATGTTATCAACACTTTACTTACTAATGATACTGGTGACAGCATTTCAGTATGATGGGTCAGATTTAAACTGGAAAGCTTATAATTGTGCTTACAATAAAAAAAATACTTGAAATCCCTTTTGTGGGAGCTTCAGTTTGTGCTAAGCCTTATGTCTAGGAATTACTTTGTAAGCTCTTGCATAATATTCTTCTTTTCTCTCTCTCTCTCTCTCAACCCTGAATAAATGGGCCTATGGTAGCAGCTTATATTCCATATACCATATGTAAAATAAGACACCCCAGCTTTTCTCTGTTACAACAGTCTGTGTCTCCACCAAGATGTAACCATTAACTACTCTGTGATGAGTTTGTGTGGCAGATAACCAGCAGACAGTAGTCTTCAACTACTTGAAAGGTTGCCATAAAAAAAATGGAGAAAATGTATTCTTTCTTGCCACAGAGGGGAGGACAAGAGGCAGTGGGTTTGAATTACAGCATAGCAGATTTAGATTAAATCTCAGGAAAATTTCCTAACTGTGGTCTTGTCTACATTGGCATGTTTTGTCACCAAAACTTGCCTTTTGGTGACAAAACAGTGAGAGTGTTTACACTACAATGGGACTTTTGTTCGGAAAAACACCTAGTTTTGGTGACAAACTTCCACCTTCTGAGAGACTTTTGCCTTTTCCCGTCCCTTTATTGACAACAAGTAGTATAGTGTAGACTACGTTTTGTGGAGAGAACTGGCTTCTGCCAGTATCCCACAATGCCTGCCCTGATGGCTGTGCTCAGTGTTTTGTGATGTCTGGTGTCCTGCAGGCATGCTCCCTTCCCCTTTCATAGCTCTGGGAAGTATCTGACAGCAAGAGAGCTGCTCCATTTTGGGAACACACAAAAAACAAATCACTGGAATATTTCTATTCTGTTGCTGCAGCAGGAACGCTGGAGAGACTGCTGTGCTGCTTTGACATTTCTTAGCAGGGAGAGCTCATAGAGCTATGAGGGACTTCCAAGGAGGGCAGAGATCAGCTCCACCTCCCCACAACACTGCACCACGAGATGCTTCCCCACATTATTTTACTCTGTCGACAGGGTGCTAGCGATGTGGCCATGAAATGTTGACAGTGGGAGGTAGAATAACTGGTTTGACCGGTTTTCACACTTTTGGTGTCATTTACATTTCGACAACACTTTGGTTGCCAAACATTCCCAGACATAGCCTGTAAGAACAGTAGGACAATGGCACAGACTGCCTAGGGAGGTTGTAGATGCTCCTTCACTGGAGGTTTTCCAAGAGAGGCTAAATAGCCATCTCTCTTGGATGGTTTTGACACAACAAATTCTACATCTTGGCAGGGAGCTAGAGCAAATGTTGTTTGTAGTCCCCTCGAACCCTGTGATTCTATGAATCATCCAGATAACTTTCTAATGGATCTTTTTTCCCCTCTGGGGAAGCCACACTAAAAATGCACAGTGCTCTAACAGTGCTAAGAAAAAGTCCTTCTTCGTAGGAGACTGTACAAACTGCACCATACCTGGATCCAAAAGACCCTCAGCATTATCTATAATCAGTATTCAAGAATAAGGGCATCAAATTATTTATGGTCACTAATGTGTTTGACTTTAATGCTGGGATGGTTAAATATTTGTTCTCTCTTTTTCAGCTATAATCAATACACGTTTAACATCTCAAAAAAGTGTTTACAATCTTCAAAAATAAAAATGATTTTTCATACAAGCATGGATATGAGGCAAAAATTACAAATCCTTTCTATGTTTCAGAACTGAAGAGAAGCGGATTCATTTGATCCCTAAGGTGGTTTCTTCTCCCTTTCCCCCTATTCAATAGTTGACTTATTCCCTTTAGAGAGGGAGGTAGAATGTTGAAAATGCCAAAACAGTAACATAAGTCATTGTATGAGGCCAGGAAGATGTAATAGAAATGCTCTGTCCATCACATATACCAAGTACCTTAGTGAAAATTAGCTACTTCAGAGAGGTCACTGGAGATTTTTGAAATTTTGATTTTTTTAATGAAATATTTTTGGATTAATTTTTATTATATTTGACCAGCCTGTTTTTCTTAGGTGCTTCAGCACTCTCAGCATCCCATTAGCTTTCATGAGAATTGTGTGCTCACCACCTCTGAAAATCAGCCCAAAGGTGCAGTGCCTAAACGTAAGCATTTGCTCCTCAATCCTGGGGGATAAGCAAGGAAACAAAGTATAGCTCTTGGCTTGTCTGTTTCTAAATATCAGGGTTTCCTCCTCTAGGAGAAAAATTCTTGTGTTCTTTGACCCAAATAATGGGAAAAAAACATATAAGAAGTCGTCAAATACATAAGCGGGAAAGCCAACAATAAAATGCAAACCTTTCCAGAAATTCAGGTAAATTCTTCTCTGTTTTCCCAAAGGGCAAGACTATACTGAGAGTTCAAGTTTGACCAGCTCTATAAAGGTTGGTTAGAATTCTTGATCCTACAGACAAGGACTGGAAGAAGTGACTAGAATTCCCACAGGGAGGTATGAATGAAATGCCTGAGCTACTGACTGCTGAATCAATTACCTCCATTATCTGGCTTAAAGACAGAAAATCATGCTCCCACCACAGAGGATAGCTGTGTGCAAGGAGTAGATTAAGAAATACAGGAAGGTTTTTAGACTTCCTTTGTCTGTGGTGGGGGCAGTGTAGGGACAGACTGATCTTTTTAAGCATGCTTTTTAAAAATCGGAAGTACTATTAACAGGTGTGAAGGATCACCCAGAAAGCAAGAACGAACCACTAGTGGAGAAATGGTCAGGAACAGTCTGACCTTAACTTCAAAAGGAAAAAAAACCCAGCTATGCTTATACGCAATTAACTCACTGACAATCTTGATGGGGAATGAGTTTGTCAGTAGTTGAAATATAATTTCAAAAGATAAGGAATAGTTGTTTTGGATAATTTTTAATATTCTGCCATTTCTCTTCTATATACAATACTTTACCTGCCACCTTTTTATCCCTTTCATCTCTCACTTTTTCCTGAGATTTTTTTTCCAGGAAGGATTTAATATTTGACTGGTTGTTTGCTCTTATATTTCTTACAACTGGCAATCCTCACAAACATTACATTGGTTGACAATTTTAGACAGTTTTTAGCCACTCACCCCACCCAACCTGACCAGAAACCCAAACAGGGGCATTTCCAAAAGCTAAGGTTTGCCTACACAGCAAGTTGCTGGAAAACAAACCTAGATGTGAATCTACAGCATACAAGTTTGTCAAGCAGTACCATCCCACGCGGACCCTGCTACAGGGCAGTGAAAAGTCCCAGAATGTCACTTTCCCGGTAGCAGTGTCCAGATGGGATGTTATTTCATAGCAAGTTGGTGCACCATAGATTCACAAGTAGCTTGCCTTGTTGACAAGCCCAAAGTCTTCCAATATGATAGTGGATTTCACGGTTTGTGTTGAATTGAAATCTCAGGATGGGAAATTAAAAATGAAAGCTGTGCTTTGCAGAACAAGACAGGCAAAAGTTTAACAGATTCTGTGGTTCAGAGTCTCTGCTCTGTCCAGCTCCTGATGTTATTGTTCCTCAATTTTCTGGTTGGTCCCAGGCTCAAGGACATATCAGAGCAGCCTCAAGGCAGATCTAATGTTCATCATCTGCCAATTGCCACCAAGAGAGTATTTGCCAGCTGAGTGACAACTGAGGTGGTACAAAATGAAAGAAATGGAGTTGAGAATTTGCCGCTGAATCTTTCTGGTGACACAACATTATTCTGGAACTCCCAGTAAGAGGCAGAAAGGTTCTTGCAGAACAGGTCCACAAAGGTACAATAGCAATTGCCCTAATATGTGATCACTCTGGGAGAGGGGGGACCTCCAATACTGCAGGATAGCCAATGTCGGAGCAATATACTTGCCACTGTAGTCCTGGACTTTTATAACTAATAAGTCAGTTTGTTATAGCAAAAGGTTTGGATTAAACTTAAATATGAAATGTAGATCTCAGACAAACCAGGCAACTTTGTTAACTTAGCTCCTGCTCTGTTTGATGTTAGCATGTTCTGATGTTAAAGTGAAGGGATGGAATATTGTAGTGCATAGTGATGTTAATATTAGGTAAGGCCTTGTAATGGATAGAAAGATGTTTAATATTGAAAGACTTTGTAACTTTGTTAAAGTGACTAGGAGTATCCCTTTGTTCCATGCTGCAATTCTGTAAATGTATTGTTCGTGTGAATGAGAGAGAGAATGTTTTAGGAGAGATAAGTGTGAAGGCCACTGCATGCTCAAATGGTCAGAGAAGGGGCCGGAGACTCAGAAGCACCAAATAATTATCAACTAAGTGAAAGCTGAACACTGAAGACGCAGACTACCGGGGCAGACTGACAAACCCTGAAGTTGGCGGCAAGCACCCCTTGATAGGGAACCGATAACTTTCGCCAGAAAGACAACACCCCTGAGGGGTCATCAGCATATGAATATCAAATGACTGTGAGAACAACTTCTTCCCAATAAGCATGTGTCATAGGAAGATTGATCGTGATGCTGAGTGACTGATTAAGACCTGACAAGGCAAAATACATAGACTTGCATGGAAGGAAAATCCTATAAAGGATGGGGGTGTCTTGTATGGTTCTTCGGGTTCCCGTCCTACCAAGTGGAGCACCAGTCTGGATTGACAAGAACCCGGCTCCTATCTGGCCAATAGTTTGGGCTGAGCAACAGACTGGTATTCCATCAGCAGGACATGTGTGAGCATTCCATCAGCAGGACGTGTGTGTGTGTGGGGGGGGAAGGGTGTGTGTGTGTGAGATGCATATGCTACTTTGTTATATTATCAATAAATGCGGCATGTTGCCTTATCCCCCTGAAAAAGGTCCCGTGTGGATCAAGCATGCTGCCCACTACTGTCCTCCCTCCACCATGTACTGCAGGCAAGTCTCACTTAGTCATTGATTTTTACTGAGACTAACACAAGAGAAATTAAAGCCTAGTATGCATATGACAGACACAACTCTAGACATTGAGGATGGCACAGAAAATAAATACAGTAATGTGCAAGAATGGGGACTTTGTTTCTCTCACACCTGCACACAAAAACACATGAACATGTTGTGAGCTTGCAGATTACCAGTCTAGCAGTTGATTTCACTTTGAGAACTTGATGGAGGGGAAGGAATATTCCTCCCAATTCACCTCCCACTACTATCATATATAATATAGACCCCAATTCTCAGAATGGCAGAAAATACATCTGTTATTGGCAATGGGACCACACTGGTCCAAGAGAAAAATTTGTTTGAGTACGTTAGTATTTACCTAACTAACAGTCAAACCTCATCCAACCCATACACTCATTCTAATTATCCTATGTTCACATCACAAATCCCACATATATGATTCATTGGCCACTCTGCTCAAAGGAGAGCCTAGGCTGAAACAGCAACATACTTTGTAGACAAGGACTAAGGTGCCTCAACACAGCTAATGAGAGAAGTTTATACAACGATACCCTGCTAATGCTAACTAATAACAATGCTATTAGTCCATTGTTTCCATCAGTTCAATAACCAGCTATAAAGGGGGAAAGCCATAAATATGTATGCCTTATTTGGGAAATGTTAGAAAACATATTTGTTTAATGACTTTAAGAGGAACCTCCTGACCTACCCAGAAAAAAAAACCAAAAAACCTTTGTCTTGGTCTTGCTGATGAAAAAAGAAATAGTCTGTTTCAGCCACAGAGCTTAAATTCCCTAAAGAGCTCCTTTCTTCTGTCATTAATAACACCACCACTACCTCTTCTTAATACTACCCCCAAAAAAAGAGAAATTAAGCTGTACGTGCATAAACATAATTTGTACATATTTGACAGTACCCCTTCTCCACTCTTCCCATGTCACTTATCTTGGTTTAGGCTGTAAGCATTTTGGGGCAGTGACGGTCTCTTATAGATTTGTTCGGTGCACAAGAGATCCAATCCTGACTATTGCCATTGAGCAGTATGGAAATATAAATATTAAATAATAATCAAGAATTAAAATGCAAGATTGATAATAAGAAATCCCTCATTGTAAAAGGAATTTTATGGAGTGTCAGGTTTATGTTCACTGAAAAGCCATTTTATAAATACTTTTGAGTGTGGAATGTAGCCTGATCAAAAGCTGTAGAAATAGGGAACTCAAGATTTTTCTGCAGCTTGACTGCTCTTAGGAGACATCTAAACTGAACTTTCACAGAAATTATGCACCAATACCAAATCTATGCTCCAACGTATAACGTTGGATATGCAGGAGTGGCTCAAGGCCGGCTGCGGCAGCTGGCTCCCCAGGCGGAAGGCGAGATCGGTGCCCTCGCCTGCATGGCTGTCAATGGCTGTGACATCATCATCGGGCGCCTGGGCCGGCAGCGCCCTAGGTGACTACCTAGTGGATATGTTAACCTGGTATGACATGATGCCAGTAGGTGATTTTGAAATGCCAAGCTTCCTAGGAATCATTTCCAAATGTAAACAAACACACAAAAGCATCATCTAGACAGTGCTTGGTCCTGCCATGAGTGCAGGGGATGGACTTGATGACCTCAAGGTACCTTCCAGCCCAATGATTCTATCATCTACAGTTATAACTTGTATGAGTGTCGAGTATCAGAGGGGTAGCCACGTTAGTCTGAATCTGCAAAAGCGGCGAAGAGTCCTGTGGCACCTTATAGACTAACCGAAGTGCTGGAGCATAAGCTTTCGTGGGCAAAGACCCACTTCGTCAGATGCATGTAGTGGAAATTTCCAGAGGCAGGTATAAATATGCAGGCCAGAATCAGGCTGGAGATCACCAGGTGGATCCAATCAGGGAGGATGATTGGAAAGGCCTGTGAAAGGGAGGCAGGCCAGTCCTCGCCCACAGACAACCTGCCAACCTGAAGCATATTCT
>CM057845.1:106093105-106104009 GCA_030068395.1 Apalone spinifera | reverse complement strand
CCTCCCACACTCACAACATATTTCAATAACAAAATTTTGTAACACACTAACAATATACACATTTTGACAAATGAATCTCAGAAGGACATGACCTTTCATGTGGCATCTTACATGACCTGCTTTGCATGGAATATCACAGCCATATGCAAAAAGGCTATATCTATACTAACGTTTTTGCGCAAAAACCAGTAGAGTGTCCACACCTCAAACATGTCTTCTTGCAAAAAAACCCAAAATATAGATAGATAGATAGATAGATAGATAGATAGATAGATAGATAGATAGATAGATAGATAGATAGATAGATAGATAGATAGATAGATAGAAAATCGACAGGACAGAGGGCTTTTGCCAGTAGAGTTATTCCTTCCCATGAAGGCAAACTCAGGAATCCCTGGGGCATTCAGAGAACATGTGATCCTATTTCGGCATCTACACAAAACTAGTCTGAGCAGCATCTCCGGGTACGGCTAGACTACAAGTTTTTGTCGGAAAAAGGTACGCAAAATGTGCTCCGCATTTTGTGTACCTTTTTCCGATTCTTTTGTCAGAAGAGGCTTTTCCGACATTTGGCCTATCTAGACTGGGCCAAATGTTGGAAAAAACCCTCTTTCGGAAGCCCCCTTCTTCCTCATAGAACGAGGAATACGGGGGGTTCTGATAGAGTGCATTTGCTCTTCCACAAAAAGAGTAGAAGAGCAAAAGTGTTTCCTGGACATGGCAGAGTTCTTTCAGGATACCTCTGCCATCCTGAACCCCTCCCTCCCCCGCAGTCTAGCCATACCCTTTGTCTGGCAATTCATGTGAGTGGAGCCATTTTTTTTTACTGTTTCTCCCTCCCCGCCCCCAATTGCGGCCCCTTAATTAAATAGCTGTTTTAAGACAAATCAATAAAGGGTGACAGAGCTTGGGATGGGTTCACAATCAGTAGAGGTCCAGTAGTGCTTCAGCCACAGCTTTGGTACTGAATTCAAATGACAGCAGAAGCAAGCTCTAGATTACCAGCATTTTAATCGTCCCATATTTTATAATGCAGTATAATTGTAATGAATGTTTTACTTTCTATTTATTTTATTTTTGAGTCAGTCAAGTGTTTTGGGATCCCTTTGGGATGAAAGGCACTACACAAATGTAAGTTATTATTAAATAACAATCACCTGGTGGTTAAATTATACAATAGCTACCTGATTATACTTCACCACTTTAGCTGTAATAAAAAAATGATTCTATGTAATATAAATTAAAGATATGTTTACCCCGGTTCTTGAAATTTCAGGTATGTTGGAGTCAATGGGGAGGGGGCCTAAAACAGCTGGAGTTCGATACTGCCACATTGAAGCCATTGGGAGTTTTGCCATTTTTTCCCATCAGTGCAGGATCAGTTTGTGGTGAACACTGAGGTACCCTGACAATTCACCATACCCACAAAATAGCAGCACAAAGGTGTTTTCTGCACCTTCATTGAATACATCAGTTTGTGTCGCCTGCCTTATTGCTGATGTGAGGCTGCTTCATAACTAGGGCCCAACCAAATTTACGACCTAGTTTAGTCAATTTCATGGTCTTGGTATTGTAAAAATCGTAAATTTCATTATTTCATATACTTCAATCTGAGATTTCATGGTGTTGTAACTGTAGGGATCTTCACCCAACAGAGGGCTATAGGGGGGAATGTTGCAAAGTTCTAGGAGAAAAGGTCATGGTATTGCCATCCTTACTTCTGTGCTGCCTTCAGGCTTAGCACCAAGCTAACAGCCACCACTAGCTGGCCACTCAGCACTGAAGGCACCAGAGCAGTAAAGTGGCAATACCACAACTTCCTTTCAAGACAGGATCCCCCAACTGAGAAACATTTGTTTCCCCTGTGGAATCTGGATAGTACAAGGTAAAAGTACATAAGAGGCCTAATTTCAGAGGAGATCAGATTTCACGGCCCTGTGATGAGTTTTTTATGGCTGTCAATTTGGTAGGGTACTGTTCGTAAAACCATTGAGCCATTGGTCAAGATCTCACTGCTGCACTACTAAACACTCAAAAGGCTACTGTGTTGGGAACCACACACTGGGCCCATGCATTTCTAAACCTTCTCTTCATTAGTGGGTAGGCTCCACCGTGCTCTGGTCTCTCCAGAACACTTTTAAGGGCACAGATTCTGTTTGATTCCATTCCTGGATGTCAGACCACAAAGCCCAGCTGCCATAGGCTCTCAGAACCAGTTCTGATCCCTCCTCCCCAAGACACCCTAACCTTAAGCACACCTGTTTCCAGAGCTCCTTTCTTGTGAGCACTCAGCATTACACGATAGTTGAAGCCAATAGACACAGACTTTGAAAAGGCTCTGTATGAAGCAACTTAAATTGTAAAAAGATAGCAAAGACAAATGGGATTAAATGATTTGCCCATGGTCACTAAAGAAGCCTGTGGCATAGAGAGGGACTGGAGTTTCTTTCCATTGTATTCATCACAAGACCATTTCCCCCCCTGGATTCAAGTACAAAACATTTATTAATCAATTGTATTTATTTCCAGTATTTGTCCTATTACATTTAAAAACTTATTTGAAATGCAGATTAACAAATATTTCCTACTGAACTTTTTTTATTTCTGCAAACATACTGTAGGCGAGGTGCTTGGGTTGCCAAAGATGGGAACTGCATGTACACACGACTCGTGTAGATACATGCATGTGACATCTATACACACATGCATGGCCTCTCTCTGAAGACCACATGCTCCACCAGGACAGAACCTGCATGAGCCACTAGAAAGCAATGGCCTATTGTTTGACACGTCTTTTTATAATGTGTCAGTGGATAAGAATTGGGTTCTATCCATCAGTAAAGCCACACACCAGTTAGCAGAGAGCAGTTAGAAGGCTAAGTCAGGGTTGGTATCTTGAACTGGGAATGAAATCCAGGAGTGAGGGGAGGAGGAAAGGGTAGGAGTGGTACTAGCTCCATATTGTTGTTTCACAGGAAGGACACAGCGTGTCATAACGAATTACCGTTAATTTACACCAGCAGTACAGTTAGATTGAGACCGGCAAGCGACGATGACAAACAGCACTTGCAAGATCGCATAATGAGGGGGCAAGGCTGCTTCACTGGAGCCGCTTCACTCAATTAGTGGACAAGGCTTTTAATGCCACTATGCACAACCAAAGCAATTTTGATTACTTAGAGCTAAGTCTCCATTTAGAATGATTCGGAAGCTGAAACAGTCCTCCCCCCCCCCCTTTTAATATAATTTATCTACAGAGTATTTGAATGGTAATAAGCTATTTGAAAGCCAGTCACATTAGCCTCTATTTCCGTCTAAGCCATGTTGAAATGTATTTTTAAAAACAAGTTCAAATGATAGTATTTATTCTACCAAATAAAATATAAATAAGACAACAAGTAATCAAAGATTACAGAATGTGGGAACAAATTCTGATTTCCTTTACACTGGTGTAAATCCAAAGCCACCCAGTTGATTTTTGGGGAACCAATATTGGTTTGTAGTGGTGTAAATGACAGCAGAGTTTGGCCCAGTATGTTTGTAAGAGGGGATTTACAGTTAGTGAGTAATTTTATTGACTGATGATGACCAGGGTTGAGTTGTCTACTGTCTAATATTTATATTTTCAACACTTTTCTTTCTGAATTTTTCTTTATCATGCAAGTTTTGAATTGAAATATAGAGAGCACGATCTGGTTATGGTGGAAAGAATCCTGAGGATTTGATTCAAAGCATGTTGGTGTAAAGTGACTGGATCATTGCAGTTAATGCAGGCCTTTGGTTTGGATACTTGCAACAGATTCACTTTATTGAGGGGAAGAAAAGATCAAAGGCAGGAGACAATTTTTCCCCACACACACGACTGCATCACCGGTCTGATGCAAGAAGAGTTTTTTCCATCATTTTTTGAAGCATCAGGTACTAGCCATTACAGAGGAAAGGTACCAGACTCAATAGACCAGTTGTCTGATCTGCTTTGGCAAAGACCTTGTTTCCATTGACTGTCCATAAACATATAACAGGGGAAACATAAACAGCTTCATCTCTCAGCTCCAGTATGGCTCTGTATATATAATTTAAATTTTGGCTCAGCAGGGTACTTGAATAAAATACACATCCTATTCTTGTAAAGGTCTGCCCTACTGCCCGCATTGCCTGTTTAACTGTCAGTATATTGGCCTTTTGAATTTTTGTTGTCATAATACCAAAAGCTATTTGAACATGGAGTATTATAGACTAATCATCCCTGGCTCAATTGTGCTGCATTTTACAGACGACAGCAGAGAACAAGAAATGCAGTCTAGCTAGAACTTCAAAGCAAGGTTTCATTATTACCCAAGCTGGGACATTCTTTATGCCTCACTCGCTATTGGATTTTAGAAGTGAATGGAAACCAGTTGTTTAAAATTCTTCTGTTTTGTAGTTGATGTTGCTGTGGTTTAATTCCTGGCGTGCTGTCGTCAAATAACAAATTAGTCAGTGTTGAGGTGAGTTGGGAATATATACTTTTTATTCCCCAGACAGTCATGGACTATATTCACGTGAATTAAAAATGGTCCCAATCCAAACTGGGCGACACATTTCATAACTGGCTTTTATGTCTGCGACAGCATTAAGAAAAGTATTGATCCACCCACACCTTAACTTTAAGTAATTTGGATCTTTCATGCAAACACGACTTTCCAAAAGATAAAGTGATGGGCTTGATGTAGGAATTACTGGGTGGAATTCTAGAGAATTCCTGCTATTCAGGAAGTTAAGAACAAAAGAAAGGGCCATATTTGGTCAATCCAATGGCCCATCCTGTCTTCTGACAGTGGCTGGTGCCAGATGCTTCAGAGGGAGAGAGCAGAACAGGGCATCCATCATCCAGCTTCTAGCAATCAGAGGTTTATGGGCACCCAGAGCAAGGGATTGCATCTAGGTTAAACCTAAATGATCATAACTGTCCCATTAGGCCTTAAAACGCTGTCTCATATCCCTATTATGAGACATGCGAAAATCCCCTATTTAAGCATCTTCAGACTTTGGGAAAAGCTGGATCTGCTTTTAAAATGTGAGGCTGAAATCCATCTCTGAACAAGAACTGGCTGGACAATACATCCATTCTGTGAAACATCTGAGGCTTTCAGATTGTTTTGTTTATCCAAAAAAATAATTTTTGAGAGAGCACAAGCGAGCACGAGCACCTGACCCAACTCAGAATAGCTTGGTGGTGAGGGAACTCATCTGGCACTTGGAAAAATGACTAGGACAGACCAGGAATCTGGAACTCCAAATCCCATGTCAGTGTCCTAACCACTGGGATATTGATTATTCTGGGACATAAAAGGGTGTTTCTATCTCATTTTGAGAAGAAATTTCATCTCAGTCCTGAAACTTTCAGTTTTGGCAACAACAACAAAAATGTTTAGGCCAGAAATTCCCAAGTAGCTTGTCCCGCAACATTAACACAAGGAGCACAGTATTTTACACATTCACACTATGGGAAAGATCAATGGGAACTCAGCTGGTAGCAGACTAAAGAACTAGTCACAACAAGTTAAGAAACATATCTTGCTTCTCTCTATGAAAACAGTAAGTGAAATATAGGCTCATGGGAAAGTTATGCATATGTTTTTGAACTAAAACTCTATTGGGCATAATTAGGTTTGGCCTTATTTTTGTCACAACACTGTAGTCCATATGGCCTGAAGCAAATCATTCCATATTTTTATTTTAAACCTCTGTCTTTTAATTGTTGATTCCCTCCTCTCCCACTACACACACTGGCAGCCGCTATCAGTGCTCCAAATGCCAACTATGTTCTGCAAACTGGAGAGCACAAGCACCATGCAATACTGGCATGCTCTCCTTGTACGGGGATTCACTCTAAACCCAGTAGCCCATCCAAGCAGCGTCACTCTCTGGCATCTTAGGACACCCATATGTTATCAGTCTTTTCCCTTAACCCAGCAAGACAGTTCAGTGATGTGCTGCCTCAAATGTGGCTGCACCACCCATTTCAAGGGAACTAAATCAGAGAGCACGCACACAACCTTGAATTTGTACATCTCTTCTTTCTCCTCTGAAGGCTTTATAAATTATGACGTTTCAACACCATTGAAATTCTGCTATCACTGGGGTAGAGGGTGGAAATCACCTCAAAACAAGGGACAGGTAAGAGACATGATGGCACCAGATACCAGGGCAATCCAGCACATTTAAAAAAGGAACTATGGGAGATTTAAGGTAGACAGCAGCTCATCTCTCCTATGGGCTTGTCTGGAAGACCCACTTGCAATGAACTAAATGGAACTCAGAAAGGTGAAAGGCAGTCTTGACCCAGGATTCAAACGGACAGCTCCAAACTATCCCCCAGATAGGAGGCTTTTTTCTCCTCCATCTTCTCACAAGTCCCCTTCCCCCGTTCCCCACATCCTCCTATGGCACAACGACAATTAATGATTCAATTAGAGCCTATTCCAAAATAATGATCAAATGACCCCACTTAATTCAGTTGCTGGAAACAAAGCTAAAAGTTTGCCACTAACAGCTACCCACCACTGGCTCAGAAAGGCAACGTTCACGAGGTCTGTAACACACCCTGCACACTGCATTCACAACACACAAGCTGTCTGCTGCTCTTCCACATTACCAAGTTTCTGTAAGGGCAGCAACTCCACCTAACAAATGTAACTTTAACAACAGTAAAACAACCTAATAGCTTAGCATGCCAGGGGGCTAATGCGGTGGGCCATTTAACGCTGTACTAAAGAGCCCCAGTTTGATTCTCATTGCCAAGTGCTGAACTGAGAATTGCAACTGCAGGAGCAGTTCCTAATTCATTAGTTAAAGGGGGTCATTGCTCATAGGGTGGGAAAGAGGAAAGAAAAATCAGACAACTCCAAACATTCAAAGTCAACAGAAGGTTGCACTCCTCCGAGATATTGTATTTAGCCAAAAGTCTGACAAAGCTCCACAGCTGGGAGGCCTGCGGTGGTTTCACTCAACATTAAAAAGTTGCCTTAAGACACGTGTAACCTGTATAATAGGCTGGGTGGGAATGGGAAAGGGGGGAATGAAAGAAAGGTGAAAACATCTTGTTGACACACTGCCATTTCCGTCATAAGCAAAGCTCACACTGCATTCCATGCAGGTTGCCGGGTTGGCAAAGTGGTGGCAAAATTAATACCTAGATAAACAAACAAACAAACCCTGAAAGGCAAAATTTTAAAAAGGGACCAATTTGGAATGAGAAAAATAAAAATTAATACACTGAAATAAAAAACAGAAGCGAGACCACTGCAAAAAGACAGCTTTATTCCTGAATATTAGTCCCCTAAAACAACTGATTTCTCTAATTCCTGCCATCATTCAGATTGGCCTTGAATTACCTCCTGATAGGCCTCCCATGCGCTTGCAGATGAGAGAGTGTAATGGGGATCTGTTAATTAACTAGAAGCAAAGTTGCTCGGTGGGGATCAAACACTGGATGCGTCCTAAAACTCCCACAGAGAAGATGAAATGCAGCGCAAACTTTAAAGACTTCCCGTCATTAGCCAAGACCTTGGCTGTTCCTGGCCCAGACCCCTTCTGTTTCAGAGAACAATGAGGACAATGATGGCAGAAATGAAATGGTGCAGCAAGGAACAAAGGAATTAGCTATTTACCCAGAGCGAAAGAAAGGAAGAGAGGGGTGAAGGAACGGGTGGGGGGGGGGGAGAAGAGAACTTGCTTTTTCTATGGTTCCTGTCTACTTTTAATTAATTTATGGCTGCCAGGGACTTGCACACAGAACACGCCCAAAAGCATTGTGTTGGAGTGCAATGTTAATACATGTAACTTTTACTGTTTACTCCCAGGCAGAATGGAAAAGTAGCTGGGGCAAGGAGGGCAGTGGGGAAGGAGGAGAAGAGATGTTTCCTCTTTAAAGCGATTGGAAAGAAATGGACAGAGGAGGCCAGAAGGGTAGACTGATCATTAACATCTAAGAATCGAGCTCCACTTAAAAAAAAAAAAATCTAAGTCCCAGGTGTAATAAATCATCACAGATAAGGCTCCCATCACTGCAGCTGCATTTTAACACACAAAGGAATTGTGGGGTAACATACCACAGGGATACCCAAATCAGGTGGCTGCGAGGACTACTTCTGGCAACCTATTAGAAGTCACTTTTAATCAAAGTGATTAAAAAAGCTGATGCAAAGCTCAAAGTCATCACAAGCAAGATTCCCACTGACTTGAATAGGATCTTGTGTGGTCCTCAGGCAGCACTCAGACTGCGGCGGCTCATTGGAATCAGTGGAGAAGGGGACCAGCAGAGCTCAAGCTCACCAAGGTCTCCCCTACAAAGCTCCTGCTTGAGGGAGATGTCCAGCCCCACGCACTGGCTCAGATACACTACCCTGAAGCCAGAAAGAGGCATAGGCAACTGAGCTATTCTGTGGATTCCATTTTGGGCCCTGCCTGACTCCTGAACTTTGTTTTCCAGCCTCTCCCTAGTTCCTGCCCTCCCTGTCCCAGATCCTCCTCCACTCCTAGTCCTGCTTTCCTCCCTTGCACCAAGTACCTGTTGCTAGGCTTGCCAGATGCTTTCACCCAAAATCCCAAACATGTCAGGAAAGAAACTTGGTTGAGGAAAAAAAAAACTAAACTTGTTGAGCAAGAGCAAAAAAAGGGGGGAGAGGGGCAGAAAAAAGGTTGCTGCGCCTTTAAGACTCCCCTCACGCCTCACCTTCCCCCCGCCCATGCCAAATGCACCAGGAAACAATGTTCCCGACAGCCTTCTGTCCATTTTACATGTCTACTATTTTCTGGGGGGGGAGGGGGGTTAACCAGACAGGGGCCAGAAATAATGGACTGTCTGGGAGAAAACCAGACACCTGGCAACCCTACCTGCTGCTTTGCCCTACTCATGAGTCTGACTTCAACCCTTGGCTTCACGCCAAACTCTGGCTCTGGCTCTGACCCTAGTTCACAACTCTTACCAACATTCTGATCTGCCCACATCCCGGACCTCACATCTGGATCAATTCCCATGTGCATGTTACAACAGTTTACTCTTCTATTGTACCTTTCCTCCAAGGGTCCCAAATCACTATACACAGAAGTACTGATCTCCCCCATTTTATACCTGGAGGAGAATGAGGCTCAGAAGGATTAAGTGACTTAGCCAAGGTCACACAGCAAGTCAGCAACAGACCCTAGCACTAGAGTACCAGTCCCTGGCTCTACCCACAAGACAACTGATACACAGATTTGATAGCGAAGAGCAAAGCATAAGAACCTGATGAGAACATACATCACATCTTTCAACAAAAAACAGACACACAGCGCCATACACTTATCTTGTACTTCTGTCTTCCCTGAAAGACGAACAGAAATGGCTCCTTGTCTATTTACCAGAAACGGACACCCGTAGTTGGATAAGTTTTATCCCCATTCCACGAGGATAAAGTGTCCACAGGCTGCTTTTAGTCCTCAGATTATTATGGATTCCCTTCTTTAAATGGGAGTGAGGCCAGAGAGCAACTCCTGGGCTGGAGACAACCCCTCAGATGAATAAGATTTATTTACATACAGCCCAGAGGGACTGATGTCCGTTTTTTTGTTTTTAAATTTTAAAAGCTTATTTTTTGTTTTAAAACTAAGAGATAAAGAATTCTTTTTCTAGGCCACCTGTTCAGAAGAATCAGCATGTGTTTCATAGTTTACTGAAACAGACAAATCCTTCTAGGCTTATAGTTAACAAGAACAAGTGGTATTTTTCAGCAGGCAAACTGCAACGTGAGCATATGTAACTGCATCCCCCTTGTTACACCCTGGTTCTCACCAGCGCTGGTTATACTGAAGGGTGACCCCAACACAACCCCAATCTTGGCTTATCCTTCAGAAATATGTCATGCACTGGACAGACCTGTTTTAGATAGTACAAATATATTAAGTGTATTCCTTTAAAGGGAATATTATTCCATCTTAGTATTTTAAATAGTTACCCAAATAGCTCAGTTTAAACACACTGGATTAGATAAAATAGTAAAACAAGTTTATTTTCTACAAATGGATTTTAAGTGAGTATCAGTAATGAGGCATAAAAGTTAGAAATGGTTACAAGAAAAATAAAGACAAAACGTTTACTAGTACCTAACTTCAATTATACATTCAACCTAAATGTCTCAAAGTATGCTTCCAGGAATTTAATTAACCAAAGTTTTCAGGTCAGGACCTCTCTTCCAATGTCCAACAGCTGTTTTATTTATTTATTTAAATATATTTACCCTGCCTTTCTATTTAAAATATTCAAGGCGGCTTACAAGAACAAACAAAAAACATATAAATATAAATAAAAATTTAAAATATGAGACCTCAGAGGGACATAATCAGCTAAAAACATATAGAGAGGAGGAATATACACAGACAGACTCAAACATTAATAAAAGCATGAGTAAAAAGGGTGGCTTTAGCCTGACGCCGAAATAATGCTAGCGTTGGCGCCATGCGAATATCCCGAGGAAGAGAATTCCACAGCCTGGGAGCAAAAGCTGAGAAGGCCCTGTTCCACATATATGTTAATCTTATCTTCACAAGTGGGGGAACACGAAGCAAAGCTTCCCCAGCTGACCTCAATCCCCGGACAGGTTCATATGGGAGAAGACGGTCCTTCAGATACCCTGGACCCAACTCATTTAAGGCTTTATAGGTCATAACTAAAACCTTAAATTGTGTCCGGAAACATACCGAAAGCCAGTGCAGCTGCCGAAGCACTGGCATAATGTACTCCGTATAACTAGTGTTAGTTAAAACTCGAGCAGCCGCATTCTGGACCAGTTGGAGTTTCTGAAGGCTCTTTAGAGGTAGCCCTACATAATGTGCATTACAGTAATCCAGTCAGGATGTAACAAGAGCATGGATCACTGTGGCCA
>CM057845.1:106057623-106092111 GCA_030068395.1 Apalone spinifera | reverse complement strand
CTTCCTCTCACCAAGAACCCTTGCCTGCCCTCCCTGCTCTCACCAGGGACTGAACAGGCCACCACACAACCAAGCTGCTCTCACACACTTCTTGGGAGGCAGAGACTCAAAAGGGCAGGGAGAGGGGTGTCTTGAGGAGTTTGCTTTTTCTTTTCTTTTTTTTTTAATATAGTTTCAGCCTCTCTCTTTAAAAGATTTCCATGTGGGAAATAGAAAACAAAGTGTCTGTGTGGAAGGACCACGCCTGCCAACAAGGAGTGGGGAGGAGAGTTGGGGGCAAAGGGAGCAGTTGCTCTAGGGCTCTAGCAATCACGACCAGAGCATGCTTCAGGGAGAAGGGGACACCACACGGTACAGGTGTTGTAAAGAACTGGCTCCCCCAACTGCATCCCTTCCACCAGAGGTCCTGGCCCTTCTGAGCGCATGGAGTGAGCCCCCCATACTCACTGCCCAACAATCCTGCCCTTGGAAGATGCTTCCTGCTGGCTTTTTTCACCTGTTTGAGCTTTGTTTTCCCTTCCTCTTTGATTACTCTATTACTGCTTACATGCAAATTAAGGCAAGCACACATTCCTTCCTTTGTTTTGGACAGACCTGACTTCTGCCTGGGCAGGACTGTGCGGTTTTGAGCGTGTGTTAATAACATCATTCAGGAGAATTTGATAACTTTATACACATTATTTGTATTAAGAAAATACTAATGAGAAAATGAGTTTTAATATGATGCCTTACAAGGGATACCTGGTACAAAGATTATAATAATGTGCGTAGGGTGTGATTATAGGAATGTATTCTGTCACAAGGAAACAGGCAAAAAAAAAAATCATCATATGCAGTGGAATAAATAATCCCGAATCAAACAGAAAGGGATGGTTTTGGTCACATCTCAGAAGTCCTGATTTAACAGCAAATTAGCCAGTTTTAGAGAAAAACAATATAATTATAAGATGACTTCTTACTTGGTGTTTACTTTAGATCACGTTCTGAATAGTTATGAAGTTGGATTTACTTTCAGAGGCCAACATAGTGCCTAAAATTCCACTATTCTCTCATTCCAGTGTATTCATGTACTATGTTGGTTAAGCGTGTGGCTATGTCTTCCTTTGTTGGCTGGTTCCAAATATTTATTTATCACTCTAGTTACTCCAATATGTATCTAAGATAATCATATGGCTGCAGCACCTTGGAACCTTTAATTTATGGATCCTTGCAACCATCCTGTGAAGGTATCGTCCCTTTTTTACCAATGGGAAATAAAGACTGAAGGCTAAGAGACTTGCCTGAGGTGACTGAGGAAGTCTGTGGTGGAGTAGGAAATGGACCCTAGATCAGCATCCTAACCACTGGATCTCCGATCTCTTATGCATAAAGGATAATACTTTAGCTTAAAGTTTTAGAGGCTTGTATTTTTGCTGTTAAAGGGCACAGGTATTATTGATGCAGATGACAATGGAGTTATGTGTGTGGTCAAATTTCTACATTCACATAATAAAAACAGCCAAACAAGAGTGACACTCTTGCAGGTGAGATCAGCAAGTAGGATAAGGGCTAAGGAAATCTAGAGACGGAACTACTCTCTGATCTAGAAAGGTGATCACTTCAGGCTGCTATTCTGACCTGTGATAAAACAGACATCTACTTCAGGATCCAGCCCCTCAGCCATGCATTTGGACCAGCTCTCTAACCTAAACGGTCCTATTTTTTAACATCATTTTTAATATGGGGGGAAAACACTTGGATTTTTTTTTTACAAGGTAGTAAAGTAAGGATCTTAACCCTTGAGATTCTTTCTGGGCTAAAACAGACCATACAGGATTCTCATCCTGGGAAAACATTTAGTTTTGCTGACATTTGGAAATCTATACGCCTGATCGTTTTAAAAAACAGGGCGGGAGAGGGAGATATGGAAGGTGTCAAACTGTAGCATCCAGGTTTTAAATTCTTTTGTGCCCCTTGGATTATACAATGGCCACATATAAAAAATGAGAGGGAGGAGTTAAATTAATCTATTTTATTAATTTAGCTGATGTCGCAAAGAGGAAACCATCCCATCTCAAAATCTAGCCAAAGGTTCCGTTATTATTAGCCTCTGAGATGTAGGCTAATTGCTTTCTGTATTTTCCACCAAAAAAACAGCTGAGATCCTGAAGTGCACAAAAAGGATTCTGCATATGCTTAGAAATAGTTCCTTTCCTGAAGATTTTTATTTACACATTTGACACTGATCCACAACATAAAATTGGTGTTATTTGTCAAGACCAGATCTGGCAAAAGATTTAAGCAAGCATATAACTTTACTCACATAAGTAATTCCACTGCAATCAATGACATTACTCACATGCATGAGTTATACATGTGCTTAAATTTTGGTGGGTTCAGAGTCTTAGCTTGTACTCACAATATACACAAAGTAGAACAGGTTTAAAATACGAAATTAAATTTCTTCTTTAGACTTTTTTTCCTACAATGAATTTCCTAAAACCAGAATGTGCCACTTATCTCAGGGTATCTAAAACTGTAGGTCACAATGCAATTTCCCTGCCTCATCAAGAGACATTTATTGGTGCTAAACTGGACGACAACTCCCTCTCACCTCAATCTGTTACTCATCCCAGACAAAGGGTCTCAGGGCTCTGCCAGTCACTAATTTACCTTGCAGGTTTACACCTAGCCTTGGACTAGCCTAGAAAATTAAACTGACTTAATTACCTCACTCAGGAGTGTAAAAATCCTCACCCCTCAGCCATGTAGTTAAGCCAACCTATCCCCAGTGTAGACACTGCTATGTCAACAGAAGAGCTCTTCCCTAGACCAGGCTACCATTTCCTGAGGAGGTGGATTACCTTAGCCCAGTGGTTCTCAACTCGTTTCAGTCCACGGACCACCAGGCCAATCAAAAAATTTTCGTGGACCACCTCCAGCTTATGTAGCACAGGGCGAACAACACAGCAACTGCCCAGCATGACGGCGGCGGCTACACTGATGCTCAGAGCCTCAGATGGAAGTTACTGGCAACACAACACGGTTGCTTCCTAGGTGACGCGCCACGTGCTTGTGAACACGGTGTAAAACAACCTAACGGCGGCACCTGCTCATGCCGTGTGACTTTGGACAATGTTCCTGTGGACCACCGAAAAAGTCTCCGTGGACCACCAGTTGAGAACCACAGCCTTAACCGATGGGAGAAACAAATCCTGTCAGCATAGGCAATATCTGTACTCAAGCATTACAGGAGTGCTGATGCAACTCTACAACAACTTTTTAGGCGTAGACATACCCTTATAGAACCCCAGTTCCCAAACTGCCCAGAAGCATCCCACTGTAAGGTCCAGCCCCTGTCACTGGATACTCATGGCAGTTACCAAACCTGCTGCCTTCATAGAGACGCTTACACCCCAGCTTACTTGATTCCCCTGAGAAGGCATGCTCTTATCACAGCATGGAGATTACTTACTATAAAAAATTAACAAAGAAAACAGTTTCCCACATTCAAGTGAATATTAAGCAGAATTATGGAAACAATGATGATTACAAATACACCAAGAAGCACAAGAGATTTCTAGGAGACTACTTACAACTTTTAACTAAAATTTTCTCTGAGATAAGTGTCTTATCTAAAGCAATGTCTCAGCATCACTAGCGCCCCAGACCAGGATCTAACTTGCATGGATGCAAAAAAACACGGTCCATTTTGCTCCCTCAGGGATTAGACATCAAAAGGGTTCTTTCCCCTCTCTATTTTAGTCCAGAAAACCTTTGAACTAGATCCTTCAGAAATACACCCCCAGATAACATCCTTCTTTCCTCTCCCCCCTCCTTGTGTGTCAGACTGCTGAAGCCATGCTGTTTTCTTATCCTCCTGTTACCTTGTTCTCCCTGTTCACCTCAGATGCCAATGACTTCCCATTATATTTGGCTTTCATACATTGTAGATAAAACAACATTCCTTTGTCTGGAAAAATACCTGTTTAGCAACCCTGACTGGTTACACAATTCAAAGATATTTTTATACATTTATACAATTTCTTGAACAACACCCGTGCATGCATCTTGCAATGCTTCTGATGACCGGGATGACATAAGCTTCCATGTCGATACACAGTGTGCTGTATCAATACCATGCAGCAATGTGATAGGAGCTATGAATTTGTCAAGCCTGACAAGAGTGGCTGACACACAGTGGTAAACCACTAATGAGCCTCGGTCTCACACAGAACCTCTTATATTTTTAATTTTTTGCCATTTTTATTGTCACTTGAAACCAATTTTTGTCAAAAAAATCTAAACTCTTCCCAAAATGCAGGGAGATCTTTCAGTGGTGTAAAGACTCTGTCTGGAAAGCTTGCACAATGGGTACGGCTGCAAAAATGGGACATGGCCACCAGGGCTTTGCTACATCTCAGAAATGCAAGCAGCCATAAACGATCTCTTGGAATCACTGGCAGGTGGCAGACAGTGGCCATCAATTTATGATCTACTCTTACTCGCGGATGCTGGTCCAATGCACAGACAGCCTAGGACTGAGGAAGTGCAAAACGAGCTTACAGCCATTTTTTTCACTCTACTCCTGACTCGCCCTGTCCACCGCTCGACCACGTCTGATGACTGGCACCTCAGTTTCCACTTCCTCCCTGTGATTTGTATCAAGAAGGCAGAATGATGCAGAAGCAGGCTCCTTCCTTTTCCTCTTCTGTCCCCAACTTACCCATTTGTTGCCTCCCGTGCAGCTATTTTTTCCAGCAGCTTAAGTGCAAAGTGATTTTTTGTAAACGTTTATTGGACCATTTATTGATTAAGTCCTCATTGATTTAAAATGTATTAATAAAATAGTAGGATAAATAACGTTGACAAATAAAGCCCTTGGTGAGATATACACAGCAACCCTTTGTCTACAAGGTACATCAGCCAATACATGTGCTTCAGGGTGCTGAGACATTAAGTGCTTCTGATGCCCCAGAACACAGCTCTACATACCTGACTGTGCATTACCAATTATCCTACACACAGACTACATGACAGCATGGTTAATTGGCATGAGTTTGGGATAGTGATAAAGCTATGAGTTGCACGCGTAGCTTATGATAGATGGATGCCACTGAAACATCCACTCTTTCATAGTATCTCCTGTACACTCCCTACTTATAGGATATCTCACCCTCAAACCATCTCCCCCAGGAGCCAAAGGCTCCAAGTAACCTCATAAATAGACCCAGCCTTCCTGACCATCCTGTATGTCAGCTAGTTTTGAAGGAGACAACAAGTCTTACTTGGCTTCCACACAGCTGAACTTAAATATCATGTATTCTAGGGCAGATCAAACTCTGTTGCTTCTCTGGTATAGACATGTCAGGGCAAACATTTCAGATTCATAAATTCTTCTGCCCAGATGATGGGCTATATGATCACGCAAATAAATTAATAATAATGTTCAACTTTTGCATAAAGATGAGAGCTAGTCTGTTCATTTTAGGTTCCTGGCCAGACCAAAAAGTGATCCAAACACCTCTGCAGGTTTCACTACTCATTTTCTATTGCATAGTTCACCAGGCCCTACTATTGTGTGCCCATGTAAAAGAATAATAGTAATGTTTTGAATTTATGTTACATTTATTTCTTCAAAGCACTGTATAAACATTAGCTTCTGAAGATTCAGAATGCAATCCGATTGTAGGTAAGTGTTATTATTTCTCTATCTGGAAAATGGAGTTAAGGACACATATGACTTACCAAAGACCACCCTAGTAGAAACTGGCAAAACAGCAACTATAACTCAGATATTCCTGCATTACATTCTCAATCATTCCATCAGACTGATGCTTTACACAGATCCCATTTTCCCAAATAAGGGACATAGCCAGCCAGCCCGCCTGCCCCCCCCCCCCCACACACACTTAAGTTAGAAAAATGTATGATTTCAAATTGGAATTAGTTTTGCCCTAACACTGTTCCCCCTTAGGAGATCCACAATGGTAAAAAACTGTTAAAATAAAGTATCTTCTTTTCTTTAATCATGGTACCATATGAAAAAGTCCAGAGGAAATTGAGTCATATAGAAGCTAGAACTCTGGCCTTTTATCTCTGGGATTCTGGTCTGAGTCTTACATCACACTAAATAAAAGGAATAATATACTACAAAATCACCAACGTGTTATTCAATACCTATGTCAATCGCTGCTCAAAGAGGCCCATAGTCAACACAGAGTGAATTACCACTCTCTAATATAAGGGGTTGTTGTGCCAAATAATGGTTATGGTAATTGACAAATCTGTTGATAAAAGCTAGCAATATGGCTGCTTTCATTACATCTGGCCTATATAGCTAAATAAAGGCTTCACTTTTCAGTCCTGTCAGTGCCGATACAAAGATTTTGCCTCGTCTTAAAAAGGAGGGGAAAATAAATATGCATGGCACCATGGTGAGCCCACATATAATGCTTTTGCCATATATTAGGGTCCCAATATTGCACAACTCAAGTGACTTGTTCCAGAGCTTAATCTTAGCCCGTGTCTCATTTTTATAGGGTTGCTGAAACTAGAAAACACTTACAAGCATGGGGAGAGACTATTAAAGGCGGAGGTCTCTCATATAAGCACAACATGTGATCGGATAATATTGTCTGGATTAGCAGCTTTACAACCTAGCCAAGCCCCAGGGCTACAATTATCTGGTTGCATTAAACTGAAATCACCTGCAAAACCTCCCAGTGAATGAGACTTTGGAAGTCTCTAATCTGCCAGTTCACACTTGTAAGTGAAAGCAAAATTCAGTGCCAAGAAGAGATGAACAAACATTGCCCTCTCAGAGGGATAGCTGTGTTAGTCTATAACTTTAAAAACAAGTAGTCCTGTGGCACCTTAGAGACTAACAAAAGAAACATATAGTATCATGAGCTTTCGTGGGCAAAACCCACTTCATTGCAGTGTGAGATTTTACAGAATCATAGGTTTGGAAAAGACCTCAGGAGGTCACCAAGTCCAACCCCCTTCCCAAAGCAGGACCAACTCGAACCCGCCCCACCACCTAACTGTCAGAGCGCCCATTATCCCTCCACCCCCGGGGCCGCGCAGCTTTTTTCCATCCCATCTCGTCCCAACCACACCCAGGAGAGGCGGAACTTGATCATCATCCTAGACAGGGCTTTATTAAGCCAGGACTTAAAAACCTCTAGGGATGGAGATTCTACCACCTCTTTAGGTAACCCATTCCAGTGCTTCACCACCTCCTAATAAAATAGTTTTTCCTATTATCCAACATAAACTTCGGCCACTAACTTCCCAGCTAATGGGTCTAATTTTGCTTCTGAAAGTCTGTACATTATGTTTGGGTCTCACTCCCATGTCTTCCCAATATACTACAATTATAATTATTAGTGCAATTATTATTTTTAATTAATAATTTGTATTTGCATAGCACTTTCCATCTCATTGGGTTGGTAGAAGGATTACTAGATGCAATCTGAAGGCTTCCTTTTATGGAAAGGGGCAACTTACATGACTGCAGTGATCTCTTCTGGCATTAAAACCTCTGAATAAATCTACGATTATGAGGTTTTCAAAACACTTTACAAGTGTTAAAAAGTTACCCCTTCACCTTCACACTTTCCATCATTTTCTTCCAATCCTTCACTGTGATGGAGGAATGTTGCAAAGAGTTCCATCTAAAGAGGCTGGTTATTTATATGTGATTATCTGAACATTGAGCCAGCGTATAAGCATTTAGTCACATTTGCTTTCATAGCCTTGTTTGGCAGGTTAAACATAAAACCAAGGCACTGCACAATCTTTAAAAATTCTCTGACCAAATTCCAGTTTATAATATTATATTCTGCCTTTACACAACTCCTTTTGAAGCTTCAGTTAGGTACAGGGGGCCAAGTTCTCAGCTGGTAAAAATCATATGGCTTCACTGAAATTTTGCTACAGAAAATTCAGCCAGTCCTACATTTTCACTAACATCCAATCTTGACTTGTGCAGTAGCTACTGCACACTGTTAAGTTTCTGCCATGTTCCAGCCCAGAACTGGCTGTCTTTCCAGGACAGGTAAAGAGAATTCATGTGCATTAGAGCGCGCATTTGGAGCGCACACAAACACACATGCAGATCAGACATTTTTCAAAAGTTTTTCCATCAGAAAATGCTGATTTGTTGAAATCAAATTTTCCACAGAAATTCTCTCAAAACTTTTGAAAGGTGATCTAAAGCACAATGGGAAAAAAAGCTTTTGGAAAATTTTTGCAAACCAGGAAATTCAATTCCTGCCTATTGCTAATTATGTACTGAATAGTTCAGGCCTGGGCAAAATATGGCCTGCAGGACAGAACCAGCGTGCCAAGCCACCACAGAGGCAGTGGAGAACCTTACGCAAGCTCCCCTGCTTGCCCCACAGCCCCATACGATGCTCAGAAATGCGGCTGCGGCATGCTCTCTGAGTTCGGAGGGGAGTGGAGGGGAGACAATTCAGATGCTGCTCCCGCCCCCAGCATAATCCCATTGGCCAGTTTCTGGACAGACACCAGCTGATGGGAGCTGCCTGTTTGAATAACAGGCAGCCACAAAGCACAACCCTTCTGTTCACCCACTCAAGCACATGGCCGAGCAGGCAGAAACATTTTAAGCTCTGCAAGCCTTTAGTTCTTCAGGCAGGCAGGCTGGTAAGTCTCCTGTCAAGAAACCTGCCTCTGGCACCTCTGCCGCACACTCTTGCCCTGCTACTCCACATGCACCCCTACCCCTTCCCAGATCTGGCACCCCATCTCCTGCCCAAGATCATAATCCCCTCCTAGCCTACATCACATCCCAAAACCCTGCATCCCAGTTCCCTGCGCTAGGTCACAACCACCTCCTTTGCCCAAACTCCCTCCCAAACTCCATTTTCCCTCCTGCACCTCAATCCCTTACCCCAAGCTCCCTTCTGCACCCAACCTCCATCTCAGACCCCACATCTCCTCCGTTAATACCATGGAAGAGTGTGTCCCTCGACTACTTTCCAAAATCTTGGGAATTGCTCCCCCATCAAAAATTATTGTCCACCCCAACAGTTCGTAAATCTTTTTTCAAGACTTCGTTGACAAAGAGTATTATATAAATGTAAGGTTATCAGTAAATCCATGTGCACTGAAAACTGACCTTAAGTCAACCTCTATAAAGTGTTATGTAAAGTTCTTGTTTCCTCTACCAAAACACAAGTATAATGACAATATTTACTAACAGTTACAGTGGCAAGGCATGACATTTTTAGTCAGGCATGCAATTGTGCACTTGCATGCGAAGTGGCATTGTCTATGTGACATGACCTCTCCATGCATAGGGTGAGTGCAAGGTCATGCTATGTGGAGAACACCATTTTGTCCTACCCTCCAGGACTGGCCTAGATTCTCTATGAATTAAAGATTAATCTTTAATTAAACATTCTGTAACGTGATGAAATCTCCAGGAATATGTCTAGCCAAAACTGGCAACCCTATTTTGTTCCCACGTTCCCTCCAAATCTTCTCATGGCCACAACTGATCCAGGGATATGCAATGCATGCCTTGTATATGCTGAGGACATGCCACTGTTTAGAAACCCAGTGAAAATGTTATGTAAGGGAGGTCATGCTGCCTGGAGATAGCCATTTTGCATGTACATGTCCAGTTGCATGCATGACTAAAAGTGTCATGACTCACCACTGCAGTATTTCCTATCTACTACGTAAGTCTGTTCGTTTGTTTGCCTCTTCAAGAACTTTTCCTAAATGGTAAGAGCTAGAATCACCAGATTCGATATACAGCTCTTACCATAACATAAAGCCAGGTAAAGGTGTGGTTGTGCCAGAAAAATGGGATTGCTTCTCAGAAAACTGTACAGAAAAGAGACTCACCGGGAAGGTGGAAGTGGCTGGCTGGAGGTGCCCCCCACACTCTGGGACTGCCCCAGCTCCAAGCTTCCCCCCCCCCCCCCCCAGGTGCCCTTTAGAGAGGGAGAGGGGGCAGGGCTGAAGCTCCCCTCCTCCCAATTTGTACTGGAACACTGCTGGCTGTTCCCCTTTGTCAGGGAGCAATGGGAAGTGCGCATTTTGCTGCATTCCTCACTCTAGCTGGGGAGAGTAGACGAGCTGTGCACTTTGCTCTTGCTCCATGACAGGGACAGAAAGGGGAAGAGCAAACTGCCCTGGTATGAATCTTGGGGAGCGGGGGAGCCCTGCCGAGAGCCCCTCCTCTTTCCCCCAACCCTGACTCCTGCACCACCCACATCCCCAGCCCTGTGCCCTTCATTAAAGGCCAGAGCAACTCTGGGTAAATGTGCTAGTTTAAAATATGAGTAGAAAACTGCATCACCTTACATACTAGTGTGAGGAGATCACTGGTACTCTTTTAAAAGTGATCACTATTGTTATAAAGTGATCACTCCATTGTCATTCTATTCTGGGCTGGATAATATGAGTGGGAAAACTTTAATGCACGTTCTAACTAGACCAATTTTCATGCAAATTTTTCAGACAGACAACCTGAAAGATTTATTTAAAAAAACTAAAACAATGAAATTTGAAAATCTTAAACTGAACTAATTGATTTTGGATATTATCCATGTTGGAAGCTGTTTTCTGAAACACCAGTGGGGAGAAATGATTACTTGGATACGGCTGTAAATGCTACTACACTTTTAAATTAAAATCAATTTTCTTGATTAAACTAATTTCTTGCCTGAGACAGATTAAACCAATTTCATTTTAAATAAGGTTTTGCTCTATTCACTCTGTGTGTGTGTGTGAGAGAGTGTGTGTGTGAGAGAGAGAGAGAGAGAGAGAGAACTTTTTCATGACACTGCAAAATGTGTGTAGTGCACTGGGTTTACATACATTTCTATATACCTGATGAATCTTGGAACATCTAGTACTGCAGTATTTTTTTCTGTTGTTGCAAGACTATACCTTTTAAACAATATAATTTTTCTTACATGTGGGTGGAGTCTACATACTCCAAGTAGAACTCACATATAGTCTAAAAAGCTTCAAGCTTCCTACAGCCTATTTTATTAGCAAAAAACTTAATTCCCAACCATTACCACAACCAACAAACAAACAGTATAAGCCATCTCTTCATGCCTAGCTGCCTGTATAGTTACTTTAGCCCAGCCTTAGCCTCTCCATGAACTTAGTTGCTCTAAGAGTTCCTTCCCACAAGGCCTGTCATTTCAAAAAATTCTGTTCTTCTCACCCTGAGAGCAATTCCACCCCAACATCCATCTACATGAATAAATTAAAAAAAAAACACACACACACCAAACAAATAAACCCTAAACACTTCATGCTTCCTTAGCAGGATTAACACTTGCCCAAAGGCTGGGATATTTCATGCAAATGATGAAATCTTCTTTCAGCAGGTAACAGGAATGCTCTTTTTTTGCACTTTGTTATATTACATGTAGCTGTATGTAAGTTACCTACCTACAGCTATTCTATATTTTGAATAGTTTGTTTGTTTGTGGATTTGTTAGTGCAAAATAAAGTCATACTTTGCGATTACCTACAGATACCAAATTTTGCATAAACAATCCTGCCCCTTAAATTTGCTGAATGCACTACTTTTTACATCAGAATGTGCTGGGTGAAGGTTTAAATAATTATTTTTGGTTTTCATCAGAAAAAAAAAGTCATGACTACTACGATTAGAGTTCATGAAAAAATAGTTGGTAACAAAATTAAAATTGAGCTGCCTATTCAATTGTCATTTTAATGCAAAGAAAAAAATGTTAGGAGTACAAATCACACCATCATTCAAAAGTGGCGAGAAGTCCTGTGGCACCTTATAGACTAACTGAAGTGTTGGAGCATAAGCTTTCGTGGGCAAAGACCCACTTCATCAGATGCATCTGACGAAGTGGGTCTTTGCCCACGAAAGCTTATGCTCCAACACTTCAGTTAGTCTATAAGGTGCCACAGGACTCCTCGCTGCTTCTGCAGATTCAGACTAACACGGCTACCCCTCTGATACTTGACACCATCATTCAAATTAATTATGGAAAGAGTAATGGAAGCTTTACGAGTTTCTGATTCAAATTTACTATGTGTGGTAATTTTATTCAATAAAATTAATAATATTTGAAGTTGAAATCTTGCAAATTTCAAACTGTTCTTTTACTTCCCTTTTGCAAGCATATTAATACAAAATTCTATCACATATATTTAATTTCTTGAGCTTTGCTATAAGTGTAATCTATGCAAAATGACTTTGCCCGGTCAACAATGAGCCTCAAAAAGTACTACTGCCTCCTCCTTCTCCAAGCTATCCAACCAGAATTCCCATATATTCTCTGTCCTGTTTATGGTCCAGAGCTAAGAGCTACTCTCTCCCTTGCACTGTCTGTGTTCCTGATCTTTAGAATAACGAATAAGGTTTTGTCTAGATTGGAAAGTGGTCAAGTTTAGGTTGGTCTTAACTATACTGTGGACTATACCTCAAGTAGCTAAAAATCAACTAAGGTGTTACCTTGTACCTGAATTCAGAGAAATCCTCAAGTCAGGTTGGTCTTAGCTAGCCTGTGTTAGCAGAGTCCAGCCTAAACATGGCGACAAAACATACAAGAAATTCCTCACAGACCATGGCTGGTTTTACAGGGAGTTCAGTGCATGCTGGTTATAGACCTTGGGGGATGAAAATTTCAGCCCAGTTATAATTTAGCTTCTGGCGGTTCTTTTTAAAATATTTGTATGGGCACATGTGCTTGTTAAGGGTTAGCACCCACAACTGGTAACCTTTCTGTGCCTCAGTTTCCCCATCTGTAATATTAGAATAATGATTTTGACCTTCTTTGTAAAGCACATTGAGATCCATGGATGAAATGTATTATAAAAGAGTTAGGTATTATTCTGTCCTGCCTACTACTAAGTGCAGCTATCAAATTATACTTACAATGATTTAGACATGCATAAAGAGATGAATGTTTGAAAACTGGATGCTGGAAATTTAGCTGGGACTTTGTGGATGTTCACACAGAGGCAGTGGAGAGGAGTTTCTGTTAATTAAGGATGAAACACAGCTTCAGGTACCTAAAACTAGCTCTTCCTACTACAAGTCACAAAAGTTAGTCTTTAGATCTTTTTTAAATTTTTCCTTTTCCCATTAGGGCAAGTATCTGATTATCTCTTTTAAGAGATCTGCCACTGTGCATCTTATTTTCCTGAATTCTGGGAGGAGGGCAATGCAGCAGTTGGAACACAGGACTGGAGGCAAGGATTCAGAGCTTCTAATATCAGCTCAGCCGCAGACTCACAATGTAGCCTTGAACAAATCAGAGTAAAGACCTTGGCAAATATTTTGTTTGTACATTATACAAAAAACAAAACAAAAACACCACAACAGCCCACCCTGTATTAAAAAACATTAAGGTTGCAAAGTCAAGCACTCAAAAGGTAGGAAATGTCAGATTTATGACTGCTTATGCAAATTTAATTCAGCCCCCTTATGCGTATCCCTTATGATATATTCTTTAATTACACGATCACATACTTTTTTGCCACAGGACCTCCACCTCCTTCAGCAAACAGAATGGTAAGGGTTCATTTAATAAACAGGTATTTAATGTCCTATTTGATCTTCAGCAGTTAATGCATGGCCCTAAGTCTTATTACACAACACTATAAAGACAGAATTATTAAATTTCTTCACGGCTTTTTCTATGGTACTAATCTCTGTGCATCAAACACTAATGAACTTATCTTCACAACATGACTATAAAGTAAAGTAAAATTATTCCCATATTTCAGATGGGGAACTGAGGCACAGGGACATCCGTGTCCAAAATGTACACAAATTTTGAGCACCCAATTTGAGATGTATATGGCATGATTTCCAAGAACGTATCATTTTACTTAGAGAAGAGCGCTAAACTTCAGCTAACCAGGTCTCAAGTGTCTCAAATTAGCCACCACCTGCTAAAGTTTAGCAGAAGTGACTTGCCCAGCACTACATAGGAATCCTGGGGCAGAAATAGAGGGGACTTAAGGAGGAGTATTCTACTGCTATTCTCTCTCTTTCTGCAGTCCCCTGCATCATTTACTATATGCCTTTCAATTCCTGCAACAAATAAGGCAAGAGATCCGATAGATAGGTGTGACTGGTGCCTGTGGAGAAGGGGATGCAAAGAGGGACAACCAGAAGGGGTTAGCATGTGGGGGCACCCCATTTAAGCAATTAAAATTTTGGCAGGGCGTAAGAGGTTAGTGTACATCCCAAGTGCTACCAGGAGTCACCTATGCCTACAGACTCCTATCCTGTTCCCTACAAAATCAAAGTTCGTTCCTTGATAATTATATAGCCTGTGCACTGAACAAAGGAGGGGCCTTTTTTTTTTTTGCAGCATGTGTTCATGTAATTAAAGACGATCTCATAGTGTATATGTACAAGGAAGATGAGTTAAAGTTACATAGGCCTACTTAATTCTAGCATTTCCTAACTTTTGAGTGTTTGGATGTGCAATCTTAACATTTTTCTATACTGTATGTGTCTGAAAAATGCAATAGGCTAGGTTTTTAAAAAAAAAAGCAAACAAAAAAAACCCATAAAATTCCATATTGACTTCCTCATGGTTCATAATCTTTCATTGTACCTCACAGACCTCTGACAGCAATAGTGGTTTGTTATCCAATATACATAGCAGCACTAGAGAAGAATGGGACACTCCACCAAGGGATTACACGTACATGTTGGACCTCACTAGTCCAGCACCCTCGGGACCTGGCTGGTCCCAAACAAGTGGATTTGCCGGACCAGGGAAGGTCCCTCCCCTCATGGCCCATGATGCCACCTGACTAGGTAGGAGACACCCCTTTCCTCCTCTTCTGCCCGGGGAGCCCTGGGACTGCAAGCGAAGGGTTTGGCCCTGGGTTGCTCGCAGAGGAGTTGGCTGCAATCCCTGCCTGGGGCCCAGAGAAGCTGCCACCAGCTCCCAACATCTGTGTGTGTGGGGGGAAGCCAGTCCTGGGGGCCTGTCAAGAGGGGGCTGAAGAGGGGAGGAGGCAGATAAGGGGGAGTGAGGGGGAACAGGGTTGTGAGAGGCAGGGGCAGGAGGGGGATGCAGGAGGAGCTGAAGGGAGGTTGGGGGGGATTCAAGGGAGACTTATGGGGTGGATGGGAGCAGGGATGCAATGGAGGGGAACTCGGGGGGGGGTCACAGGGAGGGACAGGAGGATGTGGGGAGTGGAGGCTGGGGGGAGATTGTGGGAACAAGAGCAACCCAGCTAGGGAAGGGAGAGACATAGGGCAGGGGTTGTACAGAAGGAGATGGGGGAAGATACAATGGCAGCTCCCTCACCCCATAGGGCAGAGGTAAATGGTAGTAGCACTTGGGGGCACCAGCTCTTGTGCCCCTGAGCAATTTCAGTTGCTCAAGAGGGAGACCCACACATGCCCCCTGACTCTGTGGGTGCCCATCTCTGTGCCTCTCCTTCCGCAGGCATCAGTCACTCCTAGGAGAGAGGCTGCTCCACCTAGCAGCCACAGGGGAATTCTTTCTGCGATTTTTTTTTTTTAGTGTTGTAGAAACTCTGATCCATTATGACATGTATTGTGTGCGTACAAATGTGATGTAACATAACATACGACCTTTTAAAATTAATTACCATAATGAATATGCAAATAAAATGTTAGTGGTCCGCCAAAAGTTTGTGAATGGATTTGCCGGTCTGCGATATAAAAAAGGTTGGGAACCACTGACTTAGGGAATTTGGGTTCTATTCCAGATTCTGAGGCGAGTGCATTCTAGAGGTTAGAGCCGTGATTCTCAAAGTGGTCTGCGAAACCACTTTGAGAACGCTGTTAACTGGCCGCTCCGGTGTGTTTACTTACCAGTGCAGTGGCCACAGAGCCTCGTGGCACCTATTGGCTCCATTTTGCCATTTGCAGCTAAAGAGGAGCCACAGGAAGTGGCGTCGGCCAGGCTACTGCTTCCCACAGCTCCCCTTGGCTCCAAACAGTGAAACGGAGCCAATTGGAGCCACACGGCTCCGTGAACAAGGCGCCGGTAAGTAAACACATCGGAGCGGCCAGTTAGCAGCATTCTCAAAGTGGTTTTGTAGACCACTTTGAGAAACACTGGGTTAGAGACTATAATGTCTGTCCCACGCAAGCACAACTCCCCTCTGCCCATGCCCTAGCCAGCCTGTCCTCAAGCTCAGTCGCAGGCTTTCCCCCACCCTCCCTGTGCCTCATTCCAATCTCAGGCTGCCCCCTCTCTCTTGCTATGTTTCGAGCTCCACACATGCTCTTTGCCTCAGTTCTTTGCCCCATCACTCCCTAACCATTTTGGCTGATTTTTTTTTAAAATTATGTCTCAGGCAAGCACACACTGACCTACCGATGGGAGGAAAGTGTGGGAACGTAAAGGGGGCAACTGCCCCAGGGTTTGGCAATTCAAAATGGCTCAAGGGCTCCTGGCCACTGCTAGTGTGGCAGCAGTGGCATCCAGAGACCTTTAAATCGCTGCTGGGGTGCCATGCAGCACACTACAGGCAGCACTGAAAGCTGGGAGGGAGGAACATGCCACGGTCCAGGTGGCACTAAGGGCTCCCCTGCTGCCTAAGGCCCTGCCCTTTTCAGGAGCATAAAGCTGCCCTTCCCCTGCCCTCCGCCCCTGGAACCTTGCCCGGGGTCTGGTCAGGTTGTCGGCTCCCCTGAACACAGCATGGAAAATTTCAGCTTCAAGTATTACAGTATTCAAGAGCTGGTGGGATCCATTTCCTAATTAAGTTCTTTTCCATGCAACATAGAATTAGGCTGTGGAACTCATTGCCATAGGTTGTTACTGAAGCCAATAATTTCTCCAGAGTCAAAAAACGATTTTATGTATCTGTAAGAATGAACACAAGAATACAGGCTGAACCTCTCTAGTGCGGAACTCTTTGGTCCAGCAACATCTGTGGTCAGGAATTATTTTAGTTAGCTGGATGTCCACTTATCATGGAAGTGGCAAAGTTCCCACAGTCCCATAAAGTTTGTTTACAGCCACCAGATTTGGCTCCCAGTGTTCTGTGCTGTTATTTAGCTCTAATTTACCCTAAATGTCTTTTTAAAAGCCTAGTATTCAGTGGAAGTGCTGGTAATGCTGCTAGACAACATTGACCTCCCACGGTTTGGTAAATTTTCTGGTTCAGCAGAGTCAGGTTCCGAGGGTGCCAGCTTAAAGAGGTTCAACCTGCAGAAAGAATACCCAGAATTATTAACAGTAAATTTTTAAAAATATATAAAACTTCATGACAGGGGGCTTAACCCAATCTCTAACTACCAGAAGTTAGAAGACTCCCCTAAGCATCTGGCACTGGCCACTAGGAATGCTAATGTGTAGTCGACTACACAATTAACCGATAAGTCTAGACTTATTGTTTAATCTTATCAACTACATGTACTCGCCACCCCCGCTGCCTCTGTATCAGAGGCAGCAAGTGGGGAGGAGCGGGAGCTGGTGCCCATAAGCCTCGGATAGAGAGGCAGCAGCAAAAGAGGGTGAGGGGGGCAGGCTGAAGCCAATAAGTGCAGGGAGCCAGCTTTTGGCTCTTTGCATGTGCCAGCTCAGCAGACCTGCTGAGTGATAGGGGGCTCCCTGGGATTGGGGCCGGGAGGGCACTGGCTGCCAGCCCCACCCCTGGGGACTATTAAATAGTTGTGTAACCAACAAGATTTCATGTGGTTACACGACTATTTAGTTACCCAATATCTAACATCCCTTTTGGCCACTTTAAGAGACAGAATCATCAATTAGATGCATTTCAGACCTGAGTCGCTATGGTAATTCCTGTGTTCCTCAGCACCAGGCATTTATGAACAGCCACCAACCAGAGACTCCATGCCTGGTATTCAGTCTGAGAGTCACATTTTTATTTGCAACACGTAAAAACTGTTACAGTTTTTGGTAAAGCATACGTTTCATTTTACAGGTAATTGTTAGCCTTAAGCAAATGTGAGGCACAATCACTAGAAGAGAAGATTTGCTTTGGTGAATTAAAATCAAGGGGTTAGTTCACTAGAAATTCAAGAAAGCACAAAGAAGCTAAAAAGAGGAATAAGTGAGTGTTTTGTCTTTAAAAAAAAACTTGACTACATGAAAACTCAAGTCCTCTTATAAAGGCTGAATGGGATTTTATAGGCTCACTGGGTTTTGCTTTTGAGACAGAAATATTTTGTGGGTGGCAAGCTGAATATTGTGTCTATGTTTAAAAAAAAAAAAAAGGAATAATAGTTTAAAAAAAAAAAGTTGACCATAACCTGAGGCCTTGGCTCCAGCCGAGTGCCTGTTGTTATGAAAGCAAGGTGCTCCACACGATCTAATCATAGCACTAAACCTTGTTACAAGCCCTTTTACAGCTCCAATATCTGGGTTACATGGAAACACGCTGGAGAGCCTCCTTGTACTATGAAATAAATGTCATTCTGACTGGCATCCTCTCTTCCAGCAAGTAATTTCCCTCCGCTGATAAATCGATACAGCAAAAACAAATGAAAGCGCACAATGGGCGCACTGAGGATTACATTTTTATTCATTTCAGAGCTCCTGCAGCAGAGTTTTTTTAAACACAATAGCAGAAAATGATGCACTTGAGCTGTGGGGGGGCAGAAGGAGAAGAGATTTAGAGAGAAAAAGAAAGAAGAAAGAAAAGGGAAGAAAGCAATCTCAGAATTTAGATTTGAATCCAGATTTGAATTCCCTTGAATTTCAGAGTGTTTTGAGTTCGTGGTTTGAATTCAGACTCATCTCTACTTAAGTTCTTGAAATTTGTCATATTGGAAACATAATACATCTCAGGGAAAATCATTTCATCCCTTTCCCCCGACACAAACTTCTTTTTAATCTTGCTGTGGTTATTTTTCATTTCATTTGAAGGGACCATACTATCACAACTGTGCTGCACCCTCCCCCTGAGAAAGCTGTGCCAATCCAGACAGGCTGGTAACCAGCAACTCAGATCCACATGAATAACATGGACGCTCCAAATAACCCGACTGATTGTGTCACGGGCCATATGGCTGCAATATTAAAGAAACAGCTCAAGTCTCATTTCTGAATCAACAGGAAAATGCATTAGAACTTCCGGTCTACAAAGTTAGCGCTCAGGAGCTTGATCCAATACCCACTGAAGTTAATGGAGACCTTCCTGTTGGTTTTTAATGGGCTGTAAAGGTAGCTGAGAAAGGCAAACCCTGGTGGCTTTTAACTAGAAGTATACATGTGTGGAAAGTTGTGGCTTAATCAGTGGTCCCCAACCTATTGGGGTTGCTGGGTGCCTGGAGGCGGGGCTGCACATGCACCGCATGCCCGGGGCACAAGAATAGGTCAGGCTGGCCCTGGTCACTAGGTGGGCGCATATAAATGCTCCGGCGGGCACCATGGCGCCCGCGGGCACCGCGTTGGCGACCACTGGCTTAAATGATCCCAGTCCCTTGCAAGGATTAGGCTGAGGCAAGGGCCTTTCCCCTCTCCATTGCATATCTACATGGGCCTGATCCCTGAATGTAGGAAATTCAGCAGGCTCACCCCACTCCCATGGCTAGCCTCTCCAGTGTGGAGAGGAGCTGATCACAGGTGGGAATTCATAGAAAATGTTTTAAACCTCAGGAAAATGTATCATGGCTATAGACAAAAGGACAAACCACAGTGTAAATGAGGAGAGTAACAACAGAAGTTAAACTATTTGGTGGTGGGGGGTGCGTTATTGCTTGTGAAAGGCCAGACTGATGGCTCTGACATTGAAGGCCTTTACTTATGCATAGCTAGTCACAAAAGCCTCTACTAAATCCAGAGTTTGGAGTGGACCAAGCATGAAGAAGTGCAGCACACACTTCCTCACACTTCACTGTACCTCAGCTCCTACTGGGATGGAGCCAGCTCTAGAGAGGTGTAGGTAGTTCAAAATCTACAGCCATTCCACGCTCCATCTTTGTGATGAGATGGCCAACAAGTGCCATTTGTGCTTTACAGGGTGTGGATACATGTCCATTGGGAACTAGACGGAAATGACAAAACATTTCAGATAGACCATCAAACACCTACCACGGGGCAACAACTTTCAATCACCGTTTCACAACTACCAGTGAAAACCTGTTGAATTTCATTACCAGTTCCCTAAGCACCATGAAATTTGTACTTATTTGGTTCTCAGAGTTTGAGATTCCTGTGATTGTCAGCTAGAAATTACAAAGAAATGTTTTTTGGGTTTTGAATTATTAATCAAAAGGCCATAACACAACAGCAGTGTAATGCAAAGTGAAGTCTTTCCACAATGCTGAGAAGGCCAAGATGTGTGCCCAATAAATGTAAGCAGACACGATATCCTTTGTAATCACAGTGAGATGAAGATGTGAACTGAATAAATGCTTTAAAAACATCATAGATTCTATTAGATGCAAAAGATTGAAGTGTTAGCCACCTTTTAGCTCAACTTTCATTTAATTTACTGTGTGCTGTACTGTAGTCTAAAGGGAGTGAAAAAAATCTTCTATCTATTTTTCCCCCCCTTTTCATGAGCTGACCATGGAGATGAAATCTGGGTACTTTAATTACCATTCCGAGCCAAAGGCCTGGCCTTTGATATGGAAATCCCACTTCAACTCCAGCTTGCTGCTGCTTTTCCCTGTCCCCTTCTCCTTCCAATCTACCAACATGAATGTTAAGTAGCCTCGTCAACACCTGACAGTGAAAGCCAACAGAAGCTTGTGTGACTAAGTTTGCGCTGTTGTGATGTTTTTCCTTAGAAGGGAAGTTGGGGGTGAGGGGTGGAAGGTTAGAAATTGCCCAAACTTGAGTGACCAGATTGCAACCTCCTCTCTTTTCTTGTCAGTGTGGCGTGCTGGCCCTTTTGCATACAGAAGCTCATATTAAGGGAGGGAGGGGGACGACGGATGAAAGCTGTCATGTACAGTTACCCTGTTATTGTCATCTGCCTGCTGCATGACTCCCGGCTTCGCTATAATTATTAATTGCACTTGTCAACTGTCATTAATTCCTCTTTAGCTTCCCTGTCTTGGAGTAATTAGACAGAACAGCCTCACTGCACTCATTGTTTTGAGAGGCCCCTGAAAGAGCCCAATGGGCTTTGAGAGGAGACAACCATCGTTAATACAATAGAGTACCTCAGAATTAACTCTTTACATGGTGTGGAAAGGAGCAGAAATCCTGGTACGGACGTTTAGGTTGACAGACTTCTGTTTTCAGTGGATTTTTCAGATTTCTTCCCAATGTTTTCCCAACTATCTAAAAAAATTGGGTGCCTCAGCTGGGGGGCAAACAACATTAGGTCCCAAAGTCCTAATTTTCAAAGGGTGGGCATCAGTAAGTGGGAGGTGGGCAGTGATGCTTAGTAGCTGGAACAGGCATCAGGCCAACTGCTTACAGCAGGCATTAGGCAACAAGGAACTGAGGCAAGGCAGGAGCAATGCCCAGGACATGCCAGAGGAGGCACAATCACAGGCATTGGAAAATGCACTAACCAGCCACTGAACAGCTGTTGCTGTTTGGCTTAAAAGCCAGTCTTCCGGCTCTCCCACCCAATCAGGCAGTATAGCAACTTACTATAGGCCAGCTGTGCTTGCTAGACAGCCTTGACTTATTCCGCCACAGGCCTGTTTCCTGCTTAGCACTTTCCTAACGTCTAGACCCTTTGAGGTGTCTCAGGTTTGGGTCCCAAAAATTAAGGCATTGAAAAAAGAAATTGCTAGATGCTTTTTAAAATATTGGCCTAAATGTTTTCTTTTCTACTGAGCAAAAGGACCTTGCCAAGGGTGGTTGTGGGAAAGCCACGGTATATACAGTATCGGGGGTGGAAATTTTGATTGTTTCTGACCTCTAGATCAAATTTGCTCAGTTCTGTAGATATTTTTTCTTTGGTGGGGGAGGGGCAGAGCCTTTTCTACCTACCAGCACTGAAAATTCCACCTGGGATCTGAATGCCAAACTTTGCTCTCACTGGTTCTCACACAGTAATGAAGATTCTGATGGTCATAAGCTTTCCCTCACCTACACTCATTCCCCATTGTCTTCAGTTGCTTCCCTGTCTAAAGCTGGCTGCTGCCAATGGGATCACACAGAGAGAAACAACAGAGGATGAAATCTGGCTTGCAGCTGGCAGTTAGTTAAAAATTGTGTTGCTGATGCATGAGCGAAAATAGAATCCAGTTAACTCTTCTAGGGTTGTACTGGCTTTGCGGGGCTAAAAAGAGCAAAACCTTGTGTATGGGAATAAGGTATCATGAGAAGACATGAGTCTGAATATTTACACAGGAAGCCTATTTGTTGAGTAAGATGAGGTCACATTCATACCGTCATTGCTCAGAAAAGAACTGCCCTTTAACTGGGAACTATCCAGTTGCTGTTGAAAAGAAGGAACATTCCCTTTCTATGTCCATTCCGTTCCAGTCTAGAGCAGACTACATGAAGGTAGTTGGAGGAATAGAGAAGGGGTTGGAAAAAGAAAACATCCTTCCCCTTGTATCCTAGTTGCTGCAACAAGGTGTGTCTCTAGGATTATGTTCTGTTGCTTCCTTAGTTTCCTGGCTTCCGTTTCCCTTCAGTTAAGAGCCCCAAGTGTCTGTTCTGATATTTTGTTTCTTCCTATTATGAACTATTTGCTTTCTGGAAGCACCTGCGAACCCTAGTTGTGGACTAGAACCCCACAGAGCAAGGCACTGTAACCAGAGAATAAAAATCATGACTGAAAGCTTCTTGACTTGAGGCCAGGGTAAGTAAAAGACAAGATGAAGTACAAGGAAAGAGTGCAACGACACTAGTCAGCATAACAGTGTCGATGTGCAGGAGTGGGAGGCCTCCCCTACCTTGTCCAGGGACCAGCGGAGGTTGTCAGCTCTCCTGATAGGCACCATCTTAAAGAAGAGAGTTGAGGAGGATTTTGAAGGCTGATGATAAAGTGGCTTTGTGGGTGTATGTGGGGAGCATTTCCCAAACAATAGGTGCAGCATGGGAGAAAGCACAAAAGTGACTGTAGGAAAATTTAACAAGTTGGCAATGGAGGCTGGCATCATAGGATCACAAGCTACCATCAAGAGCTCAATTGTACATGAGAGATGAAAAGCAGGGTGGGGATTAACTGGGAAGCGCCTTGAAAGTGAACACAAGCAGCTTATGTTTGATGCACCAGAGAAGGGGGAGCCACACAGGGTTCTGAACAGCAGGAAGGAAAACTTACTAGACTCTTATCAGTTTTCACTCTGCTGCAGCTTGGCATAGGCCTAAGCAGCAGCAGAATTACTGGTACTATGAATCAATCACACTCAGTTCACATATGAAAGGTTATGTTAGGAACCAAAAGAACCAGAAACTTTTTTTTTAATTAAAAAACCCTCAGGTTCTGTAGAAATTGATAGCATGTGCCCAAGAAAGATTTGTATTCACCCTGTGTGAATGAATTTTTCAAGTCTGGAACCAGATCAGATAAAATTCACATTTAAAATTTACATTAAAAAGATCCTCAAACCACTTTAGAATCCAGCTGAAAACAGGAAAGTTTTTAAAGTACTGAACTATCAAAAGAAAACCTCTTCTCCCAAAGTTGTGAAGAAGCTTTTCCTCTTTGAAAATTTTCCCATTTCCTTTTCGCGTGCCTATCCAAATCAAACCACCAAAGTTACTAACAAGTGAAGACGATCAACCTCTTACATTTCCTGAGTCTGAAGGAGTTTTTCAGAGTTTATTCAAAGCTTTACCTTCTTTGGATGTGGGTTGGTAGCTTGTGATTCAGTAAAGTAATAGAACTTCTCATGGAGCCAGGTGAAATATATTCGAAATACACATAACAGGAAATCTTCCATGGGCAACTGCATCCAATTTGGGGCTCTTATACACCGTGCATCAGAGATAAGAATTTGGCCCTATCTCTGATCACTGAATGCCACGTGATTTTCAGTTATTGTAAAGTGATTGACTATATGTGAAAACATTAGTGATTTTCTCACAACTGGACCTGGTTCTGCAATAAGCCAGTGCCTTTTACTCATTAATTCTCATTAACATCTTTCAGGATTGATCTCACACTATACAGAATTAGGCCTATACTTTACAATTAATTGTTGGCTGAAATAATTGGCTGCGGTAAGAAAGCATTGGTGAGCTACCCATAAATTGAACAAGATACCAGACTAACCTTAAAGACAGGAAAATTATTTTAACCTCCAATGTTCTTCTGATATTTGTTCCTCAGGTACATTATTAACTATTTATTGTTATTTTCTAGATGTAGGTCCTGACCCACACCTCCTAGAATGAATATGATCTTAAGACAGAGTTGGGAACATTCTACCGCACATTAGAGGCCTGGTTCACTCAATTAACCTCCTCAGTCAAGCAGGCCTTTTGCATGATCTGCAGATATGCTCTTGAAACATATGGCAGCAGCCAACGAGTTAAATGTATTTGACACATCTCAATCAAACACAATTGGGGCTCGATAGACATTTCAACATTCATAGACATGATTTTCTAATGAGTTTTCAGGAGTAACATTTACATGCACAGATTGGAAGGCTTTGCCAATTTAACAGTAATTCACTGAACAGGTTGCTATCAAATGGCTTCAATGGTATATCTAAGTATTTTCCTAGCTATTGATGCTTGGCCCCTTTAGACACTTCCTTAGCCACTCTGAATCAGCATCTTTCACCCCCTTCCATTTAAAGTAACTCACACCAACTAAAGAAGAAAATTAACAAGCAGCAAAGCACATACAATCTATGCACACCCAAGAAACACACTAATAATGCAATTAAAGATAATAAATTCCCTGTTCCACAGTCTCTCCAGTGAAGTGATGGTTAACCAACAAGCTAAGTATTCAGCTATGATTTAGCCCATTTTGAATGGTTTTTGCCCAAGGCAAGCTGAAGCAAAAGATTAAGAAATCCAACCAACACACACAAAACCCCTCCCAAATGGATTGAAAATCTAGTTAGTTAACCATTTTGGATATCATTATAACAATAAGCAGTATATATATTTAAAACTCTCTTATATAAAACTCAGACAGTCCGTCTCTAGAGGATTACTCCAATACTTTTTGACTTCAGGGAGACTTAAAATTATTCCACTAAATAAAAGCTACCATCTAAATTAAAATTCACCTCTCAGCCAATCAGAAATTAACTTTTTCAAAAACTTATAGTTTCTAGTAGTTATATGGGACCTAATCCTCTTGGAAACACAGTTTTAGGTCATTATTCTGGGAGTTATTAGGTTGGAAAACAGCTTCTAGGCAAATGATGCTATTCACAAACCTTTTACACCAGAAATAATGGCTGCATTATTTCTGCCTCACAAGTGGTCTTGAGGTCTGATTTCTGATTTCTTTTATTTCTGGAGTTCTTGCACAAAGGCAATGTTTCTTGCTGTTAAATAATACTGAACAGTTTAAAAACATAAAAATGGAATTGTTATAAGGATTATGATGGCAGTAATGAGAGCAGGCTGTTTGAACTATTTTTTGACCTCCACTTATCTGCTGACTTTCACTGCTCTTGTGTGTTTCCAAGGGCACCTGAATGCTTTGGTGTCTCCCCAAACTACCAGTTTCAAGGGCCTTTCAAACATCTTGAATTTTTCACGTCTTCAACAGTGTTATCCTTTTTTAAAATTGACTGGCATTTCAGAGCAATAGAGGATAATCAAGAATAAATTTGCTCCTCATGTAGATAGTGAAAGCATGACCAGGTGGCTGTGAAAATTGAGAATATTCCTATTCTGAAGGCTTGTTCCAATGCCCCTGTTTTTACCAAGCAAGTGTTTTGCCCTGACATTTTGTAACCCTCTGTAAAGTGTCCAGATGAAGGAACTATTGGGCAGTTGCATATGTGAAATTGGCAGCAGGCTAACAAAACTCCTCCTGCATCTCAAGATCCACAGTTGCTTGTTTACAGTTTGCATTTTTCTGATCTGGAACAGACGTATATTAGATCCAACATAGGACAGTTCAACTTTTGTTCCTAATCGGTTTCTTTGTTTTGTGTTCTAGAACATTAACAAAATGTTGTAGTATTTGAATTTCCAACTCTGAAAGAGAAAATTTAAATAAAAAAGACTGAATAAAACATAAGAAATACAATTTCAATGAAAAAAAATGATATTTTTCTTCATACTAAGCTTTACTTGGCCTTTCGTATCCTCTTCTCTGTCCTACAAATACATTAAACATTCATTCCGGACATTGCAATAATGCTACTACTCAACATAGCTGTTTATTTCTAGATCACAGAAGAGCAAGAAAGAGAGAGAAGAGAGCGAGAAATTTGCCTTTGCACTTGAAAATAGCCAATAGCTTTCACAAGGCTCTAGAAATGATCCTTTGACTCTCAGCACCTCTTGGGTATGCACACCATCTTTCAGGATCTGTCCCAAGGTGCATAATACACACAAATCTAGTTAACACATGCCATAAGAACTATAAAATGTACCCATGAATATCTATTCTATTAAAAATTGGCAAATGAGTTGAGACACTGCTGAAAATCAGAACCACATATTAAAAAAAAAAACAAAAAACCCTAGCTTTTTAGGCAGGAATAGATAAAGATCCATCACTCAGAATCAGTTCATACCTTAATTGAGCCCAATCAAGGAAACAATCCTAAACCTATTTGCTCACATAAGGAAATATCTGAAGTCCCAATGGGAGATGTGCCTGCATAATGACTGAAGAATATAGCCCACAATCATTTTTATATAATTCAATAAACATATCCACTTTTAATCTCTTCTTTCTTCAAATAAAATAATTACATTTTAACTACAGAAGCCTTGATGTTATATAACTAGTTATTAGCAAAACCATGCCCGTTAATTCTTACCCTGAAGGTCGAAATTCTAGTCTTTGCAGAACAACAGAGAGTCATAACTTGAAGTAAAACTTCAGCATCACATAAATGCAGCAAGATTAAAGAGGAGGAAAATATCCTAACATATGCTTTATAGAGGAAGTGATATCATGGAATGCAGTGGCCAGAGGATTCCATGGTATCACTTCCTAAAGTATATTAAGAAATGTGTTAATTTGCCCAGAAAGGAACTCCACCATCATTACCCAGGAAAATGGCAATAAACTTACACAAAAAAGGCCTTCGAGGTAATTAAAAGTTAAGAGATGTAAACATTTCTTATTTTTTTTAATTATGTTGCACTTAACTCCCTGAGTTATGAGGAATAAAACCAAAACAAACGCAATAATTTATCTCAGCAGTTCAAATTTTCTAATTTATGTAGAATGGATTGTTACTTAGACAATCTGACCCTGGGCAAAACTTCCTCAGCTGAGAAGATTTACAATCTAATTATGCAGGAAGTTCTGCTGAGACAGTTTGGGTGCAATGGTCTTCTATTACATTAGCTTAGCTACAATAGCTGCTTATTTGCTTGCTTGGTGTTCCAAGCACTTGTATAAAAATAGAAAATCTTTCATTCCCATTCTTTGTTTCCCTTTAGTCTCTCTCACCACTACTGTAAGCAAAAGCACTCATTCCCAGCTACAAACAGAAATATTGGGCTTACAATGTAAATGGGGTGGGGATGGGGGAACTGAGAGTTGCCTTTCAGGCTTTTGCTGTGACCGATGCTTGGTGGACTGACTTTAAAAGGCCATCAAAATATTTTCATAATTTTTACAATGATAGGTTTGTTTTTCTCCCTGCTTGTAAATAACCTTGTGTAAAGCCTGAAGCTGAAATGTATGTGCATACACATCAGCCTCCCCCCACTTCCTCACACACACACACACAGGTTTATTATTGTAGGGTGGCTCATAAGAGTTGTAGTACTGAATATTTTTAGTGATGCACTTCTTTATATTAAAAAATAAATCTCTGCACATTAAAATGTGAACTTTCCAAACACACAGGGAAAAATAGGAGGCCAAACATACGCCTACAAAGCATTCTGAATTGTCTCTAACTCAGTATAGAATGTAGTGTTGATACAGTCGAGTAGATACAAGAGTCCTATATTTACATAGCTGAAGAAATCAGTGCCTCTTTTCTACAGTGAGTGTTTTGATTTCAAAAGGTCAGGGGTTCATGCCATGGCCTTTCAGTCTTGATAATTATGCATGTGTAGTAATGCACATTTTTATCTACAGGTGGCAGACCTTTTAAAATCATCTTCAGTCAAATTCATTATAAATTTTGTTGATATCACCACCCACATTAAAAAGTAAAAATCTGCATAACAAACTTCTAATTAATGTTGTTCAATTTAGATCACAGATTTGTCAACAAAATGGCTCATTCTCAAAGGCTGGTGACCCCTGTCTCAATGATGGACTTAAAAAAAAAATCAGTCACCCATTATCTGGTGATCTTTTATTATTCAGAAATCATTAAGCAACTTATGGAAGGATTTATTTTTTCTATAAAAGTACAAGTTTTGCTGCCTAGATTGATGGTCACTAATTGGTAAAACAGTGATTTCTTGTTTGATAAGCTCGCTAAGAAGAGGCAGCAGTTCAAAAAGTCACAAGCCATTTTCTGCAGTTAAAAGACAAAAGTGAGTCACAAAGCTTTTGTAAATAAAATGAACCATTTAAGACAGCATTGGCCAGAGACTAATCTGCTATCAAATGGCAATGTTTTATTCGCTTCAGTGGAATAATGCTGATTTACACCACGTGAAGATCTCTCCAAAATGTGGGCTAAATCCTAGTCTTTCATTCGCTGATTTCTATAGAATTATTCCAAGGCAAGGATTGCAGACTAGTCCCTCCTTCCCAACATTAAAGCTATATATATTTTTTTTAAATCCTTATTTGTGCTCCCAGTAAACCCTCAATCACTGACGGAGAGATATTTCATCAGCTAATTAACTTTTCACTACTTCTATTATTTGTTTATTCCCCTAATTCACTTGACTGGTCTCTTTAGCCAATTTATCTCTTTTTTTCATGCACTGACCAAATGCTTGAATTATGAATGCTTGCAGGGGAACATTCAAACTAAACATGCCCCCCAGATCTACGTGCCAGAGCCTCAACTCATTTCAGTCAATGGAGTTATGTCCATTTTACCAGAGGACCTAGCCCTAAATCCTTAGTTACAATGGGCCTTATTCTTTACTGCCTTGCATCTGGTGTGCTCATTTATACCTGAGGGTATGTCTACACTTGTACTCAATCGACAAAACTTTTGTCACTCACATGCGCTTAACCCTGGCCCTCCCCATGAATGACTAATTTTGCTGTCCTAAGTCAAAGAGTGAATGCTGCTTTGTCTGCTGGACAGCTCTCCTGCCCACAAAGTGAAGCCCCCTTGCAGCAGATGGAAGTATTTTGTGTGCAAAACTGCTGATAAACAAGCGTTCACCCAAGCTGACTTTCAGGGACAAAGCGGTGTCGACACAAAGCTGTCGCTAAAAGCAGTGCAATATAGACATACCCTGAGGAAAACGATTGAAAAGACAGTTATTCTGGGCCAGTAAAGAATTCTGATCTGGTAGCATTTCACATTCTCAGTGCAAAGGCGTAAATGACATTACAAGGTGCAAAGATGGGGTCAGTTCAAGGGAAAGCTGCACATTGCCCAGGCTGCATGAAAATGCCTGGCCTACAGCTGCTCTGCTTTATAGTTTGGACAAATACTGAAGACTGTAGCTTCCAGGATTACATTCTTCACTGAACACTTTTCACCAGCACTTTTAAATTATTTTAGTTGTTTTGAAAACTTTGTCCCCAAAGAGAATTCTATATTGAATATGAAAATTTTATATCTAAATTTTACACACACGAGGAAAAAATGTCTGTATTAATGTGTATTGTGGCAACCTTATAACCAGCACTGTTTCCGCCACATTTCCCTTCACATCTTCACACATCCCTCCATACTGTTAACCCTCCCGAGTAATCGCCCTGTCCTATGTGGCTATATGTTTTTTGTTTTCCTACCCAATGCTGAGAAGATGGGGTTATTTTCAGCCTTTGGAATCTTGTAAACAGGATCAAGCAGGAACCTGGTCATCAGCAAGAGGAAGGCTAGAAAAGAAAAACAAACGTGGATCCACAGTTAGATTCAAAAAGGAAAATGCATCCAAAACATGAAACTTGAATCAAATGTAAAACAATAGCCTAGCCTCTGCTAGCGCCACGCTATTCCTTTCCATTTGGCACATGAACTCCTTCTTGGAAAACAGAGACTGGTGTTAATTAACGTGACCCAAAATATTTCATATGTAAAAGTTACTGTCGACAGAGAAAGAGACACACTATTAGAGCTAGAGTCTCCCTCAGATCATAACCAATACAGCTTTGATTCATCCTGTTTCTCTTGGCCCTTTGAAGAGCCAACCTATGCTCAGTGATAGGACGCTCCCCGGGGAGTGTAAGAGACAGAGTCCTGAAGTCCTCTCTTCTGCCTCAGGTGCCACTTCTCACCAATGTCCTGGTTTTATCCATGCCTCAGTCTGCCTGTCTGTAAGATGGGGATAATACATTGCCACCTCATTATCAAATCGCTTTTCCACTGTAAACTAAAGTGTTCAATATTATTTTCTAACTTGGCTTCATGTTTTGAATATGGTTTTCATGGTTTAGAAAACTGTCAGGATAGGTTAAGAATCATACTGATGGAGAAAAATCAATAGGGAGTTTAAACTAAAAAAAACTGACAGGAACTAAAGTAAATACCTTTCAAATATAAGGCAGACGCTTTCTCCACTAAATTAAAATTGTGGGATTATTTTGGCAACTGTATGGCTCCCATAACACCATATGACTACAATAGACACATAATAAGGCTAGTGAAAAGAAGATGGAACAGAAATATGAAGGGTATAAAGTTCAAAAAAGGAGCTATCCATAGTTCATACCAAGATATGTATGTATATAAAAGCTCTTGAAAATCAACCTTGATTTTGTTAGATTTCTCAGTCGTGCAAGAAAAACAGGAATAAACTCCCTATATTTTGTCTGTGAATTACACCACAAAAAGGGACTCCTATTAAGACGATTATCTGTATGGATTTTTCAAATGAAAAACTGGTCCACACTGAAAGAGGAAATAAAAACAAGCAGGCAAACAAATAAATGACTAGACCTCAGTAGATGTTAAGCATTATCTGTTCACTGAAATCAAGCTTTGCTTCCTATGGTGAAGGTAATCTCTCATCAAATTCAGGGTTATATACTAATTAATTGCAATATATCTTAAAGAATTTAGAAAACAAATTACTTAGCTCACATAGCGGACTTGGCTGTCACATTCAATAACACTAACCAAGTTGCAGGGTTTTTTCATGTAATATATCTGCTACATATGAGAGAGAGTTTCTGTATCTATCTGTTCATCCATGAGTCTGTTCAAGAACTCCTCCTAAACAGTAAGAGTGAGGACTACCAAATTCGGTATACAGCTTCCTCTTATCATAACTTAAAGCAAGGTCAGAGTTTGGTTGTGCCAGGAAAATGGGATGTGCCTAGAAAGGGATTCTCAGAAAACCACAGAGGAAAAAGAGACAGACTCACCAAGTAGATGGAAAGTGCTGACTGAGGACTGCCCCAGCTCTGAGCCTCCCACCCACCCCCAGGCATTCTTGAGGGATGGCGGAGGGCTTCATCCCTTCTTCCGATTCATAGGGCAACACTGCTGGCTTTTCCCCTTTATTAGGGAGCGAGGGGAAAGTGCATACTTTGCTGCATTCCATACTAGCTGGGGAGTGCAGGGGACAGAGGAACCAGGACCCACCCCAACTGAAGGACATGTACCTCTCCCCCGAGCTAGGGATGTTAAATTTTGATTAACTAATTGAATAGTTGATGGGATTGCCTTATTAAATGATAAGGACTAGCGCATTGCGCCTTTGTAACGTACTTGTGCATTTCAAATATTGAAACGCTGTGTGGAGCCCAGGGCCAGCGGGGAGTCCCACTGACCTCAGGCTCCAAGGGCACTTCCTCTTTAAAACGTACAAGAGCCCCAGCAGGGACTCTTGTACATTTCAGAGTTGGCCACCACTGCACCCCTGACCCCTCCATTGGAGCTGGAGGGAACCGGCTTTTAAGCTGGCTCCCCCCACACTTCTTCCTCTCCCCCACCCCCTTGCTGCCTCTTTGTGATAGAGGCAACAAAAGGGGGACATGACTAGTCAACTTGTTGATTAGTTGCTTACATCCCTAGTACCCACTGGAGCAGCAGCAGCCATCAAGAGGCCCCAAATTGCTATGGTGAGAGGGCTGGGATAGTTCTCGTTCTCTCTCCCTAAAGCAGCCTGGATAGTGATCCCCTCAGCCCCAGCCCCGAGCAATGATTTAAATGAAGCATGTACATTTTCCTTTCTTTAAAAAAAACAAAAACAAAAATAATTGAGTTAAGGCCCCGAGAAAAACCAGGTAAATCTTCTATAGCCCATATGAAACATCTACCAGAGCTGAGAGCAGGTTTTAGACAGGATTAGACCCTTCAATTCATTCTAAGTCTATACTGCCACTTTACTGTGCTGAAACTTATTTGTGTTGAAACTGTCAGGGGTGTGAAAGAACACTTCCCCAAGAGTAGCAAGTTACAGCATGTAAAGTGTCCATGTAAACGATTCCCCTCGTGGAGGTGTTTTACTTAAAGCATCGAGAAAACTTCGTCCCCAGCATTTCTACCATGACCACACTTTGCGCTGCTATGGCAGCACTTTAATTTTACAAGTAGAGATAAAGCCATAGGGTCACATGGCCTAGCTGGTGGAACCTGAAAACAATGGGCCTATGCCAATATATTCCAGTTGAGGATCTGGCCTGTAATGCCACTTGCCTGGTAATCAAATGCACTGACAGATTTATCTAATGTTTCCCAAGACCTAACACAAAGGTATACTACTATAGCCTGCCCATTAGAAGGAAGAAGATGTGCCTCTAATGCATTCAATTCAATTTGATCATGATTGCCAAACATCATAATAGCAAGGTTAATCAGGACTTTTCTACATAAGAAAGTTGCAACAGTTTAAACTTAAGAGCAGTTTTAGACAACTCAGCTAATGCAAAAGGTCATGTAAATGGTCTTATTTCATTGTAAATCTGACTTATTTCAATACATCTCAAGTCAACCGTGAACCAATTTAGCTAACTCCACCTCCCAAAAAACACTTCCCAAATTGTGTTTACAAAGGGATTTGAACTGTTGTAACTATACCAATTTACAAAAACAATTAAGTGAAACTTGTGTGCAACTTGTGTAGCTGAGCTCCCAATCACTCTGATGATACACTGCAAAATGCACTCTAACCCTAAAGATAGGGGCCAAGACGGATATAGCTTTATTCTGCACAAAAGCCTGCTGAAGTTTCTGGGACTATTCGAATAGTAACATGTTACCAAACTTGAGTAAGAGCATTACAATCTAACCACTAGAAGAGCATTCTGGAAGGCAGTGAAGTCTCAGCATCTTAAAGTAGGGGTGGGGAACTTCAGGTCCGAGGGCCAGATGCGACCCCCGGCTTGCCTGGATCTGGCCCCCGAGGCTTAAGGCTCCCCTCCTAGCATTGGGGAGCCAACGCCTACTGAGGGACTGGAGCATACAAAATCTACTAGCCTGAGCCCCACTAGGTTCTGGTATGCGAGGGGAATGTGAGGAATGTCTTTCTCCTCCTCAGTCATGGACTACATCAGTGAAGGTTTGGGGATTTTTGGACTTCTCACTTGTGTGCGGCTCCCAACTGATTTTTCCGTGGGTCAGCGGTCTCTGACCCAAAAAAGATTCCCCACCCCGTCTTAAAGTTTTTACAGAGTTGTGTGGCCTGTATGTGCAGGAAGTCAGATTAGATGATCCCAATGGTCCCTTCTGGCCTTTAAATCTTTCCTCAGGATACAAGAAAGACTGTGGCAAGTAGGTCCAAATTATTATTCAGACTGGAGGCTGCCCGTGAATACATATTTTGATCACTAAAATGGCTAGCTATTCAAACAACTGCATCTTTTCTGTCACTTATCCCCCATCTTGCCCAAATGTCATTTGTCTGCCTGTCCACCTACTGAGGTCTGTTTTAAGTCTAGACTGGGAGCTCTCTGGCACTGTCTTTATTCTATTTGTTTGAATGGTGCCTGTCATAAAAGGGCCCTGACTTCTGACTGGAACCTCTAAGAGCTACAATAATAATCAATACTAGTACTACTAACAACAATAATACTGAATTTGGCAAATGTATTTATTGCTCTTTATTTTTTTTCTCCACTGCTTTGATGTTGCCCACACATATTTTTGCATTTGAGACAAAATGCCCTCTGTTTGGGGGAGGGAGGGTAAGTGCTGGGGGCAGCTGCAAGTCAGTGTACTAAGAGGAGGCAACAGCTCAGTGGAAACAGTAATTAACTTTCTACACACAAGCACCAGATTTGCATAAAATTTGGTGGTGCCCAGAACAGGCCCAAGCATAGCTGTCCAATCCATAGGGCAGACCAGGGGAACCAAATGGGCAGCCTGGGAGATTTAGCAGAAGACTTGGCTCTGGCAGCATTGAGCAATCTAGCCCCAGCCTGCAGTGTTTATCACCCCCCCCC
>CM057845.1:106025768-106052244 GCA_030068395.1 Apalone spinifera | reverse complement strand
CGCAGCTGCCAGCGACTGGCCAGCTGGGGAAACCCAGCCGTGGGCTGCAAGCGGGGGGCAGAGGAGAGGGAGCGAGGCATCCAGCCAGAGGGGGGTCGCTGGGGAACAGCGTGGCCAGCTGCAAACCTCTGCCGCTTTGCAAGGAGGCAGGGGAAGTCCTGCGCAGCAGTCGGCGACTGGCCGGGGAAATCGCGTTATTGCAGGGATGGTCATGTTGTTCGAAAAATGTTCCCTAAAAAAAAAAATCGTGCTATCGTGAACACGTGTTAGGCGAGGAATTACTGTATATGCCAAAAAGTCCACCAACACTAAACCAGTGCTGATGGAAGCAGTGGCTGGGTTTGGCCTAGAATATCCCCATTTCTGATCTTCGCATTTCTCTTAATGTAGCTCAACTGAGGAACATAATGACAATCAAAAACACCAATCGGATGTTTCTCTTCAGCACCCATGTTTCACTTCCATACAGCACGTAACTGAAGTTCCCTATCTCTTCAGTTTTGTGGCAAGTTTGCTTATTGCAGAGGCCACTGAAGGGCTAAAAACATGTAACAACTGCTGCTCTGAGTGTCCACAGATATTAAGCACCTCCAGCACAACTCTTTTTTTCAGGTAATCTCTTTTGCACCTCTGATGGTTTTAAAGGTATGACTGTTCTGTGCAAAAAGCCTCTTACTTCCCCAAGGCAATAGGATTAGTCATTATTTATGTCCTTCCAAAAATACTGGTAGAATTTATTTCCAATCTTCTCCTTCACTCCCAAGCAAAAGAAGTGTTTTGAAAACCAGTGGCCCATTTGGTCTATCTCAAGTTTTCACACATGTTTAGATCATTGGAATGGGATATAAATAGATGCACTTTAACACAAATGCCTACCATGGTTCCATATCATCCCCAACGGCTGATACAGATCAGCTGAGAAGGAATCCTGAACGATTATAAATGAAATGCAACACTCAGACTAATCACTCTCTTTCATACTCTACAATATGCCATAGACCGATAAGTTTCTCCCCAGCTTTCAGTTCATAAAAATAGGAAAAACTCCCATCACCAGGCATGTTTCATGAAATGATGGCCAACTGAAGTTAAAGGCAACACCTGAAGTCAGTGCCTTCTCCCAGTACAGATCCTCAGGAAGAACCCTGCTCCTTTATAACTACTGTTTACCTCTTACAATGCATTGTCCAAGGAAGTGAATCAGAGTAAATAAAGGACAGAATAAATACTCATTCCTGGTCATTAAAAATCATTAGTAGCTGGTGTGCAAATTCAGGGCTGTAACTAAAAACAGAAAGATGTACATAGACATTGCACTTTTGAATGAGAAATTCAAAAGCTTAAGGCTCTCTTTAGGTAAGTGACAAAGAGCTGGCAATAGTTCTGATCATGCTATAACAAACCATGTATATAACAAACGTTACCTCACTCAGTATCCCTTCAGCCTAATTCATAATACTGACTTTGTGGTCTACTTGATAACATGGAGTAAAAGGGTCACTGTTACAAAAAGTCTGCTGAGATCAGCCTTTGCTCCAGCATGCTCCTTCCTGTTGGCCAGTCCTGATTACTGACAAATGACTTGGTATGGAGATTAGGGACCATGACTACCAGTGGTAATTGAAAAAAAAATCTCACCCATTTGCAGAGTTATATGGCTATCAGTATTCCTAACTATGCTCAACAATGGAAGAAGCGTTGTTAAACACAGTAAAAAAGACCATAATTCCATCTCTTTAGCCAAGGGCATTCCCTCTTCAGCATAACTATTTCAACATATTGTAACTGTAATACAATAGCCACAAATCTGGTATCTTCAATGTCTCCCAAAACTTTTCCTTGGATGATCGCGGAATGCACAACACACATACTGCTGACCCATCATCCTCTTCCAGTTCTTCCTTCTTTACTATACCTACAACCTTTACTGAAGGTTGAAAGCATCACCAATGTAATGGTCTGTGAGTCTACTCAAGAGAGTGCAAGATCAGAGTTTCTCTCAAACTCTGATGTCCTTTAGGGACACTATTCTGAGGTAAATCACAAAGCTACTTTTTTGTCCTCCTTAACACCCCCCATACAGACATCCACACATCCTTTTTAAGACAGTCATGAGCTGCTAAGCAGCAGATACCCAAGCATACACACAGAAACATGTGTGTGTTAGTATATGCGGAGCAAAGGGTTAATACTCCACTCAGATTTTAATACCATTTCATTAAGTTGCATTTGACTGAAAGACTTCTGATTATAAATGAAATTCTCCTAAGGTCAATCTCAGAGTAAAAAAGGCATGAGCAGGTAAGCTAAAATGAGATCAAATAAATTGTTTAAATGTTACTGGGTAGGTAGGTCTCACGAATGTCTCTGTGGTCCGTCTAACTTCCATTAACATAGTTAGAAAGTCTATAATAACAAGAAAATTACTACATCAGATATTACTACAATGAAACATTGCTGCAGAATAGAAAGGAAGACATGCAGACCACTCTGCTAATATTCCTCTGAGTGAGGTAATCTCTTTTATTGGTGAGGGAGACAAGCTTTTGAGCTTCTATGTGTTATCTTGAAAGCCTGTCTCCCCCAGCTGGTCTTGGATATCCTCAGACCAAAATGGCTATAACAGCACTTCATGCAACATCCATGCACACATACCAAATGGGAGGGGACTGCCTAGGAAGGAGTACTGTGGGAAAAGATCTAGGGACCATAGTGGACCACAAGCTAAATATGTGGCAACAGTGTCATATGGTTGGAAAAAAACCTCATCATCACTCTGGGACCAATCAACAGTATTTAAGCAATACATGAAAAGTAATGTTTCTGCTCTACTCCACACTGATTAGGCTTCAACTGAAGTACTGTGTCTAGTTCTGGGCATCACATTCGGAAAGAGATGGACAAATTAGGAAAAAATTCAAAGAAGAGCAAAAAAAAAATGATTAAAGGTCTAGAAACGATCGGGGGGGGAGGGGACTGGGTTTGTTAAGTCTGGAGAAGAGAAGACTGAGTGGGGACATGATAAGTTTTCAAGTATCTAAAAGATTGTTATTAGGAGGAGACGACTAAATCTCCTTAATGTGTGAGGCTAGTACAAGAATCAACAGGCCTCAATTGCATCAAGGGAGGTTTAGGCTGGACATAAGGAAAAACTTCCTATCAGGGCAGTTAAGCACTGAAATAAATTGCCTAGAGAGTTTTATGGACTCTTCTTCATTAGAGATATTTAAGAACAGATTAGACTAACACTTGTCCTGGATGGCCTAGATGGTGCTTGGTCATGCCATGAGGACAGGGGACGCGACTGTGATCTCTCAAGGTTCCTTCCAGTTCTATTATTCATCTTAAAAACACAACATGGGTTCCATGGTGGGACGCCAATATTTTAAAGGGCTCTAGAGGTGATCCTGGCAATTACAGACCAGTAAGTCTAACATCAGTACTGGGCAAATTAGTTGAAACTATAGTAAAGAATAAAATTGTCAGACACATGGATGAACATAATTTATTGGGGGAAGTCAACATGGTTTCTGTAAAGAGAAATCATGCCTTACTAATCTACTAGAGTTCTTTGAGGGGGTCATCAAACACGTGGACAAGGGGGATCCAGTGGATATAGTATACTTAGATTTCCAGAATGCCTTTGACAAAGTCCTTCACCAAAAGCTCTTAAGTCAAGTAAGTTGTCATGAGAGAAGAGGGAAGGTCCTTTCATGGATTGATAATTGGTTAAAACAATGTTAAGAATAATTTAAAAAGGGACAGAAAAGACAACAGAGAATCTCTTATTGCCTCTATATAAAACCATGGTATGCCCACATCTTGAATACTGCATATAGATGTGGTCACTTCATCTCAAAAAAGATATATTGGCGTTGGAAAAGGTTCAAAAAAGGGCAACAAAAATGATGAGGGGTTTGGAATGGGTCCCATATGAAGAGAGATTAAAAAGACAGACTTTTCAGCTTAGAAAAGAGGAAAGTAAGGGGGGATATGATAGAGGTCTATAAAGTCATGACTGGTGCGGAAAAAGTGAATAAGGAAAAGTTATTTATTTATTCCCACAATATAAGAACTAGGGGTCACCAAATGAAATTAACAGGCAGCAGGTTTAAAACAAAAAAAAATGAAGTTTTTCTTCACTCAACACACAACCTGTGGAACTCCTTGACAGAGGATGTGGTGAAGACTAGGACTTTAACAGGGCTCAAAAAAGAGCTAGATAGATCCATGGAGGTGAAGTCCATCAGTGGCTATTAGCCAGGATGGGTAGGAATGGTGTCCCTAGCCTCTGTTTGTCTGGATATGGGTAACAGGGGAGGGATCACATGAGGATTATCTGTGGTGTTCCCTCCCTCTGGGGCATCTGGTATTGGCCATTGTTGGTAGACAGGTTACTGGGCTACATGGACCACTGGTCTGACCCAGGATGGCCATTCTTATGTTCTTATGGTAGAAGAAGACAGACATATTAAGAATTTGTTAGCAAGTAGCTCCTATCCAGCATACAAGATGACATTAACTATCTGGGCTTCCATAGTTTGACTGAAGTTGTGTCACTGGTGTTAACATTTTAGATAGCCCCATCAGTACCAACAAATCAAAGTCTCAAGACATTGTCAAAAAGAATTTACTGTTGAAAATCTACATGAAAGCCTTTTGGGAGGGGGAGCAGGAGTAAAGTGTAAATGAAAATCATGAGGATGTGATGGGGACACAAAAGTTAATACAGGTTGCACGCCTTTCTCACCAGCACCCTCAGGACCTGCATGGTCCCAAACCAGAGAATTTGCTGGCCCAGGGGAGGTCAATGTGGCAGGGTCTCTGCTTTTCCTCAGGCAGCTCCACTGCCACCAGGGCTCTGCTTTCCCACAGCACGGGGAAGGGAGCAGCCCTCCCCCTCCCCCCCCCCCCAGCTTCTCTGCAGCCCAGGGATCCCCTCTCCCCGCAGTGGCTGGGAACTCCACCGCAGTCCAGAGCACCACTGTGCCCAGCATCTACGCACTTCCTCCAGCACTCCGCTGCCACCTGGGGCTTTGCACTGAACCAAAAAACTTTGCTGCTGCCCTTTGGGCTTCATCAAGCAGCCCCGTTGCCACCCAGGGAGCTCCACCAAACAGCTCTGCTGCCAGTCAGACGCTCCATGAGCCTCCTGGCAACTCTGTGCTTTTCTCCCCAGCATCTCCACTATCTCAAGGAGGTGCGGGGGGGGGGGGGGGGGGGGGGGGGGGGGGGGTGCTCTGCACTCCCCTCTGGCAGCAGTGCTGCTGCCCTCCTTCTGGTGACAGAGAGCTCTGCTTCCCTGCCCTCCTCCCACTCAGAGACGGGGGGTTCTGCGTTCCTCCCAATGACTCTGCTGCCCCTGGTGCTCTGTTTTAGGCCCCTAAATTGGCAATGCTCCTGGCCTTAGCCCAACGGCTTATCCCCGTGAGTGCTTGCATGGATGAGGGATTTGTGGATTAGGGAGTTTGAACCTGTAGTGCACATGTAGGTCTTCCTTCTCCACCTCACCCAACTGAACTTCAGTCCTTCTCTTTTAACACCCAACCTCAATACAGTAACATTCTACAATTAATGGTTCAAATAAACATTTTGGAAATGATCATTCACACAACTGCTAACTTCACTCTAGCATGCATTTTATATCAGAAATGCATAAAAACGAAAACTATCCAATGAAAGTTATCTTTTTCTCCTGGATGGTTTCAGCCAGGAGAAAAAGATATGAATATGTTGCATAATATTCAACAGTAATATTATGCAATAGTGACAAAGCTGTCATTGATATATTTAGATATTTGTATATACCATATGTAATAACAAAAACAGATTTATAATGCAGATGCTGGCACACCTGCACAGTGGACTGCTAGAATGATTTAGTCTCACCAGGATTTTTTCCATGGCATGACAGACTAGCTACATTATTAGCGATATTAGCACTGTTAGCATTGGTCATCTGCATAGTAATGTAATGCACCCATCTTTACATATATTTGTGTAACACCTGTCAAACTGAAGTTTCCACTTCACGCATCTGACAAAGTGGGTTCCAGCCCATGAAAGCTTATGCCCAAATACATTTGTTAGTCTTTAAGGAGCCACAGGGCTCCTTGGTTTTGCTGAAACAGACTTACACAGCTACACCTCAAACTGATTAGAGATATGTTACTCATAGGGAATTGTGCGTGTATTCGCAAAACAAACAAACTTCAAAAAATGGCTTTGGCTGTGTCTTCCTGATCCTACCATATCCTCACTTTTTGAATTTCCATTGCTTTCCTCTCATCTCAGATATGATTAATGTTAGAAATGTGACTCAAAAATTACATCATGGGGGGTCGCAAATTAACTCCTCCAATTTCTTTTATGTAAATGTATTCACTTTTACAATGAATATTTCCCCCCCCTCTTTCCCCCCACGTCCTAACCAGCCAACTCTGTAATCAGTGTAGGAAAGTCAATCTGGGTTCTTTCTGCCTCTACAGTGCTGCTCTCAGGACTTAGTTGACAATTCTGTTGCCATCATAAGAGGCAGAGTAAAATCCAGCTCACTTGTCAGTAGCTGCATTGGTTCTGTGGTACTGAAAAACTTGTTTTCATCAGTATAAGCAAGGGGATATGATCTGAAGACACACACAGTATGAAAATGTTTCCTTCTCAAAGGTGCAAAAGTAGCCATCATGTGCAACTACACGCAGAATCCCTCAAAATATTAAGAAAACACTGAATGTTCACATAGGAACCCAACAGAATTTGGTCGAATTTATCCATCTGTTTGCTTTCATATAAACAATATGCGTACTGCCAGTTTTGAACTTCTTGTAGGGCAGGGCCCAGGGACTTCAATTACATCTGCCACTTCCCGGGTTTACAGCAGTAAAGCAAGATTTTTTTTTTTAAGACTCAAAATAGCATCCTGAGGAAACACCACCAAAGAATGACTATTTCTACATTTCCTCATTTCTACCTGATGACTTTTGCCTCAGTACTAATATTAATATCAAATGTGATCTTCTGAAATGGGAAACATGGAAGCACTTCTCGAATACTTTTAGTGTTTCATAGCCTCTCTTGAGCTACAGAGATAGAAATTTCATAAGCAAATTTGAACACCTCCAAGCAAATTGTGATGAAAGTGTCTGGTATCAAATTAGCTACCCCACCTCTTAAAACCGGCAAAGCAGCAAATCTCCTGCCTACATTCATTATATAATCGCCAACTGAACAGGCTTATCAGAACCTCTAAATACAGGTAGATCTTACGTATCTGAATCTTAACTGATTTTTTTATATTGGCTTGCAAATTTGAATTCCTTTTGAATGACAATGGAGTGAACAGTTTAGCCTATACTGTCTGTCCAGTTGTTGTGACTCTCCACAACATCCCTCTAAGAAGGGCCAAATTTTCTCCAATCAGCACAGGGGATCTTTGTAAAATAAACTGCAGTCTTTCTCCACGTAGCTCCCTTCTAGGGCAACATGAGTTTCACAATATGGATGAACACTATTGGCCAAAGCCTAGAAATGCCCCCCAATAAGGGCATAGTCTCATTCTTCTATTTTTCCACCTTTATTTTATTAACCATTCAGGCTGAAATTTTTCATAGGGGTGTCTGACTCTGGCTGAATTAAATTAGAATGTTTATGTTAAAGTGATGATGCCATTTCCTGCAACAAATGTGGAGGAAAATATTTAGTTTTGCCTGTGTCCAAACATTCTAGCAACTGTTTCATTGAGGAGCTCTAGGGATGCAGGATGCATGAGACTTTCCTTGCAAATTGCTCTTCTCGGCTACCAATGGCCATTGAGACCCGATTTTAAAACAGCTCTTGTGCTCTCAATGCCACATTAACTCCCAGACAGCACAAAGCAGGAGGCGGCATATTGACCCGAATGCACCTATGTGAGCCACAACAGAGGGCAAGGTGGGGTGGGAGAGGAGAGCAGCACAGCAGTGGAGATAGGAGCTGGGGTGATAGAGAGAAATAACTGCTAGAGAACACTACACTCCAGAAACTGGAATTGACCCCAGAATTTGCATGCCACATTCTTCTACTGCCAGCAAGTCACTGTGAAACCCACCAGCAAAATGTGTGTCTTTCTCCCTCTAGTGGCTGTTCCATGTACAGGATAACAGCCTATTACTACCAGTTTGCCCATTAGCTCAAGTAGCACAAGTGTGTGCTGTGGATTTAACGACCCCAATGCAATGACCCAAGTTGGATAGCAATATGGTTCCACATGATAATTTCGGTTTGGTTTCTTTAAAAAACCATGTTTCTTACAAAAAATTATGTTTAAAAAATGTTACAATAGTACTACACTGGAGCCACCATATTATAATTGAAGAGCGCTGATATGTAATAATCCTATGAATACAGTGAGAGCTGCTGTGTAACAATTTAAGAGTATTGAGATGACACACTTCTGTGAATACTGTCTGCAACCTGGTCAGCGGGGAGAAGACAAGGTCTATTCGGATTGAAGATTTTCCTATATGAATGTATTCATCTAGTTTACTATGGAGGTTGGGGAAGAAGAAACAGGAAAAATACCAAGGGCCCGGATAAAGACACCTCAACGCGTACCTGAAAGACAACAGAAAAAGCTATCAGCTTCAGAACCTTACATGTCGTCTCCAACAAAAGTTTCAAGCCTGGAAACTAACAGATCACAAAGCTATAAATGGTTACAAAGTGACTTGTTTCTTTGAAAAGGGCGGGAGTTCACAAGGACTAAGTAGCTTTTAAGAAGAGACTATCCATGAAATAGGAAAGCAGAAATGGTTTGAGAGTTAGAGACTGGACTATGCCAGCCAGACCACAGAGGTTTTGGGGTCTCTGCAGGAAGCTTTAACTTGTTAGGATTTTCATTTGAAAAGCTGAGTAAATCCTGTATTTGATAAGCCAGACAGTAGAACAATAAAACAGACCATATCCTATCTGTTTTTCTCTTCAGTGCTTTTGTTCCAATAACTAATAGTTTGATTTTTAAAAGGATGTCTGATCACTGGGCACCACCATCATTCATCTTGCAGGGTACAGATTTGCCAGGTCTCGACATAAGTCAGACATGGAGCAGGACCAGAGCAGGGGAGATTCTAAGCAGGGTTGACGCTAAGCACCGCACGCTCCCTAATTGGCCTGGGGACAGGGGAGTGGCAGGGCCTCCATGGGCCAAATCAACTTGCTTGGCGGGACGGATCCAGCCCACCTAGGCCCTTTTGCTGACCTCTGCTCTAGTCTTTGATCTGATTTTCACAAGCACTGCATACCCACAAGCCCATCTAAAGGCCCACAGCAGCTGTGGATGCCTCTGAAAATCAGGGACCCTGTATCTGAGAACTGAATCCACAATTCATATCCGGAGCTGAGAGTGCTGCCAATGGAACCATACCAGGTCTGTTAAAATAGACATTTCTTTAGCAATATAAAACCTTGATATTGATTTAATACCTTCAGAATGGCTTTGAACATTTAACGGAGCTGGGCTTTAGCCTTTGTTCACATAAATAAAGAAGAAGGTGAACATAACACAGCCACACGAGGCAAAGAATAATAAAACATATTTGCTACCTGGGTTCTCATTTGCAATCCAGCATGTTCAGCAACATCAGCTGTAATCCAATATGGGCATATTTGCCAGCTAAACTAATACATGACAGCAATAAGACGACAAGCAAATAAGCAAACATTTTGAAAGGAGAATATCAAATCCTTATGCCATCCAGTATTTTTCAAGTAACAGACTTCAAACACCATCATTAGTGTATACTGTACAGCTGGGTGTAACATAATCCCCTCCCCTTGCCCAGTATCAGAATGAATACTGTTTATATTGCCTCAAAACAATTTGTCTAAGTAAGTCCAAGGTCTATCTGGATGGCTATGCTTCTTGCTGTGATTTATGCATGGAGCTCTTAGGATGAGGTAGGGAAAGCCACACTGAATTCTCACAGCTGCAATCCAAAGCTTGTGTGTTGGAACATGTTGGATCTTTGACAATTCAGGCCTCTGGCCCAGTTACATAGTCTAGGTGTGATATAAAACAAAGATTTGGGATGTAAGTCTATCAAACGCTACAAGCTACTAGCCTTGGTGGATGATAACGCAAGCCAGAGAAAAACAAGTGGCTAAGGTTGTAGGTCTATATGCCAGCTCCTGGATGTACATGGTAGTAAGACACACATACATGCAACTCTGCACTCCTGCATGGCCTCTCCAGACCTGCAAGACCACTATCCCCAATCAGATGGGTAGGGACTGTGAAGAAACTTGCAGTACCGCCAACTCTCGCATTAAAAATGAGTCAGGCCCCAAAATCATGAAACTAGCTTAAAATCACGGGATTTAAAAAAAATGGACTTCTCATTCTTCTTCAGGATTTTCAGTCTTTAGGGTTCAGTGGTTCAAGCTTTTCCTTACAACCAGGAGAGCTAGACAAATGTTTCGAATGAAAGCTGAGATTCTCATGTATTGACAGGATCCCAGGAGATAGGGCTTTAAGAAAACTATCCTGAGACTCTTCATAAAAATCAAAAGGGGGGGGGTGGCAAAATTAGCTTTGGCTCTCGTGCCTTCCTCCTTTACCTCAATGTACAGGTCATCAGAGCAGTGCTTATATGCATGCAAGCTGGAGGAGAGGCAGAATAGCAATTAGCTGCTGGTATGGATCAGCCACAAATGATTACACTTTTGGAGTAAGGGAGCAGCAGAGGAGTCAATCCCCATTGAGGCACAATTCTTTCATACACTGTACTGGGGGTAGTGCTCCAGAGGCAATTTGGACAGCCCAGAGGATCATATGCTACCCTCCCCTGATTTGCCAATTAGCTTGTACCAAGCACTGTCATATGGACTGAGCATGCTCAGTAACATCTGCAGATGGCCCCCGCCCTCACTCTGCTCCCTCTACCCTCGGTAGATACTGATCATCTCTGTGGTGCTCCACCATGTTATTCAAGCCTTCAAATAAAACCAAATAGGGTAGCCCACAAAAAAGAAAGGTAGCTGTGTTTGCTGGCAGGCACATTACTGAATGTCTAGCACTATGGAACAGATACTTAAACAGGTGGACATTTTCTGTGACCATCTTTCGCATCGCCTCATACAAATAACTAACTGAATTTCTGCTGGCAACGGCGGAGCTTAAAGGACAAGAGAAGCAGTGAAAATGAGCATCTTTGCCTCCTCACAGATGTATGGGATACTGTTCTGGAATGTGAACTGTGGAGATCAGAGAACACATGGCTGGGCTGTTCCTGGTGGGAAACCATAATAGCTAAGCTCTTTGCTGGGAAGCCGGCGGTCTCTGGCCAGCAAAGGAAATAACCAGAAGCATTTTCTAGAAGTAAGTTATCATATTAGGCACATTGTCTTTTGCTCGTTCTCCCCTTCTCCCAACAATGGTTGTATTTCTAAGGTAACTATGTAATCTTCAGCTTATGCGTCTACTGTAATATTGTTTTCATCAAGACAGCAGTGATGAGCATCAGAAGTGGAAAGTAACTCTAGAAATACTTCGTTACACTACTCAAGTACTTCTTTTGGTATTTGTACTTTATTCAACTCAATTTATTTTTGTGATACTTCGACTGTTACTTTTTCTAGAAAATATTGTACTTTTTATTCCACTACCATCTCTGGGAGCACTTAGTTACTCATTGCTTTCAGCACCCCATGGACAGTTGCGCAAGCCAGCATTCCAATTTGCTAAAGCACAGCTGCATGCACAGAGCATCCAATTGCCATGCAGTGACAATTTTTTTTAAACAATCAACAAGCGCGAGGACTCTGCCAACGAAGAAGCCTTTTAATAGCCACATCAAACACCTTTTCCTTCACAACCAGTATCTATGCAGGAGTGGGGAGCCCAGAGTCTCGCAGGCCAGATTTGGCATGTTGGGGAGAAGAAACACGGCACTGAGCGCGGCTGGGGGAATGGGATGCTGGAAACCACTCATGGGAGGGTTTCCCTGCTGCTCCATTGGCCAGATTTTGGCCAATGGGAGCAGTGTGGAACAGCAGGGAGCATGTAGCTAGGTAAGCAGCCCTCCCTTCATGGTCAGGCCCTGCACTCCCATCCCTCTCCTGTGGACCCAGCTCTCCCAGCCCCAGTCCTCATTTTGGCCTCACCCCAGAGCCTGGGGAAGGGTCACAAAATCTGCTAACCCTGGGACCGCAAAAAAGATAATCTGGCCTGTGGGAAGTCCTGAAGCTTGGTCCTCCCTGCCTTGTCTCCCCTCCTCCCCCATCTTAGGACTGGAGCACCAGGGAAGTGAGGTTTTTGTTTTTGTTTGTTTGTTTTTTGGGGTGGGTTGCCTCCGACTTGTGTGGCCCCTGATTGATTTTTCTGTAGATCAGTGGCCCCCAAACCAAATAATGGTGCCCTATAATAATTCAGGTGGTTAACCATAGATTTCCATTGGACAACTACTTTTTACTTCTGCATACTTGAGTACAATTAAAATGCGATGCTTTTGTACTTTTACTCAAGTAGTTTTCCAGAAGGATATTTTGATTTTTATTTAATTCCATTTTTTTTCAAAGTAGCAGTACTTTTACTCAAGTAACCTTTTTGGATACTTTTTCTACCACTGATGAACAGACAGTCTCCTACTGGATGGTTTGCTTACTTAGCTGTGAGCTGCAGTAAGCGTTCTCGTGTTTATTTATGTGTACACTGGCAGGTGTCACTGAGACCTATTTGGGTGTTGCTGTGGACCCTAATTTGGCATGGTGGATACCAAACATGCAGAAGGAAGATGTAATTGATTAAGAGTTATATTTTCATTGTGCTTATGGTGCACAATATTGCCAGCCACAGAGTTAAGTGTACTTAATCATCCAGCTGATTCTTGTGCCTGTAGCGGAACACCAGAATATATGGTCTGGTAATTCAGATTATTCCTTCCAACATACATTTCTGTGAATTCTTCTCACGGTCACTGCGTACTTGGCTATCAATATTTTTAATGACTGAATGAGTCCATTCTCACCATTTCCTTGCATCTCACAATTACATTCTTGTCCAGATTTTCAGGCCTGGCAATAAATAAAAGTGGGACTGATTCTGGGCATAGGTTTAATGAGGCAAGGGTGTTTATGAGCCTGGTTTCATCATTTAACCTTCACGGTTACATGCAGGCTCCCTGTATGTGTGAGGAGCCAGCTTAAAAACTGACTCCTCTTGCATACTGGCTCCTGGGAAGCTGCCCCCTCACACACACTGCTGCCTCTTGGCCAGTGGGAGCCAGTACGCACAAGGACCTGGCTTAAAAGCTGGCTCCCCAAGCATGCCTGCTTCCAGAGAGCCACCTGTCCCCTAAACCCCTTGTGTGACTGTATAACCGCTGAAGTTTTCCATGAGGGCGGAGTGACACAGAGTGACATGATGATGTCACTGTCATCCCGCAGGATTTCTTTTTTTTTAAGCGAGAGAGACTATGTATTTATTTATTAGTTTGTTTGTTTCAGAGGCTCCACCTAAAATCAGGTGCCCTTTGTGCTAGCATGGCACAAACACATGGCAAGATCACACAGAAATGAAGTGACTTGCTCTGGTGACAGAGCCATGAATAGAACATAGTTTTCCTATCTCCTAGTCTAGTGCCTTTTTGCTGGATCACACTGTCTCCTGATTAAAATCTTCCTCCACAACTGAGAAGACTCCAAGAGGCATAAGAGCCCTCTAAGAATGTCTAGACCTAGTTACCCTGGTGCATGTATCACACCTGAACTTAAAGAGCTTTTAAGTGAACTGTATTTAAGGACCCCAGAAAATGATTATTCTGCAAACCAACTCTTTATGTTTGTTTGGGGCTATGTGCAATGTGCGCACGTAGTTGTCAGATTTGCTCCCAGCTGAGAGCAAAGGACTTTTCCCTTTGGCTTACCTGGTAGAGCAGCTGCCTTCAGAACACAAGGATCCTGATTAGAATCAATACTGTGACAACATGCAGAATGCACACACAGCAAAGGTCAACTGAAGGATGGGGAAATCCCACAGTTGGTTAAATACGCTTTAGTGTCTGACCATCAACTGGCAGACAAAACAGCTGGTGCACAAGCCACAAAGTACACTGAAGAGTCGTCTTAAATTCGGCTCTGCTAGAAACTGGGATGAAAACTCTGTTCAGCAAACAGATAACACTAAGGAGAGAGATTTATATTTCCCTGTTGCAAAGATGGCATAAATGGTAGTGAGTTAAAAACAAATTACATTAAAAAAAAGAAGCATCTAGTTTCACTGCTGATGAAATCCATGGATGTTTGGCTACTCACTTGAGTGGAAGTAAGATCAAAGCCTTCCATCTCTCTCTAAAAATTAAACACTTTTTTGGGGCAGCAGTGGTTGGTGCCATTGGAAAGTCTTGTACAGTACAGGTGAGACCTCCCTCTTCTGATACCCGTGAGACCTGAGTGGTCCCAAACGACAGAGTTTGCTGGACCATGGGAGGTAAAGGCTCCCTACCCAGCTCTTAGCCCTGCTCTTGGCCCTCTGTCCCCAGACCTACTGTGGCTTAGCTCCCCAGAGCACTGACCCCAGCTGGGGCCGCACTTTCACCGCTGGCCTGGGCTCCAGTCTGGGCTGCGCTCCCGGTTACTGGCCTCGATGCCTCCAGCCCGGGAGGGGTTAAGCTTACCACTATGCCAGCCCCATTCGGGGCTGTGCTCCCCACCATGCCTGTCCCATGCTCCCCACCACGCCAGGGCTCTCTGGTCCAGCAATATCTGTGGTCCTTCCGGACCAGAAAGTCCCAGATTTTAGAAGTTCAATATTTTTCTCTCTGCCGTATAGGGCCAAACTCTCATCATGCATACATACCTAGCAGAAAACCTTATATGACCAACAGTGACACCAAACACTTCCACTCCAACCCCAGCTTTGTGAAAACCTGTGGAGTTTCTCTGTAGGCTCTATTGCCAGGAGTCCTGGAAAGGATTAATCGTGTAGTCAATACTGTTTATTGATAAGGGGAGGCTTGCTCCTGGACCGCTGCGCCTCTGCATTTTAAACATTTAAAATGCAGAGGCGCAGCGGTCCAGGCTCACATTGGGTCCAGCAGCCCCTGTTCTCCCCAGCACTGTCTCCACGGTGCTGCCTTTCCCCTACTACCACCGTGAACAGGGGCTGCTTCGCAGCAGCAGCCCCTGTCCATGGGGGAGGCCCAGCTCCCTGATGGGACCCCCGCAGACAGGGACTCCTGCCAAAGCAGCCTTCCTCCCCCCGCCATGCTGCCAAGGAGACGGTGCTGGGAGAACAAGCTTTTAAGCCAGCTCCTCTTAGCACTGGCTCTAGTCCCATCCCCCCTCCTTGTTGCCTATCATACAGAGGCAGCAAGGGGTGGAGAGCAAGTAGTCGAGTACTCCTCTCAACTATCCAATGAGCTTATTCTTATTGGAAAGTTGAGTAGTCAACTACTCACTAACATCCCTAGTACATGTATTTTTGCACATAAGTTTCTTGATCCATCAACGACTCTTTCATACTAAGGATACAGTTTAAAATATTTTACCAGTAGGTAAGAAATTACAGATGTTGTCAACTGTTTCCTATATTTAGAGGGAAAAGTGAAGGAAGGCAAAATGCTGTTCTGTTGCTGAAAGAGGAGAGAAGAATCAAAGATGCAAGTCGGAGCAAGATTACGTAGAGCTTTGGAGTTCATGAAGCATGAATCAGAAGTTGTAACAGGCAGAAAGCCAATAAAGGACAATTAGAACATATCTAACCATGCCAGGATGCCTCAGTCTCCCTGTGATGCTGGAGGTATGATTAATATCTGATGTACAAAAAAAATGAGGAGGTGGGTTCCAAGGGATACTTAACTCGGGTCCCTAGGGGAATGAAGTTCAAGCCTGGAACCAATCTCCGGAAATTAATGACAAACCAGATACAGAGGTCAATGTGTTATGATGGAACATATCTAAAGCCATTATATAAATGACAGTTGATGGCAATAGTTGCTCGAGGGGGCGGGGAATAAAAATGCTGATTTTACAGATATTCAGATGGGGGAGGGGAAATTAACACCCAAGGGAGAAAGAGCAGGAAAGAAGTCTGAATATGAAGGTGCTCTGAGATTTATTGAAAACCAGAGGGAAAACGTGAGCTCTGGGAATGAACACTCTCAGCACACAAGGCAGGTTTTGCAAAGCAATGTAATTAGATGGAGAAAATGCCAAAGTAGCATCTTAAAATGAAACTCACCAACAAATAAAATATCACCAAGGTAAAGGTGCAAAGAGCAAAAGCTTTCCGGTCTCAATCACATCTCAGACATATTGACTGGGTGTTTTTGCCCCCTTTTTCTTTTTTAACTACCAGAGGCTATGTAAAAGCAAGCTTAACACGTCCAGATGTATGATTAAAGAGTACTTAAAAAAAGATTGATTTGCCTTGCCCAACAGCAAATATGAATAGACTGGAAAAAAAAATTAGAAATTATACATGCTTCACAATATCCAAAAAGGAACAAAACTGTTGGGCCAGATGAGTTAACAGTAGAACACCATCAATTATATATCTCCCCCGCCCCTCAAAAATGTATATCTCCCTCTGTCCTGGGGTCTGGAGCAATGGTCCCTCTAATTTTTTCCATCCATGGGCAGAATAAATTTTGTTATGTGCACCAAGGTATTATGATGTGCACCACCAATAGAAACACATACTGCCTGCTGTGAGAAGCTGTGAGCTCTCTTCCAGTCAGCTGAGTGGCACCTGAATCTCTCCTGGGTGGCCGCCCAAGTGCCCAGCTTACAGGGGACACATGTCAGGAGACTAAGATGTATATGGTGACCTCAACATAAATCTTTCCATAAGATACACATACAAACTATTATTCCATATGTGTTTTCAATACAGGTCAAACTTCTCAAGAAGGCTTTATTGAAGACATTTAAAACACAATCTTCACATAAAGCCAGATGCCAATACTTACTCTTAATTGTACCCTACTTCTCATATGGGCGCTCTGACTTCTGGCAGACAGCTTATGGAAGAAGGTACAGTTCAACAAGAGTAAGCATATTAGAATTTGTCCCATAATAAATGGAGCCCAAACAGGTTTTCATAAAAGGCTATCACACCACCAAAAACAGTATTCTCCATGCAACCCTGTAATTTAAAATACATAAGAGCAGTTACATCTTGACATCCAGAAGAGGTGCTAGTGTATTACAGAGCTAAGGCTCGAGATATCACAAGCTTTTTTTCATTAAGAGCTGCAGAATCAAGATCCGCATCTCTCTTTTGGCAGAGAATCATACTCAGTCTATACCTGTATTTCTCAGGGCTAAAGATCAGATATTAGTCACTCTTACCACTGCCACCTTCTCCTCACCTAAGTTATTTTCTTGATCAATATTGTATATGTGCATTTCTCTGGCATGAAAAATTTAAATACAGGTTGTTGCTGTTTGTTTCAAATGACCTCATGGAGACAGTGGATGGCTTGTGTTACTGTGATGGCATACAAAGGCTTTCATCTCAAACTCTTCTCAGTTTCCATAGGCAGTTACGGCTCAGCTTTGTCCATGTAAATAGTCACATGGGTACGGTACAGCTATACTGAAATTAGACACACACGACTGGCCAGTGCCAGCTGACTCAAGCTAAGGCAGTGCAGGTGGGTCGAATGGTGAAGGGAGGCCATCGGCCATGTGATACCTCCCCCAGACCAGGGAAGCGCTGGGACAACCCTCCTCTACCCCAGGTCCTACCTCTCCTTGCTCGGCCCAGTCTCCCCCACCCCTTTCCCCAACAAATGTGGCCCAGGGGACAAGCAGGGTCAGGGATCTAGTGCCAGTAGGGGGTCCTCCCCGCCCACTCACCAGCAGCAGAGGAGGAAGGAGAGCAACGTGGCATCAGCTCACTTTACTCCCCAGGCCCTGTTGCTCTGTCTCCCACCGTGAGTGCAGGTGCAGTTCCGCCCATGCCCCAAGTGACACAGAGCAAGCTAGGGCCATGTGGCTTCACTTTCTCTGCCACTGCTGGTGAGAGAGGCAGGGCAGATGCCTGCTGGTGCCAGGCCCCATCCCTATCTGCTGGGCTGCCCAAAGACTCTGGCCCCTCTGACTGCTGGCTGAACCCATAACCTGCCACCCAAAATGTTGGGGGGGAGGAGGGCATGTGCTCCCTCATTCCCCTGTGTGTCACCTCTGAACGCAGGGCTAGATTAGCTTTTGGTGGGCCTGATACCAAATGTGTTTGTGGGCCCCTATGGAGGCAATGTAGCATGGCACAGTGGGGATTGGTCCCCAGAGGACCTGGCCAGAAGGCTGGCATGGCAAGAGCGATCCCACTCTGCCCAACCCAGCACCAGTGCACTATTTACAATTGCCAGATGCACTATGACCTACAGCATGACCCACCCAACACCGGAACACCCCTGATTCCCTATGGCCAGAGCTTCCTAGACCCGCTATGCCTAGCACCCCGTCCCGTCCCTCCCCTCCCCCCCGATCCTTCCACAAATCCATAGCACCCTGCACACCATCACCCCTGCCCAACACCCCTCTCCCCTGAGCCCCACCACAACTGCCCACCACTCCTTAGTGCCACAACACACCTAGATCTTCCATGTTCCCTTACAGCCCAGCACCCTCCCAGCTGTTCAGAGATCCACTCCTCCATGTCCTGCTTCCAGCTGTACTCACCAGCCCTCTGGGAGGTGACTCTGTCTGCCAGGCTGAGCTGTCAATACAGTCAGGGCTGGTCCCTGTGTGGGTAATTGCTCTGGCCCTTCGGGTCAGGTAGTGCTGTCAGCCTGGCCAGGGCCTGCCCCAGCTGGGCTCCCTGAGGACCCACTCGCCTGGAGGACCCAGACAAGCAAATACTGCCCAGGCTTCTGTACCAGTCCCAGGTGGCTCAGTTCCAAGGAGGCAAGTGAGGCCCCACAGGCGGTGGGAAGCAGAGGCTACCTGGAGTCGGAGATGTACTGGGCTCTGGCCAGGAGGCAGAAAAAGACAAGATGAAGCCAGAAAGTGGAGAGGAGTCCTCAACAGACAGGCAGGCAGGCTGAGACGACTAAGTGGTGGGAAAGGCTGGAGGGGAGCCAGCAGACTGGAAGGGTCTCAAGGCTTAGTGCAAGACAGCGGGGTGGAGCCCAGCTCCATGGTGCCACTGATGCCATTATAAACATAGCACTGAGGGGGGATTTAACTGCAGTGTAGATGTCCAGGTTCAGGCTTCTGTGCAAAATCCAGGACCTGCCCACCCCTCAGGGTCCCAACTCTCTGACTGCAGCCCAAACCCAAAATCTTACACCACAGTTAAACTGACCCCTTAGTCTGAATCCAGCTGCTGGTGTCTCATTACAGTGTAGATGATGGTAAAGCTAAGCATGTAGGTAACAGCATAAATGCCTGAGGCCTGGGGAGCCAAGGTGATTATTTTAAATACAATACAGATAGACAGTCATTACCATAGAGAATTCAATGTGCTGGTGAAATGAATGGTGGCATCAGGATAATTTTCCAGTGACAATCACTCAGATCACAAAAATCAACACATCCATCCTCAACCTCATCAGAGAAGGCAAGGACCTAATGGACTATTGGGGAGGCGGGGGGACACCAGTGTCATGCTCACTGAGAGATCTCCAGTTTGGTGCTACAGCAGAGTAGTAGGAAATAAACTTTCACTGCTGCTGCCTATGCTGTACCCACTCTCATAGTATGACTATACAGAGTTTCATTTTTAAAAGCTGACAACTCAATGCTTTTCAAGAGCTAAATTCGTTAAAATTAGCCAATTATGGTTGAGATTTTCAAAGCTGACTTGGACAATTAAACAACACCCATTCAAATTAATGAAGTCATGTGACTACATACTCTAATTGGCCTTGAAAATCTCATCTTAGATATTTTTGTATATTTTCTTCATATGCAACATATTATACAGAGTGACTATTGATTTTAAAACTATTGGTTTCTCTCTTCACCTTTAAAATGCAGGTCCCATAGTAACAGGAGTCCAATTTTACAGACTCCAGCAAAAGAGGAAAAATTAAAACAAATACTTATTAAACATTAAAAAGTAACTGTCATATACCTAAAGATGTAAGCTCCAGAACAGGAAAAGCATCCCTATTCAGGAAGCATGTGCTGTGGACCCTTGAAATCAATGCAGCTTTGGCATATGTTTACACACTTTACTGAATCAGAACTGTATTCACTTTAAATTCTGATCATCTCAGAGCTGGGGGACAATGCTGGGAAAGTCCCTTTTCCAGAGGCAAAGGGCGTTCATCAGGACAATCTTCTATCCTAAGCAACACATCATTGTGACTCCTTCCCAGGTGAAGCCATATACAGAGGGCGGAGCTCTATGGCCTAGTGTGTGAGTCTGCACAATGTAATGGGTGGGGCTTTGTGCAGAATGCTCAGGGATTGTGTAGTATGTGCAAGGGGCAGCATGCTATAGTGGGCAGGATTCTGTATAGGAGGTTGGGCACTTGCTGTGTGGTGGTGGAAGGGAGCAGGTGAGCCTGTGACAGGGATTGCTTGCAGAGGGTGGCAGGAGGCAACAGCAGAAGGCTGAGCATTCTGAAGAAAAAAAATCTGCCAGCCTAGACAGCTGTCTAGTTTCCCTATAGCAAGGGTCGTCCAGAGGTACATTGCTCCAAGTTTGCAGCCCTTATGTGTTAAGAAACACTGGACCTTATCAATGTAAGTGGCTGACTATAGTTTTGTAAGAAACATTTATCCATTTATTTGGGATTTTACAAGAATCCATCCTGGCATTTTGTTTAAAGCTACTAAGTGATAAAGTAGGAATAGTCCTAAAAGTGTCATAGGCTAAGGAGCAGAGACTGATGGTCAAAGGTGCAATATAAACACATTTTATTAAGTATGATGGGACAGTTAACAGCATTTTTAGGAAGTTTTCTTCTGATTTTCATGGAAGCGTTATTTTAAAGAGTTTTCCTGTCAGCTCTTCATTTCATTAAATGGCTCTATAAGATAACACATTTTCTCCAATAGCATAAGGCTTCCATTTGAAGCCTGAGAACCTCAAAACAGTCGATGCTAAAGACCCAAGAGTTTCATGCCTAGAAAACCTGCCAGTGTCTCTCAAACTTGCTCAGTCAAAGGTCTTAGGCAGGAAAAGATCTGAAGAGAAAATCCACATTTGGAAAGAAAGCTACATATTTGCATGACAGGAAGATTTAAAATAAAATGGTGGCTGTTTGAAACTACTCAGGAGGTTGTGGAATATTAGAATAAGTACCACAGATGTGGATTAGTGGGTGGAGTGCAGGCTGGATAGTCCTTTGATGGATAGTCAAAGATCCATGAAAAATTGTCATGCAGCTTTGCAATTTACCACAACATCATTACTTCAATGAATGTTGTGTGTACGGAAAAAGACTGGTGCTATTACATTTCACTTTCCACAAATTAGTGCAGTTATTTTAACCCCCTTTAGTTGCAATCAATCCCACACAACACAAATTACACAGTATGCTAGACTTGTATCCAATGTACGGAAGGGTTATGGGGTTTTTTTGTTTTATTTTGCAGCACAGAACTTCTCCCCCACCCCCATCCTTTCTTCCTTTGGGAGCCCTCATCTGAAACTAAATTTTAAATAGAAGCCACCAGCTTTTCATTGCAGTCTGATTATCAATTTGCACCTCGGCAAAGGAAGGCGTAGAACTCTATTGTTTTGTTAATTGTCAATTTGCATCTTTGAAAGGTGTTGTATTTTTAATCCTCCTTGGCAGGTTAGGACTAATTCTGTACATTAACATATATAAAAACACTTTCTTCTGAAATGCAGTTTGTTAAAAGCATGTTATTGTGCTACTTGGAAAAATCTAATATACTTTGTCAAAACTAGTAGGAATTGCTCTCATTAAGGAGAAGTTTTTCCATACAAAATAGTTATTTTTCCAATAAATATTTAAACAAACTGCTGAAATTACCTGCAATCTGTAATAGCAAAAAGGAGAAATTATACAAACTCAGTTTTAGTTTCCAATTCCAGATGGTCTAATTTCGTCAAAAATCTCTCCAGGATGAATATTTTTCCATGTTCTCTTACTTAAAGTGTGGTCCTATGTAGAAAAGTGAGTGTACAAGTGGTATCACCCCCTTGCAAAATAAACCCATGTAATTTGAGATTATTTAGAATTGTCGTTGCTGAAGGTCATGAGGCATCCCCTTGACATGAGTGATATTACACATAAATATAAGTGACCTACCCATTCAGAATGCAGAGTGGTGTGGAAAGAGTGGATAAAGAAAAGTTATTTATTAGTTCTCATAATAGAAGAACTAGAGGACACCAAATGAAATTAATGGGTAGCAGGTTTAAAACTAATAAAAGAAAGTTCTTCTTCACACAGCGTGTAGTCAGCCTGTGGAACTCCTTGCCAGAGGAGGCTGTGAAGGCTAGGACTATAATAGAGTTTAAAGTGAAGCTAGATAATTTCATGGAGGTTAGGTCTATAAATGGCTACTAGCCAGGGGATGAAATGGTGTCCTTGGCCTCTGTTTGTCAGAGGCTGGAGAGGGATGGCAGGAGACAAATTCTTGATCATTGTCTTCGGTCCACCCCCCTCCGGGGCACCTGGTGCTGGCCACTGTCGGCAGACAGGATACTGGGCTAGATGGACCTTTGGTCTGACCCGGTACGGCCATTCTTATGTTCTTATGTTCTTATGTAGAATTGGGGCCTCAAACTTCACTTCTGCCAACAGTGCACTGGTGCAGAATCTATGTAGAGCACCACTATTTTCCATAGGCTGAATATGAGTGCAATATATCACATCTGTCCATCTGCTTACAGAATCAGCACTTTCATAATATTTTTTTACTGTTTTTTCTTGTTTCCATTGAAAAGTCAATTCATCCCTGGAATTGTTCTATGTATTAATTTGGCTTGTGTATCACAAACAGGAATGCATTTTTCAAGGTAGAACTTCACTTTGAGATTTTTTTAAAATGGAACAGCCAGGAATCAAAAAATACAGAAACACAAAAGTAAAATCAGAAATTATATATTACAAAACCAAAGAATATTTATGGAAGAATAACCCCCAGTAGTGTCATATGATTATCATCATATCAGATTTCCTCTACTCCTCAATAATATTCTCTAAATCTGAAGTCACCAAAGTGAGCAAAACTCTAATTTCAATAGGAGCTTGGTTTAATTCAGAACTGCAGAATTTACCCCTCTCTATATTCACTGTGACACTCACAATTTAAAGTTTGAATTTCAGAGAGCTCTGGAAAGCAGGTTAAAACAACTGGAATGCTGAATGGCTATTAAAAGTACATAAAGGAGCAGAAACGTATTTTATATTCACACAGGAGAATAGTTTTAGTTTTACAGACTTCTTTCAGCAGGCTACGGCTTGTTATAAAACCCACCCACTAGATGTCCCCGAAGAAACAGATCATACTACAATGATACATTTGTTTGGGACAGACAATGCAATTGTGTCTGACTATGAATAAAGTTTAAAAACTGTGTAGTATGACGGTAGGTGAATTGGTTATATTAAAGATGCATGAACCTCAAAATTGGGTTCAGTTAAATACTTTAAAAAGTTCAGATCCTTATCTTAACCTTAAGCAAACTATCCACATCTCAGGTTGCAAGAGTAGGCTCAATATTTCACAAAAACTGGTTCTTTCAAGAGATTCCCAGAAGTGTTTTCATTTGGGCATGAAACAGTGAGGATGGGGGCGGAGGGAGAGAAAGGACACCCTCTTCTATAATACTTTAGCTAGAAATGGAGCCACAAAGTTTGGATTTGTATCCAGACTTCACTGAAACTGGAAGTTTAGCTCTGGACCCATCTTACACCTCTGCTTCCGGTCTCGGATACAGCCCAAAACTGCAATAATGGAAAAATGAAAGACACTGCAAAAAATTGAGCCCTTTTCTGAATCTCAAAACAAATCAAATTAGGCCCTGGTTTTATAATCAGATCCACACGGACACAAAGACTCATTGCAGAATCAGCGTCTTGATTTGATGCAGGCTTGGGGCAACGACTTGAGCAGGACTGCAAAGAGTATTATTTTATTCACACTGACTCTGTCATCCCATGTATTGTGTTCAGATCTGTATTAACACACCAAGTGCAAATTCAAATATATGGGTGAACTGGGTTTTATCAAATAAGATAGAACTGGGATTTCTTCCCTTTCAAAATAGCAGACATAAGTTAGGAGGCCCCAAGACTATTTCATCAAATGTCCCTCTTGGATAAAAAAATAAACCTTTCCTTGTAACTCATTGAGCATGGATGATCAGGAACAGGTTTTTTTGTGCCTGACCTAAATTTCTCTTACTCTTAGCAAAGTCTCATTGTTAACTAGGTGTTTCAGTAAGGTGCCACTTCTCACAATGTGCATACTGAATTGTCTCACATACTCTCTCTGTGTTATACCTTGGCAACAGAGGAAAAAAAGAGAAACCTTGACTGCAAGCACAAAAACTCTGCTAATGTCATTCTGTACCTCATACCTGATTTTAAGTGTGGCAAGAGAATCACGCCTGCTATCAGCATTGTGGATGTAAGAACACTGTGCCATCAACGTTTTATATCCAGTGATACTGCCCAAAGAATTTCTTAAGAGGAGGAACCTAAGCTGTCAGACCAAAAAAGGGAATAGCTCTAAGAAAACCTGATGTACTACAATGGTCACCATTAATATCTTAATTTGCCTAATTTTTCTTAACTACAGTATTTATATTATTCTTAAAGGACTCTACAGACTTTGGATCTAATCTACCACTGGTGTCAATGGATGCAGTTTATCAAATTCCTCAGAGCAACAAGGAATATAGACTCATGCATACAATATTACATACATGTGTCGCAGTACACAATGTATTTGCCATTCAGTCAGGGTTGCCAAACTTCATAAAAATTCTACTACAAAATCTTCCAAATAAACCATGGATCTGAGGATCACTGAGTCCATAATCAGCAGAAGGCCAGTTTCACATTCTGTTGAATTTTAGGCTATTTTCTTCTTAGAAAAGTAAAAGAAAAAGGCACAGAATAATAATCCAATGGTGATGCTTTGAGCCACTCCTCATCCCTGACTCCCACCTGAGTTTAATTGAAAAATTGACCCTTTTAACAATTGCTGCATACCTAGATTCCATCATGCTGGTAACACTGAATGACTGCCCCAACCAGAGGTTTTAATGGTAAATATCTACATCTTACAGTGCCCACACTTCAAACTTCTGACAGTTACACTAGGGATGTAAAATCCTGTTTAATTGCTTAACTGATTAAAATGGGTGAAAGCAGGGGCAGCTCCAGCTCTAAGGTTGCCAGGTGTATAGTATTGGCCCGAACAGTCCAGTACTTGCAACCTCTGTCTGGTTTAAAAAAAAAACAAAAACAAAAAACACACCAGAAAATACTAGAAATGTAAAATGTCCGGTATTTTCTGAGACGGAAGGCTGCTTGGGACATTCTTCCCCTGCCACGTCTGGCAGGGGTAGGGATATTTAAAAGTGTAGTGACTTTTTTTTTTGGTGCGGTGTTTTTTGTTGGTTGTGGGGTTTTTTTTTTTTTTTTTGCTCAACCAATTTTTCCTCCACCATGTTCGGTATTTTGTGTGAAAGTATCTGGCAACCCTATCCAGCTCAGTGTGACAGGTCTGGCTGCATCATAGTCAAGGGCTGCTCCGATTGTCCAGATCAGCCCCTGCCTGCGGGGTGCCAGGGCCGGCCATGGACAGAGGCTGTTCTGGATACCAGAGTAGCCTCTGCCTGCGACACGACCAGGTCCGGTAACCAATTAAATGGGATTTTACATTTCTAATAGAAACACATGCTGCTGGCCAGGGCTGGAGTTAGGGAAAATGGCATCCTGAGTGAACTTGTGTTTTGGGGCTCCTGGCCCTTCTAAACATGGTACTTCCTTATTGCCTTGGACCTGCATGGGCTCCCCAACCCTGCCACCCCATCCTGCACCAACTTTACCACTCAACCCTGTATTTTGCCCTCTTATCCTTTAACTTCTGCACAGTGCTGCCTTCAGCCCTAACCACTGTACTATCCTCCTGCCTGGGGCCCCCCAGACTCCTGCCCTGTTCTGCTAGTATGCCCCAGCACACTGCCCCACCTGCCGAGCACCCCCACCCCCTTACATCCAGCAATGAATGTTCCCAATAAGCTGTGTCTTGGTGCAGCCACTCAGAAGAGATTTAAATGCTGCCCAACTGATCAGCAGAGTGCCCACAGCTAGGTTTTGCTTCTACTGGTGGTGCACATTCACACATGCTTTGGTGCACTGTGACAGGGTGTACCAGTCCCACACTGAACAAACAGGGTTTAGCCAGGCTATCCTGGCTGAAGGAGCCCTGCTGGGCACGCTCAGACTGTAGCTCAGGTATAAAAGCCTGGGGAGAGGCTCAGTCTGAAGCTCCTGAGCAGCAACAGCGAGCCGCCTGAGCCGAGAACAGTGGCAGCCCCGACGATGGCTAGGTC
>CM057845.1:105973381-106016054 GCA_030068395.1 Apalone spinifera | reverse complement strand
CAGCCCCCAGGCACTCCAGTGCTGGCACCAGCAGAGTGGCACTGCTGCGTACCTGGCCCACAGCTGCTGCTCTGAGAGAGGGCTGGGGGGAAGCCTTCTCTCCCCAGGGAGCTCCTAGCTGAAATGCCTCATCTCCAGCCCAACCCCAGAGCCACATCCAAAGCCTTAGCCCTCACCCCCCAGCCTCCCCTGTTCCCTAGCCCTTTGCAGGAGTCCTGAGGCCCCTCCCACATCTCAGACCCCTCGCACCCATCCCTGCCCCAGATCAGCTATGTGCAGAATGAATTTTGTTGGAGGTGATGAGTGACGCATCTTCATGTTGGCGCACAAAACAAAATTCATTGCATGCATGGACATAAAAACAGTAGTGGGAACACTGGACATCACTGACAACTTATCTAAGAGCAGAATCTAAAACCTGCACCACAGTTGAGCACAGTTTGTTCCCTAAAAGAGGGCTTTAAGAGCATATCCAAAAGTCTGACGGGAAAATAAAAAGATCTGGTGAATTTCAAACCTGAGAGTGAATGGAAAAGTAGAAAAATGTTATCATAGCATCCCAGGCAGTGTCAGGTGTGCAATCTGGGGGGGGGGGGGGGGGAAGAGAGAAACATATCTGAAGAGCAAAGAGCATATGGAACACAAAAGGCCCCATGAAATAAAACATGTTTCAGTGAGTATAAAAATAAAAGAGGGTGTTAATTTTCCTGTACAGTGACACACTTTCTCTTCTTGGGTGTGAAATGCTGTGGCTGAAGTACAACTGCCAAAATTAGTTTCTTGTTAAAAAAAAGAAAGAAAGAAAAGGTTAAAATGTAAAGTATTTAAACCTGCATGTTTTAAAGCCTTCTGCATTTACAGATGGCCACTTCCTACCCTAAGGCACTGTAATGTCATCCAGCAGCCTGCTTCTTGGCTATCTTCAGTCGTGTATAGTAGTCCTACAACTTTAGGGCCATATCTGCCTTCTACTAAGTCAGTGATAAAACTCAGATTGACCTGCAAAGAGAAAACATAAGAATGTCTATACTGGGTCAGATTAAAAGTCCATCTAGTCCAGTATCCTGTCTTCTGACAGTGGCCAATGCCAGGTACCCCAGAGGGAATGAACAGAACAGATAATCATCAAGTGATCCCTCTCCTGTCTCCCATTTCCAGCCTCTGACAAACAGAGGCTAGGGACACCATTCCTACCCATCCTGGCTAGTAAGTACTGATGGCCCTAACATCCATACATTTATCTAGTTATTTTTTGAACTCTGTTAAAATCCTGGTCTTCACAACATCCTCTGGCAAAAAAGAAAGAATCAGTCTTTCATACAAAAGATCCTACAGAATATTCAGTCCATACCTAATTCATCGCATGGTGAGACTCCTTATTCCCTTCTGTTGCATTTGGAAAAGAAGCGCTACCAAATTATTCTGAAACAGTCATTGTGTTTTAGCATTATCCTGCAATAAGTTTTCTGCTCTAATATCACATTCCTCCTCCTGTACACTAGTGTTACAATTAAAGAACAGGAATGATCAAGCAAAACACCAAATCTTCCAGCCCAAACCTTTTTGGAAACTGATAACATAAGCATGATTTTTTATCACTTTTTAATTATGCATATTTCTTTACTTGGTTCCTATTGAACCAGGTCCAGGAGTTCTGAAATGCTGCAAGAAAGCCCGTTGTATTTCTAGCCTGATTAGAAGCTTTCCAGAATCTAGTGCTCTTCAGAATGCCAGGATTATTTTGGAGAGGCAAGAAGTTCAGGGAGCCTGGATCAATCTCAGTTAGGATTCTATTTGGCGGGGACACCACAGGACACATGATGGACCGAAGGAAGAAGGTGAGGAAAGGCGCTAGTGCTAGCAACAGTGAGAGCAATACCAGAGTAAGGGAAAGGTAGCCCTTCAGATGGAATATAAGACCATTCAAATACAGACTGAAGTAAATTGGCAAAGCTGCCCAAGACTAATAAAAGGCACTTTTGTTTGGAATCACAGCAGTAAGTAGTACCTTCAAAGGGACTACTGAGTTGTTATCATGCAAACATATCAAGTCTTCACTAGGGATGTGAAGGACTAGCTGATGCTTATTGGATAGTTGACAGATTATGGACTAGTCATCCCCCCCACTTGCTGCCTCTATCAGAAAGAGGCAGCAAGGGGGGGAAGGAGAAGGGAATACTTCAAAGCAGCAGTGCTGCATGGAGCCTGGGGCCAGACCCCGGGCTCCACACAGTGCTGCTGCTTTGAAACACTCCATGCAGCGCAGGGCCAGCTGCGGCATCCACAGGCTGCACGTGGCATTTCAAAGCAGCAGCACTGTGTAGAGCCCGGGATCAGCTGGGGAATCCCCTACTAGCCCCAGGCTCCAGTTTGAAATGCTGTGTGGAGCCTGACGCTGGGCTTCCTGTGGCATTTCAAAGCGGCAGTGCCGCTGGGAGCCCAAGGTCAAAAGGGGAGTCCCCAGCTGACCCCAGGCCTACGTGGCACTTTCACCTTTGAAGTGAAGCAACAGTCCTGGTGCTGTTGCTACACTTTAAAGGCCGAGGTGCTCTATCGACTAGCCGAATAGTCGATGCAAAATGCATCGACTGTTCGATTAGTCAATTACTCAAAATTTAAATCCCTAGTTTTCAACTTAGAAATAAAATCACAAAATATAAGCATAGGAAATTAGCATCCTAACTTGGATATATTAATTTTTCCAAAGAGATTGATACTTTAACAATACTTTCCTATTGCAAAAGGTTAATCTTGAGTTTATCCACTTCAGCCATCAAAATATATTCTGCTTCAATATCAACTTTTTCTTTAATCCTTCAGAGAATATATCCCTATGATTACAGTTGCCTCTTTGATAAACTTGTAAATCCTACAGGTAAACAACTTTGGAATGTGGGCATAGTACTAAAGTATTTGTCACGAATTGACATTAAGTGCCATATAAAAACGCAATCAATAGAGTTAGCCAAGGCCTCAAGAGAGTCTGAATTCAGACAAAGGATCACTGAACTGTTTGGATCCAAAAAACTTGCACGGACACTTTGAAGCTCTTTCTAGATGTAGAATTATTACGGGTTAATTGCTTCAGCGTTTTCAATTCATTAACAGAATATGAGCAGTTCAGATGCCCCAATAATGGATACACTATAAAAACCTAGATAAAGTGGACTTTATGTTTCTACCATTTTGAGAGCCTGCCATTTAATATTCCTGGATAAGGACTAATGTTCCCTCTAATCTTTTCCATCCATGTAAGGAATACATTTTAATGTGCACTCAGGCATGTGCAAATGTGCACCACCAGTAGAAACAAAAAAAAAATGTAGCTTCAGGCACTCTACTAATCAGCTAGGTGGTATGTGAATCTCTCCGATTCAGCCGCAGAAGTGCACACCTTACAGGAAACACTGTTGGGGACCATCCATTGAATTCTTTAGAAACTGTGGTGTTTCAAAATAGAAATGTTTAATGATGCCCACAGTAGTTAGGTAGATTTGATGGCAGTTCATACACAGCTTTTATGTTTACATCCTTCTAAGAGTGGATCCATTCATGGAAAGTTTAATTACTTCTTGCCTACTTAGATGTGTTTCTACCCATAAAAGCTGTGCATAGGATAACTCTGTTTAATATGAAGCATAAGTTCATGGGTTTTTTCCACTGTAATCATGGAGAGATGTGCTCACAATTCTTACCAGTAAAATAAAATATGGTCATTTCACCACCTCAAAGAGATGTTGTGAGGCTATGTTCACTAATACTAGTGAATCGATTTAAAAAGAAGTGTTGTAAACTTGCTATTTTGTCACAAGCCTTGCAATGTTTGTTGGGTTTTGGAGTCAGATAATTACATAAAAGTTTAAACATAACTATAAAGTCTCAAGAGCCAAAACAAATAAAAAGAATCCCATATTTATGAATTTTAAAATCTGATGAATCATGAATTTATGAGAGAGACTTAGTTTTATAATCCTTGGTCCTCGTAGTACAATACTGCCATGAAGACTGCAATAAGAAATCCTTTTTTTAAAAAATCAATTAAAATAAGTGAGGAGATAGCTGTACCAGAGTCTTATGTTGACAGCAAACATTTGCTTTTAATGAGGACAATTATCAGGGTACAAATTATGCCAGAGCCAAATATATGAAGAAATTGGAATTCAAATATCAATAAAATTGCATTTTATTACAAGTTTGTTCTATAACTCATACAAGAAAATAAGGTAACAGAACAGTAGTACAGTATTGGATGGTTAGGCATATATACCCTTTACTTCACCCCTTAACTTTAAATCATTAGGTTGTGACTTAAAAAAACAAACAAAGGGTATTTAAGAATAATTTGCACCCTCTCTATCAACTTCATTTAACATGAACACTAATTGACTTTACCCCCCTTTTTCCCTTCCTTCTCTCACCTGCCCCTCCCCCGCCATTTCCTATTTATTTTGGAACTGGACCTTTAATAATTCCATTCATCTGAAGAAGTAAGCTGTGCCCACAAAAGCTCATAGATACTATCTACATGTTTTGTTAGTCTTTAAGGTGCTGCTAGACTATTAGTTGTTTTTTGAGTTTTTCCAGTTACAGACTAACTCAGTTACCCCCCTCTGAAGCTTTTAAATACATGATCACACTTCATATCTAAAATTACTGCATCATCCATTTCTCCCTACTAACTTCTGTGTGTAGCAGCTTGCAATACTTTTTACTTACATTAATTTCATTGTCATAATAATCAGCTGTGTACACATAGTTTTAGTGACAGACCCAAATTCCACTAGCTGACCTCAAGAATGGATCCTTATTTCCACATCACAGTCTTCAGTGATGTTTCACGAGCTATATTTTAATATAGATCTACAACTAGATCTTTGTATGTAGCATCTGTATCTCAGTGTGTCTAATTATTACTTGAGACACAATGATATACAGAGTAAGGATATTAAGAGGCGGGTAATTCACTAATCGTGTAGTCAATACAATTTTATACAGAGGCAGCAAGGGAAGGGAGGAAGCAAGTAGTCGACTCGACTTCCTGATAAGCTTGGGCTTATTGAGTAGTCGACTACTTGCTTACAACCCTAATACAGAGTATATGAAGTATGGAAAATAATAGCAAGCAACCACTGAATACTTTAGTTAGGGTGTAGCAGATTGTACACATTCATAAAACTGTCATTATATGCACTGAAGACATCAGCTTCACTTATGAATGATATGCCAAACATAAAGAACTATAAGTCAAATATAGAAAGGTTTGTTTGTGGAATCACCTGAGTTTAGTTGGCAGAGCTTTCCCATGAGAATGTTGGGGATAGTTACTATTCCCTACCAAATTATATTTTGATAGGCAGGTCTCTATTCTGAGAGCTGTGAAGTAGCCTCTGTTGGTGCACAAATCAAAGTATTGCACTTCCCCTCTAAAGACACTGAGCGAAATAACATGCAACCTTAATGTCACTTCCATTTTCTAGTTATGCGTCACATCTGTATTCCTTCTCACAATATAAATCTTATATTATAGATATTTTATAGTTATACGATAACTTTCACCCCAAGCTGGTCCTTAGCTAGGCATCAGCAGTAAAACACCCACCTGAAATGTGGCACAAGCTCTTTAAATGAGACCTATGGGGGACCTTGATTTTACATTTCGGCTACATCTACACGACAAGTTTTCGCTGCAAAATTATGCTAATGAGAGATCATTTGCATGAGTCGTGATCTAATTTACATATTTTCTGCCAATCCATTTTTGCACTAGCGGTTTTTGCGCAAAAACAAGCAGTGTGGACTTTTTTTTTGCGCAAAAATCCCTTTTCCCACAAGATCCTTAATGCCCCAAAAAAGGAGGTTTACTAATCTTGCAGAAAAAGGGTTTTTTGCGCAAAAAGAAAAGGTCCACACTGCTTGTTTTTGCGCTAAAACCGCTAGTTCCAAAATTGATCGGCAGAAAATATGTAAATTAGATCATGACTCATGTAAATGAGTCCCTCATTAGCATATTTTTGTGGAGAAAATTCTTAGTGTAGGCATAGCCTTCATGTGAAAAAACAAGCTCTCTCTAATATTGTACTGGGAGATACATTTAGTTAAAAAACTACTTAATTATGGATTCCATTTCCTATGTGTGTTCTTGGAAATCTCTTATTGAAGTAACTTAGTCTGCAATATATGATGAGATCCTGGGCTGGCCCACAACATTTTGGCACCTGAGGCAGGGAGCTCAAATGATGCCCGCATGCCCTCTCACTTGGGCCAAATCTTTGAAAGGTCTCAATTCTGCCTCCTTCCTGTTCTACTCCTCTCATGGCACTCCATCATCTCTGTGCATCTAGAGCACAGAGAATACATATACACCAGCAGCAGACACAATTTTCTACACTCTGGGTCCTTTTGGCGCCCTCCCCACAGTCTGGTACCTGAGGCGGCCTCAGTTCGCCTCATGGTAAGGCCATGAGATTGAAGCGTTAGGTAATATATGACAGCATATACTTCTCAAGTAGAATCTATGGGCCTGATTCTGATCTGTTACTAATTTTACACTTGTGAGTTCCACTGAATTCAATGGATTTATTTCTCGGGTACCAAAAGCAGAATTGTGCCTTACATCTGTTATTTAGCTACACAGTAACCTGCATCCCTACAAATAAATAATACCAAATTCTAACAATACTAAACCAGAGTTTCTCAAATGCCAGGACAGAGAACCTTCACTCCTCTTATGTACCCGTGAAAATTTGTTACACACACACACACACACACACACACACACACACACACACACACACAGAGAAAGATATACAACTACTCTGGCCTTGACAAATGCAGTCTTGCCCCACTCATGCCCATTCAAAATGCTACTGCAAAGATAATTCTCCTAGCTTGTCACTTTGACCAAGTCATCCCTTTCTTTTCTGTCCTTCACTGATTCCCCCTTCTCTGTTGCTTCAAACATAAGCTGTTTATCTTCGCTCTCAAGGCCCTTCGCAGCCTATCCCCAATATTGTACATATCATCTCTTGTTTACTACCAAAATGTCAACTCCTGTTTCCAATTGGCCACTGAAGCAAGCCTCCATTGACCTCTTGTTATATTTCAAAACACACATTTTTGTGTTTTCCTCCATACTGCCCTTCTCATTTAAGAGGTACTCCCCACATACCATCTCAAAGCTACCCAATAATGCTCCTTCATGCTACACCTATGCCAGTCGCACTCAATCTTTCCTGACTACTGTTCTCTTTTCTAGAGTCTGATTTATCTGGCATACCTTCAAGTTACAACTCACTTAAAAACTACTTGCTTACAAAATCAGACATAATACAGAAGTTTCACAGCACACCATTACTGAAAAACAGCTCTCTCATTTTTGCCATATACAGGTTGTAACTCTCTTAACTGGGATTCTCTGGCCTGGCAACATCCATGGTCCGGTATGGTGGAGGGCCAGTGGTAAGGATCCCTGCAGGAGGGCAAGGCAGTGGGCTGCCCTCAGCGAGCTGATGGCAGGGCTGTCCAGTGCGGGGCAGCAGGTCTTCCAACCCCACTGGGCAGACAAGTGTGTGGCTGCCTGGCAAGACTGGGATCCACAGTAGCTTGGTGTGGGGGAGAGGCTGCTTGGTGGGGCAGAGATGCACAGGCTGCCTGACAGGGTTGGCAGGGTAGTGGAGCCAGGAGGAGGCCAGTGGGTTGGGTGGGGGGGCCTGGTAACAGGTTGTCCAGAAATGACCGCCCTGGGTCTAGCAAAATCCCTCATCTGGGACTGATCAGGTGCCGAGGGTGCCAGACCTGGGAGGTCCAACCTGTAATTATAAATATTTATTGTACAGGTTGGAGTTCCCTGGCCCGGACCCTCGGCACCTGACCAAATCCAAAGGAGAGAATTTGATGGACTAGGGAGGTCTCCTATCACTAATGCCCTCCCCGCCCCCAGCATGCCACTGGCTCTGCTTCCACCCCAGCCACCTCCCTCCCCTACCTCTGGCCTGCTGGCCCTGGTAGGGCAGCTGGACACCAGCCCCTTACTTCCAGCCCCGGCTACCGCTGCCAGCTTGAGCCTCTTGAAGTCACTGGGCCCTGGGTCAACTGTCTACTTTGCCCCCTCCCCTGTCAGCCTGCATATGCACATTGCTGGGTAAGAGCCACTGGTCTATACTACGAGTTAGACTGAGAGATTTCCCTGTTCGGGTACGGTTAGAACTTGCGCGAGTATAAATAGCAGTACAGCCACAGTTGCGGCAGCAGAGGCAATGGCTTAGCTATGCCAAGTACATATGTGCATGAAACCAGTGGGTCCATACTTGGCACCAAAGCTTGTATCTTACAAAAATGGGCAATATTACAATAGCTTCATTTGAAAACCGTGGCAGACATATGGCACAATCTGTGGAACCAGGAAGTATCTAATGCTTTGCCTTTCATCAGATACTATGCAATATAATATTTAGTGCAAACAGCCCCTCGCCCTCACAGTAACAGTTCTGTCTTCTGTCTTGACATGTCAGCTTTTAAATAATAGCAAAGATTTTTCTTTACCCAGGATAAGGATAGAATAATTGACATGCTTTTTTCCCTACTGAGTCTGGAATGCTTTAGCTCAGTCAGGTGTGTCTCCTAGATAAATGCTATCTGTGTTTCATATCTTTGAAGCATTGTTTGAAAAGTACTTTATCTGGGTGTGTGCGAGTAAATTTCACATTCCACAACAGAATCTTAAATCTATTTACTGCCAATCTGGATGATTAATAAGGCAGTGAAAACAAAATGTCATCTCTCAGCCAAATACAAGAATAGTTCATATTATCCCTTCTCTGTGGTTATTGAGCCATGCGTTCTTTGATGTGCTGAAAAAGAGGTACTTTTGTTTTATGCCGGGGCAATGAACATAAGTCAAAACTGGCTACAAATTAAACATATTTCTCTTACAGATGAGTGTGCAACTCTTACTAACTTTAATGGAAGTTGCATGGGTGTGTCCAAGAAAAAAATCCGCCCTCAGGCTATTATTGCCCTGTACATTTAAAGGACTTATGTAAATAATTTGTTGCTTGTTTAAAAAAAGAAAGCAAAAGGAAGTCCATGGGCATGATGTTTGTAAATCAAATTTTAGCTCACTGGCCAAAAGCCAGCAGGGTAAACCTTTGTAAAGTGCTTTAAGATCTCTGGATGAAAAGCACTATATAAGAAACAGGTATTAAATCCTGGAAGAATGAGCTCAATCTTTGTCTGCTTAAAACCCAGTTTAGCAAAATACTTGACTTCAATGGAACTGAAGCACATGCTTCAGTGCTTTGTTGAATCAGTGCCTTACTACTGTCATAATAAAATACAAGAAGATAAAATTAGTATTTTTCATGTACTAGGATATTAATTACCTAGGAATTTTACTGGTAGAAAGAGGAAGGAAAAATCACAATAGATGGGTGAATTTGGACATTTGTTTACAAGTGACCATTATGTCTCAGCATCCTGCAAATGCTTTCCCAGTTTTTCTTTCTTTCAGACTCCACAGCACCTTTGTTTCTCTCAGTTTCTCCTCCTCCCTCCTCCTCCCTCCTTTCCCCTCACTCTCTCTTGGTGGCCATTAACTACGCTGACAGTTTGACAGGCTGAAATAAGGAAATAAAACACTTAAACATTGTTTCCTGATGTATGCATTCATCTCTTCTGCCAAACACAGATATTGAGGAGATACTTCACTCCTCCTGTCAGCTCACTAAATTATACCCCAGCTCGCATAGCAACAACTCTCAGGTCTTTCACATTCTGTTGATCTGTCTTCCTATTAGAAGGCCATACAAGTGCCATTTCCTTGTCGTCATTGGAAGCCTCCTATATTTATACTTTTAATATCACATTTTCATATGCCTAGGGTTGGGCTTTTGTTAAAAACAGGCTCTCAGACTTCTATTTAATACAGTCAGAATTCTCAACAACGTGACAACTCTTCTTCTCGCTCAAATTAAAAAAAAAAACCCACACACTTCAGAACTAAAATAATGAAACTGATTGAATTAAACCTTGTGTGGTTCTGATAACTGACTGCATTAGCTGAAATCAACTTGCTTTAGCCATGTTTATTAAAATTTAACATTGGAAATCGTGTTTTTATTAAAAATTGCTGGTAGACAGAAAACATGCTTTTGAAGGCTAGAGGCATCCTATGCTCTCTACATAACCGTGCTTACAGCATTAGCTGATAGCAGACAATGTTTTAGGACTCCTAACGGGAAATCTGCAATGTTGCTGTCACTGCTCATTACCTCCAGAGGGTGTTGCTGTGAACAAACCTATGGGAGCAAGGGTGAGGAAAGATGTTGGAGAACTTGTAACAGGTTTCATGTCCTGAAAGTTTGCTGTATAGATGTAATTGGGAAGAAAAAGTCTGGCTGGAAAACAAATCAGTAGATTTTATCTTGTCACTTTGTTTCTCCACTTTCCTGTTCTAAGTTAATAAGACAAAGACATGTTTTGTTCTCTCTCCACTGTCCCACAAGAAGACTGGATGCAGAACAAAACTGATCACTAATTAATTCTGACAGATCCCCCTGAGTAATACCGATTGCCGAAGTGGCACCAACAAGGAAATGCCCACACACACTCCCATCACATGACAGTATCATACCCCACCGATTTTTCTTTTCTGTCCACATTTTCTTATTTCCTAAAGGGATGAATTGTAGAAAGTCAGACACGCAATATTCAAACTGGGGACATACTCTCACTATTGAACACTGACATTCTGAAGCAAACAGTGATGTTTCCATTATCCAGACCTGCTGCAACATTTGCTGTGAAGCTCTTTTTTTGTCTCATTTGTTTGCAATGAATCAAGTTCCTACCCATCACCCTGAGGTACTCAAGTACTGCCTGGTAACTTCAGAGCTCGTGACTCATGAGATGTATCAATAATTCACCCATTCCAAAATATGATTATTTTCATTCTAAGGTTACTTTGATCTCTTTCCATATTTTTGTTTATTTCAATGATCACTTATCACACCCCAAGAAACTTTCCTGGAAGTATCTTGACAATTCCACTGATCTGTAGATTTAATCAGCAGCATCATGAAAAAAAATAAACCAACAACGTGTATACCAGCGAAAGGCTGCATTTCTGATGTTGCTCAGATTCTGTTCTTACTAAAAGAAACAAATGTTTGAGAGAGAGTTTGCTCTTAGGAACACAGAAAATTCAGATTCAATCACTTTGAAGAGCCAGGAGAGACTGTTTGAGTGGAAAAGTAATCCACTGAATCATCCAGGGATGGCAAGAGCTCTGCTTTCCTCTCTACCATCTAATATTGATTGTCTAAGGAGTAGCACTGACATTGGTGGCACATATTAATTTAGCCATTCCAAGAAAGGTACTCATAACAGCTGCAGTATAATATATGCCACAATTTAACTGGAAGGGCTTGAATTCATGTGTGAAAGTGAAAGAAAACATCAATAAAGAAAGAGGAAACATATGTTCCTTACTACTTCCTCTATACAAGCCTATCATGGGATAATCAAACAGAGATAGTTAATTCTTTAGTTAGGGTATGTGCATCACATCCTAAAAAAATACTGAAGTTTAATCTTATTTCTCTTGTGAGGAAAAACTGAAAGGCTCCCTTGTATGCTGCTATTGGGGAACAACATGCTAGTGAAGGTGACATTTTTCAGAGATATGGAAACAATCTTTTGTCCAGTTGTGATCATTAAAAATTATGCATTGTGTACCGGTTAAATTAACAAAGATGTCTTCCCTCCTAATGTAGAAAGAAACATCCAGGGTCATTTAAAATTCCTATGCCACCCACCTCCCAAGTTCATGGGCATTCCTGCCTTTCACCTTATGGGTATGTCTACATTGCAGAGAAAATCCTGCAGTGCTGCTGTCAGAGCTTGGGTCAATTTATTCAAGTTGTGGGGCTAAAAATAGTAGCCTAGACAGACTTTCAGGTCTCAGGCTGGAACTTGGGCTCTGAAACCCAGTGAGTGGGTAAGGTCTCTGACCAATCTGAAATGTCTCCATTGATGTTTTTAGCCCAGGAGCCCGCATCGACTGACCTGGGCTCTGAGATTTGGAGTGATGGTTTTTTCTTTCCAGCCTAAACATATCCTGATATTCTGTTTTGCAGTGATTTTCCAGGTACCAGGTTGAGAGGCATCAAAACTTTGAAAGTGACTTTGAATAAAGTGCCCAGTCACCAAGAGTTTACCTACAGTGACTTAGCCTCCTGCCAATGCCCAGGAAACAAAAATATTACAATACAATTTAAAAATGAAATCCAAATATATAAAATATTAAAATAGTTAAATATACATGAAAATATATGCATCATGGATGGGTGTATGATCACTGTGCCACTTGTTTTTCCCTTATTTTAACGTCTGACTGTACAAATAGGGCAAACACTTGGATCACATATGCACTGAAATAAGTTGTCTCTGCAGGTTGCAAAGATGACATTTCTTGGGTGCATCAGGATCTGGATTCGCTTTCCATAGTAGATGTACTATTTTCCTATTATTTTTATATTTAAATATATATAATGTAGATTTATCATCTCAAATGATAGAAGGAAATTGTTGGTTGGGGAAAAACAATCAGTTACTAGGAAATCACAAAGGAAAAACAACAGTTTTCAAATTCTCATTTTAGGCAGCTGCATTCAGAGGCAAACAAATCAGATAGAACAAATCTTCTACCATCTGTAAGTTAATTAACCTGACCTCAATAACGAACAATTGCTATTACGGTGTTCCAAAGGCAATGCAAGAGCATAAAACATGGGTCACAGTTAGAAGGTACAGAGCAGCAAAGAACTCTTTGCCATATATATAATATACTTTGCTACTCAGTACGAAGCATGATTTGAGAGAAGATTACAGTTGACCATAATAGGTGACCTTTTGCAAAGTCACCTATTGGCATGATTCAAGCCCAACTAGAAAGGTGAATAAAAGCACTGCACTTAGAAAGCTACCAGGCACTTTTTCCCTTGACCAGAACGCATTGCAACGAACATAAAAAGCCAAAAAAACTTTAGAACTCTTTGACTATCCAAGATAAGAAAATATTTCTGCATTACATTAGTATTAACAAACAGAAAAGAACAAATAAAGAAATTTAGAATAATTAGGACATATCTAGACTTTCTTAGATTGATCACTGATTATTTCAATCTGACCATGTTCACTAGAAATTTACTTCAATATCCATTTAAAAGATAACCACAGTTTGCAAAAATGATATGATATCCAATAGGTCATGGCATTTTCTTTCATTTCCCTCCCCTAAAAACAGGATCAAAGTCAGCCTAATATTAGAGCCCGGGTTTTAACCTTAATGACACCTTTCATATGCAAGTAGATATAAGAAAATTGGTCCTATAAACTCCAAACACAGAGGCCCCTACCTCTGAAGGAAGTTTCTGTTCATAGCAAGGAACCTTATGTACAGAGCTGTTTTTCCCTGCAATGGGGTGCAAAGGAGAAACAATTATTTAAAAAAACAAAAAACAAATAAATTTGGCCAAAAAAATGAAAACCCAAAATTGTAGGTCAAAGTGCAAGTAAAACAAGCAATAAACTGGCCCTAATAGATCCTGGGACCTATAGTCTAGATGGGAACTCCACCATAAAGCAGAACTGAGGCATGAGGCTATGAACTATTACTGCTAAGAGGCTCTTCAGCAACATTTCTAATTCTAAACTTTTCAATTTTCAGATAAAGTAAAACACTTCTCTTTTTTTGCTTTTGCATGTTCAATTTTTGGTAAGTTCAAATTTTTCAATGAATTTTTTTGCATAGGTGAAAACTCAATTTTCCAACCAAAAAATCCAGTTTTGATGGAATTTTGTTTAGCTCACCACCACATTTTATATCATTTTTCAGCTGCAACAACCAACAGAGAACAGCATGATGGTTCCAATTCATAATAATACCACAAGTTTTGTGATGTGTAATGTTTTTCTTAATCACAGCTGAATTTCTGTGACTGGTTGAGAAACTCAACTTCCATTGTTTTTAAAGTATATTTCTAGCCCTCACCATTGAAGCGGGAAAGCTTATAAACTTGAAAGAAGTTCTCTTCAAAGGCTTAAATGTCAAAAAGCAAATAGAACAACTTCCCTCCACTCCACAAAAAGTACAGGTTGAACTTCTCTAGTCTGGCACTCTCAGGACTTGACTGGTTCTGAATCAGACCACGGGAGGTCAATATTGTCTAGCAGCATTACCAACACTTCCACTGCTTGCTGAGCTAAATAACAGCACAAAAAACTGAGAGCCAGGACTGGTGGCTGTAAGCAAACTTTATGGGACCACAGGAAACTTGGCGACACCCATGATAAGAGGACATCCAGCTAACTAAAATCATGCTGGACCATGGATGTTGCTAGACTAGAGAATGACGGACTAGAGACATTCAACCTGTATTACATTTTATAAAGTCATGATTTTTAAGCCCATCGCAGAAGATTTTTTAAGGCCCGACTCCTGAATACTTCAGACTGGCAATACTGCACACAATGCCTGATTTCACTTCCACTGAAGTCATTGTCAAAAAACATTGATATTGAGTCAAACTGAAGGAGAACACAGCTGAATGGCATACTGGAATCTTTCCAAGCTATTCTTCTGAGCTCCGAAACCAAGGCTTTCAAACAAAAATAGGTCTATAATCTGCAAAGATAACTTTGAGAACGTGAACCAAGTGTAATTGATAGAGATATGCCTACCTGAGTTTACAGGAAATTGAAACAATAGCTCAGAATGTGAATCACCACATTTATTACAATGAGAATTGACTCATACACCAGTGACAATAGTTAACAATGCTTGAAATATAAAGTATTTCACTGCTCATCAGAGCATATCAGACCTTGTCCACATGAGAAAATAGCACTGATTTAACTGAATTGCTTTTTTAAGAAACAGATGTACTCAAATCACTAGGGGGTATGTCTACACAACATAGCTTTAGCCACACCGCTGTGGACACAGCCATGTTGCTAAAAGTCAGGCAGCGTAAACACGGTTTGTTGTCACTTTTGCGGACAAAGTTTCCACTCCCAAGGGCATTTGTATTTACAGGTACTTGCCATGTGGCAAAGCTTTTGTGGCTCGGAGGGGCAGGGGTTAAGCACTCGTGAATGACAAAAGCTTTGTCACTCAATTGTCAGTACAGACAACGCTTAAATGGGACCCTTCTATTTTATTTTAAATTGACATAGAGCCTTTAAAAACCAAAATAAGAATGTCCACACACAAGAATTGCATCTATTTAAATAAATTAGTTTCTAAACACATTTAGAGCTTGATTACACAAAGTTTTTGCACCATAATTAATTCAAGATAACCCTCTAATATGGATGAAGTGATATCACTATAAAGGGTTTATATCAGAAAAGTTTGTTCCTGTAATAGTTGCATGCTAAGCGGATACAGGCCAGGTTTATACTGACACAAGAACATCCACATATGAAGTTTCTCTGGTTACACTAATTTGGTATAAAAAAAATAAAATCACATTTTGCGGCATAGTCTGCACTACAAAGTTAGATCCATAGAAGCTGCCTGGCACCAGCCAGGATGTGCGGAGTCAGCACTTAAATTTGTCACCCACTGATGTAAACACCCTATAATAATATTATTCCCAAGCAACCTTGAATCATGTTTGATGTACTGAGGTCAATGCAGTCCAAGTGTAGCTGATGCATTACCTACGTTAGGATAGCAGCAGCTACCCCACAATGCTTGATACTCACTGCTCTGGTCACAATTGTGAAATCCTCTGCCCAGGGATCATTGAGACCAGAAGACCTTAACTCCAGCAAACACCTTCTTTTAAAACTCAATGAATTTTTGAAATGCCCTTTCCTGATTGTCCAGCTTCCGGAGCACGCCTAGCAGCTCCCCACTGCTGCTTGCAACTGCTTGGTTGGCCCTGCCCACTATAATTTCCAAATGCACTCTGGCCTGGAGTAGACAGGAATATAAGATCTCCCGGGCACGTGGGGGGAAAGAGGCCAGGGCAGACACCTCTGTGGATCAGCTGTAGACGTGGACAGCTGCAAGCAGATTGCATGGGGCATGCTGTACTTCGTGGAGACCCCACAACAACCCACATGCACCTCTGAGGAACCCAAGCACTAGGCCCTGCCACAAACAGTAAGCACAAGGAGGAAAAGAGGAGGAGGACGGGGTCATACGAGCATGGTGGGCCAATCATGGTGGGCCAGGAGTCAGGACCTATCTAATATTCCACCACTGTCCAGCCAGTTTCACCAGTCAATCATGGGTGAGCCCTACGCAGGGGAAGGAACCCCAAGTAAGAATGTAAATCTATTTCCCATGACAGTGATGGCAGTCCCAACTTAGCAGGACACAGCTACTGACTTTTCATTTTATTTATTCACACTAGAAGAAGTAGCAATGAGAGGCAAGGTCAGTGTCCACTTTTCATTCCCCTGTAAACCTAGGCAGAGGGGCACGCAAAGCCGTTTGTGTATGTACACAGGGATGTGCCTTGAATTCTCCTGAGAGATGCGGATAAAATTTGCATGGAGGGATGTGAAACCCTCCTAAAGGTGTTTAGGGATGGCAGCCTTATTTCTTCTCTGCGGTAGGACGTTTCCCCTCGCCAGTTGGCGATTACCATAATGCTGCCTGCCAAAGTTAACAGGCTAGCAGCATATGGACCTAGGTGGCTTTGGGATGCCAGCAGCAGCTGTGCTCTCTCTGTTCTGAGTCTTAACTATTGCTTTCCAGTGCGACAACACTGACAATGCTACCTCTAGGTCAGAAGTTCGCAAACTTCACTGCATGGCAACCCCCTTCTGACAAGTAAAATTACTACATGACCTCAAGAGAGGCTATTGAAGCCTCTGCCCACCTATACCTCACTGCTGCAGGTGGTGGGGCTAGAGCCCAAAGGCTTCAGTCCCAGGCATGGGGCATACAGCCTGAGCCCTGCTGCACAGGATGGTGGGATGTGGGCTTTGGCTATGGTGGGGCTCAAGCTTCAGCTTTGGTCCTGGGCCTCAGCAAATCTAAGCCAGCCCTAGCAACCCCATTAAAATGGGGTCCCCACCCACCATTTGAGAACCTCTGTTATATAATCATAAAATCTTTAAATGAATTCATCTGCTGAAATAGTGAGACCATATCAGAACATGGCCCTTCCCTCAGATGCTACAATAATTAAAAGAGCCATATTTTTTAATTTAAAAAAAATGAATTGGCCATTCTGGGCATTACACGTCTGTTTTGACCCTACCTTCACTAAGCTTTATGTTTGGTTATTAGACAATATTGCCCATCTCCTGGAAAGTGTGTCTGCTGGTCACTGGTTGCTGACCTGTGTTTCCAGTCAGCGTTCAAAACGAGCATGTAGTGCTAAAACAGCCTTTGAACAGGCCACAACGCCATGCCTGGTTTGTACTAAAGAAAAGAGAGATACGAGCATGCAAATTGGCATCAGTTGTGTCTTCATCATCTCTTTGGTAAGAGTGAACCTCGTGGACAGCAGAAAGCTGCAGATCAACTTCTGCTTATTCAGACAAATATGCACTGGCTCCCTTATTTCCTAAAATGCCTGAAAAAAATATGACAAGTCTGAGTCTGAAGCACTCATTAAATATTGATTACAAACATGAGTACATTAAAAACAAACCCACAAGTCACATGATGATAGATGAGTTAATACTGACATATATTTCTCTAGCTTACATATATAACTGTACTTACTATCAGCATACATTTAATGCCATTACAGCATTTGGTGTTGCAAAGTTGAGGTGCTCCTGTACATAACTACCATTTATTGGTGTGCTCCCAAATTTAATCCATTGAAATACAGGGAATTACACTAAATGTAGCCTACTGCATACAACAAAGCCGGATAGTTTGAGGTGCCTTATGTTCCTACTAGCTATGTGGTATAAAATATATGCCCAAGTGAAGAATTTATAGCAATAACATTTACGTATCACGTTACTCCATGAACAATCTAATTTATAAAATGCCTATTGTGTATACACAAGGAACGACCATAAATCTTTAACATTAAACAGTGTCAACAGGCGAAACAACTTTCCCACTAGACTCGGCATACTGAGATTTATGGGCTTTTAAAGGGATGGCAGGCTCAGAAGAGGCGGCTCCTCAAAATTCAGCTTATTTGCCTACATAAAAAAACATACCCTTAAATGGATACAGGTATCTGTAGTAAGACTCTGGAAAATATAATCTTTCCTCAATGTTAAAGGATGCCCTTAAAATAACTTGCAAGTATGGCAACAACCCCCAAAAAATCACCATTTTTATGTTATGTTTATTTACTCTTTACTGAAAACCCGATTGAGGAGAAAATATGACAGAATCCTACAGTATACAGTTTCTTGCCATCGCTACGTTTTGCTCTATTGATACTAAAGGCTTGTAAGTAGAAAAAACATTCCATCTTATCTGTCACCTTGGATTAACAATTTAGTATACAATTCCAAGCAATGAAAATGGCCAGGCAAAGCACATCTGGCTGCATCCGAACACACCGTTTCTTTCTTTGCCTCATCTACAGTTACTGGAAGCTGTCAATAGAACTGACTTCTGCTGTCGTGGTACCCCCACAATTGAGCTAGCTCCTATACCACAGTTACAGTTATTGCTATCATGACTAGCCAGCACATCCCTGACACCCACAAGCTTACCCGCTTGGTTCCAGTCTAATTTCCACTCCCCAACCACTAGCTAAAACAATGTCTCCATGCATCACTAGCCATAACAGTGGGACGAAGCACACGTGCCAATGGACTCAAACATTAAAACATGTATCTAAAATAAAATATTTTTTTCAAAATTGGCACAAACACTGATGCTTAGAATTTAGCCCATAACAAAGACTAGCAGTAATCTAATTCCCCCTGCTCTGTAACACTCATAGGATGGAAAACCTTGTCCACTCAAAGGATCATGCATCAAAGTACAGGAATTTATACTTTTTGATTTTAACATACTTCTGTGATCTTCTCCTAGGGGTTTTAGCACTGAGTAAAGGTTTGAGTTGTTTTAGCTTAAAAAAAAAAATCACCCCGAGTTAGATTTGTACTTTTCATGGTATCACAATGCAATGAGTTAAAACATTACAGAGAGTTCTGAATAGTGTGCGTACCATCTACTAAGCTGCACCCCATGTTTACAAACAGCAGCAAAGTAGTTATGTAATGTGTGAAACTAGAGAAAAGGGATCAAGACAGATCTAGGCTAGTGTAACAAGAAGGGTTCAGGAAACGAATCCACACTGGGGTCAAACTACCACCACTTCAGGTGTAGAGCCTCGGCACGTAACGCTGACCATGTTTTATAAAAACCTGTTGCCTATAGCTGTGCCTATCGTTATTATTAATTAAATGTTACTGTCTAATATCAAGAGGACAGCTAAATTAATATCTATACATATATAGCTTGTGCCTGTGTACATCTAGCATTTTACTTAATGTAGATATGACTATGCTAAGAACTGCTTTTGATAATGAAGAATCAACTGTTGTCTGGAAGGAGAACAGACCACTGCTTTTAATTCCTCAGAGCTTGGGGTCTCTATTTTTATTAAAAGTTAAAGCTGATATTTTCAAAGCCATCTAAGTGAGTTAGGTATCCATTTCCCCTTTACTTTCCATCACATTTGGGTGCCCAACTCCCTGAAGCTCATTTGAAAATCACAGCATTTATTTGTTCAGGAAAAAGAGATATTCATTGAGGGATTCTTTAATACGCAATACACAACATTCTAAGTCAATTATAATCAGAACACAAACAATATGTCACGCCATCCACAGGACTAGTTTCTTCAGATGCCTCCTGCTATTACCAGCAAAGCTAACCCTTGTTCAGCTATAGGGGGAGGGATGGCTCAGTGGTTTGAGCATTGGCCTGCTAAACCCAGGGTTGTGAGTTCAATCCTTGTGGAGGCCGTTTAGGGATGTGGGGCAAAAAATTGTAAGGGATGGTACTTGGTCCTGCTGTGAAGGCAGGGGACTGGACTCGATGACCTTTCGAGGTCCCTTCCAGTTCTAGGAGATAGGCAATCTCCATTTTTTTTTTTTTTTATTGCTTGTGACACATGATTGTATATATTTTAACATTAAAGTGAGAGCACTTTTAAGCCAGCTTCCCCTAGCACCAGCTCCTCCTCCCTACCCTCCCTTGCTGCTTCTGATACAGAGGCACCAAGTTTGGGGGGAGGGGGGGCAATTGGTTGAGTAGTGACTTGACTACCCAATAAGCGTAGGATTATTGATTAATCCACTAGTTGCTTACATCCCTAGCCTAGACCCTCACATTTGTATATGATTACCTGAAAAAGTATTATTTATAAGCTTACACTAAGGAGAGAGAGAGAGAGAGAGGGGTAAACAGTTACCACTTTGGATCAAACCAATTGGCTATCTTATCCGGTAACCTGACTGACAGTAGACAGGAGCAGATGCTTCAGAATAAAGTACAAAACATCTGGTAATCAACAGTTAGGGAACAACCTGACAAATGGGAAATTTCTTCCTCACCCCAGGCAGTTAGCCAGGAGCATGCCTTGCAACACGAGAATTTGTACCCCTTATAAATTATGTAACTGTGAATATTCTCATGGTATAGGTATGTGAAATTTTTTTACTCCAACCTGTTGCTAACCATACACTATTCATCTGAATGAAACTTGTTTTATTAAAATGTGTTATATTCACACATGTCCAAAAGAAGCAGGGGAATGAGTTTTTGTTTATTATTATAAAATAAGAAATCAGTCAAATGCTCAAATATAGTTTAGATAATGTGGTATCATCTTAAATATGGTACAGCCTTGGGGTATATAGTATAACAGTGATATAAAATCGGTACCAGACACACTGATTTCTTCATTTATAATGAATTCACGTATTTATCTTTGACAGGAAAGGTGACAGCTGTATTTTACCCTCCAGTGATGGAGCCTTCATTTATAGTTAAAATGTATTCATTTAGGAGATACTTATGCTTTTTTCCTTTAAGTACATTCATGTACAACACATTAATTCATTCTGTGGCTTTCTTCTCACACTGTCTGATAAACACAAAGTGCCTTCCCACTTAGTAATATCTTTAGATGGAGCCTTTAGGTTCATCCCTGAGTCTGAAGTGGCACATACTTTCCCAACCCAGGAAAAGCACCAGAAGGAATACTGACTCAGATAATCTCAGCTCTTCCCTTGCTCCCTATTCACTGGGAGGAAACAACGTACTGCAGCCCTGAAAAGAGTGCAATTTTCTTTCCTTTTCATGCCAAAAGGCTCAACTGTCAGTACACTGGGAAAATGGAGTGGTGGATCCACCCACTCCCTCGTGGAGTGAGCAGGGGCTGCTTTATGGACAAGACCTGGAACCGTGATATGGGCACCTCTAATACAACCATGCAGTGGGAATGCACAAGCCCTCCAGACGTAGTAACAGTCTAGCCTTTGGGTTTTTTAAAATCAACCACTTTACTCAGCTGAGCAACCTGAGCATTGAGGGGCGGGGGGAAGGAAACCACTATTGAATGAGTTTAAATATGCTGAAAAATACTGACCAAATCCTGAAGTTCTCTCTCAGCTGGTTGAAAAAAAGATGGGAAAACACATTTGCAAAACATTTGTTTTTTGAATTTTTAAAATTCTCCAGCTCCACTCAGCCCCATTTTCGAACAGCCTGGATGAGCAGGTATCATGTTTACAACAGTCCTAATGGCTAGTATTTGCATAATCACCCTTCTGCTTAAGCTTGTTTACAAAGACTGTGCTGATCCTTGCACTGAAATCCATGGCAGTCTCAACTGAGTGCGGATTTCAGAACATGGCTCAACATTTGAAAACAAAGTTTCAGTACTGGTGACAATGACTGATGTACTATTTGTGGTAACCACTTGGGTGACGAGTGGCATTATGGACACATGTTAGCATCATGCTCTCACAGAGCCTCATCCAAACCACTCTGAAGTGGGTGGAAAGATTCCTATTGACTTCAGTGATCCTTGGATCAGGGCTATAGCATTTAGCTAACATTAAATGATTGGGACTTCTAAGCATTACCACTAAACAAATAATAAATGAGAATAATTCAAATGAATAGAGTCATTACTCTTTAGAGAAATAATTAAAAATAAAGTAACACTGAATAATCTCTTCCAAAAATATCTCAAACCATCATATTAACCTTATAACTTGAAATAAAGTCAATGCACTTTCACCACAAAGGAAAGACATACTTAATGTTTAAACATCACCTTCCTTTTTTTTTTTTTTTTTTTATGATTGCTGATCTAGAACAGAGGCTGTATTTTTATTTATTTGTTTATTTTTACAATGCGACATTAGGCTTCCATGCTGCTAAGGAAATGTCTCCAGGTATGTCAATCTAGCTGAGATTTACTCTTCTTTCCTTAATTCCCCCTCCTAAAGCTATAGTGCTTGCTAACCAAAGAAATAGCCAAAGGAAAAAATCTTGGTTCATATCTATCCTGTTTTAGTTAATGGGAACGTCTAACCAACACTCTGCCTCAATGAACTTTTGCTCGTTGAAGGACTAATAGTGCACTCACAGTCATCATTTGGCTAGCTAGTAAGTAGTACATTATCCTTCATTTTCTTTCTTTCTCCATGGCACAGCCACGTAGCTACAGGTTCTCATTATCCTAGAAGCTGTAAATTTAAGTGCAAACTCATTGTCTCTGCAGTCGTTGTAGGAGAGTAGTGGTAACTTTTTTGCTCCATTTTCTCCACTGATTTTTTTGTGTGGGTCTGTGTGCAAAAAAAAAGAAGTTTGAATTAATCTGATTTTTGATTTCTCTAAATACCATATTCTTGAGCCTAGTTTGTAACTCCTCTGGCTGGGTTGGAGAGATCAACGTCTGTGTGGTCCAAAAATGATGTGCAATCACGCTACTGACCCTCATCATTTAAACTAAGGTGCTCGGGGCAAGGAGTCGATCAGCTTCAGGCAGCAGTGGAATCTATTGCATCTGTTTTATAGCTGGTTTCTCCACCACTGCCTGCAGTACCTTAATTATGGCAAGCAAAGCTATCCCAAAAAACTTACAAGGGGAAGCCTCCTCTTGATCATGGGAGTTGCATACACACCAAAATGGAAAATTGATCCTCTTACAGACTCAGATGCTGAACTCGACTGTGAGATCATAAGTTTCCAGCTCAGCATCTAGCTCTGCTCTTATTTTTCTTGTAATTATTTTTTGTGGAGTAGCAGAGACAAATATTAAAATACAAACAAAATATGAAAGCAATTAAGGAACTGAAATATAAGACACAAATACAAAAGTGCACAATGTTGCCTCCCCTCCCCCCATCCTCAGAGCCACCTGGAGCTCTACTCCCTTGGCAATTTAAAGGGCTTAGGGCTCCAGGTCCTTTAGAACTGCCAGGCCCTAGGACAACTTCCCTCTTCCTCCCCACTTCTCCCATTGGCAGGCCTGCTTCCATTCCAAATGAGGTGTGAGGTTGACTGGTCAGCGTCTAACTCGGATGTTCATAACTGAGACTCTACTGTAATTAGTACTTAGCTATTTAATTCCTTTAAGAAAATAAAAACAGGCTTTTTCCTGTTGAAGGTCTTCCACGTGATTGACATTATATGAAAATAAGGCTCTCTTTAAAAAATGAAAATTGATGGCAAATATAAACAATAAGGATATTTTTCCTTGTTTGCCCTTTTTAAAAATTGATCAGGGCAGCATATAGTAGCACTTCTGATGTTCCGTCTAGACAGTATTAAGCCTGTTGCTAAATATAGCTGAATAAATGCTATTAAGGCTGTGAAGCATCAATGTCAACCAATTGGCATTAGGAAACCCTCCCATTAAAATGTAACTGATAGCAAACGACTGGCTCCGTCCTATTGTCTTGTCTTAATAATCCTCCATATTTACTCAAATAGAGACGCTGCACCAGAGAGAGCCTTATTTTCTGTAAATATTAATCCTTTCGTGGATTTACTGGATTACTTGTATTTTATTGTTCAGTGTGGCCCATCCACACAATCTTTGACTTAAAATTATGATGTGTGGGAAAAGGACTTTTAGCAATACTGCCTTCTTACCCAACACTTTCCTGTCTGAGTTCAAACAAATAAAATTAAAGAACCTACTGTTTATCATATTGACTGGGATGATCAATAGAAGCACTAAAGAACTGAATTAAGATGATAAACACGGTCAATGTAATTTGTTCTGAAATTAGCTTCTCATAATCAACCACAGATTTATAATATTTAAGTGTTTTTTAGAAATCTTTGATTATTAAATTAACTTTTTGCCAGGGCTGATTTTCACATTAAAAAGTTAATATCAAATTAAAATTTCACTCATATAGAAGTCATCACAAGTTTACTATGGAAGTCTGCATAATATTTTGGAGATTTACCTCTCCACATCAAAAAAATGAGAAGAGGGCCAGCATATAAAATTAGATCTAAAGAATCTGAGAAGCAACTGTAGGTAATAGCTAAAATGTCCCAATGACAACTGAAATCTGTTAAGATTAAGAGACTCAAGAGTTTTGTAATAAAATGTGTTACCCATATTAATATAAAACAGCATCTTCTCCCTTAACATTTTTATCAGACATTAAAATATTACATGTATTAATCAAGAAAACAAAACTTACAAGTTTCTATAGCAACATTAAATTTGACTTCCTGCATGAGAATATGCGCAATTATGCAGGTTATGTTACATATGACAGAATTTAGCTTTATAAATACATTAACCATCATTTTAAAAAGGGATTAGTGATTTTTGATGAGCTATTCAAGGAAATATAAAGGAGTCTGATTTTTAGGAAGTGCTGAGCATCCACCCTCTGAAAAGCAGCCCAGTGTCCCAAGTGAGTCACTCAGACCTTTAGTTTTTTAAAATTTCCTGTTTGTTCTTTTAAACACTGAATCTTAAATAGATGTTTGTGTTTCATTTCTTGGGGTTTTCTTTTTTTTCTAAGCACAAGGAAAAAAGTTTGGATGTTTTTCCTCAGTCTATCTGGATCTTGAAATGTAAGACAACTTTGAAGGTTTCAGCCCAGTTGGAAATACTGCTTACTAAATGAAAAGTATTTTCCATGAAAATAGACTTATGGGATAGAGAGAGAACAGGTTGAACCTCTCTAGTCTGGCAACATCTGTGGTCCAGCATGATTTTAGTTAGCCAGATATCCACTTTCCCGCAGTCGACTTTCCTGTGGCCAACTCCCATAAAGAACGGTTACTTACCTCGTAACTGTTGTTCTTCGAGATGTGTTGCTCATGTCGATTCCAATTAGGTGTGTATGTGCAGCGTGCATGCGCCGTCGGAAGTTTTTCCTTCAGCAGTACCCTTAGGGCCAGCAGGGGAGCCCCCTGGAGTAGCGCCGGTATACCGGCCCAAATATACCCCTGCTGGCCCCCTCACCCACTCAGTTCCTTCTTACCAGAATACTCCAGAGATAGGGTGGCGGGTGGGGATTTGGAATGGACATGAGCAACACATGTCGAAGAATCATAGTTACAAGGTAAGTAACCGTTCTTTCATCGAGTGATTGCTCATGTGCATTCCAATTAGGTGACTCCAAAGCAGAACCTATGGATGAGAGCCGGATGTTGAAGCTACAGAGGAGTGGATGACTGCCCTGCCTAGGGCAGCATCTTCCCTGGCTTGATGCGTTAGCGCATAGTTATTGGCAAAGGTACAGATCGAAGACCATGTAGCGGCTCTGCAGATGTCCAAGATGGGGGAATCTGCACCATGAAAGAGGTGGAGGCTGCCACGGCTCTCGTCTAGTGCACTCTGAGGGGCGTGGCTGGTACCCCCACCAGAGCATAGCACTCCTTGATGCAAGCAGTTATCCAGGAGGAGATCCACTGGGAGGACACATGTTGGCCCCTTTCCCATTCAGCAATGGCCACAAAGAGTTGCGGTGAATCCCTGAATGGTTTTGTCCTGTCTAAATAAAAGGCTAATGCCCTGTGCACATCTAAAGTGTGTAAAGTCTGTTCTTTCCCAGACGCGTGCGGCTTGGGGTAAAAGACCGGTAGGAAATATCCTGGGAGGTATGGAAAGATGACACCACCTTGGGCAGAAAAGCTGGATGGGGGCGGAGCCTAACCTTGTCTTTGAAAAACACCGTGTAGAGGGGATCCGAGGTAAGCGCCCTGAGTTCATATACTCGCCTGGCAGACTGCCACTAGGAGACACACCTTATAAGATAGGTATAGGAGGGAACACGTCACTAACGGTTCGAACGGGGGTCCCATAAGTTTGGAAAGGACCAGGTTTAAGTCCCAGTGGGGGATGGGCTGGTAGTCGTGTGGGTAGAGCCTGTCCAACCCTTTCAGAAACCTGTTGACCATTGGGTTAGCGAACAGGGTTTTCCTCCCTTCCCCCCGGGTGGAAGGCCAAGATGGCCACCAAGTCAACCTTGATGGAGGAGAAAGAGAGGTCCTCATGCCTGAGATCCAATAGGTAATCCAGGATCCAGGGGATTGTAGCCCGCCTTGGGTGTACCCCCTTCTGGGAAGCCCAGATGCAGAACCACCTCCACTTAGTAAGGTACGTAGTCCTAGTGGAGGGTTTCCTGCTACCCAGCAGGACTTCCTGAACCCATTCTGAGCACTGAAGCTCCTCAGCCATCAACCACAGAGCTTCCATGCTGTCAAGTGCAGCGAGTGCAGGTCCGGGTGGCGGAGCCTACCTGAGTCCTGAGATATCAGGTCCGGAAGCAGAGGGAGGGTCATGGGTCTCTTGCATGACAGGTTGAGGAGGGTTGAGAACCAGCATTACGTGGGTCATGCCTAGGCGATTAGAATTAGGGACGCCCTGAATTTCCACACTCTGAAGAGGGCCCTGTGAATTAGCGGGAAGGCATACAGCAGGCTCTGTGGCCAGGGGAGTAGGAGAGCGTCTCCCAGGGAACCCTGTCCCTGCCCCATGGGGAGCAGAACTGAGGGCACTTCTTGTTCCACCCTGTGGCAAATAGGTCTAGATAGGGAGACCCACACACACACGGAAGATAGATTGAGCTACATCCCACTTCAGGGACCATTCTTGTCCTGCAAAGGATCTGCTTAGCCTGTCTGCCAGAACACGATGAATGGGGATCGCCACAGGGCATAGGCCCGTGACACTTTTTGCAGGGCTTAAAGTCTTGTGGACCGGGCATGCCCTGTAAGAAGTAAGAAGGAACTGAGTGGGTAAGGGGGACAAAAGGGGTATATATGGGCTGGTATACCCGCACCACTCCAGGGTACTGCGGGTACTGCTGAGGGAAAAACTTCCAAGGGCGCGTACACGCTGCACGTACACACCTTATTGGAATGCACATGAGCAATCACTTGAAGAAGAAAGTTTGTTTATAGTCACCAGTCCTGGCTCTCTGTGTCTGTTCTATTATTTAGCTCTGTGTGTCACGTGTTCACACTAATACTATAACCTCTGAAATACAAAGCATTCTGTAAATCATATTGATCCTCCCCTTCCCCCAGCATTCCATGGATGAAATCACTCAGAAGCACCTCCATCTTCAGGAGAAAGCCCTCGTGCCTGAACACGCAACACACAAAACAGCCTATCAAACAAACTTCACTCTCCCCACTTACAATGGAAACAAGTTACTATTGAATTAATACATACATCCAAAGAGTACTTCAGCATCAAATAAGGACCTGAGTTTCAATGGATATAGCCAGAAACAGACCTCTGCTCATTTCTACCAATACAGGTGCAGGAGAAGACATCAGAGTGGTATGTGTGATGGGGAAATCTGCTACAACTCAAGGAAATGAGTCAATGTACGCTAGAAAAGTAAGTGGTTTCACTGCAGTCCTTAGTGGACAAGTGTCAATATCAGAAAACCAGCACCATAGTTTGCATTAATTAGAACCCACACAGACTCTCAGCAGAGCAGGCTGAAACCAGAGACTGGACTATGCCATGAACTCTGAGGTGGTCACTCTAAGTCAAGAGTGGGGCATTTTGATCATGTGCTATGGGGAAAAGCTTGCTATATTCTTGGTCCTGCTGTATTGCTCCTCTGTTTACCCACAGGGAATCGGCCTCTGGGCTTGGCAATCTTTTACCTTTCACCTCAGTTAGGCTAACAATAATTTTTTTTTTTTTAATTAGAGAAAGTCACTAACAAAAATGTGGAAATGAGAGAGGACGCATTAGTGGATACTCAACATGTACGGGCAACCAAGCTCTGCCCTCTAGCATTACCTGCCTGCCAATGGCCCCACTGATCTACGCCTCCCCCTTCCTCCTGCCTCTGCGAAATAGCTGTTTTGCAGCATTCAGAGATTAGGAAGGTGGAGGAGTGAGGATGTGGTGTCCTCGAGGAAGAGGTAGAGATGGAGTGCGGGGAGGGCTTGGGGGAGCGGGTCGAGAATACCCTCCTCCCCTGGCTAGAGCAGAAGTCGGCACCCACGAGAGGAAGAGAACAGAACATTTCTCAATCACTTTTATTACCAAAAGGTGAGAAAAAAGCAGCAGGGAATATTCTGCCCCATAGACTTGGTGTCTCCTGCTATCCATCTGGAAATGTTTTTCCAAGAGGGACTGAAATTATAAAAAAAAAGAGGGACAAAACCCCCAGTGCACTCCTGTCTCTGCCCATTGCATCGACAGTACCTGAAGCAACAAAGGAAGCATTCCTTGGATTCTGGGAGAAGGGGTCCTGACCTAAGACATTTGGTCAGTAAATCTGCTGAAAGCATGTGGTGAGAAAACGCAGTTTTGAATTTAGCACTGATTGTTAGATTAGACACCAGTAATGCTCTCTTTCTTTTTCTTATAACCTTTTCCCGACTTTACTTGTACTCACTGAAAAAACTCTCTCTTTGTATAAATAATAAACCTGTTTTGTTGTTTTAGCTAATCCAGTATGTTTAAACTGAAGTGTCTAGGAAGCCCTATTTGAGGTGGCAGATTGCATGCATATTGTTTCAACTAAAGAAATAATTGATTCAATATAATGTGTATTGTCCAGGAGAGGGCTGGGCAGTATAGAACACACATTTCTGCAGGAAGGGGCAAGGGAAATCTAAGATGGGAGGGTCTGTTGGGCCCAGCCTTCAATAAAACCAAAGCCAGTGATAGCCAGAGTGTAATCTAAGTTTGGCTAGCAGGTCCCAGTTACACCCAAACATTCAGGGTGTGATGGTGGACTGCTGTTTGTGAGCTGCTCGGGTGGGAGTTGCTTCAACTGAAGCATTGCGAGGCACCCAAAGCTGCTGGGCAAGGGAGTGATAAAGCTACTCAGTCTGGATTGTATCCTAGTGTGATATAGAACCAGTCGCTCTGTGCCTTGCGCAGTCACAGGAGGTGAAGCTGGTGCAGCAGCCCCACACCCTGGCTCTGGTTTGGATTTGATCTCCTTACCCTCCATCCATGTGATGCTCAAATACAGCTTTGTGGAGCTGGGATGCACCTCAACCCCTCCTTTAAGTCCAAAACTGGATTCAGTTTAAAAAAAATAAAAATCAGGGTTTTAATCTGAGACTAAAGATACACTGATCCATGAGTTTCAAGCACCTAATGCCACCTGCCAGTGAACTAAAACAAAGGGGGGAAAGCATCTTAAGCGACTGATATAATTACTTTGGCTGGGATTTTCAAGGTGGCCTAATGAAACAGAAACCAAACCACAAAGGATTAAACAGGAGATGAGGAAATTAGGCACTTTGGTCACATGCAGGGTAGTTGTAGCTGTTAGTCCCAGGCTATTAGAGAAGAGAAGGCTGATTAGGTAATATCTTTTATTGGTCTGATTTCTCTTGGTGAGAGAGATAAACCTCTGAGCAACAAGTGGGTTGTGCCCATGAAAGCTCATGATACCATCTACATTGTGAGTCAGTCTCTCAGGTGCTGCAGGATTATTCGTTGTTTTTGAAGTTTATGCCTAAAGTTTATAGCAACATTGGGGAAGGTACTCCCAGTGTCACACCAAAATGCAGGGAGTAACAGGCTGTTCAGCACAAGTGGTTAGTGTATATCATAAGGAGAAAGGGGCACTTCTTCATCTGTGGATGAACTCTTTTCACAGGGGGGGACTGCTCTGTGTCTAAACCAGTCAAACCTCACCTTCAAGGAAGGCCCTGAACACTTCTAAGAGCTGAGCCCAGGAGCTTGAGTTCATTGCTCTGCTAAAGACTGGAAATTGTGCACTGAACAGACACACGGGATTTATGGCTTATTGCAGCAGTCTGTATTCCACTAACCCCCTCTTTTTGTCCTACGACTGCTGAGGTGTTAATGGGCCACTCTATCTTGAGCAAGCCCTTACAACATGTGCTAATTACTTGTGCAGAACAATCTATCCCACCTGGCATTTTGCTGGGGCCCTGGGAATGCCTTTTTCTGGAGCTGCTGGGCAGCTCTGTGTGGCTCAGGGGAGTTTGTCTCGCTCACCAACAAAAGTTGGTCCAATAAAAGATATTACCTCACCCCTTTTGTCTCTCTCAGTTCCTTAAGCTATTTTTGAAAATCCCAGCCCTGATGACTCAGTAAAATGGGTAAGAGGATACCCAGACCCCTGAGGGCATTGTGAAGTTTGAAGTGATGCTTTCATAGTGCCTCGCAATCCTCCGATAAAAAGTGCTACACATGGGAAAAGCTTAGTTACTGTAACAAGTTTATCAGCACACTACTCCTCCAGCCTCCTTTAATAGAGGATCTCATTTCTTTCCATTATTAGTTTAGGCAACGGTGAGAAAGAAATCTCTTTTTTTTTTTAAAAGAGAGCAAAAGGTATCATTTGCAATTCAAATGGATATTTTTAATCTTAAAAGTATTTTGGTGGGATGGGGGGGAAAAATGAGTCCCATAAATCTGTCATTTGCATAGAAGCATCACTCACTCCAGAGATCTCTCTGAGCTTTCCCCAGCCCTCCGAAGAGGAGAGCCATGCAGCTTTAAAATGACTTCATTCCCATATTTACATATTTTTAATAGGGCTATGATGAATCTCCTTCCGCTTGACTCCTATTTTGAGCTGTGATATTTTAATCTCCAGTCTTGCTGCAACTTAGCAGATGAATGTGCAGTGTGACAGAGCTCAGAGGAAATAGTATAAATAAAGCAAAGTGGAGCTATGACATCTCACATTTTATAGCTTTTTTATTGTAGCCTAAGCATAAACAGAGCACAGCTGTGTTATACTTACTGCTGTGAGCATTCCCTCAACTCCAACCCCCTACTGCTTTTAAAGAGACAGTGCCCTCATTTAGGATCTTGTGGGTACAAGCACTGCTGCCAACTGCATAGCTAATAGAAGCAGCTTTCCTCAAACCATTGTGTGCCTGAGCGCAAGTGTATTTACTCACAAGCCTTTCACGGATTTATCTGTTTGCCTTCCTTTCCCCTCATGCCCCCAAAATGGCACAAGGCTTCAATGTATAGCTACACAAAGCACTATGCCTTTTACCTATTGAAGATGCCTCTCTCTGACTAGATCCTATAATTTGCTCCCTGTCAAATGCAAACACCTACAGAGCACAGAACTCATTTACAAACACCACTTTGATAAGAGACATAACTAGCAGGAAGTACTCAAAATATTGCCATCTCTTCACTCTGGTATTTTATAGACAAGACTCTGGCATCTCTCTCTACTGTGTGATACTTCTGCAGAGAAAACTTGTTTGAAAAAGAGGTGAAAAAAAATCTTATTTAAAATCCATCAGAGACACGATCAGGTTCTAGAACACTACCTTGTGCTACTTGAGCAACATATGAGGCATGACAAAGGATAAGATCAATAACTTGAAAAGGCTGATTATCTCCCTCCAGGAATGGCTGGGACTTAAGATAGTGGGCAATGGAAAATGGATTGGTGCCCAACGGCTGGAGGAGCACCATTTCCTTGAATCATCTCATGCCCTGGAATATGAGCATTTTGGGTATGTTCAAGAGAGTCCAGAGCTGCTTTCCGTTATAACCATGCAGTTTGGCATGAGTAACTAGGATCAAAATGATGGCCCAATATGTGCTAGCCACACTATGGCTTATGAGCCACGTCTAGCTCTTTTACAGCTGAAGTGCGACTCATGGGAGGACACGGAGGGAGGTGCTCCATTTGCTACCTACCACATTGGAAGTGGGTAGTTTGGGGCTTCTGCCCAGCAGGGAGAGGGGTCTCAGGACTTCAGCCCTGCTCTTGCTGAAGCCCCAAGTGGCAGTCGCCTTCAGCAGGGCTGAAGCTCCCAGCCCCACCACCATGCTTCAGGGCAGAAGGCCCAAGCCCTGGAAGGTGCACCCAGCTCTCAAACTTCTGAAGATTTTTGTATGCCGGTCGGAAGAGCAGTAAGTTTTGACACCCCTGGCCCAACAGGATTTTCCCATCTCTACACCTCTATGCTCTAAGGATTAGTATGTGTAACTAGAAATGTTATTGGTCATAAAATAATCCTACCATCCCCTTTTAATTACACATATTTTGTTTGAGTCCAGTTACACTGAACTGGCAACATGCATCTCTCTTGAGGAACTACAGAGCCTGGACACTAGGAAGGACTTAACTTTGCAGGAAGCCAAGTTACATTTCCATCCTTTCTCTAACCTCACCATGGTGTATCTCCAGAAATGGGCGGTTTCAGCTGCCCCAGGAGGTGATATAGGAGCCCCATCAAACAGCAGTTGTTTGAGAGAATCGGGATGTGTATGAATTGCATCCCCGCACTGCCCTCACTCACCTCCATTGCCAGTGCTGCCCACTATTCGGTCAGTGCTGGCCTCACCAGCTCCAAGATGGGACATGACTGCTTTATGCCAACAGACCCTTCCTCTTTGGCAGATTTTTGACCTGAGAACCCCATCCAAATGATGTACATGCTGTCTGCCCTGAGTGGAACCTGAGGTAAATCTACCCCAGTCTCTTCAGTGGAGAGATAACATCAAGCATTTCTCCAACAAAGCAAGATGAAGGATTAAAAAACAATGCTCTATATGTATCAACAATTGTATTAAAAAACCCAGCAACACAAAGTGTCCCAGATAGCGAATTAAAATAGTTTCCAAAGAGAGCACTGGTTGAACTACTTGAGCTTCAAAAGGTGGTCTCTCAGGATTCCCAGATCCCTCTCACTGGACACAGACACCCCCTTTCCAAACTCACTATTTACCAAGACATCGGCCTAACACAACGGTCTGATTAGCACTTTTGTGAGAGGATTAGCAGATTTCCTTTATTTTGATGTCAGATTATCAAACTGCATCTTTAAAGAGGTGTGACCTCATCCAGATTCATGAGCCTGCTCCCTTGTGACTGACGTGAATTTTACTTCATGAGCACAACCTATAATTTCATAAAAGAGTCACTGTCACAACATAATACTCAGTCCTTGATGAATGTGAAGGATCACATTTGTAATGTAAATAACCTCTGAAGTTGTGGTTGTTGGGGTATTTTAACCAACCCATTCAGAGGCAAAAGAATGTATGTTTTTTTTCCCCAGTTCAGTAGCTCCATTTGGTACTTTAATAGTTTGCATTGAAGTCCAGGGAACCCAAAGTTTTGCACAGCAGCTATATGTCATTCAGCAACCCAAAATGCAGCCCACACCTCTTCCTTTCCATTTAAGTGCTTTAACTGAAGGTTTTCACTTCTAGTAGAGCAAAGCAATTGTGTTAGCACAGTACAAATACAGTCACATAAATAAATGCCTGTCACAATTCTAGTATTTTAAAATTGTGCTTAGGCACATCTCTTGGGCTCTTAGAATCCATAAAACTCCACATGCAAAAGGCATGCCAGGGAAAGGGAATTATGAAGATACCTTATCACAGAATTGGAGATAATCCTGAGCAGTGACACAACTACTTCTATACCATTTATGACAGGGGTGCCATGATTTGGCAATTTAATGCAACATTAATAACCCACAGACATAAGCATACATGCCTCTTCAGGTCTGGGCTACTGGGAATTTAGAACCTGGGCCTTTACAGCTGCTCCCCAAGTTACGAACCAACATTTGGTCCGTAACTCAAAGTGTTCGTAACTCGGATCCCATAGAGTTAGATGGCGACCGCACTGTTTGTAAGCGCGGATCGCCGTTGGTAACTCGGATCTGCATTTACGACCGCTTTGGTCATAAGTGCGGATGGTCATAAGTGGAGGTATTCGTAAGTCGGGGAGCAGCTGTAATTCATGAATCCCTGCTGAAGGGCTTCCAAGAAGCTCCCAGTTCCTCTACTCCTCCCTACAATGCTGCTGTACTCCAAACCTGCATGCCAATTCCTTTCCATCTTTCCAAGACTGGAAGGTGCAGAAGTGCAGTTTAGTGCCTAACAAATTCAAAAGCTGAAGTAGTGGCAAACACAACATTTGCAGTAACAGGATGTCTCGATGCCAACATTACAATAATGTCAAGGCATCATTGATTTTTTTTGGGGGGGGGGAGTGGGTCTATGTAAAACTGTTCAGTGTTACTCACATTCTGACTTTAAGGACACAGTTTCATGGGAGCAAAGATTTCTAGAGAAAAATTATGTCTGTGTTCTACAAGGTCTTTCCACCTCACCTCCTCCCTTGTCTCAACCTTTAAATCCTCTTACAAATCAAACACCACAGCACGCTATTGGGCTGGAGTAGTAAAGTCCCTAGCTCCCAAATTCAAAAAAGGATTTATATGGTGGGGAGGGTGCTTTTTAAAATGTGTCATTTAGTTTACAGTCACAACAAGTGAAGTGAATCAAAGGAAAGAACTAAGCTGTTACCTAAGTAAAATTTGTAACTAGCATATACTCATCGCCTCGGGCAACATACAGGTTGATGGATGACAGCCAACAGACGAATCCTCATTCCCCATTCTTAAATTGTGTCTGCCAAACAAATTAGCAATCTCATCAATATCATCACTACATACACCCGCTACAGCAGCGGCTGCTGATGCTGCAACATGACTGCTGCTAAACTTTGGGGGCAGGCTGGCTGAGCCATGAAGCCTGCCACCTCCTATGGGTTGCCATCTTTTGGAAAAGAGCAATACAGAATGTTAAATGTGTTATCAATCAAGCTTAAAAAAAAAGGCTGCAAGGATGTATGTGGAGGTGATAGTCACCCACACCCCAAGATACCCACAGACGTGGCATCTTTTGGGACATCTAAGCTGTCATGGTCTTATGCTTAAAAGTATGGGTCTATTGGGTTATGGACTTGAGGAGGGTACAAGGGCCTTTGCCTGCTCACAGGAAAGCACTGTATAACTTTAGGCCAGCTTTGCCTTTTTCCTTCATATAATCTCCAAGTAGCTCTGCCCCTTCTATCCAAGTTCCCACACACTCAGGAACAGTCAGCATGGATTCACCATGGGCACATCATGTCTAACCAACCTAATTGCCTTCTATGATAAGATAACTGGCTCTGTGGATATGGAAAAAGCAAAGCAGTGGATTTGATATAACTTCACTTGAGCAAAGTTTTTGATACTGTCTCCCACATATTCTTGCCAGCAAGTTAAAGAAGTATGGACTAGCTGGACTATAAGGTGGATAGAAAGCTGGCGAGACACTCAGGTTCAGTGGGTAGTGATCAATGGCTCAATGTCTAGGTGGCAGTCAGTAACAAGAAGAGCACCACAGAATTGATCCTGGGCCAGTTTGTTCAACAATTTCATTAGTGATCTGGATGATGGGATGGATCGCACCCTCAACAAATTTGCAGTGACACTAAGATAGGGTGGGGGAGGATCTAGATGTGCTGAAGGGTAGGGATTGGGCCCAGAGTGATGTAGACAAATTGGAAGATAGGACCAAAATAAATCTGATGAAGTTCAGTAAGGACAACTGCAGAGTCCTGCACTTAGGACATGCACTGCTACAGGCTGGGGACCGGCTGGCTAGCGGCAGTTCTGCACAGAAGGACTGGGGGATTACATTGGACAAAAAGCAACAGTGAGCTCTTGTTGCCAAGAAATCTAGCAGCATAGCTAGTTGCATTAGTAGGAGTATTGCCAGCAGATCAAAGGAAGTGATTATTCCACTTGACACTGCACTGGTGAGGCCACATCTGGAGTATTGCATCCAATTTTCAACACACTCCTCCCCAGTGCAGAAAGAATATGGACAAATTGGAAAGAGTCCAGTGGCAATGAAAATGATGGGGGGGGGGGGAGGGGGAAATGAGGCACATGATCTACTAGGAGAAGCTGAAGGAAGTAGGCTTATTTAGTCTGCAGAAAAGAGAAGAGTGAAGGGAGATTTGATAGCAGCTTTCAACTACTTGAAGGAGGATTCCAAAAGAGTTGGAGCTAGACTATTCTCAGTGTCACAGATGACAGAATAACAAATTGGGGGGAGGTCTAGGTTGGATACTAGGAAAAACTATTTCACTAAGAGGATGGTGAAGCACTGGAGTGGGTTACCTAGGGAGATTGTGGAATCTCCAACCTTAGAGTTTTTGAAGGCTAGGTTCGACAAAAGCTCTGGCTGGAATGATGTAGTTGGGGTTGCTCCTGCTTTGAGCAGGGGGTTAGACAAGATGACCTCCTGAGGTCTCTTTCAATTCTATGATCGTATGATAAATTTTGAGAAACAATCACAGTCCGAGATTTTTCAATAGTGATAAATGATTTTTCATGCCTCTGTTTTTGGCTGTTCAATTTAATACATCTTAAAGGGGGTTGGTTTTCATTGCTTCACTTCTAATGGCATTAGCACTTACAGCACCAGCATAGGGGCTAGCAACAACCAGTGAAAATCTTGCTTTTCCCACCTCCAAAACCACCAGAAAGTGAAACAATGACAAACTTATCCAAAAGCTGGAAGATCACATTTTAACCATGCACAAAAGTCATGGCAAATCTGTACTAACCAGCTTGTGTTTAGTTGCTAACCAAAGCAACTCAGCAGAAAGAATTTTTCGATCATCTTTTTAATTGGTAAATAAGAACCAAACCTTCCAGGAACTAAAAATGAGCTGCTCTTGGACTAGAAAGATGCAATATTCCACTTATAGCTCTTTTACAGAATTCACACAAAGAAAAATACACCTCAAACGGGTGTATAAAAACCTTGATCAAGTTCAGATGGTAAATCTTAAAAGAGCGTAAACAATATACAGTAGCATAAAGGATGATAAAACCAAAATGGCATTTGTGCTTTTTCAGCATTTTTCATTGTTAGTTAAAATATTCAGCATCTCTATTCTAACTGCTCAATTATTTCAAATTTATAAAATACATTGCATTACTTTTCTTTCTAAAGGGACCAAGTACTTTGTGTGCATGAACTATGCATACACCCATTACACACATGTGCGCACAAGAATTCTTGTAATTTAAACCAAAGCCTTTATACATCAGAATTTTCCCATCCATGTAATATTTCAAGGATGAGAGCAGAGAAACAGGCTACAGGTTAATCCCACTCTGACTCAGTCTTTCCAGTTGTTAGCAGTTAGAATCCAGACTGGAATGTTGGGATGGGTGTCTTCTCCAGAGGCCAATGCAGTTAATACAACATTTGTCTTTTCTTGTTTGTCGCTGTATGTGTTATTTGTCTTTATGAAAAGTTCACAGCAATTCCGTGTGTTTTAATTAAAACTCGTAACTTCCTCCTGGGTACTGCAACAAGTGATGCAGAGACATATTCCTGGAATTCATACAGTCACTGTTTTACATGAAAACTAACCAAATTCTTGTTTCATTTAATTTTCTTAGGTTACTTTTTATGCCACTGGATAAGGATTTTAGCCAATTTTAGCCAATTTTATCCAGAAAATTTTGGACAGGTTGGCATTTCAGACTACACTGAAATATTTGATGATACTATTCCTATTGTGTCACCCCCATCCCCCCATGGGCCACACTTCTTTAACCATTATTCTTTATGTAAATTCCTTACAACTCTTCACTTAATCCCCATCCTAAAAGTGACATCAAAACAATAGAACCAAACTTGCAAAAAACCACCAGATAAAAATTAGAGTGATTTCCACTTTTCCTAAAGTTAATGGAAATTTTGCTGCTGACTTCAGTAGCAGTTGCATCCCATTTATATTTGTTCTTCTCTGCCCCTCCCCCTGTATTTTCTTTTATTTCCTCATATCACAGGAATATTCCTTTTGGCATTTAATCATCCACCAAAACCCTTTATTGCTTCATATACTCCACCACAATGAACATAATCCCTTAGTTAAGTGCCAATTAATTATTAAAAACATTCACTGAGGATTAACAATCATGAAATAGATACAGTTCTATTATGTAGTTGTTAATCCTCAATAAATCTACTTGTAATAGACAGTATTTAAGTACGAGTGCTAGCATATTAAATATAAAGAATTAGATTAAGAATGACAATTATTGCATGTTAAATAAATATATTAATCATGGTTTAATAACTATGTAATAAATGCACATCTAATAGTAATCCTCAGAAAAGGAGCTTTTTAAACAGTCACTTATTGTATTAACATAAAACGAACCATTCTCTCACAGCCAGATCTATATTGCACCCTGCTTTTGCAAGTGTAGGACACCAAAACTTATGTATTTGGGCTAGTGAAGCATAGTAGAGCCAGCCTCACAATATATTTCCTCCTTCAACCCTGGAGTAACCGCTCTATGAAACCTCAGAGGAATCCAGATCTGGGGAGGAAGAGCGGATGGGGCAGGTTCTGCTCAATGGACTCTCCCTTCCTTCCAAGACCAGAGGACAATACAGGTGTAAATTATTACAGTCAATTACATAAACTCCTCTTCCCTCAGAGTACTTCTCTGAAATTCCTGCACAAATGATAGCTGAGGAAGTATGATCTTGTTTATCAAGCTGCCACTGGGAGAAGTGGAGCATGAAAGATGTGCGGAGGCAAGAGGCCTCTCTCTTGATGACCCATACTTATGCAGACCATACATCCCAGAAAATCCGGGAGAGTCATGATTTTAAATCTCCTGTCCCAGTGTCCCTATAGACCAGTGTTTCTCAACCAGTGGTACAAGTACTCTCAGGGGTACTTAAGAGAAGTCTGGGGAGTACATCAACACAACTGAAATTTGGAGAAAACTGAATTTTTGGTTTAAGTTTTACAGCGCTTTGTACTTTTTACACTCAAAAATTTCATCGCCCACCTGGCTACAATTAAGTTGTTTAAACAAATGTGTTTAAAAAGAGGTACTTTTTTTTAAATAAAAAAGTTGAGAAACACTGCTATAGACTATAGAAGTTTCCCAGAAAATGGCGGGTGAAGGAGAAAGCCCCACAGCCCCCCACTGACGTGGCTTGCACACGCTGCCATTTCCGACAGCCTTGCAGCACTTCCTGGAAATTTCCCCTTTGCTCCGAATGATCAGAATCTGACCAATGGGAGCAAAGAGGAATGCCTCCAGGAAGTCCCTGTGAGGCTGTGGCTGCTATGGGTTCTGGGGCAGCACATCCAAGCCTGGACAGAGGAGCGGGGCTGGAGCTGGTTCGTCCTACAGGGCCCAGTGATGCGTGGGCAGGGCAGCAACCAGGTGTGTGGGGTGGCAGGAGACATGGCTGCAGCGTCGGGCGTGCTCCGGGGGGCCCAGCAAGCTGCCGCCTGGCAAGAAGCACCCCATGCCCAGCACCTATGGGAGGTGAGCAGCCCCAAGGCTTAGGACCCTCCGGGTTTCCTGGCCTGGAGCGTGACCAGCCTGTAACTAGGGGCTGAGGGTCGGTATGATTTGTCCTCAGCCAGGCTGGGGCAGCTACTAAGCAGCTGATTAGTGGGTCTGCTCTGTTCATGGCAAACTGAACCCTCAACACATTATTACCGCAGGGATTAGGAACAACAGACTGTCCATTTAGCTGCTTGATCCAAATCAGCAATGAAACAATGCTGAAAAACTTAGAACAATTTCTGCAACATTTGCACACAAGTGTTGGGTGGGTCAACTGGATTTTAAGCCTTTTTTTTAAAACTCAAAATCATTAGACTAATTAGATAGAAACTAAAACAGATTTTGGTTAAAAAGCAATAAATTTTAATTTCATTCCTTGGGCCACATAACTACTAGCTCAAGCTATTGTGTGTACACCAAACAGAGGTAAGTTATTTTAAGTTGATGATACATGCTTTACATGGAAAACTCTTTACCAGAGTGCAAGGTGGGAGTAGCTATGAGAAATTAACAAAACCAATATTAAACTGTAGTCATGTCAGCTATCTTCCCATAAAATTTATATTAATTTGAAAGACATTACTAATCTTGAGGGAAGTAAATTCTTGGTATTTGAAATTACAGTTAAAATGTATATGAAACAATACAATTTTAATAGAATAATTAATAGGCAGTGGCACAACAGCCGTGATGAAAAAAGAGGATGGGAAAACCTCGCCACAAGATGACATGGATGGATGGGTGTCCTCACCTGGGCCCAAGTGCTTCAGAGCGTCAGGAGTTTGGCCCCCGCCCTGGCTCTGCATTGCTTAGCTCCTGCCCACGACCATCTGATGAGAGCTACTGCCAGCCCATGTGGATGAGCAGGGCCTTCCGCTCCAAGCTGTTAGCACTAGCCCAATTGGTAGGGCACAGATACCCCAGCTGCCAAGAGCCAGCATCAGCTCTCCACAACAACCCCTTGCCCCTACACACAGCGCCAGCACATACTCTGCCCCTGCACACAGCATCACCATACGCCATGCCCCTGCACACAGCACCACCTCCACACTCTCTGCCCGTGCCCACAGTGCCACACCCAGTCCTCCCCACACCCCGTTGTGCCACCAGAGCCTACTCACACATTCTGTCCCTGTGCACAACACTACCACACTACCATACATATCCTGCCCATAGTGCCACTTCTACACACCCTGCTACTACACACAGCTTCTCCAGCACACTCGCTCCATGCCCTTAAGCATAGCACCACTGGCACACCCTTCTCCCCACACACCCTGCCTCTACACACTTCACCATCTCCACATACTCTCTCCCAACACAAAGTGCCACCAGCATCCCCACACACATGCATACACACATACTGCACTATCATATAAACCCTGCTCCTACACACACATCACCTCCAAACAGCACACCAGCACCTCCTTCGGGGCCCAAACCCATCACAATTGGTAAAGGGTGGTGGGAGGAGTTCTTAGAGGGGTCACACGATCCACTTCCGGACCAATCTTCTGCCCCAGAACTCCCCTTGATTGGTCAAATATGCTCTCAGGCCAGTTCTATAGCTTCCAAACCCATTGCTATTGGCAGAGAACAGTGGGAGGTGTTCTTAGAGGGGTCACACGACACCCTTTATTTCCAGTCACATATCCATCTTAACCCCGGAAGTACTACCGCCAAGGGTTGGACTTTGTGTCACAGGTGGGCGGGGTCTAAAAGATCCGGGGGTCTGACTAATGAGACAGGGGACGTGGCTAGTGTGTCCCTAATTTTGAATCAGAAAATATAGTCACCGTACCCATGCTGCCAGTAGACCCGCTAACACCTATGCAGATCATGCAGGAGATTTAGAAGGATGAATCTCTGTAAGAATGGGGAACTCTGCTTACCAAAACTCCCAGTTCCTATGGAAATTCTGCTAAATATGTACCCAGCATTATACATACACAGTTCATGTTGCTACCAGTGTATTACTCAAGCATTCTTATCACTTTGTACCAAAATATTTCAAAGAAAACCTGAGCAATTGGAGGTATTCCGTATCTCACTGCTTAGTTAGCACACTTCCCACCACAAGGGACACTGGAGAGCCATAGGCACCAGCATTACACAGTGAAATCTGCTGCTAGGCACACCAGCAGAGGAGAAGCTATGCTACACTTTCCTACTGTAACACATTAACACCAGATGAGATGCCAACTAGTCGGTCTACTACGTGGGCTATGTTATTGCCTTGTCTGATCATTTTAAGGACTACTACATGAAACAGTAGGGAAATAAACTTATTCTGCACCACTGAAAAGCTGTTAATGCCATCTGATAGATAGCATTTTTTGCTAGCCCTAGTGCTGTGAGGGATACTGTTTTTAAAATCAGAGTATCCTAATTACTGACTTGCCTTCCATTGCACTTCAGTTATGACCTGATTTTAGTTGGTTACTGCTTAAACCAAAGTCACACAGCATCTATAGATGGTTTCAAATGGTATATAGAAGAATACACCTCTAACTGTAGGAGTTCAGGAGAATGCTGTCCGCTAAAACTCATGCTGGAACTGAACATGAAAGGAAAAGCAAGACAATAATCAGAATGACCTAATATGAAAACGTAGGCTCTCTTATTAGGTTTAAATCTCATGCTGACTTCACAAGAGATTCCCCATTTACTCCATACAGTTGAGCTATGACAACCCAATGAAATCACTAGGAGAAAATATTTGACTTAGAGGAAAGGAAGAAAAATTCCACTTAATCAACCCATTATAGCTCCTTTATTTCTGCCTTTAGCAAAAGCAGACCAGTACTGAGCTCAAAAGAATTTTCCTAAAAATTTTCCAAAATTACCCAAGTATTAATTCCAAAATTACAGCAGCCTTTTAAAAAAAAATCAAAAAATAAACATAAAAAAAGCCAGAAATACATGTTTTAATAAATTAAGCAATGCTTCAAGTTCTGACATATCATGATTTGTCAGAATAGAAAAACATTCTATTAGAGGAGGTTTTGGAACAAATAGAAAAACTTAATGTTAACAAGTCTCCTG
>CM057845.1:105892632-105971208 GCA_030068395.1 Apalone spinifera | reverse complement strand
AGGTGCAGGTGCCAGGGGATTCTGGGGGTGAAGCAGAAGGGCGGACACCTGCAGAGGAGGGACCAGCACCAGAGGAGAGAGAGAGAGCAGGTGTGCAGAGGGAGGTGTTAGGAGAGGGGATGAGAAGGGGTAGCTCACATGATCAGTGTGGGGCTACCAGAGGAGTGGGCACAGGGGGGACCCCTTTTTTCTGTTTTTTCCCCAAAGGGGGGGCCCCGCGATATTGTGCTGCCCTGGGTCCCACAAAACTCTCATCTGCCCCGAGTGTAGGTGTAGCATGTTTGTGATGAGATTTATTTGTAACTTATTTAATGAGAAATTTACAGATTTAAAAAACAACAAAAAAAATCGGATTTTAATAAAAAATTATTTAAAAAAATCTTCACTTTGTATCTACCCTGATCACAGCTTTTTATTTTTTGCGGTCAATTTCTAGCTCTCATAGTTGCAAAGAAAACCGTGAAAACGAAGTGAGCATATTCAGTGGTGTGATGGCTGTTGGGTCCACAGAGAACCTGAAACAATAGCTCTGAGAGGAGCTCACCCCACCAGACTAATGGGCCCTTCCAACAGAATTGCAACAGAAGACTGCGGGTGTGACAGTGGAGGAGAGCAGCAGACCTGGCCCACCTATCCATTCAGACAGACCCTGGATACTGGAGTAAGCACTGGGATGAATCACTTGCTGCTGCCCATGCTACTCCTAAGGACATATGAGTCCTGTGGTACCACTTTGGTGTTCATGGGAATGGAAAAGGGCTACCTGCCATAACCATCCCACCTGGAGGGAAGAGTCCCCACAACATGTATTGCTCTGACTGACTTCACGCTGGCCTTCCCCATCAGGATCATAGCACAGCTGTCTCCTTCCTCCTCTGCTGTTCTTTCCTGTAGGCTACCTGCAGCCTGTTTAATAAAGCAGAACCTTTCTCTTTAAATGCTTGGCTTTCTAATCCTCGGCACACAAAGGAATATGTATGTACAAGGCCTTGAGTGGCCTGCAAATCTGTGGTGAAGTCTGACCTAGGAAAGAGATCCTGGGTCTAGGATACTACTGGCCAAACCACAAGGCCTAAAAGTTGCAGGAGGAGAAGAGACAAACCAGGCAAAGCTTTGTTCTGGGCATACTTTATGTTGACAAGCAGAGCAGGAGAGAGATGCATTGACATCTATATAGCTTTATTCCCACCGGCACCTCTATTAGGGAAACCAGTAGTGCCATGACATAACTTCTGAACCATAGGAAAACACTTGCCCTTATCTTGGAAACACCCTTGGAGGCCACCCCTGTCTTTCCTATAGATCCTCATCTCAGCTAACTATCCAGTCTCTGGGTCTGGGTCTGGGCCTGGAAAATCTGGGTGTACACACTTCACCTGCAGCAGGGTGAATGATTAGGGTTCAAATGGGCAGGAGAATCCAAATATGGATCAATGGCCTTTAAGCCCCAGGAACCTGGCAGAGGACACCACTCAGACAATGACAGGAGCCACATAGTCAAGTTCACTAGTGCTGCAAGGCAGACACAGCACACTCCAGCCATTGAGCTTTGGTTTTCCTTTGGTAAAGGTAGCAGCGTGTGCATCCTGTGTCTACACACAGCAGGTTGCATATTAAACTCTTCTTCACGACCAACCACCTCCCGTACCTCACCGTCATCACCCACCAGTCCTTGGGATAGTGCAACAGCCAGACCTTGCTAGGATCACTCCCTCCTTTGAATGGAATTTCCTCTAACGCCAAAAATGTGGCATTGCTCTAAGTAGTAATGAGGGGCAGCGGGAGGGAGAGAGGGCTCTCGGTTACAATTGCTTCAAAGACTCTAGTAATTGCAGCTGGGGGTCCTTCCTCTTCTGTCATATCAAATGAGAAAATAGGTCAGATGTAATACATTTGGTTAAGTATCTAAACTGAAAAGGTACTATTTTCTTTTAAATTACACAGTCTTTACTGGAAGCGAGGTTACCAGTGCAAGGCTTTCTAGCTTTCAAATGTATCAGGGACATGCCCTCTGAGGGTCAGGTTTTCATTTTCTGACGTTAATTCTCAGCTGCCTGTTACTCGTCCTTCATTGTAGCCTGTGTCTTAGTTGGGCACGCTCCTGATTCCCTGCTATATCAGACGGTCCATGTAAATACTGTTTATGTTAAGGAAGTCATGTTCTGTGTGACTGGAGCACATAGAAACTGATGTTGTTGTCACTTTAGATTAAGCTCTCGTTTTAGCAAAGAAGGCAATTGAAGCAGGCAGCCGAGTGGCCGAATGAAATATTCAGCTCATTTCATTTAAAGCTGCCCGGTCTCCATTGTTCACGCTGGTCTGGCTGCTTAACCCTTGCTGGTGCCTGCAAAGTAATCGCTCTCTTTCTCTCACCCCCCCGCATTTCCACACACAACCTAGTCATCAAGTGGCCACCAAACAGCCAGGCATTTTTCATGGAGAAGCAGGATCTATCAAACCCAGGGTAACAAGTGCAAGAAAAAAAGACACTGTGGAATGCTGAGGCTTAACCCTCTGGATTCCTATCACTCTTCCAGTGGAAGGAAGAGTAGAAACCACACACACTCACACACCACCACCAATATTCCCACTAAGGTGTGCACCTGTGCAGCCAAGCACAAAAAATTCTTCCCCCACCCTCCTCCTCTGGAGAGTCGCATGGCAGGCAGCTGCTCCAGCAGGTGAGGCCGACTGAGACAGCATGATGAGGGAGTTGCTGGGGCCAGGACCTGCCATGGCCATGTGGCAGCTGGGTGGGGGTGGGGGGAAGGAGTGCTTTGTTGACCAGGGCTGCCACATGGCAGGGGGGGCGGGGCCTATTCTGGCGGCTGGGGCCGGGGCCAGGACATGCTGCATGGTAGGAAGGGCAGGGTCTGCTTCAGTGGCTGGGATCGGGACCTGCCGCATGGCCGGGGGTGGAGTCTTCTCCAGTGGCTGGGAATGTACATATAATAAATTGGGTGCCATAGTGGCACACATCCAAACCAGCGCACATAACCTCAATATTGGTGCACAAACCAAAACTCACTCCGCTCATGGAAGGAAAATCTTAGATGGAACACTGACCACCACTCAGTAGTCATGTAGACAGATTTTCAAAAGCATGTAAAGGAGTTAGGAATGCAACTCCCACTGACTTTCCACAAGTGTTTGGCATCTCATTTCCTTAAGCTCTTTTGAAAAACCCACTGTCAGCTCTTTACATCTTCAAGGCTACATACAAATATGAAGCAGTTCATCTTAAGCATTATATTAACTTATAATAGTGAAACATTATGTATATTTTCCTTTTTGTAAATTGTCACTGCTATATGAAAACGAATATAAAATTATGCAATATAAAATGACTAACATTGTTTTAAGCTTTGGGCTGTTATTGAAGCACATAGGCAGCATGTAGCCATCTTACAATACAGTATCCCAAGGCTTCAAACATTTTGCTACAGTAGGGTCGCACAGATACTGCTCTGTAGGGCTCTCTATTTGCTATTGTTTTGGCTGCAGTATTACAAGTGTGCTTGGCCAACCAGCACTGGTTTTCCTCCCAGGGAACCACCTTAAATAGTTTCCTAAGGAAAACACTTGTTTCACGAGACACGATGAACACTTGAGCCTGTAACATATGATGTCACAGAGCAGAAGGACGAGAGAATTAACAGGATTTCCCTCTTATTTGACTTATTGCACAAGGTCTTCTTCACAGAAAGATTTGACAGTTGTTCCATGGCACGCACTTTCCAATCCAGTTCCACTTTTGCCATTACCAAGTGCTGTGGCATCTACTAGTTTCCCAGATGCCTCAGGGCTGAATTGTGCAAGGCGCTAAGCATTGTAAACTTCCAATGGGAACTTAGGGTGTCCGGCACATTGCAGAATTAGCTCCTTTCATGCAGAATGGACAACTGTTCTGTTAAAAGTATTAACAGCAGCTTAAAATGCTATAGTAAGGTAACACTATTATAAAAGGGCAGCATTTGCAGTCGTAAAATTAGTAGTTTTTTATTTTTACCGAGGTCAGACTCGGAGATGGACGGTCAAGTACAGATGATCATTTTTCAAAGTCTAATAAACCGTTCACCATAAAGAGAATTATTTCACAGGTTTATTCTTTGGAACTGCATTTAGACAAACTGCTAAAGGCAAACAAAATCCATTAAAAATACTGATAATTATACAACTAAAAAATATGCTAATATTGACTCAAAATGACAAAACCCAAGAATCCCTCTCAGAACAGCAGTTAAAAAGTATTCTGAGGTGATGACTCTAGGTCAGTTAATAATAAAGCTAACATTACAATGACCACTGTAAAGTAGAAAGGGAAAGGATTAACCAGTTAACCGGTAAGCATGCCCCTTACCAGCATGCTTGCCTGGTAACCGGTTAGCTGGCAGGGGGCTTGGCCTGGTCGAAGCAGCCTCCTCCCACAGCACGGTGCCACAGACCCTGCCCAGATGATCTGGCGCAGCCTACCACATGGTTGGCCTGGCCAGCTGGAGCAGCTCTCCACCACAGTTAATCAGTTAAACACTTTGTTAACGGATTAACCACCTTACTAGGATTTTACATCCCTATGTTAAACATTTGCATTGTAACTTTAATTTTGTTATTCTTGCACTTCATATATTAATTATCACATTTATTTAAGATCTGGCTTGGCAAAGTATTGAAATTCTGTGTGTCTGTATGTAACTTTTCAACACATTAATAGTTCCACTGAAGACAAGGCGTTTATTCACTTGCTTAAAGTTAAACACTGATTAAGTACCTTACTGAATTGGGCTTTGGTTATCAAAGAGCCCAGTCTTGCACTCCTTTATTATCCATTAGGGATGTAAAATCCCATTTAATTGGTTAGCCTGATGTGGACAGGCTGGAGAGGCCCACCTGCTGCAGACGGGGGTTGCTCTGGCCTTGCTGAAAAGCCCCTGCCTACAGCACACCCCACAGGGCTAGAGTAGCCTCCTTCCCCCAGTGGGCGAGGGGGCTGCTCCAGCCTCTACTTGTTAACCATAACCAGTCTGCCTCATCCATTAAGGGCGCAGGTTACTGGTTAACCATTAACATCCCTATTACCCACTCATCATAATGAAATTAATTGGGACTAATCATCATAGTAAAAACTACATCCAATTTCTTCAAGACTGTGCTCCAAGATATTAAAAGCAATCACTGCCCTGTGCCCTTAAACCGCATCTTCTTGAATACATCTCAACATAGGTAGTGGTGTAAGAGGTACCCAGGCAGGTGCAGCTCAGCTCCTGTAAATCAGTAATTGTGAGAACAGATTAATGTTGCTCTGCACAGACACGTGTCAGACTCTTGAAACGAGAACAATGCAGTGCTTGGTATCTGGAGTCAGGCAGCAGTAAATTGCGGAATACACATATTATGCTCAGCTGCATAAAAATAGGTTTCAGAATCACTATGATTCATGAACTCTTCCATTTTTATTCATAATTTAAATCACCCTGCTTATGAACCATTACTCTAAAGAAACTGTTGGGTAGTTTGGTCCAAAATGTAATTTCCTTACTAGAGATTCAATTTCCTCCTCCCTCCACCAATCTTAAAATAAAGACCATCTATGAATACACCTGTAGTTGTATCATCTTGGATTAAGAGCCAAGCAGATCTCACAAGCAAAACCATGTCAGGATGGGACAATACCTAGGAGGATGATCTCTTTAAGAAAGGTGCTGCTGGAATTGTGGCTGGCTACTCCATAAATAGTTCTCTGCCTACTGTCTTCAGTGTAACTATTCAGGTGCTATGTGAAGCACATCCAGTGTTTTTGCAAGATCAGGATCTAAAATTTCGTGGTGATGGAGACACTATGTTTAGGACAAGATCCCAAAGAGAAGTTCTGAGCCAAATTCAAACTTGGCTAACTGGAGAATCAGGGTACATGTTGGTAAAGCAGCTGGATATTTTCTCTGAGGAAAGATGCTATATAAGCATAAGTTATCATTAATGGAATAATAATCACCCACGGGTTCAAGAGGCAGCGTGCACAACAGCCCATGGCCAAATCATAGTTAAAACGGGAGGGTAACAATTTTCTGGGCTGTTCATTTTGGATTAGTACCATTTAGACCACAAGCCCAATCTGAACCAGACATTAGGCGCCTCTGGTTTTGAATCAAACCCTGAAGAAAACCCTTCAGATTCAGATCAAAGAACTTCAATCCCAAATCCCCTGAATTTTGAAGAGGTTTGGATGACAGGTTGGACTCTCATAATATTATATGCTGAGTTACTGCCAAAGAAAACTTCAGTATGCCCCTAACAACATTACAGACTTGATGGAGACTGACCCAGATTGTCTGAAATAAAGAGAAAGAACACCTGAGAATGCATTCAGGTACTCCCACTGCTCAGAAAGATTTAGGAAATTGTGCTAATATTTTCCAAAAGAAAAAGTTGAATAAAGGCAGGTATAATAAAAGTCATGAAGTATGCTTGAGGTCTTGTAATAAACCTTTAGAAGATAACTTGGAAGCTGCTAAGCAAGCTTTCCTGCAGGTGTACATATAGGAAGACCATACATAACTACACAGAATTCCACTATCACTCAGGAAAAGGCAAATGCAGGAGGACCTTATCTCTCATATCAAGATCATATCTGTTCCAGTATGGCAATTCCTATGTGCAAAAGCTTCTCTCAGTATTTTCTTACACATAGACCGTATATACTTCATTTCATTCTGCAGCACCAAGCAATGGTTAATATCTGTGCCCAGACATCACATCCCCCATTCCTCAAAAGCAGCCATCTTTAAGGTGAGACATAGTATCTAATAGGCGGAATTAAAAAATGAAGGGGTAAAACTTCCTCATTTGCAACTAAAGGAAAAACGAACGTAAGCAGCACATAATTACCAACACTGAAATTTGCCAGCATCCCAGGACTAATATCCTCGACTTGAAAATGGTGCCACAGGATCTTTAATGACTACAAGCATTTAGAGAAAGAGTTTTACATCACTTCTGAAGGGCAGCCCCTCTGTCAGCACTACCGATGACACATGCGCGCGCATGCGCACACACATAGAAGCTATCTTTGTTTATTTCAAGGTCTTTTAGGGAATGCACAAGATTTGAACTCAAGATGTAATTTCCAGCTCGAGGACAAATACCTGTGCTACCTCTGATCAAGCTAGTGCAGAGAACTAGAGCATCCAGAGTGGCACATGTGGCAGGAAGGGCTAGTCTTCCTGAGTAATTACCAGTCCAAAATGACAGACATGTACCGGTTAGCCCCTACCACTTATCAGGCTGCCACAGCTATGCTCTATTCTTAGCATGCTAGCTTGATGACAACTAGCACAGATATGTCTTTTTGAGATGGGAATCAAACCCCCAGCTCCAAATGTAGACATCCCCTTGGAGTGGCTATCCCAAACTCTCAGTATTCTGACCATGATTAAAAAGGAGAATGTTAAATCGAATGCATATAATACACCAATGGTCTTCTCATATCCAACTGCAATAAAGGATGCCCAAGAGGATTATGACCACATTAATAATAGTACCCCATTGATAATTAGCTTCTCCCACCCTCCTCTCCCCAAAAAAACCAAGTAAAAAGATGACCTTTGCAATTTGTTCTAATGGGTAACAAATCTAGGCTCCATCAGACAAAGGAGGGATGTTCCAAAGTCGAGCACTTCACTAAAAATGACCCAAACCCAGTCTCCTCCATCTTGCACCCTATGGATATGTCTACACAGCGGCATTATTTCAAAATAATGTTGTTATTCCAAAATAAGTGTGCATCTACGCAACAAGCCTTTATTTTGAAATAACATTGAGCTGGAGGACTTCTTACTCCGACTCATCGTAGCCCTCATCTCACAAAGACCGAGAGAAGTTGAAGGAAGAGTGTTCTTCCTTCAACTTCCTGCTGTGTAGACTGCACCAAAAGCCAAATGAAGTTATTTTGACTTCAACTAGACAATTGATGTACTTGAAGTTGCATAGCTTAATTTGATTTTAGCCCTGCTGTATAGATGTACCCTCTGTGTTAAAATTTAAGCTCCACTGTTTGTCACTGTGATACCAGTATCACACAGTATCTCTCAGATTAATGGTCTGAGACAAAGTTAGGGGTTTTAGAACAAAACCAACACCTTAAACTCCCTAGTGAAGACACTGCAGGCTTAAATCAGAATGCTAGGAATAAGGAAACCTGAGGAATCCACAGCCAAGTTTATAAAACATTTCACTAACATTTTTGTGTATTTGGGCCAAATTTAGAGAAACTCATGTGTCAGCATACTTTTTTTTTTAAAGGTGGAAACTATGCAAAATGTGGTGGGTTCATCTGAGTTTCACTTTGTGTTTTGGTGACTGTTCAAATCCTGAATCCAAAAGGAAACTTAAGGGATGTGAATCCACACAACATGGAACTGAAGTAAATGTCTGCATGAATCCCACATGGGGGGGAGGGGTTAGGAACTCCCACGAATGTAAAAGATTTGGCCCCAAAATTATGGCATCATACAGCTCTAGCTCTAACTTCTAGTCCCTATGACTTTGAAGACAAAGCCTTTACCTCAAATATAATGACATGAAGTGGAGAGAGATGCATTTTCATGGCTACGAAATCTCTCGCATTCAAAGCATGGAAGAATATTGTTCCATGCCACCTATTTATATTCAGACATTCTAATTAAATACCAGAGTTTCAGTTATTTAGGCTTTAATCCACCAAAAATTGTTCCTTTACACATCTCTTGTCTTTGAAATATATCCCCGTATTATCACCCTTGAATACACACAAAAACAGAGCACCATGAATCTATAATAAGACCTTCATTTGTTTTTGTAGCATGGATTTTTGTTTGATTAAATGTCTAAATTACTTCCACTTAAATGATATCTGCATATGGAGAGAGATCTGAACTCACTTAAAAATTAGCTTTTAACAGCTGACCTGGTGGCTCAGCAAGTCTGTTGCACTATCTCCTGGGAAAACCAGGTTCACAAGCCAACCCAGATTCCTGAGCCCCATGCCAGTAGAGGCCAAACATGTTAATGTTTTGGACACAGTGAGTTCAACTGCCCTTCTGTTACAACACTACTTAGTGGCCAAGTGACAGAACAGCACTGAGCATTATTTGTAGAGAGAGCCATCTGCCTGCCATCAGACTAAAGGGCACAAACAGCCTCCAGAAAGAGAGAAAAACAGAGAGAGAGACACACAGTAATATATGAAAAGGAATTTTTTAAAAATTAAGGAAGATAAAAATTAAACTATTATTTAGAATTGCATCTCATCTTGGTATTGAATCGATTATAAATGTGTCTCAATAATTATATGGTCCCCAACATCACCCCCACAGACGTTATTGTTCTCTTACAGCTTGTGGTGTTATTTAGAACACTATGTATATTTAATGTCCCCGTGGTGTCAGAGCAATTATACCCACTTCAAACTTTTCACATTGTGGAATGAGGACTTCAAATTGCCACCTCTGTGCGAAGGACTAATTCTCACTCCCAACCTATTTCCTAGCCCAAATCACATTTCAACCTGTCTTGCTTAACCTGAAGTTGTTTTAACCTTTCCTTTTCTCCTATTAGAGACCCTAAGGCTCTCGCCGCAGTGACTTTGGACATGCTGCGCTGTAAAATGATCTAGCTGTTGGGGTAATGGCCCTTTTTGTTTTTCCCTTTATAAAACCATAATGTTTTGGGTGGTGGTTTTTTTTTTCTTTTTTTTTTTTTTTAAAGAGCTTCAACTAAACCCAAAGGCATTAGAAAAGATCGCAAAGTGCTTTTGTGGGCTCAATGTGTAAACTCCTCTACAGCTGTTTTAGAAAAGCTTTCATGGCTTTTAACATTAAAAATAAAGTGTGTCCCCTCCCACATCCAGATGTTAGGATTTCTGACAAAGTTCATTTGTTACAGTAATGGATCAAAACCAAAAATTAAAACACGCAGCCAGCAGTGGTTAGCATGTGGTAACTAATAAGATTAAGAGCCAACGGGAAATTCTATTTTCAGTAAGCAAAAGCAGTAATGGCCTTAGTCCTCTCAACCTGAATGACCCTGTACCTCCCCTTTTTGCTGTCTCTCTCACAACCCCTCCTCCTATCCTGCTAGCCAATGTACCAATTCCCCATCTCTGGAATCATCCAACTCTGGTGCCAGAAGTCAATGACAGCAGCAATTACATTCCTTAACTGCTCTTGCTTTCATCTCAGCCTTGGAAAACTTCACTTGGATGATTTTTGGCGCATGCCAAGTAGTTCACTATGGCCCGTGAAAAGGTGAGAGGAGCATTTAGGGAGCTGGGGAGGTTTGGAACAACAGGTAAAAAGGAGGCTGAGATATGGGAAAGAGTAACTCGGTCATAGGTAGGATAGGAGTTGAATGGTGTCCCCGTTCCCCCACACTTCTGATTTTGTAGCGGGCTCTCTGAGAAACTTAGGCCCAGCACAGATCAGAGTAATGGTGGCCATTTGATAATGAAGGGACATTATCTTTGTTTTATAATTTTAACCCCTTTAATCAATGCTGCAGTGAGATGCCTTGGAGCTCCATATAGAGTGCAGGCACTCCAAAGATGTACCGTGACATGGCTGCTTTCAGTACACACTGTGACACAGATACACGTTTTATGTCTGAGCTGGTCCTGTCTAACTTGGGCTGTAACCTCTATGTTTTGCACAGCACAGAATATATTGGCAGCACTTACAAAAAATGCAGCAGGCAGTTGCTGAAATTTTGGGTTAAAAAAATTCTCTTTTAAGTGAAATTTTTCTCAAGGATCAAAGATATTCTGTGTCATAGCTTTATTAAGAGTCTATTCTCCCTTCAGCCTGCACTCATTCCTAGGAAAGGACAAACTTAAAAGGTTTGGAGGATTTGTTCAGAGGGGCACACAAAAAATTAAGATGCTTATGTAAAGCTTATCTAAATTGCCAGGAACTTTTCATTCTGAAAAAAGTGGTCTGGAATCTCAAAAGAACAGACAGACCTTCTCATTTGATTTCCAGTCTTCCTTAAATCCAGTCAGGCTAGAAACCCTGCAAATTTCTTGCAGAATTTCCTGGCACTATCACTTGAGCTGTGCCCCCATCAGTACACATAAGAACAAAACTGAAACACTGAAAAAAAAAATTAACTTTTGAGCTTCAGAAATATTCATTGTGAGTTCTGGGATAAGGTGCAAATTAGATTTCCTTTCACTAGGACTAGTTCACCCATCCTCATTCATGCCCCTCATTACAGGCAACAGGACAGTTCAGATTTCTTTATAGTAGCTTATTTAGCCATTTTATTACTCCTGCTAGGAAGAGAACAGGCACATCTTCCTTCAGGACATCCTGTTGATCTCCACTGTGGTGATTACAAGTTACACAGGGTGCTTTCATGGTCTGGAAATAAGCCACAACCACAACTATTTTCTTCAGGTGCACCCGGCTATACAGATAGATTCTTCTTGATTGCCATAATTAAATTTGAATATAAACTGTGAGGTCAGTGGCTCAGTTAGATATAGAACAGTTAAGTACGTATCAGTACATCAAGAACAACAAATTGTTAAGAGCAAAAGACTTTTGTAATGAGTGGGAGTACTCTGGCACAATTAATATGGAAGATTGACATTTTAGCAGCTAACTGTTAATACAGATTTCACTGTCATGCACCTTCATAAGTGCACCGCTTTCATTTTTAAGAGGAAGGAGGGTCCAGTAGTTAGGGGACTAGCCTGGGACTCCAGGGACCCAAGATTCAATTCTCTGCTCTACCACAGACTTCCTGTCTAGGCAAGTCACTTAGTCTCTCAGTTCCCCATCTATAAAATGAGGATAATGATAATTTCCTCTCTCTCATAGGTGGCTTGAGGATGGATACAATAAGCACAAAATCACATTTCTATTACCATCGGGTATGATTATTTTAATACATTTATCTTAACATCTACAGTTTTTACATAAAAGCTGGTGATATTTGTGGTTAGTTTATGTTCAGGGACCCCACTAGGGCTGTTCAAAGCCCTCACCTGGCTTTCCTCTCTGGGAGAGCTATTTGAAAACAATGTCCCAGAGAACGCCAGTGACACAGAGTCACGAGTTGGCAGAAAATTCATTACACAGGGCCCTCTTTCCTTCTATCTTCTCAGACAAGTTACGATGGCTGTTTTTATTTCTACAAAGCAGCTTTTGGAGGACAAGTGTCACACAAAATGCTTCATGGTCTGTTGCAAAAAAAAAAGAAAAGGTTGCAAAAGTACCTTAAGAAAGTAATTACCCAGCATTATTAATAAATACAGTGTTTTAATTGATAAAACAAAGCCCTTTAAAACTTTAAGATACTTTGTTTAATCAATAGTGTATAAATATCCCAGTTGCATGGAAGTAAGGAAACGAGAAGGACAGATTAGGTCACTTGCCCAAAGTCAGAGGAAGTCAGTGTCAAGAAAGGGATGAGAACTCCTATGCTCATTCCTGAAAGCCTCCTTTCCTTCTAGGAGCTTACAGGGTACACTTTTAGAAAGGATTTGAAAAAGGTTACAGCCAACAGCAAAATTAGGTAACAGGAACAGGGATGAGAGTCAGACTACAGCAGTGAAGAGGGTGATCTAAAGATGAAGGAACCAAGATGCAGAGCATCTGAAGTGCAATTGGGTAGCGAGGAATAAGACCAGGTGCACTGGACTCTGCTTCCTCTTCAAGGGACCTGTGATAAAGGATCACATGGTGATCAGAAAGACTTAGGATGGAATGAGACTGTTTAATCACTTCAAAGTCCAGAAGGCAGAACATGCTGTGTGTTCCCTGGGGAACGGCATGACAGAAGAAGTCAGTTAACTCTTATTTCTGTGCACTTGAGAGAAACCAGAAACACTGATTTAGTCTATAGGAGTTGTAAATGCTCAGCCCCTCTCAGATTTTAACTTTACGTAGTCTAGAGAATGGATAAGAGTTCATTTGGGAAACCAGCACATGAAGCAGCAGAGACAGGAAGTAATGAGGGCCTCAGTAGCTGGTCGTGTCCTTTGTAGAAATATTCATGCAAACTGAGTTCACGTACGATGTCTTTGTGCCCCTTTCTTTTTGGTTTTCCCTAAATATTCTAAATGATATTATTAGGGAACAGTCACATATCCAGCAAGTTTTAAGTAAATATTAGACACCTTATAGAGAAAGCAAATTCTAAACTTAACTATGAATGTTTACACTGGATATCTGATCCTGAGTATTATCCTTGACAAGGATACAAAACCAATATATGACATCACCTGTGAGTCTAAATCAAAACTAACCAAACAGAAGTCAAATTTCAAATTTTGCATGCTAAACACTTTCAATAGACTCATCACAAATGATCCATAAGGCCAATAATTAATCTGCAAACACTTTCTAATAACTAATAAAAATCAAGAGTTATCTATACAGTTGTTGGAAAATTCAACAGAAAGCAGGGTTAAATTCACTTATTTATCTATTGTCCTTCGTCAGTCCCCCAATACAAATCTCTAGCAGGACACACAAACCATTATTTTATTTAAAAGGAAAGAGGAAAATAGATGATAACCATAGTTATTCAGTCTAATTATTCCTAAAAGGATTCCACAAGAGACTAAAAATGTATAAACTCAGTCACTACTGATTTACAACCTGGGAAAACGAAAAATATTCTAATGGGAGAGTGGGTGAAAAATAATGAAATTAGCATCTCCAAATTGTTTAAAAAAGATCTTCAGTCTAAAGAGAATTGACAGCGTAGCTTTAAGGATAGATAAATGGCTGCCTCAAGGATCTGTCTTACCTCCTTATTTTTTTTTAAGTAATACCTTAATTTGCATAGTAATAACCCAATTATTGTAAGATTAGGTGACAGGAATCTCATTATTACTATTCCTACAAAACAGTGAATATTCCATTCAGAACCTTTTAATGTTACATACCTGGAAACATAATTATTCCAATATACACTCATTCATCTTTAATGCAATTTCTTTATTATTATTAATACTACTAATAAAAACCCTTTTCCTGTAAGTGTTAGGGTTTTGTTTTGTTTTAATATATTAGTGTTTAAACATGATTTTTTTTCCCTTCAGGCTGCTATAGAAACAAGCAAAGCCAACCAACTGCTTGGGGGCACGCTCCCTCCCCTCTTCCCAAGAGGGAGTGTGCCAAGAGGCCTAAGGCACATATGTTAAAATCTGTTTCAACAACTCCCTCTCCATAATCACCACCCACCCTCCTTCTCCCCATGCTGAGAGCTGGTCATGAGCAATGTTTTCTAGCATCAGGATTCTGTTAGTTTTGTTTGGGGTGGTGGTTGTCCCTGGGGCTGACCCTGGGGTTGTGGTTTATAGGCTGAGACACAAGCAATCAGACAGCACTAGAGAGACCATCTGCCTGCTACCTGCCACAGGCTTTCACAGTTTCAATTACAAAGATAATAAGTACGATAAGTGGTCAGTTACCAGATTAACTGTGGAAAGGAAATAGAAGAGGCAGGACTGGTTGCGCAGGGCTGCATGTGTTACGCTTCAAAAGGATGTCATAAATAGTTGAGAGAGTGGGAAAAGCAGCTGTTACTTTGCAATGATTTTCAGTCTCACCCACTTCAGTGCATACAAGGTGAAGACAGGGTGCTTTTCACCTGTATCTTCTGTGCTTCGCTGTTTCAAATCCACGCCAGGTTGACAACAACTGAAAGATGTTACCACTGGCAGACAATGCAACACAAGTGGATGAGGCTAACCCCATTTCTGAACGTCCAGATCACAAATACCACTCACCTGTTTCGCAGTGTCATTCGAGCTAGGGACTGAGATGATATGCAGAGCAAAGTCACTTGCAGAGGTCACCTCATAATCGAAGCTGAGCTACTTTCATTGGGCACCGTGAGGGAAACCTGTATTGCCTCTGATGATGCTCTAACTACCTTGGTTTCAAGGTAGGAATTCAGTCTCCTAGTGTCATTTTAGCACCTTTAATTTTGGGGAAAGCCTCCTGTTAGTTTATGCAAGTGGTCTTAAATATTAGTAATGAAGCTGATAAGCTTCTGCCACTAGCCAAACCAGCAGTCAGTAATACTTAAGTGCCAGTTAATCACTACTGCACTCTCCCCAAAAACACTGTCCTCACAGTGCCAGCCAATAAGGTTTTCTGGTACTGCACCATCACTGCAAGAAGCAAAACCTTGGGGTGCTATACTCCCCTGTGTAATAGAGAGCTCACCATAGTTAGCAGGCTGAAAGAGATATGGGTAGCCAAACATCTGTCTGGATTGAGAATCTCCATGCTCTCCACTCAATCTCAGATAAACACTACACCTCAGCTTTCCTTTTGGATAACACTATCCTTTCTCTATACATATGCCGCTTATCCCACCATCACAGCTACCCAAACTTGTCCCCTTTGTAACCTTGCAGCAATGCAACTGCTGAGAACATCTCTCACCTGCCCAGGTTCATCTCCCACTCACTCAGTAGCAGAGATATTAGTTACTGAATAAACAACCTTCCCAAGATGCAGCAGAACACCCGGTTCACAGTGGAGTACTCAAACATCCCCACTTATCCACTCGGCAGCATTTCCCAAAGTGTGTTATATGCTCTGAGGAAAACAGCAACAGGTGCAGGTGGTATATAAAAATGATATGTAGCATTTTAAATAACTTCTGGTAGGTGTGTCTGGGTTAATATTCTTGAAGGGAGTAGTTAGCTTTCAAAAGTCTGGGAAATGCTGTATTTGGGGTTTAACCTCATACGAATGGTTAACAGAAATACATACAGGTCTGAGTTGTATCAGTAATTGATGACAGGGAGATGACTAAGGCCTAAAAGGGCATGAATCTCTCTCTCACCCACACTCACCTTCCAAAAAAACCCCTAGCATATGAACAACAATTCTCAGCAGAGATTCTGCTTTGGAGTATAAAGTCAGATTCTGAAGAGCATGAACATTAGTATGACCAAACTGCTCAATTTGCACTTACTCTAATGGTGAAAAAAAAGTTTTGGTGAGCATGTTGCTTCCCTGAATATGTAGCTGCATGAAGCCTTTTTTGATTATCTACTAAAAACATCACCCAATACTAATTCCTTCTTCATGCCCCAGCTGTGGACTGCCTCAGATATTTTATACAATTTAGTAGGGCATGTGCCCAAAAAGTTGGCTTTACACCCTATGGTTTCTGCTCCCCCAGTCTCCAGTCTATGCTTGACCCAGGTATAAACTAGAATAGCCCCTTGGTTGCTGTACTTTTGGGCCCCAAAGACTATTTTAGCAGCCAGAGACCGCATGTTTACAAGAACAGCTTGGCTTTGCTCCCTTTCCCTGAATCACATGCTGACCTAGGATGCTTAGAAGGGACATGGGCACTGGGCAAAAGCCCAGCTGGGGAAAGCAAGCCCCAGCCCAGCCTTGCACCCCTTCTGCACAGCACCCCACCAGCCCTGACACCCCTGAGGTCAAGCCCAGCCCACCGCCAGCCCAATCCTTCCTGGCCACATGGAGGGCTAGGGCTGACATGCTGCAACCCCAGCCTGGCCATCCCCTGTGGCCAGAGAACAGGACTCCTCCATCCCCTCCGTCCCCCCGGTGGCTGGGGAAGCCGGGCTGCCGTGCCGTGGCCCCAGCCTTCCCTGGTGGCGGCCCCAGCCTTCGATGGTCAAGCATGCAGGCAGTTTTGGGAAGACTGTCTTCCTTGCCTACATTCCCGACCGCGCATGTAAAGGAGGTATCTCTTTGGCTAAATAGTCTGACAACTTTGTGGTATGTGCACTGTTGCCAGCTGGCAAAAAGAGGATCTTGGGATCATATTGTAGCAGCCGCTACTGCACGTCTCTCTCACCAAGAATTCCTCCATGATGGGGACATACTCTACCATCTGGTTGATACTGCATTTAGGTGCTTTATGTCACTTGAGTGGTACAAAGAACCCATAGCAGGGCCCAGGTTTTGACCCTGAGTCTCTTTGGGTATGTCTGTACTGCTGTGTAAGCCCACCATTAAAAGACCTTGAATTAGCAATCCTTGGGTTTGCCAACCTGAGGCATGAGCATCTACAGTGACTTCTAACCCCAGATTGGGAACTGGGGAACTCTGGGTCCCAACCGAGTGCTCTCCCAAAATATGGCTGCTCTACCCCTTCATCATGGTGCAGCATGGGAACCTTAACTGTCCCTCAAACTTGACTGTCCAGAGAACAAAGAGTCAGGCTGTGGGATAGTGGAATGTTTTTGGCAGAGTCCCAGAACACAACTTCAGTGGGGCTATGTCTATACTGGGCAGCAATAAACCAGCATCCTAGATTGACTTGGACTCTGACACTCTACCTTCTCTGGGGTATTGAAATCCTGGGATCAAACCATGGGTGGAAGGCAGCTTAGGCTTGAGTGAGTTTTGAACCCTGGCCTTAATTGCCATGTAGACATAATCTTTGTCTAATGCCTTTTCATAGTCCTTTCTAGCCATCGGATTATAACACATTCCAATAACAAAACAAGAAGGTAATATGCTAATGGGAGAGAACCAGTATGCAGAAATTATCTAGCACTACTGAGGAGCATAAAAAGGCACCTTGCTGCTCTTTGGGGTTTTGACTTCAATGAGCCTAAACACAAATGAAGACTTCATTAAGTTATCCGAGAAATCATGGGACAGCAAAATATCATATGCCAACAGACAAATCCAAAGTGGATTGTCTTCTAGCCTGCATATATGCCTGCAGGGAGTACAAGTTCCGTTGTGGACTGTTCAGACCTTATTTTGAAGATCACAATTATTTTAATTATTTGCCTAATAGTTATGAGCTTCAAAAATTTAAAATTATACCACATTTCACATAAAGCAGATTATCTACTCTAAAAAGTAGTGAATGTGCTAACAATTTGTTCTTATATTTTTATCATCTCATTTCATCCCTTTAAACACAAAGCCTTCGGCTTTCACTTTGAAAATTATCAACAGAAAAGAAACAAAGTCTTCCTTATTACACCAAAACTTGGTGGGGTCAAGTTTACACCACCCTAACCCAATACGACAGAACATGAAAAGTTCACTCTTCCATTAATAGCTTTTCCAATTCAGTAGTTCAAAGATGCAATCCTCAACAGTGTATACAAGGATTTGGGATCATTTTATAAATCTGCGTGGCAAACGAACATGAAGGAGAAACGCTTTTTATGGCAAGAGACTGTCTTGGGGGGGAGGGGGACAACATTAGCTTTTTACAAAGCATTTGCAAGAATAATTTGCACTACAGCCTCTTTATGGGCCTTGCAAGCAAGTATTGAAACCATTTGTCTAATTGTACATCTCCATTTAGAAGAACAACCTCATCTAAAAATGTGTCCTCTCCCTAGAATAGAATGCAATGGATTAGCAAAAACCAAAAATATAAAGTTGTAAAGCATTGAAACATCTTATTTCAAATGGTTCAAAAATAAAATAATGTGAAAAGTGATGGATTGCTCGCAAAAGATCAGAGAAATTCCTTGGTCTCAGCAAGTCAATAGAGATATGCTAATTTACACTAGTTAAAGATCTTGAGAAATAATATACCTTTTATTTTAATCTCCATTCATGCATGGGAACATGCAAGAGAAGCTGACTAGAAAAAGTGTAATTCCTGTTCTCAGTTGAGAAAAATGCAGAGGAAGCGCACAGCAAAATTTATAAAACAGATTTTAAAAAAATTGTCTATGAAAAGGGGTTTACATCAAATTCCTTGGACAAAATATTGTGTCCCCTAACTTGCAGATGGTTTCCCTTTTTGTTGCTCTCTACTTGAGAGGCAACTGCTTTACTGTAGTGATGTATGTGTCATAAGCCTAAATCCTGTTCTCTCACTCATATGAGAAGTCCCATTAACTTCAGTGGTCTACTCATTTGAATAAGGTAAACCTTCTGACTGATAGCTTGAAACAGCTTGTGAAGAAAGGCATTGTATAATAAAAATATATTCTTGCCAACACTATCTTCACGGGTTACACTTGTATTTTAGACTGACCCATGTAGAATAAACCTTACAATTAACATTACAACTTTCAGAAATATTAAACAAGTTTTATAAAAACGGTAAAATTATTCAGTTTAAAAAAAGCCCTAGAAAATCTTAGGTTATAAAAAATTCTCACTGATGCTTTGGTCAGCACTTTGCATCATCATGAAATGGACAAATCAATTTCTGGCGGCTTTGAACAGCAATATAAATCCATAGCTTAAAAGCTTACTTATGACTTACATTAAAAGTTAAAAGTCAAAGTATATGATTTTTTTTAAACCAAACCCAAGATGCTCTGATCTGGACTAGGAAAGTATTTCCTCCAGCTAATTGTGTGCAAACCCAAGACTTAATACTTGCTGCTTTGCATTGCTTCCTTGTAGCATTTCCAACTGAAGATGCAAATTATAATATATAAATAGCTATAACAAAAATCCATCCATTTGTTGCTGTAAATGTTGCATTAGATGTTTAATGGGTTATGGGTCCATAACCCATAACCCCAGGTTCAGCAAGATTCTTAAGAATTTACCTAACTTGCAGCATGTTGCAATTGATATGGACTACCTCTACTCATGAGCTTAAAGTCAGGCATTCACTGAAGTACTTTGCTGAATGGGGGTCAGAGACACGACATGGTGATGTGTGATAATACAAAAGATTAAATCGCACAAATTTGGGATAGCCATATGACTCATGAGTGATGCAGCCAAAACCAAAGCCCAATCTGGTGAATTTTACTGTCACTATTTTGAAGACACACACAGCTTATGAAGGACTCGGATGGATGAAAATTTCCAGTTGATAAAATGTGAATATAGCATTTCTGGTCACTAAAGTATACCAAGAGTGAAGCGGATTTGGTTATGATCAGTATTTGTCTGCATGTGTAATAAAGGGACATGAAACAGGAAAAACTCAATGCAAGGCTTAAAATATGAAGGAGCTATTGTCAGCTCCGCAGCAGCGATTAAAAAAAATTCATAAACACCCACTTACCCCTTTTTTTTTTTTTAAACTGCAGAAGACTTAGTATCCCTAGTTATCTTCCACTCCATTCTCTTGCTAATATGACATGATTTTTAAAAAGAGAACCAAAAAAAATCCTGTGCATTGAAGGTTTCAGGAAAACTAAAAAGTTAATGGGGGAACATTAACACTGACTATATTGAATGTCCAGAGTATTTCTAAGATGTGCTTTAATATTTAAGACTCTTCAGCTTTAACCTAGCCACACAGGACTGAAACATTGAAAGCACATGTCTGAAGCACACAAAGACAAGAGTTTGAGACAATTTTTTTTTAATCAATGAGTGATTTACAGTAAAATCTTGGGAGTTCACCATCACAAAGTGTGTCATTTTATGTAAAATAAAATTTGGGGATTACTGAAGTCACTGTCATTTCAGATGACAAAAATAGCACCATTAAATGTGCCTTTAAACATTTATTAGTCACGTGTGCCAAGAAGCAAAAGATAAGGAATATTTCATGTGAATAAAACGTGGGTAAGTTAACATGACAAGAACATGCACCCACTTAAGGATGGCAATGTGTCCCTCTTGGCTTGGGCATCATATTGTGCAGACACTTCAAGCATTTAATTAGAGCTCATAATATAATAATTAACTACTGTAGATTAAAATAATTTGTGATTTGAGTGGTGGGTGGGAAGAGGGAAATGATCATGCTGGATTTATGGCACCAGAAATCAAAATCCACAGACAGGAGAATATGAATGCCAGTTTTTGTTCTACCGACAATCTCTTCTCAGTCCAGATCACATCAAGATACCTTCTCTGTGACTTGCATAAACAATGCATCAAAGCCCTATTTTTTCTGATTACTTTCTGAAAGTTATTCTCCTGCATTCAGAGAAAGGCTCACTCCCACTGACCATGATGGGTACAGAATGGGGCTTGATATTAGAAGTGAATGAAGGATGCATGAACCAGTTCTGATAAGAGAAGAACCATCCCAAATCTTTGTTTAAAACTCAAGCAGGTATTTGAAAAATACTGGAAACAGTTTCCTTTGCATGCTCTGCTGAGATTTTTGCCTTTCATCAACACTAATGGGAGGAAGAGAGGCCTGCTCTTGTTTCATTTTTATAAATCAGATCAAACAAGGAATTAGAAATCGGCCCCACCTGGAGTTCTCCTACCATTATCCCTCCACATGCAAACACTGAATCTTGGGAACATTTAGAAATCAAATGAGAACCCAGTTCCTAGCTTCACAGCCTGAACTCAATTTCTATCAGGAGCTCTCTGAAACATAACATTAAAAGACAGGGTCTCAGAGAGGAAATGCAATCCAGCAAACAGGATCCTAGACGGGGACTTGGAAGACATGGATTTGGTTCTCCTATCTGTCACTGTCCTGCAGGATTGACTCCAAGGCCAGAAAGGACCACTGTGATCGAGTCTGATCTCCCATACAAGACAGACCACAGACCTTTGCCAAAATTCTTTGTGCAGATTTTAGAAATGCATTCAGTCTTGATTTAGAAGGTCAGTGATAGAGAATCCACCACACCTTTGTTAAGTTGTTCCAATGGTTAATTATTCTCATTGTTTAAAATTTATGCCTTATTTCCACTCAATTTGCCTAGTTTCAACTTCCAGCCATTGAATTATATTTCCTCTACTTGAGATCATTGTTAAATATTTGTTCCCCATGTTGGTAATTGTAGACTGTAATGCAGCCATCCCTTAACCTTGTCTTTGTTAAACTTAGTAGACTGAGTTCCTTGAGTCTATTGCTATAAGGCTGATTTTCTAATATTTTCATTATTTTCCTGGCTCTTCTCTGAACCGTCTCCAATGTATCAACATCCTTACTGAATGTTGAGCACCAGAAGTGGACACAATATTCTAGTAGTGGTCACACCAGTGCCAAACACAGAGGTAAAATAACCATTCTACTCCTAGGTGATACTCCCCTGTTTAAGCAAGAAAGGACTGAATTAGACCTTTTGACACAGCATTGCACTGGGAGCTCCTGTTCAACTAGGACACCAAAATTTTTTCTCATACTTGCTGCTTTCCAGGCCCATTCTATAAGCATAGCCTACATCCTTTGTCCCTAAATGCATATATTTACATTTAGCCATATGAAAAACACATAGCATGCTTGCACACCAGATAAAGTGTTTCAGATCAGTCTGTATCAGTGACTTGTCCTCTTGATTATTTACTGCTCCCCCACTTTATGGGTTGTGTGTGAACTTCTATCAGTGGCAATTTTATGTTTTCTTCCAGGTCATTTAAAAAAAAAGAAAAGAAAAGAAAAGTTAAATAGCACAGGCCCAAGAATGATCCCTGTGGGACCCCACAGGAAACACATCCACAGTGATGATTCCCTATTTATTATTGGATTAAGATCTATTAGCCAGCTTTTAATCTTCCTCTCTGTATCTATTTCTGCCCCCTCCCTTCCCACACCTCAAACCTTGACTGACTTGTCTATTCAAACTGTAAATTCTTCCAGGGCAGGAACGATCATGCATTATGCCATTGAATGGATGCCTTGCTCTGTGCTTGGACCCCAGTCCTGAAACATGGATGGAGCACTAGATCCGAACTCACAAGATCCAGGTACCATTCTCAGATCTATCACTGGCCTATTTCCCTTCCAGTGATTCAATTTCACCATCTCTAAACCACAGGGAATGAACTCTTTCGTAAGGAGCTTTGAGATCTCTGGCTGAAAAGTGCTATAGGAGAGGTGGATATTAAGAGGTGTTACTATAAATATAAATGATATATTGCAAGATTTATTATATTAAAGAGGATCTAACCATCTGAGGTTCCATTCACTGGCCGACTTCAGTGGCTATACTTCCATTGCAGGAGGCATAAAGGAAGATTGGAAGCTAACCCTAACCTTCCCCTCCTCTAAGAAGCATCAAGCAGAAGCTCATGTAGCAAAGTCTGAGGCTGTTGCATTCATGGAAACTTTGAAGCTGTAATTTTAATTTAGTTTAGAATCAGAACATTTTTCTACTAGGGACAGATGGACTTGAACTTTTACCTACTCCAAGTGTTTTTTAGAGGAATCTGCAGTGAATTTAGGTTCCAGGAAGTTTAGTTTTTTTCCACATTTTCTTTTCCCCGTGTTTCTGATTTTCACATGAACTCTGTGCTGTCAGAAGCTATCCAGCATCTAGACCCAGTTGTTAGCATAAAAGGGTGTATGCCAGTGGATTATGGGCCAGTTGAAGGACTATTGGAGACCACTAGGAATCTAAATACTACTACGCACATTTCCCAAATAAATCTTTTGGTTAAAATTCTTAGTGAATATAAAGGTGAGGACAAGACAGAAAAGCAAGAACCATATGCAGGGGCAGGCTCTCTGGGGAGGGGGAGAAGAGGCTTAGAGGTATAGACAGGCTCACTAGCAGAAGATTGTAAGATTAAAGCAGGCTGCTGCAGGAGTCCGCTTGACCGGGAAAGACCCCAGACAAAAAGATGGTACCAGTAATATAGAATAGATGAGTGACTGAGAAAGCCCTGCTTGACTGTTATTTCTTCTGTGAAGGTCTCTCTCAAGCCCAGGAGCCTACATGATGTAGCTTTGTATGCGCATTAGGCACAGGCCTAGCAGACAGATTTGGGTTCCAAATCCGATTCAAATTATATCCTTTTTGACCAGGGCTAAAACCACATCCCCTCTCTGTACTCAGTTTCCCCATCTGTAAAATGATAGTCACTCAATCCTATAAAGTATTCTGTGGCCAACATATGACAAAAATTGCTAAGTGTAATTTTTATACAACACTGATTAGTAAGTATCTAAAGTTTCTCAAAAAAGCCTGGACTCATGGGATTTTCAGCTGAACCTTCCTGATCAAAAAGCCCCAGATAAAGAATCCAGACCCAAACTCTGCCCTTCAGTCATCTCATTCTGACTGCAGGGCACCTGCAAGGACATCCTTTTATTTTCACAGACTATTTACATAGGACCATTGGCTGTACACACCCTCATTCTGATCCTCTTCTACTTCTCTACTGGAATCCTACTCCTAATATAAATGCAGAATACAATCAATCACATGCACCTCCACCCACTTCCTTCCCTCCTCACCTGCTCCATAATCCACATCCTCCTTCCAGCCAAAGCAAAACTCTCCCATAACACTAAAACATGACATATGGGGGCAATGTATTTCTGACAATCAAAATCATTCTAATTCTTCCTCTTCTACATCAAAAAAGTAATCCTCCCACCTCTTCCTTGTATTCATGTATCTAATTCTTCATCCTCTCTCATTACATTAGATACATGCATAATCCTTCTCCTCCCACAGAACATCTCAAGAAACACAATCCCGCTATTCCGCCTCCTCCCCCTCCACCACACAAAATTTAATCCCAACACTTTGACATTACTAGCAAAATAGCCATAGGAAAAGCATAAACACTGAACAAAGTGTGCTATCCATGCATTTATTTGAACTGTGTCATTGTTGGTTATGTCACTAGCTTTCTACTTAATCAGGCTTCTTGTTCCAGTCTATACTTGCAACCAGAAGTTATATCTATAGGATATCACTATTTTTATTTGCAGTGGGAGAGAGGTGGAGGAGTGGATGTTGCATAATTTCACAGCATTTAATCTTTTGTTCCTTTAAAAGTATATAGTTGTTTATACGGTGTGTATGTGTTTTGTTCTTGATGTGTGGGGGAATCGGGGGGGGGAGAGAATTTTATGGCTCTGTGTTACAGACAAGTTCATAGTAAGTTCAGAGGAAAGGAATTTTCAAAGAAATCCACCACAAGGCATTGTGGGGAATGATATGGAAGGTTGACAAAATGATGATAAACAATGAAAAAAAGAAATAATTAAGTGTTGAAACACTGCACCAGCATTTAGTGCATTGTTAACTTTTCATAGCAAAAATGTTTCATTGTGTACAGTTTCACAGACAGATCTTAACCCAGACCATGGAAGCAGAATGCTGAATGTATAATGGTTCTGAAATGTAATTTTTTTAGAGAGAGAGAAAAAAAGAAAATGAGCAAATATGTCTGTATAAGATAAGGCTTTCAGAAAAAAAAATATAATACATGGAAATCCTTTCTTGAAGTGCTTTGTGTCTTAAGGAGGTAGGAAACTTAAAACAGTGAAGTTCCAGTAAACACACGTCTAAACAAGGTGTGAAAAATTGGGGTTGGGGGAGAAATAGGCTAGACAATAGTCAATATATAACAGCCAAGAGAAGAGGCTAAAGTAATGTCTTATAGAGACGCAGCTAATCTTTTTACAGTCATTTCAAAAACCGTTTGAATGCTGACTCTCAAATAAAAATAGAAAGGTTGTGCCCAGCAGTTTGGAAGTGTCAAAGAGAGAATGAGGAATGAGCATTGACTTGGACATCCAGAATGCTGAGTTCTAATCCCATTATGCCTTAGTCTCAGCTTTACCCTCCAGTAAAACGAGGACTCAACTCACCAGGGTGCTGCTGGGATGAATTAATTAGCTATATTAAATTATTTTAAAAGTCACCTGAGTGTCCTCCTTCAAATATTCTCTCAAAACTTCCTTTGCCCTGATGCCTACCAAAAACCTGACAGCAGCTTGCCAACAAGGGTGCTGTGACCACTGCTTACATGCTGATCAATATTGCCTCTCTTCTTCCTTACACTCCTCTAATCTCACTGTACCAATCCACTGTCCGTTGGCTTTGGGATAGATACCATTCATTCATTTTGTGTTTATACAGCACTTAGCATAATGGGATCTTGGTCCATGTGGAGGGCCCAGTCCATGCAGAGGGCCCAAGGATGTTACCCAAATGCAAAGTAAATAAATAAATACCAATTAAGTTACAGCAGGCATTGATTTGGCTCAATGTCCATAGAGCACTATTTAAATGGTAAAAGCACTTAATTACATTGATAACTATATAAATTAATGCCACTTTTTTGCTGCAAATTTTACCTATTAATTTATTAATCTGAAAGAAAGTTTTACTTATTGATATAAACCATGTTAATCTGAAAGAATAAATAATACATGTTTACAATTGCCTAGAGATGGCTCGATTATGCTCAGTGTTGTATCTGAAACTGCTATCCAAAACAGTCACTTCATCGCAGACATTTGATATGGCAGTGTTGAGAGTGGTTGGCAAATGCATAAAAAGTATATTATCTTGGAACAGGCCAGATAATATTACAATTTAGATGAACTCTTACTCTGTATTTGAAATGTAACAGGAGTCTTGAACTGTTCTTGGTGGTAAATCAGTTTTGGACTATCAGCGAGAATGGGTGTCTGCAAATTGAAGCTCCATATATTGGAGAGGTAAAATCCTGTTTAATTGGCTAATCTGTTAAACCAGTGGTCACCAACCAGTAGATTGGGATTTACTGGTAGATCTTGGAGCCTCTAACAGGGGATCCTGATTGGTTTGGCTGGGAGGGTATCAAGTACCAGCACTTCTGCTCCCCCTCCTCCCCCCTCGCTGTGCTGTTCCTACCCTCTGCCTTGGAGCTGCCTCCAGGAGCCTCCTGCTTGCAGTGCAGGGTGGGGAGGCAGAAAGGGGGGCCACTAATGTCATGTCCCCCCTCCTACTACCCATACCCCATCTCTACAGAGTGAGCAGAGCAGAGCCTTGGAGAAGGGGCCGGGCCTTGAAGAAGGGGTAGGGAGGGAGGTGGGACAAGAGTATTTGGGTCTGAGGAAGATCTTGGATTGACTTAAATTCAAATAGCAATCTTGTGCTTAAAAAGGCTGGAGACCACTGTGTTAAACATATTATTTAACTAGGTAGCTAATTAAAGGGAAATGAGTTGGGGGGCACACACCAGCCTGGCTGGAGCACCCCCCCAATCCCCTCAGTCAGGAGCTTCTCCAGCTTGGCCAGAGTAGCCCCTGCCTATGGGATACCTAGGCTCACCATGGGCAGGGGCTGCACTAAAGCAGCCCCTATCCCCAGTGGACCGGGAGCTACTCTCACTTCACTGATCAACCTTAAGCGATAAAACCTTCACATCCCCAAATATATACGCTATATGCGACAGAGTCAAAATTACATTATTTTACTCTTAACTATGACCGAACCGGCTTATGCTAACTTATTTCTGGTGGCCTCTTGCAACATTCTAATATTTCATTTGGGCAACTGGATGCTGAAGCACTACTGAAAATGTCAATTTTTCTACGCTGGGATTACAGTTGAATTCTTACTGAAGAACATGCTGCTTGTTTTTGTAGTGTGTTTTGTTTTATATGGGGGCTTGGTGTATTGATGTTCAATAAAGAGCCAATTCATGTTCATTCAAATTTGCATGTGACTAGAAGTAACTAAAACCGGTTTTCAGTGCCACATGCACATAACTGAAACCACTAGGTTAAAGAAACCAAGGTTTCAACGAGCATGAAGAGAGCACTATCTTTTCCACTCTAATTAGGACTGATCCTCCAAGTCAGAGATGAAGCACATTCTTCCATGGCTACACAGAGGAAAGCAATCTCCAGAGACATCCATTAATCACATTTCAAGACAAGAAATGATACACACGTCTTTGGCAAAGGCAAGAACTTCTTCACTGAACAAACCAAACCATGGTGGTTTCTGAATACCACCAAACCTTCAACTCTTGAAGATACTTAGATTTTTATTGTTTTGTTTGTTTTTAATCTGCTGTTTCATAAAGAGCTACAAGGCTTTGGAAGGTAGGAAGACACTAGTCTAGAAACACTTCCAGGGTGCAACAAGTCACTAGGCCTTTAAATGCAGACTCTTTCTATGCGATTTGTGCTGATGTTTCTGAGATCATTCCAGTTTCACTCATTTCACAAGCACCAATTACCAGTTATTAAAAGGTCCTAAAATCTATGATGTGGTCCAGGAACATCACCATCTTGCCATATTATCATGACACACTAACCTTTTAGTGAAACCTTTTTATTAGATTGCACCAATATGTTCTATTACATTGTGGCAGTATCACTCGATGATGAATGCTAGGAGAAACTCAAAAATGGCAATCTCAGGAGGTGAAAACATAACATAGCTTCCGCCCCATTTTTTTCCCCATTTATCCTCAAACAAGTTTGCACTACATACAATTGCTACTGCTTCTTATGGGTCAAATTCTACAACCTTCACTGTACTGAGCAATTCTTATTAACATGGGCAGTCCTGCTGACTCCAATGGTACACTAGATTCCATGTCCTCCAGGAGCCTACTTGCATGAGTAAGTCATATTCAGTGTAAGGGCTGCCAAATCCAGACCAAGTATTTAGCTATGTACTCCCCCCGCCCCAAAATGTATAAAACTTTCTCTCCTTTGAATTAGTGTCAGAGGCAAGCTTTTAATAATGGCCTTGGTTTGATTTACGAGTACATTTGTGGAATGTGAGGTCACTCAAGTTAGAAAACCAGCTGGCTTCTATGCAACCTAGCAAATGGGAAAGGCGTAAAAACTTAAAATCTCATTGTATTTGTTTCAAATGTATAAAATTTGTTATTTTATTTCAAATAAAAACTTATTTCAATAAATAAAGTCATTACACTACTAAAATATTTAACCCATTGCACACAAGAGTCCTCCTGTGCCCAGTGTGGATCTCAGCACGCTGACAGGCACAGATGTGCTGGAGTTGAAGCATCCTTTGAAATCCTACCCATGTTAGTGGAACATCATCTCTGCATTTGGCTAGCTCATTCTTCTGATTAGCAGTCAAGCTTCAAGAAGGGAACAGCTAATGCCACATATTCACATGGAAGCAGTTCCCTCAAAATGAAAATGAATGAATCAAATCATGACTGTTATGAAATGTAATATGCAATTTGGAAAAAAAGCTTTTTGCAAAATCTATGCAATTTCCATTTGGCTGGCAACTTGGAAATGCAGGTGCTGTAATGGTTTAGTACTATATAAATTAATGTTACAGTCAGTCTCATCTAGTTTCTGATAGATCAGTCATAGTCAATACTCTACTCTTGAGTTGCATTCTCAAAGACCCTCGACTCAGTTATTTTGTGAGTCAATGAGAGAGAGCATGTGGAGCCTACAGAAGAATGGAGTACTTGCCTCAATAAAAAAAAATGGCACTTTATAATGAAGAGCAAGACAAGTATGTATGCATATTTGCACAGGCCTAATATTCCCAAGTCTCATAATTTTAACATGAATATCCTATTTAGTGTAATACTTAATGCTTCACCTCCTGGAATCATGTTGGCATTTGAAAATCTCAGCTTTACTTCATTTTTTAAAAAATTCCTAGCCCTCATGAGTATAGAGAAAGGCCTGAAAACATGAATCCCAAGGGCTGAGAAAGCAAATCAACTTTTTTTAAAAAAATCTCATGATTCTGAAGGTAACCTTGTGTTCCTTTGTGCCATAATTCCTGATTTCTGAATGCTTGAAGGTGGCACTCCAGCAATCTCAACCAGACAATTGGTGACACTTGGTTCTGCTAGTCAAAATCCTGCTCCTAAAGCTTGTTTACTCACCAGTGTACTCCTATTGTTTTCAATGGGCCTACACAGACAACCGAAGACACTCAGTCATGCATAGTGCTGAGAAATCCCTTTTCCTACTGAATAGAAGGCTGGGAGCCAAGATCACGGTAAATTTCTGGTCACATTTGTTCTAAACCTGCATCCATTTAAATTTAGTTACCAAAACATTCACTCACTTCAGTGGTCAGTGTCAAGCCCACTGCTTTAACTAATGGAGTTAAAAATTTTCATTAAAAAACCGTAGACAACGCAACCCTCACCTGGTTTCCAGGCTCAGAATAAATTCAAAAGACTTGGCCTACAGTTGTCTATCAGAAAACATGGGCCATTTGAGTAGTACTAGACTTGGTACTTGCAGCAGCAACTCTGAAATGCAGCTCTATAGACTCAGGTTCAAGCTATGACGCTAAAAGTAGGTATGTAGATGTTCAGAGCCTAGGTTACAGATTGGGTTCTGAAGCCCAGGGAGAGGGGTAGGTTTCAGAGCCTGAGCTGCAAGGTCTACACTACTGTTTTTAGTGCCATAGCATGAGCCCCATAAAAGCAAGTCTGGAGAAAGAGGCTCAGCGAGACCAGCTGCTGCATGTTTCAAAATGCAGGGTAGACACACCATACATAGCTGAAGCGGAAACGATGGGAACGTATGGGTTTGAGGCAAAAGCAGATAAAACTTGGAACTTTCATTCAAAGTTCAACCTTCATTGAATTCAACAGATGAGCACCCATTTACACAAGGTCTGAATTTGGGCCAAATGGCACACACCCAATTGAGTCAAAACCAAAAAGAAAGGTTTGTTTGAACTCTGATAAACTGAAACTGGTATGCTTGGCACAGCTCTGGCTACTGCTCTGCCACCAGCCACTTCAGTGAAGCTTTTAAATCTTACTATATATTTTAGAAATATGCATCTGCCTCTCTGTCCATCCACAAGTCCATTTGTCCAAGAGCGCCTCCTCAACGGCAATTGCTAGGACCACCACATTTGGTAGGCAGCTTCATATAACTGATAAGATTTCATGCAGTTACATGACTATTTAATTACTCCATATCTAACATCCCAAATGGTTACTAGAGCTATAGGCTGTATATTTGTTCCAAAGAAAGTTGAACCTTTTCTCTCCCTCCCCAGACTAACATAAGAAAAGTTTTAATATGTATAATGAATAAAATTATATGCTTGGAATGCAATTCTCAGTATAAACAGTATTAAAAACTAAATTTTTATTTGGATTATTATTGATAGCAATAACAATAATGTTTTTCCAGGACATAGGTTAAAATGTCAGCAACCTCTAATTTGACAGGAACTCTATTATCACTCTCTGGAAAATTAGACAGGATGGAATATTAAGACTTCCAAAAAACTGACACAAATAGAAATCTAGGTCTCTCACTTGCTCTTTTTTATCTAAACAAGGGAGATGATTATATGCTATTTGACATTCCATTTTCAGGGCAACTAAGAGATACCGAGAGTCACACTTCATTTATTCTTCCATATGCCACCAATAAAAAAAAAAAAACCAAACCTCATTGGTATTTGATGGCCCCGTGCTCCCATAAACAGAAGCTAGAATTAACATTGTCTTCCTGGTGGTGTCATTTGTGAAGTTTCTTAGTTGAGTTTCTCTCCTGCCTCCCCCTCCACCCCTGCCCCCCCCCCCCCCACACACACACACCAGCATCTTTTAGGTATGAGCCTGTGAGGCATATGTCCTACTTGCTGGGCCAAAATCACCTCTGGTGTAATTCCACTGAAGTCAATATATTATACAAGTTATGGGGAAGTATGTTCCTTGGAAGATTTCTAGCCTAAACATGTTTGGATTTGCTTAAAATTAGTATCTGAACTTTTGTAGAAAATTCTGAATCACTCAAATTTTCAAGGTTAACATCCAGCTCTTAAACAGCACAATAGTAGCTGAAAGATACTTCTCCGGGAGTGCAAACAAAAGTCAGTGCTATTTTGTGTCCCATCGTGACAGATAGGAACGGAAAACTTTTGCAACTAGGTTGTTACTATTTATTTCCCTATTTTCTTGTCAAAATGTTGATAGTAAAAAGTTTCAGTCAACTCTGGATCAACTCCTGAAGTCTTAAATCAGTTTAACTCTACTTTTAGTCATGTGAAGTGCCCTTTGAATGAAGTCAATGTTCAGTGAAAGGATGTCAAGATTTGAAAACTTCTTTTTTGTTCAATTTCCAGGTGGTTTACATTAACATACAGATGAAGCTTTTAGTCACATATTCTCCTTCTCAGTGTTTGTCATAGGTATAATCTCATCAATACTGACACACCTAATCACCTATCTTTCAAATAATGCCAATGAAATACATATTAAAAAAATCCCCCAAACAACCGTACTATTATATGTGAATACAAATTTGATGTCAACTGTGGCAACCTAGGGAAAGCTCTTACACACATTGTGTGCAAGTTCACACCCTAAGGTATTTTAAAGACAATAATTAGCATTTATGTTGACATATCCTAGAAGGAACATCTGAAACCAGATGCAGGTGGAAACAAGGAAAATGTAAAACTAAGGATTTCACCCTAACATCAGGTGTCTCAATTGATAATTCTTGATTAAAAACCCACTAAAGATAATAATTACAGGAAACCCCCACGTTACGACCGCCCACACTTACAACCATTTTTATAAGTGTGGAAGGGGCCGAAAACCCCCGACTTACGTCCTTGGCCCACATTTACTATGGTGCACGGTGCCTAGTGTAAATGCGGGTTCGAGTTACGACGTCCCCGACTTGCGACATTTCCTCAGGAACTGATCAAGTCGCAAGTTAGGGGCCGCCTGTATTGGCTAGAAAAGTGCATTCAACACGAAAATCATTATAGGCAAGCAAAATATTATTATAATCACATTAAATAATAAAATATAAATGGTCTCTCAGACCTCTCAACCTGCCAATGCCTAAATAGTTTCTTCTTGGTGTGAGAAAAAACTCAAAAATTAAGGACACAATGAAAAAAATAGTAGAAGAGAAAACCACTGGAATTTCTTTATTTCATATTAAGGCACAGACTTGAGAAGGATCTCTGGGTTGTATTCCTAGCTCTGCTCCTAAATTGTTCATTTTTGGAGACCTCATTAACCAAGCCAAATTTGAAGTCATACAAGCCAAGGATGTATGTACTGAACTGCAACTAAGCATTCAAAGTTGTGTAAGAAATTCCAGTTTATATTATATTACATATCATATTAACTAACAAATAATTTCAATAATAAATGGAGAATACTTGAAGCCAACCAAAAGAGCACAACTAGACCTGAGGAACTTTAACTCAGTGTTGCCGACTCTTATGACTATATCACAAGTCTCAAACTATGACATTTTCCCAGAACCTCATGAATCTCTGCATCCAATTTTTTTTTTAAAAGAACGATTTTTAATCCTCATGGCTGGGAGGAAAAGCTTAAAAACATGGGCCTTACCAGCTCAAAACCCAAAGACAAATAAAAAGAACCCCCAAATGCATTTGGATTAAAAGCAATATTTAATGTTGTTATACTTTGAGGGTTTGACTCTCAATTTGCTTGGGGTTGACCATACTATTAACTGTACATTTACTTAATTCTGTGGCTTCATTTTACAACATCCATGCTGACTTATCACTGAAGGGATTTTGTGGGCGGGGGAGAGAGGTTTCATAGGACAATTTAAAACAGTTCATTGCTTCCAACACTGGCTTACAGGCAAAGCAAATAATTAGTCATATACACTGTGCTTTTGTTTGACGGATGATGTCCTTGAGTACTGCATGTTCATATTTTTCGGGATTCTGGGAATTGTAGTTTGTCAGTTTAATCTGCTCTTGAACTGCAATAATTTAAAAGACTCTCAATAGAGATTTTTACAGATAAGAATAATTCAAGATATTATTATAACATGCAAATATCTCCACAATTGAAGGGGAGATAAACAAGTGCGCCCATTCCTCTAATGTAAAGAGATAATCCCTCTGCTTAAAGTGATGAAGCTGTCTCTCCCTGTTGCACAAATATATAAAACAATATATCTTATCTATTTACCATGGTACTGGGTAATGTCTCCAGGGCTGACTATCAGCAGCTTTAATTGTAAGACAGCTTTATATTACGCACAGAAGATGGGAATTTGGTATGCACTGTGGAGGAGGCAGGAGAAGGAAATAGGTCAGATAGCTTACAAACATGCCAGAAACACAGACTAATAGTTCTAGTTTTCATTCTATAATAAAATTAATGTTGTCCCAGCAGCATGCTATCTGGTACATCCATCTAATTTATTAAACAAACCAACGAAAAGACAAAGCATTTGCTGAAGACTGTATTGTTATTATGTATTTGTGAACCAGTTGCTTGCAGTTCATGAAATGATTGTTAAATTGTTTACATTTTTGTTTTAGTGTATAGACCAGCGAGAATAAAAGACTTGATGCACTAATTACAGAGTTACTACTCCATTGTTCATCATTACAGTAAATTAACAATGTTTTCCTTTCCTTGGTTCATTCACGTTTTTAAGAAAGACCAAAATAGGATGCGTATAATGTCATAAACTCAGGCTTTAAGGCTAGAAGGGACAATCAAGATTATCTAGTCTGATGTTCTGCACATCGCGTGCCAGAGCAGCTCACTCACCCACTCCTGTAACCCACCTATGGCTGAGTTACTGAAGTCCTCAAATCATGATTTAATGCCTTCAAGCTACAGAGAATTTACTCTAGTTTAAACCCATAACTGACCAGCCCCATGATGTACATCAGGAGTGGCCAGTAAAAAAAGTGGCAGACCAGCAGGTTAGTCCTTGGTGTACTTCCTTGTTTTCCTGCGCCTCTGTAGTTATCAGGGGATCACAGCTCTGATTGGCCGCAGATCACTGTTTGTGGCCAATGAGAATGGCAGGAAGCAGCATCTGCCCCACTTCCTGCCGATCTCATTGCCTGCAAATGGTGATCCATGGCCAACAAGAGCTGCAATCACCCAATACCTGCAGAGGCGCAGGTAAACAGAGATGGGGGCCAGCCAGGGACTAACCCTGGGGGACCAGATCCAGCCCACAGGCCGGTATTCGCCTACCTCTTCGGTAGATGAAGGCAAACAAAAACAAAACACAAAAACAGGATCTCTGGTAATCTGACTTGGGGAATAATTCCTTTGCAATCCCAAACACGGTGACCAGTTAAATCCTGAGCATGCCAATGAGACCCACCAGCCAGACATATGGAAAAAAAAATCTCTGTAGTAATTCAGAGCCCTTCCCATCTAGTGTCCCATTTCCAGTCACTGAAGATATTTGCTACTAACAATCACTGATGGGCCACGTGCCATTGCAGGCAGTCTCCTCATACCATTCCTTCCATAAATGTATCAAGCTCAGTCTTTAAAGCAATTAAGTTTTATGCCCCCACTCTTCATTCCGGGCAGGCTTTTCCAGAACTGCACTTCTCGGACAGCTAGAAGACTGCCTAATTCAAGCCTAACTTTGTTGATGGGCAAGTTTATATCCATTTGTTTTTGTGCCAACATTGGCACTTAAATAATTCCTCTGTCCCTGGTGTTTATCCCGCTGATGTATTTATAGAGAGCAATCCTACCTCCCATCAGCCTTTGCTTTATTAGGCTAAACAAGCCAAGCTCCTTAAGTTTCCTCTCACACGGTAGGCTCTCTATTCTTCAGACCATCTTAGTAAGCCCTCTCTGAAACTGTTCCAGTTTCAGTTCACCTTTCTTAACCATCAGACACCAGAATTGAACATAGTATTCCAGAGGACGTCACATGAATAGATTATCAGATTTGTATATTAAATCTTACAATGCTCGTGCCATTAAATCTTACAATGCTCATACACCCATATAGTATATGTACATAAGCAGCTAAGCACTGGATAACAGAGGACAAAAATGACCATGCATACTGTAAATTACAAGAGTGGGAGAGAAGTGCTATAAATAATCTCTACTCTCTAGTTTATAAAAACAGCAAAGCGTCCTATAATTAGAGATGAAAAAGGGTAGTCGAACAGTCGGCTACCCGACAAGACTAGGTTATTGGGTAATTGAATCGACTACTTGCATTTCCCACCCCCCTACTGCCTCTATATCAGCAAGGAGGAGGGAGAAGCAGGAGCCAGTGCAGAGGGGAAGCCATCTCAAAAGCTGGTTCCCGCCAGCACAGTCTCCACAGTGCAGGGGAGCAGAGGCAGCGGTGCTGTGGCTCTGCCTTTTAAATGTAGTAAGAGCCGCCGTTGCTTCAGTCCCATTCACACTAGGTCCCACACTGTGCCTTTGCTCTTTAAATGTGCTCAATTAGCTGATTAATCACAATTTATTATCCCGACTTATAATGTTGTATTGTGTACGATATTTCATTCTTGAAGACAGTTGGATAAAACTCCTCATCATATGTGCCATCCCTCCTCAATCTCTGCCCCCAAGTTCCTTTCTGCTATCATTGGTATACAAGTTTGATCTTGCTACAGAAGCTGGCAGGTAAGAGGAGCGCACAGTTCATAAAGAAATATCTGTTAAGGGAGGATCCATGAATCAGGCTTTCCTGTATTCTAACACACAGGAGAGGATAGAACTTGATAAAGTAGAACTGATAAAAATAAGAGCAGAAACTGAAGAGACACAATCAGATTGTAAAAAGAGCCCATTCCATTAGAGCACATGAAGGCAGGCAACTAAATATTCAAACATTTTGTAAGTGTTGTATACAAATGCTAGAACTAAATATTACGATGGGTGAACTGAAGTGCTTGAGATTAAATAAGGATAATGATATAAAAAGCACCACAGAAACTTGTTGAAATGATGATAATCAGATATGGTGATAGCAGGGTACAAAATATGCAGGAATGAGAGACTAGGTTATGCTGGTGCCAGAGCGGCATTCTATGTGAAAGAAAACTGAGTCAAATCTAGAAAAAAATAATCTTAAAATTAATCCAAACTGCATTGTACAATCTCTCTGGATAGAAATTTCATGTTTGAATAATAAGAGTATAGCAGTCAGAATATACTACTGAGCTCTTGACTAGTTTGGTGATGAAATGCTCAAGATGATTAGATAGGCAATAAACATAGAAAATTCAATAATAATGGCAGATTTCAGCTATCCCTAGACTGACTAGATATATATCACCTCAGGACTGGATTTGTAGAACCCATTAATGATTTCTTCTTGTAGCAACTACAGGTTGAACTTCTCTAGTCCAGCACCTTCAGGACCTGACCACTGCTGAACCAGAGAATCTGCCGGGCCACAGGAGGCCCGTATCATCTAGCAGGATTATAACACTTCCACTGTATCCTGGGCTCGTAGAAGACATTTAGGGACAATTGGAGCTAAATTCCACCACAAGACACTGAGAGGCTGTAAAACTCTCAGGACTGATGGCTGTAAAACTTTATGGGACTGTGGGAAACTTGGCCACATGTATGATAAGTGGACATCCAGCCAACTAAAATCATGCTGGACTACCGATGTTGCCAGACCAGAGAATGCCAGTCTAGAGAGGTTCAAGCTGTAGAACACAAAATGGGAGAAGCAATTCTTAATTAAGTTCTAAGTGGAGCCCACATTCTGAACCAAGTGGTGGATATAATTGAATCACTCTATAAAAGCAACCATAACGCGTAATTAAGTTTAACATTCTTCTAGGAGGGAAAACACCAAAGAAGTCCATCGTAGTAGTACAGGAATAGGAAAGAAGGGAAAATACACAAAAATGAGGAAGCTAATTAAACAAATTTCAAGGAGCAGTCATAAAAATAAAATGTCTGCAAGATGCATGGAAACTTTTTTAAAACACTATAATAGAGGCTCAGATTAAATGTATATCCCAAATTAAAAAGAAAACTGTAAATGGACCAAAAAAATGTCACTGTGGCTAAACAGAATAAAAGAGGCAGAGGCAAAATGATCCTTCAAAAATTGAAAGTCAAATTCTGCCGGGGAATATAGAAAGCAGCATAAACTTTGTCAAGACAAGTATAAAGGAATAATTAGAAGAACAACTAGCACAAGACAGAAAAACTAACAGCAATTTTTAAAAATAAATCAGAATTAGAAACCCTACCAAACAAGTTCAGTGGGGTGTTAAAGGAGGTTTTGTAACAAATTGACTAATTAAACAGTAATAAATAATCAAAACTATACTGTATACACACCCAAAGAGTTCTGAAGGAACTCCAATATGAAATTGCAGAACTGATAACTCGGGTATGTCACTTACCACTTTAATCAGCTTCTGTACCAGATGACTGGAGAACAGCTAATATGACACTAATTTTTTTAAAAGGCCCCCACAGGCAATTCTTAGGATTACAAGCTTGTAATTGTAACTTCAGTAGCATGCAAATTGTTTGAAACTGTAGTGAAGAACAGAAATATCAGAGACATAGATGAACATGATTTATTGAGGAAGAGTCAACAATGCTTTTGTAAGGGGAAATCGTGCCTCTCCAATCTATTCATTTTTTGAGCAGGCCAACAAACATGCACAAAAGTGATCGCATGGACATTGTGCATGGACTTTCAGAAAGCTTTTAACGGATTCCTCACCAAAGTCTTATAAGCAAAGGAAGGGGTAAGAGGAAAGAGTTTCTTGTGGATCTGTTAACTGATTAAAAGACAAGAAACAAAGGACAGTATTCAGAATGGAGAGAGATAAATGATGTGGTCCTTCCAGGGATCTACACAGGGACCAGTGCTGCTCCAAATATTAATAAACGATCTAGGAAAAAAACTAAACAGTGGGGAGGCAAATTTTATAGACAAACAAAAATTACACAAGGCAGTTAAGTCCAAAGCAGACTGCAATATCACAAAACTGGATGAATCAGCAACAAAATCTCAGATGATATTCCATGTTGACAAATGCAAAGTAATGCATGCTGAAAAACAAATCTTATTTATCAAAGGAATAGACAAGACGACACCCTGAATACTGCATGCACTTCTGGTGGCCCAATCTCAAAAAAAGATACATCAGAATCAGAAAAGGTACAAAGAAAGAAGCAAACATTTTTAAGAGTTCTATACTGCTTCCACACGAAGACAGATTTCAAAGACTGGTTAGCTTTGAAAAGAGACATCATGAATTTTAACAATACGAAAACAGTTGTATGATTTCATCTTATTTTTATTCTATATGCATATTTTAGTGTCCAAAGGCCTCATTTAGGATCAGGACCCCTGTGCATCTGAAAGCTCACAATCTGAATTAAAGTTTGCATTCTAAAGGAAGAGTATGCAGTTCTAATTTCCTTCTCTAAAAGTAGGGTCAATACACATCTCTACATTCATAGCGCACACATGATTTTGACCGCTCTGTCCCACGCATCTCATGCTGAGGCCAATTCAGTTAAGATTTCCAAACCCATAGCTTATGTGGCAATGGCAATACAATGACCTCAGTTTAGCCATAGCATAAATGCACGATAAATGCCTGTGAAGCTGTTTCAGTTCATAAGGATCCATCCTTCAATTTGGGTTACAGTATCCTGTGGTTCAATATGTTTTAGGTTTCAGGGAACCCAAACAGTTCAAAACCAAGTCCGACTTATGTGTCAAGCTTTGTCTATTTTGGACTGAACTGGCGCAAAAGTCACTTACCTCTGCAACTTTCCATCAAAGTAAATTCAGTTTTACACAAAAGTCAGACCCAGTTTAGGTCTGTAAGTGAATCTGGTCATGTGTGAGTATGTAATAAAACCTAAAATTGGGTGAAAATCATCTAGGGTTTGGGGGAGGGGGAGAAAGGGGAGTCCCTATAAAAGTTTGGTGCAGCTCTGATGACCAAACAGAATAGCAGATATTAATACAATGTCATGACATGAACACATGGATGTTGTGATTTGATTAATCAGGTCTCACAAGAGAGAGAGGTGGAATCCCAATGTACATGGCTTTCTTTTGAAAGCAAATAGCACTTAGACATGTACACATAAGGAGGGCAGCATATAAAGGGTTCTGAAGAATTCAGCATGGTTTGAGGGTGTGCATGACAGAGAGGGCGGGAGTAGTTTCAAACAGGTCCTGTCAGACCCCAGAATTAACCATCCTCCTTCAAATCTCCCTACTTCTTCCTTTTATTCTTTGCCTTTTTTTTTTTTTTTTTTGTTCTTGTTTGAAAGAAAACAGCAAGAAATGATTCTGGGGGAGAAGTGCCAGGATTCAACTCCTGCTGGGAAGAGAAAAAGATATTTGGAGCTGCCTCCAAGTCCTGCTCACTTCGTGTAACGGAATCACGCAGCATCTTTTTCAGAGATTGAAACAGGCTCGTAAACATTTTGCCCTAAGATCACATCCCTTGTTAATGAAGCAAAATTAAAGCCTCAAAAAACAATGATGCACTTCTGAGGTATAAAATACCTGCTAATTTAATTCCAGCATCATTGTGTGCACTGAGGGCCCAAACACTTAGTGCTGTGAATCCCAAGCAAGCTTCTTCATGGCTTACTGAAAGATACAGGAATTGTAGCTCAGCATCTCCTGGGAGGAACTCAGCACCTTGTGGGAGCAGTCCTGCAGTGTCAATAGTAGCTTTTGGTAACACCGTGCTGACTGTAGAGTGAGCGTGGGTGGAAGGAATGTCAGGGAGTTGAGATCCATGGTATAATAACAAATCCCCCTGTTGTTCAAGAGAAAAATACACTGAACAGGTCTCGTCCTTTGTCAGTGAAGATGTGAGTTAGAGTGTAGTGAGAGATTGTAGGATTTCTGTCATCCTATTCAATTTTCCTAGCCGTCCCATTTTTACACACTAGGATTAGAATAAAAGATGTCACATACAGGAATGCTGGCACAATACTGCATTTATTTCCTGGCTTCTGTCCTATGACATGGCTCAGGGCTCCAGAACTTTTATAACCCTGTAGGGTTGCCAGATGGTTTCAACAAAAATACCGGACACATTTGATATTACATCACAATCGACAATACATCTTATTTAAAAAATACTGGACATTTATATTTTCTCACTGATATTTTCTCAATTTGTTTCCCAAACAGAAAGCTCAAATACTGGACTGTCCAGTTCAAAATGGGACACTTGGCAAACCTATAACCCTGTTGTGTGGCACTACAGCTGGGATCAGCACCCACTGGTTCTAGCAGTCACTCCTGTTCAAAAATAGCCCAGGCACACACAAAAAATTAATAATACTTGGCACTTACATCTAAGGATCTGAAAGTGCTTTTATGAGGGAGATCAAATACCACTATCCCTATTTTACAGAATGTAAAACTGAAGCACAAAGAGCAGGAAGAATTTGCTGTCTCTCCAAATACTCATCCAGCACTACTGAGAGCAGTAATGCTTCTGAACCATTATTACAAAGGATCTCACTTTTAGGGAAATCTGTCATGTATGCGTACGTACAGAGTGCTTTCTCCAAAGCTGATGCCCTTTCCTGACAATAAATCACACAGGAGGTGGCAAGTGGTTGCTACAGGAGCCTTGACAGACACTTATTAGAGAGAGCGCTAGTCACCAGTGGGTAGTATGTTATTTTACATTAGTCTTTGGACAGGTCTTTTCCATGCATAAACCTATGCCCAAAACCATGGCAATATACCACTTGGTACTTGTTTCTTCATGCAGAGCAGACTCATCCCGGTAATTTAGTGTTTTGATCATTACCATAGGAAGTGCTGGGAAGTGCTTGTTCTTTGTTTGTTTGAATAAGAGATAGCTTGTTTATATAGTCCCTGTTTTGGCCCATCTCTAATTTTGATCCTCCTCTACCAATGCTCTAAAGCAACTATTTGATGACTGTTACATAATCAGCAAATGCCAAAACAACTAGAATCAGACTGTCCAAAAAAGAGTTCTTTGCATTGAGCTTCCACTAAATTACTAGTCTTAACAAAGCCAGCAGGCAGTCTTTATACACCCGATGGGTAAAGCAGACTTTGATAAAGAAATGATGATCCTCTTTCAAATATTATTTCTGGATATGAAAAATACTGGAGCAGAAATTTGTTTTTATTTTACTTTTCAGGGTGATGTAGTGGAAAGAGAATCAAACCTCATTAATGCAACAAATCCCTATTTTATCTTAAAAGTATTCTATGGAAATGCTGCTCAAATCTGTATCTTACAATAGTGCTGCTACAGCGTTTTTGGCTATTACTCAAGAACACTATGGCAATTAAAAAGAGAGAGATATGGAGAGAAGTTCTCCTTTTTCATCTGAAAAGCCCATCTGTATTGATATCAGAAAAAGGTAGGGGGAAGCAAAACAACAGCCACTGGCCTGTCCTTTAACCTTTCTAACAGGGCTGGTGGCAGCAATGAAGCTTAATCAATGCAATGGAAGTGACATTTTGCAGTCAAATCAAATTAAATGGAAACGAAAGGAAAATCTGAGGTCCAACCTAAAGGCTGTTCCCTCTTGCCACTGAGGTCATTGCCATGGCAACTAAACACTACTAATGTGTTGAGTAAACCCTTAACAAATCTGTAGAAAGCATGTCCAATTGACTATGATGGTTTGTCACTGTACTTTGTAGCATTCAGAAGAAAAAACACCCAAAACATCTTACACTGAAAGTAACAAAAAATAAGATCAGTCAGAAACTAAGCAGTACAACACCTCAGTTATTCTTTCCTCTACTCCAGAAAACAGAAATACTTGCACTGAGCGAGCCAGCTCTATGAGAATGAATGGATACAAGTTCAAGATGGAGACCACATTAAGTGGTTTAGAACATGGAAAGTTATGTTTACCTATCTTGTTTCAACTTGTGAACTGGTCACTTCTGAAGCGTCTTTGAATCACTGTAGAAGTATTTAACATAGTCGAGAACAAGTCCTACTGCAGATTGCCCACTGCTGTCATTCCTCTTAGCTTCAAATTTATTTTCCCTCTCCCTATGCCTTGGTTTTTTGGGTGGGGGGGACAGTGGAAACAAATATGTATTTTAGGGCTCATGACAATGAAGAACTGCTATCCCTGACTAGAAACCAGCCAAAGTGCAGACAGACTCCAGGAGTTTTCCACCTACCTGCATGCAGTTTTGCCAATGCAACTTCAGGCTTCGCCTCGAATGCTCTCCCACCACCACCCTGCTATGTTGGCAGTAAGCAGTCTCCACTACAGAGGCTGTCAATCAAGCTGACATGTGTAGCTGATGGAATGGAGGTGAAATAGGACAAACGCATACAGAGAACCAGATTGAAATTGACAAATTTACATCTAACCAACATGCCATCAGAAAGCAGAACTCAAAGTGAAAGAAAAACACAGCAAAATGGATTACAGTGCATCTCCAAATCACGTGCCCACCTCTCCCTTGTAGAGCCACCACTCACATTTGAAGCTCTTTCTGATACCCGTGCAAATGCCCCCTCTCTCCCACCCATTCAAATGCCTCTGCATACACCCATACAGAATTAAAGGCAACTACAAACTCCTACCAATGCTCAAACAATATTTCACCCTCCAATTTAAAAACCATCTATCAAGGATGGACAATTTAAGAACCAAATCCAAGTATAACACTCCAACTCATTCTTCTGGGTATCTGTTTAGTCCCTATTTGTGCATCCAATGACAAAGAATAGGCTCCAACAAGAGAGTGGAGAAAATATTTTTTGTATGAGGAGGGAGATTTAACATAGCGGACTTTGAGCTTTCCCAAACTTGTCATTTATCTAAGATGGCAACCATTATCCTCTCCTTGGACACACTGGAATATTAAGTTTGCTGTGATGACGCAGTCACTGTGCATTATGGAAGAAATCAAGAGATTATATGCCCTGGGCCAGTAGAGGTTGGGTGTAATACAAATCTGATGTGAGGTGACATTTTCTACTCAAATACACACAGCCATGGGTCATCACACACCTTCCTGCAGGAACAGGAATACACACTAATGAACTAATTTCTGGGAGGGGAGCAGGGGAGTTGTTACCTCTCAAGTACAGGAACAAAAGATCACTCTGCTACCTCAAACCAGAAGAGATTCTTTGTCCTACAGCCTTTTGTTGCCTTCCCCCCCGCCCCAGACAGTGATCGTACACAGCCTTGTACAGAGCATTTTCAGACAAGGCCATTTAGTTGGAAGCTGTGTGTGACATTTTCTACACTCATATGATCATAAATACACAGAGAAGCACACAGTATTGCAACCCAACACTTCTAATTATGTATATGCGAAGAGTATACAGCAGAACCCCAATTATCCAAAAGCAAGGCATTTACATGGAATTTATTTGGCTAGGCAAGCTGCTCTCAGATAAAAGAGAGTCTTTTCTGCCATAGATGAATACTGGTAGGCAAAAACCAACTTTCGATCATAGTGAGGGTGCAACATGTTGGCTGGTCCCCAACCCATAAAGGACCCACTGTCACATCCCAAGTCCCCTCTTAACAGTTTTATTTCCCAAACACAAGCACACAAACACAAACAGTTCTTTAGCACACCCTGGGAAATAGCTCCACAAGGAATTTTCCTCCTTTGCTTCTCTCAGTCCTGCCTGCCTCTTCTGTTGGTTTTTAATTGAACATCACCTTTCAGGGCTTTCTCATTGGAAACCCTCCCTTCCATTCCACCTCCTCCCCTCACAGAAACAGGATCCTGTACCTTCTTTTCTGACAGCCTCTTTACAGTCCCAGGGACTGCTCTGCCTTCTTAACTGGCCAAACTAGCAGCATCTGTTCCAGCACATGGGCGCTTAACCTACTCCCTTTGAAGGGACCAGTCACCCTGTGACTGAAGTTTTGGATATTACAGACTTTTATTACAAATGATCTTGTACAGTGATATTTACACCCTCTGGACCATTTCACATGCCCTTTCTTTAACCCTCTAAATGCCACAATGTGCTGTGTCTGTTTCCCACTAAACATGACTTTGGCTGGCAGTCTGGAAGAGATGTCAGCGCTGCACAAGTTAAGGGGCCAATTTATTATAAAATATGCCTGAGCTTTGACTCAAGGCCAAAAAAGACCATGGAAAATTGATTTTGCATGACTTCTGTCATGGCCTCTCACAAGCTTCCATGGTGCTAAAGCCAAACATATTTGATTGAATCAGGTCCTATTTGAGCAGCCATCAATACATTCATTTATGGAGAATGGAGCAGCATAGCTGCTGGGACAAGATCCCGGGGCTACTGCTGCATTTTAGGAGATGGAGATGTTACTCATCTGCCCAGGGAAGCAAAGTTGTCACCAGATCTTTTCAATAGCAACTCCATGCGCCAATTTGTAAGTGAACACTTAATTTCAGATCATCGTAAACTTAAACTTTTGAGCAAATAAAAAGTGTCAGCAAAATGTCACTGAGATGAGATTAAGTGAGGCTAGAGCATGCCCATCCCATGCACAGACTCTGTCAGAAGCTAATTCAATATTAACCTATAGGTCTTTTATGTTTGTTTTGGGATAAAGGAGATGAGCTGTGGTTTTAGCCAGTAGGCTCCACTATAGGAGTAGCAAAGATGAGGAAATGCAAAACACACTAGCTAAATACAGAACTCAAACACTGGAAAATAAAGACTAACACTAGCACCTTTAACATATGATGGTCATAATTCACAACGGAAAATAAGAATTTACTCTCATTTTCTTACTATAGTAAGCAATAGATAAATGGCAGCGCGTGGGGAAAAGGAAGGTGACTCCCTGGGATTTGGGATTAAAAGTCGGCTCCCTCTGCACACCAGCTACCTCCAGGCCCCACGCTGCAGCCTCTGATACAGAGGAAGCAGTGTGGGGAAGGTCTACGTGTAACCGTGCACATTAACCAATGAGCCCAGAATCATCAGTTAACCATGTACACATTTACACTTTCATATCCTTAATTCATATATAGCTCTATTAAACAATGTTAGCATGTTCAAATTCTCTTCATACGAAGGCTTTCTAAAAACACATTGTCACCTATGTCTATTCCACATAGAATATTTTGAATAATAATAATAATAATAAAAACACCTAAGTGGGGGCAAACCTTTAATTTATGTAATAGAATACTTTCAATATTCTTTTATATTAAATATTAAAACATTTCTGCATTAAATACTGTACAATCATGTTTTGGGCAATAACTGTCTTATTCCATCAAAATTAAATGTGTACTTGGGGAATCATTACCAAAGAATATAAAAATTGTAACTGAAAACAAAACCAACAAATGGTCTAAGTAACCTTACTGCCTTTGTTTCTCATACTAGTTCTGTATTTATCACTTGAATTGTAGATGATTTTCTCCAAACAACTTAACCATTTCATCCATCATCTCTGAATGAAAGCCAGTTAACCAAAAAAAGAATACAATACAATACATTATAATTAGAATTGGTTAAAAGGTCAATTTAGGATGCATCAGCAGAAAACAGTGAAAGTTGACAATGAAATCTATTAGATTATGGAATAGTGTCTCTAGGGAAGTAGTAAGAACTTCACTGACAGGGATACTTAAGTTTAGACTGAACACAAGGTCCAAAAAATGTACTGCACTCAGACGAGAATGACGCACATGTCATTTTCATCTCTAATTATCCAGAGTCACAATTCCTCCAAAAGTGATTAGCACTTTTAGGCATAAAAAATGCTAGGTACCAGGCCTCTGAAAATTAAACTAATTTGAGATGTTTCAGGTTGGGCACCTAGAATTAAAGGTATTCAAAGGTACCATGGAATCACGATCCACTGGCCTCACTTGGGTGAACAGTCATGTGCATGAAGTCAGGGGGCTACATGTAAGTAAGGTGAGCTGACATGAGTAAGGAAAGCAAAATCTGCTCCCATTATTCTATGCCTTTCCAACCCTAAAACACAGCCACAATGCATTGAAGGCTATCGGAACCTCTCTCCAGCTATTTTAATTGAAAACCAAGTTGAAATTTTAAAATAAAAAGTTTCAAGAAATGATTTTATCTTTATTCTAGTGATAACAGAAGCTAAGCAAACCTGTCTCTCACTGAGGACATCACTTTCAGAAAGTCAGTGTTGAAGCTTCTGAATGAGACTACCCAGTATTACATCTTAGCCGTTTAGTGTACACTACACATACTGGTTTAATTAAGCCATCAAAAATGAAGGAAAAAGAAAAAAATAGGATACAAAAGGAGAAGGAAACTTCTTCAGTAAGTCAAAGCACTCTTAGTAACTAACAACATGACATTAGTCATTAAGAAACAAGAACTCTAAATAATGCATTCAGAACCTATAGATCTAAACCAAAAGATAACAAAGCCTCATAAATTTGTTTGTTCATTAAGTTAAAAAAAACCCTAGACTTTGTGTTGCTATCATGTCAGCTGGCACCAAACTGTACGCAATTTAGGGTAACTACAAAGTGAAACCCATAGTCTACAATGGCAGGGTTTTTGATCACGCTAATTAACAGCCATTTTGTTTAAAATAAACCGATACGACTCTAATTGCCTTTTTTACATAAGAAAGAGAAGATCTTAAAAGTGAAAGCATGCAAAAGGAAAGATCAGACAGATGCCTTTCAGACTGATAAACCAACTCTATGTGAAATGTACACAAACCAAGTTTGAGATACTCTCTAGATTGACAGCAGGGAGAGTGCAAAGCAAGGGAACGAATGGCTTCTAAAGGTGAATGGGCAGGGCCACATTTTCTCTCCAGCATGGGACAATAAGACAGTCCTACATTTTATCCTCTTTATTTTCTTCCATCTTTCTGCTTTATGAGGCTCTACTCCTAAGTAGTCAAACCTTTTGTAGGACTTAGCTTGCAACAATACCACTTAATTCTGTGAATTCAACAGATCTCCAAGGGGCCTGGTGTGTGTTTGGGTGGGAGAGCTCCAAAGAAAATCAAGATTTTGCAAGATTTGCAAAGTGATTTAGACTCAATGTGTTTACTTAACCAATGCCCATGAGAGCTCTAGGGAGCTGTACTGGTGAAATTCACGACAGATGTAATACTGATTTAATATTGATTTAAAGGCCATATAAATCTGAATGCACTGTTTCAAGTATACAGTTGTGAACCCTTTTCCTGGCCAACTTAAAATTACACTTAATCTAAAATGAAACCTGGAGTTGCTGTTGAAGGAAGCATTTTCTTCTCTGCACTCAGATTGTGCAATGTCACTGCTGATCCCTTTCCCCACAAAGCTGCATTTCAGCAATGTGATCCCTACCACACCCTGATCCTTCCACACAGACAAAGCTCATCCAAGAATGGGGCCTACAGTGTGTAGTGAACTTTTTTGTATTACTGTCCAAATAAGATTCCAGGCTGCTTCATAAGCACATTCTGAGACTTAAGTAACATCTCAGAGGAACTCCAAGATAAAAAAAAGAGGATGACAAGAGCCAGTGGGAAAATGGTTGCTTATGTAGCCCTACTGAAAATGTTGCCTTTTATCAGAAAAAATTGGAAACAAAGTTTTTATCTGGAAATAAAAAAAATTTCTTTTTGAAAGTGTCATTGTGGTGTCACATGGGAATTGAAGCTCAGGCACTTCATACTCTGGGCTCCATGTACTGCAACACATCCCCTTAGCAACATGGGCTATGGAGAGCACAACTGCCCTACCTACACTGGCCTCGATAGAACATTAAGTGACAGTTGAAGGGCATGGTCTTTATCTTCAAGCTACCCTGCATCCAGGCCATTGAGTATCTCAAAAGATCCCTTGACGCCCTAAGACAACAACCAGGGTCAACAACTCAGTTTCCCAGGCAGAACGGCACTTTTTACCATAAAGATAAAGCCATCTGAAGAAGTGGGTTGTGTCCATGAAAGCTCATGATACTATTTACATGTTTTGTTAGTCTTTAAAGTGCTAGACTATTCGTTGTTTTATACGTTTTTCTTGTTACAGAATTTGGCTACCCCTCTGAAATGTATTTATATGGAAGACCAAAGTATCTTGGTAGTTGATCTGAGGTGGTAGAACAAACTCCTCCAGAAACTAATGACCATCAGAAGCCATACCCTTCTACTTGAAGTGGAAGGCACACTTCTTAGACCTGCCTTTTCTAACATGTACTCACTGCTGTGTGTATTTAAAAAAACCACAGACCTTGCCAAAAAAAAATGACATTCACTACACACAAAATTCTTCCCCTGATGTGGTAAATTCTTTTTCTCACCTTGGCATGTGAAAGTGTAGTGATGAGTACAATACAAGAATCTACATAGAATAGAACAGACTGCATCTCCACTGGCACATGATGGTCACCTGTTGGGAATGTCTAGACATAATGCATGCTGGGAGCTATCCTTATTCTGGGAATCCTACTCAGAGGATAAAGGATTCAGGATATGCCTGAACTGTAATTTATAGGGCGCATGAGAGCAGCATTTCTGAGCTGAAAGCTATTTTTATTTTCAGCAGAAAAGTTTCAGTTCTGGGGACATTCTGTTTCTGAATGAAAAGTTGAATTCTTTGGAAAACTTCATTTCTCCAATTTTCGGTCAAAAACAGTTTGAACAGAAAAATTTCCACAAATCCTAATGAAAATTAAAATTAGAGAATAATTTCCACTACGAAATAATTTCATTCGGTTTCCATGGCATTCAGTCATTTTGCTAATATAACTATGAACACCCAAGTTAATTCATCTTTTGGAAATAAGCAACACTATATATATATATATATATATATATTTATTTATTTATTTATTTATTTATTTATTTATTTAGAGCAATTTTATTACTAGACAAACAGTACAAGATATTGTGCTAGTGGTTGGGGACTCGATACTGAATGACTGGGGTTTTCAGTTTACCCACCCTTATAGACTAAAGCTTGGCTAATTTCATTTTTCATGCTAAAAATCCACAGAATTATAAAGCAGCATTTTTGTTATTACCTGAATGCGAGACACAAAGATTCAGCAGTTCTCAGCAGCAGCAGCCACCACCATGGGCTCAGCGCCCATTGATGTCCAATGCCTCCCTCACTATTTCCTTCCATCTTTCCCTGTCCAGTGCAGAGCAGCTTAGTTTCTGTAGACTAGTTCTGCACCAAACTGCTATATCATCTACCCATTCTCTGTGGGGTCTGCCTCTCCTATTCGGACCATCCATTATGCCGAATACCAGGGTCTTAACTTTTCGCTCGTTGTTCATTCTGCAGACACGCCCAAATAGCTGTAACTTTTGTTGTATAACCTTCTGTAGTAGGTTCTCTTTCGGCTGTATCTTCCTATACGGTTCTTCATTGGTAACCTTCTGCATCCATCCTACTCTCAGGATCTTTCTATAACAACTCCTCTTGAACGCCAATATCCTTCTCTTCGACTCTTTCATTATCACCCATGTCTCACATCCATACAACATGGTGCTAAATGCACACATTTTCAAGACGTTCAGCTTTGTTCCTAAGCTAATCGCTTTACTTTTCCAGATCTTATCCATCGCCTTCAAATGCATTCTTGCTTCCTCTATTCTAGTCGCTATTTCCTTCTTACAGTCTAGATCATTGGTCATGTTGCTCTCCAAATACGTGAACATCTCTACATTCTCTAGTTCAAGCCCATCTTCACTGATCTTCCTTCCTATTTCCTTATCTCCAAATACCATTGTCTTTGTTTTATGGATATTCGTAATCAGTCCATACCGCTTCCCTTCCATTTAGCACCTGCACCGTTCTGCAAGCAAAAGTCAGGCTGCAAGAAATGTGCCTGAAAGGGTTACATGTAAAAATAAGTCATAGAAAGAGACTTGCTGGGCCCGAGCCACGTGTGCACAGGAGGGTGGCTCAAAACTCCAAAAAGGGAGGAACTTCAGACAGAAGGAGTGGGTCTGGGGGCAGCCATTCCCCAGCAGTGCCTGGAGCATGCTGATCTGTAGTCACCCTCCCTCCAACAGCCCTTAGAGATGCCTAGAGCACACTGCACAGGGCTCCAATGGGGATTTAAAGAGCACCAGGCTCCCCTCCATTGCAGCCAGGAGCCCCGGGCCCTTTTCAATCACCATGCCCCAGGGCAACTAGGGATGTTAATGGTAAGCAGTAAGCCTCATTCCTAATGTGTTAGCCTATTAAATGGGATTTTACATCCCTAGGGACAACTATTCCTTTTGCTTCTCCCCTCCTGCCCATCAGCCGGACTGTAAAAAGGAAAACAGGATAGAGAAGGCATATCAGCATTACCTTAATACTAACATAATAGCAGCAGCAATACGATAGAGGACAATCAATGTTATTCATGCGGGTGGTAAATCCTTACACTATGGCTACAGCTACCCCTTTAAATCCAGACTCTTGTTAACATTATATACATTTTTTGCTAAATATTGATGATAATGAATGCTTTTAATAATCCTGTTGGCAAAATCTGCCCTTGAACTCCACACCTAAAGAAGTGCCAACAGAAATCATTGGCAATTTAGGCTTTGGCTCTGTTTTCCATGAAAAGAGTTTCACAGGGAGCAGCAGAGCTGAAGTTACAATGATAGCCACCAGGTTTTTCCTGCATCTTACACCCAAAAATTCTTTCTAGCTACCAGATGCTAATTCATTTATTGTGAAAAAGGGTCAAAGTCTGACCTCTGAACTCATCACTCATCCTTGATTTAGATGAAGATTTTACTCTACATGTGCACCAAATAACTTAAGAGCCTACATACCAATGATTTTTAGTTGGATTCTAGTGGACAAGTCATTTTTGAAAACAGGACTTTTGAAAATGTTGCCCACTGTTTGGTCTTATATGGGCACAAAAGGAAATGATTTTGGCAAACATATTGCCATTCCTTAAAAAAAAATGCAAAATGAACATTCAAGTTTCATATGCCCATTTCTCCTTCCTTCTCCCCCTCCCCTCCCCCCAATCCATTAGATATTATAAAAGGCGAGTACACATTACATTAAAATCTAGATTTTACCATTAGATTCTACTGTGCAGCAATAGTTCTATGGCTATGACATTTTTGCATGGCATAATGGGTGAAATGACACATTTGCCTCCAAACTACTTAAAGCAGCAGTTCTCAAACTGTGGATCAGGACCCCAAAGTGTGTCACAACCCCATTTTAGGGAAGTTGCCACCACCAGCATTAGATTTGCTGAGGCCCAGGGCCAAATCGCACCACCTGGGATCAAAGCCCTTAGGCTTCACCATCGCCCTACCCACCTGGAGCTGAAGCCACAGAGCTTCAAATGTGACCCCCCCTGTTTCCAGCAGCAGGGTTTGGGTGGATTCAGGCCACCGTCTCCTCCCAGGATCGTATAGCAATCTGGTTGTCAGAAGGGGGTTGTAGCACAAGGAAGTTTGCAAACCCCTGACCTATATTGTCATCAAACTTCTAAAAAAGACAATTTAAAAAACCAACAAGCAGTGGATTCCTGAAGACTAAAGGTATGTCTACACTACACGCTTATTTTGAAATAAGCTATTTTGGAATAACTCCCCAAATAGTTTATTTCAGAATAGCGCATCCACACAAAAAATCCCCATCCAAATAGCGCGGAATTATGTCGCAATAGCACAGCCACACTCATTGGAGCCTCAATTGTATTTAAAGCCCCCCGGAAGCACTCTGGGCAGGACATCAGGACAGTAGTGACTTCCTGGAGCTGCTAGCTGAGGCTATCTGGGCTTATGCTTAAAGGGGTTACCTGCTGAGAATTGGCTGTAGTCTCCTCTCCTTTGCCTACCTCAACTCATTGGCAGTGTGTCAGCATCACGTGGCTGGCTGTCGGAGCACCAGTTCGGACCAATGTGCACAGGCTGCTGTGTGATCCTCAGACTGAGAAGGCTGCGTGCAGAGTGCACAGCTCCTCACCGCCTTCCCCATGTGTGTCAAGGAACTCACCTGATAGACCTTCCCTGGTTTCATCCACACCCTGGACGTCATCCGGGGGGGGGGGGGGGGGGGGGGGGGGGGGGGGGGGGGGGGGGGGTAGAAAAAGAGTTCCAGGTACAGGATGAGCTCTTGGCTGACGGGCATAATGTCAGTGCTGGCTTCCTCCTCCAGCTCCTGCTCCTCGATGTCCACGGACCCGCCCTCCAGGAGGACAACAGCAGGTGTCCCCAAAACAGAGTTAACAATGGGGGGGGAGGGAGGGAAGGGGAGAGGAGGGACCGATGTCCCTCGCAGGATGCAGCACAGCTAGTTGAAGTAGCAGCACAACTGGGGTGCTGCCCCTAAACAGGAACTTTGCTCCCTGGCCTTGGTTTAGGCCTGCCTAAGTTCCTTTATTTTCATGAGCACCTTCTCCTGGGTGCACATGTGGCCCTTTCGGCCCACATTTGCAGCCATGCAGCTGCAGCTATCTGCATTCCTGCATCAGGTGTGGCAAGCATGGAGTTTAGCCTCCTTTCCCCAGACCTCAATGAGATCCAGGATCTCTGAACCAGACCAGGAGGGACCCTACTCTTCCATACCTGGCCAGGGCTTCAGAGATGGCTGCCAGCCACCTTGCAGCTATGGGGGGCTTGATGGGAGCACAGGGGGTCTGCCATGGCAGCAGGGAAGGCATAGCGGGGCACTGCTGCATGGAACAGGGCTGCCAGGGCCTTCCTTGTGCCACAAGCACTCCCCTGTGGCTGCAGCTTTAAGGGCTGCAGGGGAAGGGAAGCTATAAAGTTTTGAAGGGTGCGGATAGAGTGGCCACCAAGGCAGCTGTGAGAAGCCCTGGAGACCAATTATTTCAAAATAACTACAGCTGCCCATTTACACACACCCTATTTCATAATAAGTATTTTGAAATAGGTGTTATTCCTCGTGAAAAGAGGATTTATCGTTCCAGGATAAGAAGCCTGTTATTTCAAAATAACGGGCTTGATGTGTAGATGCTCATCTTGTTATTTCGGTATAACATTAGTTATTTTGAGATAATGCTGCAGTGTAGACATGCCCTTTGTTGCAAAAAAAAAAAAAAAAAAAAAAATCAATTACAAACAGGAATTCAAGCCAATTATGGCATACCAGTGGTTTTAGGACATTTATAGAAGGAACCTAAGAAGTACTTTTAAATGTAATTCAGTAATAACTGTACATAGTGCACATGCTGAGTGCACGTGCTGATTTCAAGGGGACAATCTCCCTTACTAAGAAGTGTGGAAACAATTACCTGCTTAAGCAGAACTGTGGCAAGAATGAGATAAAGCTGAAGGTGATTAACAATAATAAACACGATAATATCTTGTATTTACATAGGTATTCTCATCCCAAAGGATGGATCTCCAAACATTTATACAACAGACATCTCTGCAGTAGAACACAGCAACAGTTGAATAGTACAACTGCTATTCAAGATCACATGGCAGTTCATGGCTGGAAGCAGCATATAACTTGGCCAACATGTAAAAGGACACTTCATAGGGCAAATTACGAGCTGCATTTAGCCAGGACTCAGAGGCTTACACTTCAGTCTAAAAAGTATTCCATGGGATCTTTAACAATAACAACTGAAAAACAACTTGGTTTTATGTCTGTCACTAAAGATGGATCAAAACTCAAGAAGTAGTTTAAATCAGTGTTTCTCTACCATTCCAATTCTACCATTCTACTACTGCCACACATTTGTTTAAACAACTTAATCGTAGCTGGGTGGGACATGAAATTTTTGGGTGTAAAAGTACAAAAATAATAAAGCACTATAGAACAAACCAAAAATTCAGTTCTCCAAATTTCAGTTGTGTTGACGTACCCCCCAGACTTCTCTTGAGTACCCCCAAGAATACTTGTACCACTGGTTGAGAAATACTGGTTTAAATGTGTTTTCATTCCAGTACTTTAAGAACCATGCTATACAGCACAGTACATAAGCCCTTCTGAAGTTGTATTGCCCTATAGTGATACCTTTGTCAAGTTTAACATAGTGACTTATGCTGTAAGAAAACTAAGCCTATTTCTGTACTGACCACTTTCATATTGTGCTTGAAAAACTCCATCCGGATGGCACACCCATCATTTCATATTTTAAAATACTGGAATAAAACTCAATTGTCACAAAGAAAACCTATTTTCATATCAAAAGTATAGACAAATATTCATTGAGTCATGACCTACAATATGAAAGTTAGTTGTATAGAGAAGAGGCATATAGAGGAAACTAACCCATCTCTTTTGCTTACATGGTGTATTATAAGAAAATACCCACGTAAAAATATCGTATAGAGGCAAGAGAAGCAGAGTTAATAGCGACTCCTTTATAAAATCAGATAAAATCCCAAGTAACAGATTGAGTTTCTATACTAGGATACTAGACACTGCACTGAAGAGGGGGGCTTCTGTTCTCTTCTTACTTCTAACTCCTTACTCTACAGCAGAGGTAGTGACCCTAAGACTTGGGGGCCAGATGCGGCCCTTGGCTTGCTTGGATCCAGCCCCCAAGGCTCAGGGCCACCTCCGCAGCACTGGGGAGCCACACTGGTATTCTAGCTCCCCCACTACTCCACCGCAGGGCTGGAGCATACCAAATCTATTGTACTGGGCCTCCCAGGCTCTGGTGTTGAGGGGAACAGTCGTGAGTCAACTTCCATGAAGGGTTTTTTGTTTTGTTTTTTATTTTTGCTTCTCACTTATGTGTGGCCCTCAACTGATTTTTCTGTAGGTCAGCAGCCCTCCATCCAAAAAAGGTTCCCCTGCTCCTGCTCCACAGGAATTACAATCCAAGCACATGACTACAATGTAGCCAACTTGATCTTACCGGAAGGAACCATACAGAGGATTAACAGCAGAGGACACATTCCACTCAGTCAACTCACAGACATTTTGGGGATTCAGATATACTACTAGGTGAGTTGCTTTCCCCATTGGAAACATATTGGCAGAGCTGTATGCAGAAGGAAGTAATAGATCTAGCTTCTATTTGGATTCACGAACTATGTTGAATCAGACTTAGATTGTCCTTGAATTCTATCTCTCATTACTAGCTTAACCAGAGCTGATCGGTATTTTTTTCCTGTAGTGGTATGAGAACCTTCAAAAAGTATAAACAGCAGGATCTTGTTCTACAGTTTCTCTGCATGGTATTTGGCTATTGAGCATCATTGCCAACAAGGCCTTCGCAAAATGCTTCATCTTGGCCAAATTTACTCTACTGTTTACTTCAGGATTCTGAGCTACTCCCATTCACACATACAAAGTGACTAGATAAGTGGTTTGGAGTTTGTTTTAGAGCAGGAATGGGCAATAATTTTTGACCAGGGTGCCCCGGAAGGGGCGTGGCCAGGACTCTTCCACGGTTCTGCACGCAGGGGGGCCCTTATTGGTTTGAGGGAGCATGCCAAGTCTCTGCCCCCACCAGAGAGAACTGCCAGCTGTTCTGAACAGCTGGCAGTTTCCTCTAGGTACTCGTGCCCCTGGCAGTGGGAGGAGACTTTGCGTGTTCCCAGCTGCTGTCCCCAGGTCAATCAGGGCCTGGGGAGGGGGCACACATGAAGTCCTTACCCCCTACCTGCAAGGGAACGCCGCACTTAGAGTCACCCAGCAGCTGGCAGTTGACTAAGTGCTGAGCCCCTTGCAGGGCGGGAGGAGACTTCATATGCTCCCCTCACCGCTAGCCCAGATTGACCTGGGGCAGCGGGAGCATGAAGTTTCCTCCCACCCTGCCCCCATCCTGCAAGGAGTGTGCAATGCTAAGAAGTGTCACACCCATCAATAGGGTGGGAGGAGATTTTTGCATGCCCCGCCACCAGGCAAATCACGGTTTGGGGGCAGGGAGAGCGCACAAAGTCTCCTCCCGCCTTGCCAGGAGCATGCATTACTTCGAAACATTGCACACTTCTTGCAGGGCGGGAGGACACTACATGTACTTCCTCCCATCCCCAGGCCCTGATTGGCCTGGGGTGGGGGAGTGTCTGGCCCAAAGAGGCCCGATCAACCCGCTTAGTGGGCCGGATCCGGCCCGCAGAGGCCCTTTTGCCCACCCCTGTTTTAGAGTCAAGGATTCCATTTAGTTACTTCAAATCAAGTTCTGCTTGAGATCTACACACCCAGCACTGAATCAAGTCAAAAGAGATCTGAGAACACAATTTGCTCATTTGACTCAAGGATATTTGTACCCCCTCTGATGTTGAACAGTAGATATAAAAATAAATTTAAGGGCACAAGTCAAACAAATACTGCAATTTTGTGAGTTTTAGCTATTTAAGGTTTGCATTGATTGGTCGAGTTATCCTGACAATGGCTTTAAAAAGATATTTTGAAGGAATTTTTTTTTTAATTTCAGAAAACGGATATACTTTTCAGTTGCTGTTCAGTCATTACAACTGTACAATTTTTTCCTCAAATATAGATTATTTCTTAACACTATGCCATTGGATTAGAATACTCAAACATTTTGGCTTTTTAAAATGTTCTTCATTTAGAATAAAAATAAGCAGGAATATGTGCACTGTTTGAAACCATGTGTGTCATTATATCACACCATCACATCATGATGCAATGCGTTGAGGTTTCACAGGGCCCAAGGGAGCTGCAAGCAAGCGTGTTACACAAAATAGCCAAGGTAAAAATCACTAGTACCAAATTCGGTGGCAAATCTCACAGGCTTTCATATTCATTACTTGCATGTTGTCATATAAGGAAATCAGATAAACATTGACAGGTTACAGAAACTGATTTGCACCTTCATGTTCAAGATTGATAAAAATAGGCCTAATCGTACTGTTCTAAAGCTCATCTGTACAACCCAATAGCTGTTAAAGAAGTCCAGCACAATCTCAGAAAAGCTCTTCCTAGAAAAGGCCATGGTCAAACTCATTCCCTTCAAGGGAAAACCAGATCAGAAACCACAGAAAGACCTTGCAACGTGCTTTTGTGTAACTAAAATTTAAATTCTGTATTTTCACTGTTCATCAAAGCCGAAAGGAAGGCGATATTGTGGCCTAAGCTACTAAGCATAAACACTATTTCCATTTTAGTAAACATGGCAAGATACCTAAACACAAAACAGTACAATACTACCCAGTTGCTTTCACTACCTTTCCCTCTCTTGCCTTCCATTTGCTGAACAACACGTACTCTGGAAAGTGACTACCTCTGTTAGAACTTGATAAAATTATTAGTTATCATTACATGGGATTTTTCATACTGAAAGGATCCAGTCAGACATGTATGCTTCACTACCCCTGAAATGCAACAATCTCTGGAGTGGAATCACAGCAGGCGATTAACAGTATGCAACACCACCACAATTTAGGGCAGGAAATAAAGTAAAATATTGTATCCAACTTCAACCAAATTAACCAGTTAACTAAAGTAACTATTTAAAAAAAAAAAAAAGCAGCGAGAGAGAGAGAGATTCTGGTGTCTCAGGCACACAATACATTCTAAAAGGAATATCCTGAGGGAGACGACTATATGATGTGCCACATCCCACCTGGTCTCATACCAGGAATTCTGGATGATCTTTGATGAACTTTCAACAATATTTACATGCACCCCCAAAAAATTATGGCCCAAGTTCTGCCTTTGGATATGCACATGCAGCTTCCTTGAAACAGCTGTGCCTGTGAAGCTGATACAAGAATTTGGCCTTAAGTACTTCGCTCTCAAAAACCATTTAAAAAAACATGCCACCACGAGAAAAGGAGTTAGAATGCCCCAATAAAAACAAAGTTCACAAAACTCAAGTTTATAGTTGCAGTGATGTGACTTAAAACAAACGTACAGCAGAGAAACTAAAGCATGGTTTTGTCCTAATGAAAATCTAATTCATACTGCTATGTCAACATATTATTATGATTAGAGAGAAGGGTTGCTCTAGATATGTAGTGTAAATCTTAACTTTGATATTCCTGACACTCAGTACTTTATTTTGGACTTTAATACTATTTAAAACACAATTTATTGAATGGAATATAAAAATCCCTGTTTTGCAAAGAGAACCTTTAATCTTTACATTAAATAAAAATGAATGAAGAGTTAGAGATCTTTCTGAAATCTTCACTTCCTCTCTGTATTTAATTATGTTTATTTTTACGACAGTCAAAAAGGAAGACAATTTCCCAAGGTCAAACAAGAACTCTGAGACAGAACCAAGAGTAAAACCCAGATGTCCTGATTCCCTGCCCTAAGTTTTAGCTCACAAGAACATCCTTACCCTATATGTGGTAATGATACTGTCAGGTGATTATTTTGCAATAGGGTTGCCAGGTGTCCGGTTTTCACCCAGACAGTCCATTATTGGTGGCCCCCTGTTCGGTTAAAAAAAAAAAAAAACCCACACACACCACATACCCCAGAAAATAAAGGACATTTAAAATGTCCCTTCTGGCCTTCCATCCATTTTACAGGTACAGCAACCTTTTTTGAGGGGGGGGGGAGGGGCGCGCTCAACAACTTTGGTTGGTCCCCCGCTTCCCCTCCCCCCCAATTTTTTTCCTGCCATGTTTGGGATTTTTTTGTGAAAGCATCTGGCAACCCTATTTTGCAATTCCATACTAATATTGTTAAACTGATACAGTTGAAGTGTACAATACTAGATAATAAGAAGTATCACTATTATCCACATGGCTTGTGGAAACGTAGCATCAGAGTACTTTATTTTAGGCGACATAGCTTAGCTTTCCAATGTTCTTGAGATGTGACTTCAGAAATGTACTTAAATGATTGGGGGGGAGGGAGGAATAAATATTGATTGGTCCTATTCAGAAAATGCCTTCAAAACCCTGCGTGTAATTTGGGATGTTCATTGCCAGATTCTGAAGGAGGAAAATGTGGGGTGCAATATCCCTTTTATTTTTTGAATACTAATTACTGAACACTGTCGATCAAATCCCCAGCTACTATAAATCAGTGTAGTTTCAATGAAATCACATTGATTTACATCAGCAGAGGATCTGGTCCTGTTTTGTTATATTATTGGAAAATGAGGTTTCAGTTAGGAATGTGATAGTAAAAATGCATAAACTGTTACACACAAACCCCCTTCCCACCTCACCCCCACTCTGCTGCCTCTGTATCAGAGAGAGCAGTGCAGGGCTGGGGCAGAGGAGAGAGCCAGTACTTGCAGAAAGAGACAGCAGCATGGGGGGGAGGGGGCCCCGCCACAGGAGCCGCCTCCCCTTGCATGGAAACGTGTAACCGCTAAAATTTTCAGCAGTTACATGTTTACCCAAGTAAATGCATTTTAAAATCCCTAGGTCCTGTCCTTTTCATAAGGATGCGAACATTTTATATCCAAGTAGCAGCTATAATTTGGCCTATAAATTCACATTAGGGAATAAAAACATTTATCTAAGTTATCTTGCGATTCTTAAAAGTTGTTTAGCTTCTACTGACTAGTGTTATTTCTTTTACTATTGCTAACACATGCAAACTACATCTTAGCTTCTGTACTGACCTCTATAGAAGAGCTATGTATTCAGAAAAAACAATTAAGATACATACAAGGAGAAACCTGTATGCAGGACTAGATTTTCAAGAACTCAGCAGCTATAAGAGAAGGACAAAAAGCTATACAAGTATATGGAAGTTTTATACTTGTATAATTGCCTAGAGGTGATGCTGGAATATCAGTAAGAAATCACACCCAACTGTAACCAAAAATATTATTTTCATAGTAAAAAGCCTGCACGTAGACCAGACCTTAATATTTTTATATTTAAGTTCCCAGTTAAAGGGACACACACTCTAATCCATGCAAGAGCCATTCCAGTGCCTTTCCTCCCTTCTTTGCAAAGAAACAGCTTTCACTTCTGTTCTTTAACCACCACCTTGTTTGGATTTAAGCCCAGGGCTCTCCTCCTCCTTTGTCCCTCCCAGTTATTTCTGGTACTCAAAGGCACCCACTTCCAGTAAAGCCAAAGTAGCATAGAAACATGTGTGAGTATAGTTCGTTCTCTTTAAACTTCCGGTTTCAGTGCAAATTCTATATGGCTATTCTGGGACTGCCACTGCAGCACAAAAGAAAATCACCAAACATTCTGGGGAATCCCCTTCTGTCACTTTTATTATTCTGACAAACAAATTAGTGATGACGTGTCTACTTAGGCATGGTATTGGGCAGTAGGGTGTTCTTTATTTGCAGTTAAGTCAGGAAATGAGTAATAGATTTCCTTTGCAGTCACACTGGGGTTTTAGACTGGTTGAAGAGAGCCTTAACTTGTCGATACTTCAGTTTTATTCCAAACAGGGCTAACAACATGTAGCATTTTCATAGTCTTCACACTCTGAAAGTTTTGAACACTGACTAACGAAACCTCATAACAGCTCTGGAAGACAAGTAATCATTATCCCTATTTTATAGATCTGGAAATAAAAACAAGGACACAGGTGAAATGACTTGCCCAAAGCCACCTAGGCAAGGCAGTGGTGGAGCCAGAAGTAGAAGTTAGGACTTCCTGTCTCCTTATTTTCCCCTCAAATTTTCCAGCATTATTACCTCAAGTTCAGTTTCTCCAGCGTTAGCAGTGGTGACTAAGTATAGATGTTCAACCTGCAAGTGGTTTAATTATTCTATTTACTCTTGCTCAGGCATGGTGAAGAAAACAATAGCAGCCACCTATGGCCCGGTCCACACTTCAACTGAAGTTCGGCTTAATATTTGTAATTCTAGTGACAAAAAACATAGCTGGAGTTGGCATACCTTAAGCCTAGCTTCAGAACTGTCCTCACAGTGGGAGACTGACAAAAGAAATGCTCCCATCAACTTCCCTTACTCCTCACATTAGGAGTAGGAGTTCCAGTGTCAACCTCAGTGTTCCATTTAGAGGGTCTTTACTAGACCCACTAAATCGAACACCAGAAGATCAACCACCAAAGTATCAATCTTCTAGATGTGGCCTAGACTTCCTATCATTAGTCTGATTAATGAAGAAGCAATAGTGCAATGCAATTTGTTGAAAATTATTCAATTTTTTTAAATGACTTTTGATAAAAACAATTCTTGCATTAAAATTGTTGAGTTGCTTCTAGTAGAGAGCCATCCTATTCTTGGAAAAGCTGGTCCTAATGTCTTGAGCTGACTTTTTCCCCAAGAATAGCATATGTAGCAATTTGGCTCCTCCCTTACTACTACTACTACATCTAAACCCCCATTTGTGCTTGATGAACATTTTTTGAGACTTTTTGTACAAGACTTTTTTTTTAATCCTGATAGGTCACCTAGATGGTCACATTTATGCTTAAGATTTACATTTGTTTTTAGGATTTCAATGCAACTTTTGAAGTTGAGCACAATGCTTTTTCAGTGTTCAGGCAAGCAGAGCAAGTATTTGCGACTGCAATGCTGCTTCTGCTAGTTTAATTTTGAGAATATCTTTTGACAAAGCAAAATTGCAATTACTGGACTCATGACATGTGTCAGGCTAATAAACTTTGAGATTAAATTTTCCTCAAAAGAACAAATACAGCGTCCCAGTGCTGCTCGCCAAATGTGCCTCACGCAATCCTAAGAAAAATCACTCAATTTTCCCCACACATTCTGTCCTAGTAGTCTTCATGGCTGACACTTGGCCCCTGACAGGCCTGAATCACTACTTATATTCCTGGAAGAGAGGAAACTGTCCCCACAGTAGTCCTCAGCACCCTGAGCAAATACTAAACATGTCAAAAAGTTAAAAAAGAGAGCATGTTCTGGACCCAAGGACCTCATAGGCAACCTAGATAGGTTCACTAATGTCCTTGTACTCATGTTAGTCCTTCCACTTATACATGGACATGAGATTGTATCCCTCTTTAATCTATTAATCGAAAGAAGAAAAAGATCACGTTAATATATATTTCAAAGGCATTTTTTTCCTGTTTTAACAACTCAGCTTATGAAATAATTTTCAGAACTGAGGAACTTGCTTTCTACCCCTCTCCCCATCTGCTTGGATTTCACTCAGACTGGACAGTGAAGGCCTGATTCTCCACTACTCTGCAACTTGTACAGTCATTCACTTTAGTACAAAGATGGAGTAAAAAAAAAAACCTTACCAAATATAACGATAGCATTTTATGCCCATTTTGCACCTTTTGTAAATGACTACACAAGGTGCAAGGACAATGGAGGATCAGTCCTTCAATTTGACTAGTCTATTTATAGTGATTTTACACACTGGTTCTCATTCACTACCACAGTAGGATCAAGTGTTTCAAACAGCATGGAAGAATCTTCACTCCACCCCTCCTTTCTCCCTCCATCCTTTTATTTCTCAGCTCCTTATGTGCTCTATTTATTTCTAGTGCCTAGACCTCCTCTCCCTGTCTCCATCTTTGATGCTCTCCAGTCAGGTTTCTGCCTGGCCTACCAAAGCTGCATTCATTCACAACTTCATCCTTGCCAATTCAATCTCCTTGATCTCCTTGTCCCTTGTTACACTGTCAGCCACTCACTTATCTTCAAGAACCAATTTCCTCCCACGCTACTCATGCCTAGTTTTCTTTCAACCATGCCAACAGCTACAAATGTCTGTAGGTCTGGTTTCCCGTAGTGCTCCCTATGGAGCTCTCTATGGGCTGTCTCCATGCTGACTATTCTCAATACCCCTTCCCCAAAGAGCTAGGGTTTTCTTTTCCTATCCTTTTAAACTGCCATAAAAATAAGTCAGTAAAATATAATCAGTCAGTAAAATCTAGAAGATTAAAAAGATGAGTAAGCAAAATGACTGAGAAGGCTAATGGGGTTAATTAAGGTGTTCAGATACTAAGGAGATGGGCACAATATAATACTCAGAATAGAATACAATATAAAATAGCTCATTTAGCTTCTTATTCCACTGAAGTCAATGGCACAACACAAGATCAAGACTACACACCCAAACTGTATACATGGGTGGAGAACTGGATATAGGACCCCCCCCCATTTGTCTATCTTGTATGCACACTTGTATGTTGGGGGATCTAGTTACTATTTCCCTAGATCTTATTTTTTGTAAAAAATTTGCATCACCTTGTTTCCCCTTCAAATGGACCATCTGAAAATCCACATAGGTTTTCAATTTCAAAAGAAACTCTCAAAGTTACCAGCAAAACAGAAATGTTCATCCTCGGTGACTCACTGGTGTTATTTCCCTGTACATGCCACTGAACTGCATTTCTTTTTTTCTCCTTTACCCCAGAATGAAGGCTGTTCTATAAAGGGATGAACAATCCAGAGGGTGATGACCAGTTTTACGAGAGCCAGAAAGATGAAAAGTATTTATGAACGCTCAAATTGAATTGAAGATTTTTATTTTTTTTTTAAAAAGTAGGGGTTGGAGGTATCAAGACACAATTTTCAGATTTCTACTATCTTTGCTACTGGAGAAAGAACATCTAGGCTGCCTGATTAAGAACAGGGTGCACATAGCTGGGATATATGTAAGCAGTTTTACTGGAAAATTATGGAAGCGTTAAATTCACCCCTGAACTGAGGGGCCAGCAAAAAACAGTCTCCTTTCTAATATTTGGTGTCTTTGTTAAAGATTCAGCTCCCAGAATCATGCAGTTCTGTAAGAATCTCAGCTTTCATTGTGAACAAACACAACATACTAGGCATCAAGGTCATGGAAAAAAAGCTTGAAAATGTGAAATCTAAAGACTGAAAGACAAAAGGGTTACTATAAAAGGACCCCAAATGTATTATTTTTAAAATATATTAATTCTAGGCCGATCTCATAATTTTGAGCACTGTACCTCTCTCTCACTTCATTCCACTATGGCCCTTAGGCCCCCATTCAGCACTGATGCATATGAGAATAAATTCATGCCACTCAATAGTCCTCATAGAGCTCAGTGGGAAACTTCAGATAAGTGTAAAATTGTTCACACGTGTGTTTGCAAGTTTGGGCCCCTAAGGTTTAAATGATATGCAAGTGATATAGGCCTTGTAGTGCCCCCCACACCCAAAATAATCTAGGAGTTTAAGCACTGCAATACCCCATTTGCTGCAGTATTTTTTGTGCATTTTGATAACTTCTAAGTTGTTTTTGCTGTTTTTTTCTCCATTTAACTACAGAATCTAAAGTACCCAGTAGTACTAGTGAGTGCTACAAAAATAGGAATGCTATTCTCCTTTCCAAAGTTTGAGATAGAGAACATCTGTCAGAGAAATACAGGAAAATGGAGACTTCAACAACTCACTCACCTTATATTGAGTTGTTTCATCAGATTTGTTCTGTCTACATATTATTCTTTTTTCCTCTCATAACTGTCTCCTCTTTCTTCTCTCATTAGTACTGTGAAAAATACCATCACATTTAGGGTCTCAGTCCCCACTTCAGTTCTCACAATGGGTGAGAATACATTCTGTGCTCCAGTTATGTGCTCAAACTAGGCCCTCTGTGGTACTGCAGCGATGCCTAGATCGATGTTGGCTCTCTGCACGGAGCAGAAATTTACATTTTAAGGCTCAATAATGCTCCTCTTATAGTCAAGGGAATTTTATCACTGACTTCAATGGAGGAAGGAACAGGCCCTCGTCAACTTCTCTCTTCCCTACTAAAAGTCTTCCCGGTGCTCTTCCCCCATCCTTGCCTCCTCAAAGGCAACCTGTTTCTGAGTATCCCCTTCTCACATGGTACCTTCTTTCCCCCTCCCCCCACATTTATTCATTAGAGTTCACTCTACTCTTCAGGATTGCAATATGATACTAGCTACCTCCTCTCTCAGACGGGGATAAGAATGGCCATACTGGGTCAGACCTTTGGAAGACAGGGTTCTGGACTAAATGGACCAACAGTGGCTTGTGCCAGTTGCTTCAGAGGGAATGAAAAGAACAAGGCAATTATTGAACGACCCATCCCATCATCTAAACCCAGCTTCTGGCAGTCTGAGGCTGAAGGGGACACAGAGCATGGGTCTTACAACTCCGACTCTTTGGCTATCAGCCATCAATGGACCTAACCTCCATTGTCTCATCTAATTCTTTTTAGAATCCAGTTATAGTTTTTGGCCTTTACAACATACCCCAGCAATATCTTCCACAGGCTGTGTGTTAAGTGAAGTAGCATTTCCTTTTCTTGCTTTTAAATCTGTGGCTAATGAATTTAATTAGGTGACACCTCTCCCCGCCTCCTCCCCCTGTTCTTGTGTTACGTGATGAGGTCAGTAACATTTGTTTTTTCACTTTCTCCACACTGCTCATGATTTTATAAGCCTCTATGCATCCCTCTACCCCTTAGTCATCTCTTTCTGAGCTGAACAATCCCAGACTTCTTAATATCTCCTTATATGGAAGCTCTTTCATAGTCCTAATCATTTTTGCTGCCCTTCTCCATCCCTTTTCTAAACCTAATTTTTTTTTTTTTAAGATAGGGTGGCCAGAACTCTTTGCAGCATTCTGGGTGTGTGTGTGTGTCCCACAGATTTATATAATGGCAGTATGATATTTTCTGTCTTATTATCTATCCCTTTCTTAAGTGTTCATAACATTAGCAGCTTTTTGACAGCCACTGCATAGTCCCTCCTTCCACAGAATCTACCACCATTAGCTGCTAAGGAGGGAGGGGATGATGGGTACTTATCCTCTCCTCTCATATGCAAGCAGCTTGGAAGCTTAGCAGCTTCCTTCACTGAAAAGCTCTATGCCTGTGACTGACAGGGAGCTCACATCTGCCTTGACACCAGCTGTGGAAACTCAGGTGCTACCATGCTGACAACTCGTGATACACTTTCCGGGCTAATGATCAGTTTACATTTTGCTAGCTTCACACTGACACAGTCTGAATGTCTAACTTTAAAAAATATGAAAGCAGAGATTAACACTGGCATTTAATAGTCCCATAAATTGACGTCTGAGTCCCAAAACCTGTATCTCGTCGCTCCCTGATGTAAATGAAAAGAACTTCACCTTTGATAGCCAATCTCATTTCAACTTAATCATTTTCTCTCAGCATCAAAAGTTCACTTAAACAGAAGCTATACTTACCACTACCAATGCTTTAATAGCTCCCTTCCTTAACTCCCTGTGTTCTGCTCTCAGAGATTTGTACTGCAGTGTCTGACAATCACCCACCCACAGACACACTGTATCCAACCCACTTTGAGAAGAAGAATACAAGACACCATGTCCCTTAACACAAGCAAATGTACTGTACAGTCAGTAATTGTCAGTGAATATTACCCATCCAAGAAAGGGCAAGGAGTCAAACGCATGAAAATGAACTATCAGATTTTAGTTCTTTGCAAGAAAGAGATAGATAACAATTCTAATTGAAAATTAAAGCATGAGGCACGATACTAGCGAAGTATATTTATTGTGTTAACATACCATTTGTCTTCTGGGCAAGTTACTAAAAGGTCATTTGTTCTTCATGGCAAGTGTTGAAAATAGTTTATGTTGAGGGTCTAACTTAAAGGAACAATGTCAAAACCCTGAGGCCCAAAATGACCTTTTTACATCAACAGAGAGATCTAAATCTTGTATTGAGGACAGTGGTGATGTTTACAGTTAGCTTCTCTCCCCCACCCTCATTTCAACATTTCTCTTACAAGAGAGAAAATAGACTGCAAAGTTAATGCACTTACTGTATGCCTATAAATCCTCATGCCCAACTTCACCACTGCTGCCCAGCGTCAAAGGCAAAAGCCACTCACTGAGTTCCCAGATCTCTCTCTTGCCAAGGAAAAGTGTGGAGGAGTGAGAGAGGAAGAAACGAAATGCTAGTATAGCTTCTTGATGAGAAGGAACATACGACACTGTATGTTTTGGGAAAAAGAAAGGGACTGGCCTTGACTAGTTCTTGCTTTGAAAAGAAAAGGAGACCCAATTCTTCTGAGTACAGCAGTTTTTGGAGGCAAGTGGCCAAGCTGTCTTTCAGCAGGGTCTGGATATTCATGAGAGGAGGGACTGCAAGATTGGGAAAGTGAAACTAAAGAAATAAAAGAGGCTGATACGCACCAAAGATTAAATTCCAGAAAGCACAATAGTTCAAGGGAGTAGCAGCAATTCATATGGATTCTAAAATCCAACCCACCTTCAATGGACTATTTCTATCCCATGGATGTTAATGTGAAATGAACTTAGTCAAATCTTGATCCTAGAAAAATAGTGAGTAACCCCCAACTCCCATTAAACTGAGAGCTTTGTGGGAGCTAGGGATGTAACAGCGTAGTCGATTAACCGATAAGCAAACGCTTATAGGTTAATGCTATAGACTACACGCATTCCCCTTCCCCCCTCCCCCTGCCACTTGCCAGTAAATTTTATAGCAGGCTGGCCAGCAGCCCAGCTCAGTTCTGGCTCGTGCTGAATCCAGGAGTTTAGATCACCCCTGGACAGGGGCTGCTGCCACCCTGCTCTGCTGCCTCTTTATCAGAGGCAGAAGCACAGGGTGACAGCACAGGTCTACAAGAGGAGCTGGGTTTTAAACTGCCACCCCATTCTGCTGTCTGATACAGTGGCAGCAGCGTGTAGAGGCAGGGTGCTTCTCGGGAGTGAGGCTGGAGCGCACTGTCTGCCAGCCCCACCCCCAGAGACTATAGAATAGTCGACTAACCGATAAGAATTCATGAAGTTAATTGACTATTCAATTAACCAATATTAAAATCCCTAGTGGTATCAAGCCCCAGGACACAAGAAATGCCACACAAATAGTATTAAATGGCACTTCAGGAAAAAAATGCCAAGGCCTATACAAGATGAGCAAGGCAGTATCTTTTAGCAGAGCAATTTCAGTTAGAGACACAGATTGTTGAGCCAAACAAAGCTCTTCCTCAGGTCACCTGCTGCTCGAAAACTTGTCTGTCACCAATAGAAGTTGGTCCAATAAAAGATATTACCTCAGCCACCTTGTCTCACTAACTTTCTGGAACACCACTGCACACAGCCATGGAAGGTCTGTTTATAGTGGTATATACTAGAACCTACATAGCGACGAGACAAGTTGGGTGAGGTAACAGCTTGTAGAGAGAAAGCTTGCTTCTTTCACCAACAGACCTTGGTCAAATAAAAGTTATTACATGACCTACTTTGTCTCTGTAATAGAAGGTCTTCATAGACATGGAGCCTTAATTAACTATTCACTCAAGAGAAGGTTCCTCTAGGTCAGGTAGGAGTGGTAGCAGACTACCTAGTAGTAGGGAAGTTGTACTACTGCTGTCTACACTGTACTTGCGGTACTCCTTGGGTAAACAGAGGCCTTAAATCCAGGGCTGTAAATCCAACATTTTTCATGAACACTAAATTCACTTAACAGCATGCGTTGTGTCCTCTTGTTGCAGACTCCATGCTGAGGGAGTTTCAGGTAGAAGGCACACAGTCAGGCTGAATCCTGTGAGGTGAAAGCCTCCTCTAAAATAGCAGCGAGAGGAAGGGAGCATCTGAGTCACCTTTCAGGAGGCAGTCAGCTCTTTGCAAAAATTAAGTACAAAAGAAGTCTCAAAAAGGCAAATTTCATTTTCTTGAATACCCTTTTGGCTGCCATTCATGACAGACTTCACACAATTTACTTGCTGCCCTGTCACATCTGTGGAGCAAAAAGGCAAAGTATGGATGCAATGACAAGTAGATGAAATATTATTTTCTCTTTAATGTTCTTAGTTTCGGGTTTGCCTTCAACATGTAGAGGGAAAAAAAACTCTTGGAACAGACAAAGCAGCTTTACAGTTTAGTTACTTGGTTATGCCTTCTGCTTTTTTAAATTCTTAGGAATGTAATAAATGTTACTAAGGGCCTGTGGCCCCTGCTCGCTACAGTCACTAACCCCCTCTGTCCACTGCAGCCGGACTGTGGCCTCTCCTCCTACCCGTGCCACAGCAAGAGTGAGGGCTGCCACCAGCCCTTTCAGATGGGGGCTGGACCACGGGGCCTGCTCAGGAGGAGGAACAGGATACTGTGGCCAGAGGCGGGCTGGCCCCCGACTGGGGCCTTGTTGGCCAGGCTTCATTTTAAATAAAGTCAAAGACTATGTCCAACACAAAAAGATTTCAACATTGTCTTTACTTATGGCAGGGGTGGGGAACATTTTTTAGGACGGGGGCCACTGAGCCACAGAAAAAAAAAATCAGTTGTGGACTACACCAGTGAGAAGGAAAAGAAGCCCCTCCAAAACCCCCCAACTCTCACTCATTTGAGGTGCCCCCAACTGAAGCACCTCACCCCCCTAGTGCTTCAGCCCCATTGAGGGAGGAGGGAAGAACTGAGGTTCAAGACCTCAGGCCAGATTGATTCTTCTGGAGTTCCATAATTAGTGGATTTTGTAGACCCTCCCTATGCTCTGGGGTGGGGCCAAAAATGAGGGGTTCAGTGTGTGGGACTGGGCTGCCAGTGTGCACAAGCAGCCGGCAGGGGAGGAGCTGGCCGGGGGAGCTCAGGAGGAGGAGGAGGAGGAGGAGAAGAAAACTGGCTGCCGGAAGCAGGGCTGGCGGGGGGTTTGGTGGGGCTCGCCAGGGAAGATCTGGAGCAAGAACTGGGCAGCAGGAGGCAGAGGTGGTGGCAGGGGAGGGACTGGCCGGGGAAGACCGGAAGGAGAAGTCGGGGAGAATCAACCAACCGGCCGGCTAGGAGAGGGCGGGGAGCAAGTCAGCCAGCAGGGAGCAGGACTGACCCGGGCTGTGCAGATCTCAGGGCGGTCCCGTCCCACGCAAGTCAGTCCGGCTGCGGCTCCACCACGTGCTTGACCAGCGCACAGGAGCATGGACCGGGCTGCCCCTCCTCCTCCTCATATGCAACCAGGGCTCCCAGCGCCGATCACACCCTGCCTCCCAGTCACTCCCCAACCCCTGCCAGGCTTATATCCGGTACCCAGCCAGAAAACCAGGAAATACCAGACATTGCATATGTCCGGTATTTTCTGGATTTTTTTTTAACGGACAGAGGGCCCAAAAACTGGACTGTCCGGTAGAAAACTGGACATCTGGTAACTGTAACACACACACACCCCCAGCACCCTCGGAGAGTTCCAAGAATTTGCCAGACCTTGGGAGGTCAATGTACTAGCATCATTACCAACACTTCCGCTGCTTACTGAGCTCTTAGAAAACATTTAGGGGTAAGTTAGAGCTAAACAACAGCACAGAACACAGAGCCGGGACTGGTGGCTCTAAACAAACTTTATGAGACCGCGGGAAACTTGGCCTCACCCATGATAAGAGGCAAGGCAGATACATTTCAAAATATGGAACAGAGGTGGTGTCCCCAAATTACCAGATCAGCTATTTCTTTTCCACTTATGAAAGGAAATACAAGAACAGACAGATCACAAGGACATCTAAGAGTTTCTCTTGGAAAGCTTTTGTGAAAATCTGGATGTATTTAATACTAACTACTTACATTTTCAAAAAATAGTATTATGTGGGTGGGATCTGGAGAAATAAGGATACTAAGTTCATACTACATCTGGACATGAATGCCATTTCAATTTCACATTTGGTGGCTCTAGGAGGTGAGAGGATGTTATCCCGCCCACTGATGGAAACGCTCTTAACAGATTTTTTTGTTCACTCACAACTGCATGAAATGGTGTCACTGACAGAACAAAAAATTTAAAGTTCCATTTCCCCCTTCCTTTTTTCCAGTGAAACCTGCACTGTACATCAAACCCCAAATCCTATATAGTACAAATTAAAAAACAGAGCTGCTGCATCTTCCCCCTTGCCCCTTCCCCCCACTTAGCTCAGATAAGCCTTCAGAGTTTATGGCCTTTATTAAATGGGCAAATTAACCCTTCCCTCTTCAGTAGATTCTAGCCTTTTACATCTGTAGCAAACTTATCCAACTGCCAGGTAATTGTAACTTGTGCTGGGCTCCAACATGGAAATTTACCATCACCCTTGTCACCAGTGTCTGCAACCAGAAGAGCATAGCTGAGCTGAATTCAGCAGCCATAGCTAGATTATTTTAAACTGCACAGTCTACTCCTATTACTTCAGCGAGGCAAGCGTTTCCACCCATTGAGAAGAAGGAACTCATTTTGCCAAGCTGAAGCAGAAAAGGCCTGATCCATCCAGCCAGTTCCTACCGAAGTCATTGGAAAGATTCCCATTCACATCAATGGAGTGCATCAGACCGTAAGCTATTGGCAGAGCTAGGAGCTATATCCTTCACAGATAGTGAAAAGATTGCTGTAAATGCTAGTCAGAATTAGGAAGTACCAGAACAATCAGTACTTATACAGCATTTTACAAGTTCAAAGCACTTGGCAGACAAAGTTAATTAAACAAAATTAACTATTATCTCTCGGACTTTTCAATAAATAAAAAGCATTCAATAAATTTAATTTCAATAAATTAAATTTCAATTTAAAATAAATTTAATTTCAATAAATTAAAAACATTTTTAATGTTAATGTTATAACTGATTTTAAAGATTGCTATGCTTCTGTGCATTGATAAAACTATCTAATTGAGGAAGGAGGGGCTTGGCAGAAAGAAGAAAAAATGAATTGTCCCTGCAAAATTTTTAAGGTTAAAGCAAACAGTGAACTTTAGAAGTAAGAGTGATCCCCCCCCCCCCCCCCCCCCCCAAACCAGGAGTGATACTCCCCGAATACCCTTTTCATTACTATTTTTGCTTTCATACAATTTTGTATGCATGGTGGCCATTCCTACTGACATATAAAAAATGGTCAGATTAGAAACCATGATAGGCAGTTGATGTTGCTATGAAAAAAATGTTACTAGCGTGGAATTAGATTTCTAGCTCAGACTCAATATCAGTTAACACGCAGAAAATAGCAGAAATAAAGAACTTTCCCTGAGAACAATTTTCCATTGCAAAGGCTCCCCTGTGACAGGAGAAGATGTTATGACTGTGTCAGTAGTTGTGGGGACTTGCTGTTTCACGATACTGGCAGGACTGAGTTCAAAAGAAAACTATGACACAGCAAGTGGCCACATACTTGGAACTTGTTTACTGCTTTTTTTCTCTCTCAGTCCTCACCAAGTTTAATTTCTTTGAGGCAGCGAGCTAAAAACAGCAATGGTTACAGTTTACACTTGACATAATTCCTTCATCCTGGCTTAGCGAAGTCTTTGAATTCAGAGACCTCATCCAATAAACTACATAACAATTGTAATGGAGGGAAAGACACCTTCATTCATACTATTAAACTTTCTAGCTTCCAAATATGGAATACTTTCCCCCAAACTGCAAAGTATCACTGAAGTGCAATAAACAACAAAAAGTATCAGATTCAATATCAGAAGCATTTCATACCCAAAGGCAATGGGTTTATTAACTTGCACAAACTCAAAATAAAATATGCACAATGCATTTTGTCTCAGCTGTTTGAAGTCTAGTAGAACAACATGGACTTTCACCTTTTTCAGCGTGGAGCAAGGGAAACCAGTTCTTCCAAAAAGAAATGTTTCGTTTGATGCATAGAGCATGGATTCCCCATAGGTATTTCTGCTTTTGACAGTTGGGACCAAAATAAAAAAAATCACCTAAATAGCTAAGAGAAACTTTTTTGGTTTCTGTTAATAAGCAAGTGAAGCAGAATTCAGAACTTAGAAAACAGCCTTTAAAGCTTTTAAGACGCTGAAACACATAATTAGGTGATCAAGAAGCCCTCTTTGCAACAAATATTAAGGTTCTCTGCTTTTCCTTTCCATTGGTCTCAGTCTATTTCACTGTGATGAAATACAGTGACAGAGCTAATGATGAGCAAACCTACAAGGATTCCGATAAAGTTAGGTATAGACAAACTAAAGAAAATATGAATGCTTATAAAAGAATCATACAAACTTTGAGGTCTTATACCTCTCTCCTGTTCTTTACATCCCATTTGTTTACCTGCACACCTCTACATACTACTCAGATCATCTTCTGTGCCCCTCTTTCACTTCTCACCAAAATCTGCTCTGACATCACTCCCTCCAAAAACAAATTAAGTCTTGAAGATTGCCTTGAATGAACTCATCGATTTTTACCTCCCTACAAATCTCTCCTCTCCCCCTTTATTGTACCAAGTGTGCTCTTTGCTATAGTCTGTCCATCAGTTCTGACAGTCAGCAAGGAAACAGGAAAATAAGACAATACCAGAATGACTAAACACAGCCAGGTTCAAAACTGGCCAAAAACGTATCTTCCATAAAATGGAGATCCAACCTTAGTGGAACCAATAGAAAGGAGTAAAAATAGTGACAGATACAAATACAGGATGGATTTTTGGAGTGCTAATAGGGAATCTGGAGATTAGATAGAGTGCTGGTGAAAGAATGAATAATCAATTTAAACAAAGAACAAAAAAAAATCAATTTTAAAATCATTTACTTTTCAAATGGAACAAAGTATTGAGATTCCAACATTTTTCCATGGAATAAAATGGATCAGTTTTAATCAAAAAGTGTTGCAAGGGAAAGTGTCGATACATTTAGTATTCAAAAACAAATTAATTTTCAAAATTGAATCCATTTGAAATTTCACTTGAAGAGGAAATCCATGAGAGGCCATTTTGAACTTATTCAAAAGAACATCAAACCAAACCTATCCAAAGCAAACAATCTGCCACTGAAGAAGGTGGTAATGAGAAGGGATAAGGATGAGATGGACGAAGGGATGATGGGTGGAAAAGTATTTGGTTGAAGAGAAGCTAGATTTGACTTCCTGCAATCTCTGCAAGGGGCTACATGTCATCAGGGAGCAGAAGTCAAGGTCCAATACCCTGTGGGGCCATCTCTAGAGAAAGCACAGTTGGTGGGTATTGCAAGGAATCATTGGCTTCATCCCCACCCCCAGACAAGAAACTGCAATGTTCAGTGACAGAATATTCAGCCCCACAAATGTCCAGACTATGTATTACCTTGATCTGAAAAGTTAATTTTATTTGACTCCTGAATACAGTAATTCCTCATTTAACACTATAGATGCATTTCTGAAAATGTTCGTGCTAAGCGAAAGTGTGCTATGCGGGGTCAATTTTCCCATTAAAAATAATGGGAAAACTGGGGGTTGTGTTTCAGGTAGTGGTCACAAAGTCAATTTTTTGTTGGTGCTGGGTCGTCAACATCAACATTAGATAGCTAGCAACACAAGATGCCGTGGCTTGTTAAAACACACAGATAAACACGTGAGTGAGCGGAGGAGCACTATGACCATGTGTATTCATCCGCTCATGCACATTACTCCTGTTTTCACCAATTTATACCACCGCACAAAGTAGTCCGCCACTTGATTATTTTCATGTTACTTCGGGGACGGTGGTGTTATTCAAAAAACGTTCCCTAAAAAAAAATTATGCTATTGCAAAAACATGTTAAGTGGGCACATGTTAAACAAGTAATTGCTATATACAGTATTGAGTGAGTGGCTATTAGATAAGACCTGAGGCAGCTGAGGGATGGACTTCTGTCTAGAGGCATTTGTCTGAAATTGTACTGTCCTATTCAAGTGCGGCAGGGAGGAGAAAGGGGAAGTGTTGCTATAGTGTATAGATTTGCAATCACTCATCTAACACTGTGGTTTCAAATATATAATGAAGATGCCCCAAACTTTATATATGCACTTTGAATGCAGAGCTGTTTTTTAAAAACAAAATAAATGTTAAATACAGACAAGTTACTGCCATTAGTACTTCTGTTGTACATACTTGGCAAATGATACCATTTGGTTTCATTAATGCTAACTCTCAGAGTAAGGTACTTTCAACATGTGTAGCACAGGCTGTATCTGACCCTACCTAGTTAAGGCCAACAATGGGAATTCTAACTGCGGGCGAGTGGGTGAACCTTTGCTGACACTGAAGTCGGTAGGAGTTTTATCACTGACTTCAGTGGCAGACCATTAATTGTGACGGCTTTTAAATCATGTATGAATTACAGTGAATAGCACCTTGTACAACAACAGTCCTATTGAAAGCACTAGGTCTACGTATGGCGTATGGTGCTCCTCAACATGGAAAAAAGTTCTTTCTGGCTCTGAGGAAATAATCCAAGACTAATTCTTTGTAAAAGTTCAACAGACAAAAGGTTCTAAACCACAAACTATTCCCAAAACATTGACACTTGATGGGGTGCAAGTTTAAAAATTAGATTTAGTAAAAGCTACTTGGGTTAAAGCAAATAATAATTAGAATTAAACTAAATAAAATGTGTCAGAATGGAAAGAAAACAAATCCCAAATCTTGACAGTAACATAAAAGCACAATTCTGCCTGTTCCTTTCATAATAGCTTTTCTATTGAGTTTCATTCTGACCTTTCATTACTTTCCCAACATTGAAGAATATTGCCTTTCAAAATTCTTGATGTCTGCTCCCTGGGCCATTATTCCTGTTCCCATTGTTAAGAGTTGTTAGCTACCATTATTCCAACATGCACTGCCATCCTCGTCTCTGAAAGAGGCAGGAACACAAATACTTTGAGAAATATCAAATGTTTGTCTTCTTTCTAGACTCAACATCCAAGTTTTGAAATAAAATTGAATAATTATATAATTGAATGAATAAATAAATAGCTTAATCCTCCAAGAGATTGAACAGCATGAAATAAATTCCTTGCCAGGGGAGGACACTTATGCAGTTTTATTGAAGTTAAATAGATGTCCTGACGCGGCACTTGTTTCATGCTTGGAGCCACTATTGAATTAAATGGGAATCCAAAGTCCAGATCATTGATATAGGATCAGATTTGTTTGGGGAAATAGCTTGTTCTCAAAATGTTGGGCACAAATAGATGGATATTGGAAAGACATTTATAACTCATAACTAGCCTATAAGATTAAACACACAAGACTATCCAAACTCTTTGCATATGAGAAAACACACAACCACAGATTCTCGCCACATGAGAACCAATTCCTGCTCCCACTGAAGTCATCATCAGCTGTGCCAACACAATCAGGCTCTGGTAGCAAGTTGCAGCATTCAATAGAGATAATAGATAAAATGAAGCATTACAAAATTCAGAATATTAACTTTTCCCCTCCGCTTCCAATTGCTACTTGGAAATTTAATACTGGAAGTTGTTTTTCTTGCACAGCAGTCACTATTTTTATAAACCGAAATTGCGCTTCTGGTGAGAGGGACTCATGAAAATACAGCTCATTTTTGTTGGACTCCCAAGCACACAGTAGTGACATACAGTGATACCTGAGTGCACCTCAATACAAAAATCTAAAAGAAACAACTAAACTGATCTTTACTGCTTAGTTTACTTCATATTGAAAATGAAAAGTCTGTACACTTATACCAGCAGGGAGCTCTCCTTTGATAAGCAAAATTCTCTGCTGGCCTTTTTTTTTTTTAAACCCACAATCAGACCTCTAACTCATCTGAGTGGTACAAAGAGACCAAATAGCAACAGAATAGTGTTTCCCAAAATTCTTACTGAGGTAATGCTCTTTGTCTTTTTTGTGCAAACTCAAGGTCCAACTTCACTTCAGGGAAGGGGAGAGACAGTGCAGCAAAACAAACAGATCACCATTCTTCTCTTTCTTCATCATGGCCTTCTCCTTGTCTCACCAATCACCCATAGCAACATCCTCTGCCCTGTCATCACAACCCTAACCCAGGTCCCAGTGAGGAGGGGAGGCCACAATGAGATCCACCATTTTGGAAACACTGCAATAGAGCAGAGCTCTCAAACACAGGGGTGCATGGAGAGTGCTGAAGGGGGGGGGGGGAGTGTGACCACTGCTGCAATGAGGAACCCCCTGGGTGATCCCTGAAGCTGCATCCTCAGGACCAGGGTGCCATGGGGAGGAGAGGCTACAGCAATGGCAGTAAGGGAAGAAGTTTGGGGGCTAGTAATAGACAGGCCCTGCCTGGAATCCTGGACTGGAATGTGCAATCACTCTGGCCAGGGATGGCCCACAAGCCAGAAGTTTGAGATTTCCTGCTACATACACTGAAATGTAAGTGCACATTTATATTAAAATTGATGGATTTTATAACTATGATAAAAATGAGAAAGCAAGCAATTTTCCAGCAACAGTCTGATGTGACACTTTCATATTTTTTATGTCTGGTTTTGTAAGCAAGTAGTTTTTAAGTGAGGTGAAACTTGAGAGTATGCAAGACAAATCTGACTCCTGAAAGGGGTACAGTAGTCTGGAAAAGTTGTGAGCTTCTGCAGTATAGAATCCCTCCTCCAGCATCTGGAAACCACACACAGTGGACTAAACATATGACTTGTGGATGGGTTGATAGGCCTTTCCTCTTTTGACTGTCAGTTTAAAGACTGCACAGGTCTGGAGTGCCTATAACATTTTAGCATGGTAGTTATTGGTAGTTTCCCCTTCCGACCTCTTATGGATTTAGTCCCATGCCACAAAAACAACCACCACCTTGCACCATTTTCACTGCTGGTCATCCTCTCTCAAAGATAAAGCAAAAATAGAAAGAGTATAAAAATGCCTAGATGCATGAAAACACTTTCACATGAGAAGATACTGAAAAAAAAAATAGGACTTTCTAGTTTAGAGAGGAGGTTGAACAGGAGGGGACATGACAGAGGTGTGAGAAATAATGAACAGTACAGAAAAGGTTACTTGTAGTATGAGCAAGCATAAATAGGAGCAAGACCAAGGAGGCAGCCAATGACATTCAAAGACTACACATTTAAAATAAACACCCAAAAAAAAGAAAGATAAAATTCATTCTTTAAAGCACATAATTAAACCTGAATTACTCGTTGCCACGAGATACGGGGGGCCAAGATCTGAATACGATTCAAAAGTAGGATTAGAGATTTACCTGGATGAGAACATCTGCATTTGTATTAAATCTGATGGAAAATGAGTAATGGATATAAACCTTCATGCTTAAAGGCAGGAGTCAAAACTCAAGGGTTAGGAGAACTCCCCTTATGCTCCAGTAATTGATCATCCGTGGCATGGTTTCTTATGTCTCATTGAAATATCTGGTACTGGTTGCTGTCAGAGACGGGATACCAGAGAGAAGGCTAGTGTCAGATATGGCAGTTCTTATGTTCCTTTGCATGATGTTGAACACTTGTTGGTAGTCTCAGCAGAGAGGGAAAGCACTCTGTGGGTCTGGGGACAGAACTAGCCCCTCATCATAGTGATGGTGGTACATTTCAGTGAAGTATGTTGGCAGAGTTGTGAGGGGCAAAAGTTGCAATGCTACTCTTCACCTGTTCAGAGACTAACCAGAGGACCATCCATCTGGCATGTTTCACAAGTCCTATGAAAAATTCTTAAAGAAAATTATCAAAACACCCCAAGTAATGGGAGTGCCTGTTTAAGTGTTCACTAAAGAAGGAGCAATTGTTGGGGTACTTCGTGTTCTGGTACTTAAAAAGAAAAGAACACTGAATTATTCATTTAAAAAAGAATCATAGAATCATAGAACTGTAGAGCTGGAAGAGACCTCAGAAGGTCATCA